>JACYFF010031957.1:118032318-118131160 GCA_017589665.1 Selenicereus undatus | reverse complement strand
TATATATATATATATATATATATATATTTCACTATAAGTTTTTTCGAATGAAAAAAACGATGGTCGATAGCATGCTTATCACTCAACACAAATTTTGTAAGGTCCAATTGTGTAGTGTTCGAGATTCAAACCTCAATTCTTATATCAATTCTGTCACTACTATAAATTTCTCTTGATTTTCTCTATTTATTTTTTTTCACAGATAAAAGGAGAAAATTCAAGGGAAACAACACACTTTGATGTGAGCTCAATTCTTGCAAGGAATCAAATAGCCATCGACCTGTGTCATGCTCTTTAGAAATGCCAGAAATTATGCAAGACCATACGTAACTCATCCCGGATTCTGATTGCCCAAAAAGAAAATTTTCTTTATGATAAAAATTATAAAATAGAATTTATCTAATTTGAAATTATCACATGTAAATGAATAAAATTTTTAATAAAAAAACTCTAATCTTTATAAATCGCAAGTAATTCGCCTCCAATAATAAAAGATTACACACCAAAAAAATATAAAACCATCCCAAGTCTTAACTCGGACATCCTCTGCACCTTAATCGGCCACTACCCTTTAATTGTAGCATTGCATCAGCCATTTCGTAACCCCTTATTCATATGACTTGCCACGACAATTTAATCGATATTTTCCGCCATTAAAACAATTCATATGACTCCCATTAAAACAAGTTCAATGGTTTAGAGCGAAACTTGGTCATTACATAAAAAATATTAAAATAGGCTCAAATTCAGATTTTGAGGTCAACATTCTTTCATTGGCAACATTTTTTTTCCACCATGACAATTCAACTAATATTTTTCGTTACTTAAACAATGCAGTCAATATTTTTCACCACTAGAACAATTTTAAAGGTTTGGATTAAAACTTGACTATTAGATAGGAAAAATTAAAATAGGCTCAAATCGATATTTTGAGCACAATATTCATTCATTTGGTCAACATTTTTTTCATCACGACAATGCAATTGACCTTTTTTGCCCCTTAGACAATTTAGTTGATGCTTTTCGTCACTAAGATAATTTCAACGGTTTAAATCGAGATTTGATTATCCGATAAGAAATATTAAAAAAAAACTCAAATATAAATTTTAAGGCCAACATTATTTCATTTGGTTGACATTTATCTCAACTTTAGCCATTCATTCAACATTTTTTGACACTTCAATAATTCACTTGACGTTTTCTCTTTTTTTTTCCAAGAAAAATGATTTATCTTGTATCAAACGATGGAAAATGTAATGAAAATCAATTTTCATTGAAAAAATATTTTTCATAGAAAATGATTTTTCGAAAAAACTATTTTCCTTCCAACCAAATACTATCGAAAAGAAATTGATTATATTTATCTTTTTTTGGTTCAAAATTAATTATATTTTGTTTGTAATTGCTATAAATGTTGCTTGTGGCACGGTATAGCACTCCGGTCATTGTGTGAAGTTTACGGTAATGCGGGACTGCGGCATTATAAATTTTGACACTACTGTTGTATGTTACATTGCCTTTGGAGTACAAACCTAACTGAGGTACGTTGTAAGGGTAGGTGCCCAGGTGGCAACGGCTGCTGTCAATAGGCAAAGTATTGTGTGTGAAAGTATCATTTGGTAACTTGGTGTGGTAAAATAAGTAGTATCATCATAATTATTTTTCATAGGATATTAGAACTTGAGTGTTGTTTTTGCAAATAAAGGATAAATTTACTGATTAAAGGTTATACGTCGCTTATAAAAGATATCAAATTCAAATGAATATCTATATATAAAATACTATAGTAAATCTATCATTCAAGAAAACTAACACACTGATCGTTCGTATTTCACTCACTCATTGTTTCTTGATATAGCCTTGGGGAAGGAAATTCATAGATCTAGTATATCTCTCTTGTAAAAAATACTTATCTGTTATCATAGATCGTATCTATTGAATCGACATCCATCGAAAGCCCTCAATGCAATCAGTCAACAATTTTATCACATATCTATGAACGTGAAATTAAACTTATTGAAACTCTTTAAAATTAAGAGACTATACCACTCATTCAAAGAGGGAGAGAAACTAACTCTTACAAATGGAGATGCTAAATTGTCAATTTTGGTGCGTCAAATAACAAACCAAACTAATAAAACCAATTAACGGATGTCTAGTTAACCGGTTCATCCGACTCTATTTCTAATTCTCATTTTCTTAAATGGATCCCCTTTTTCTAATGGTTATAATTTTCTCATTGTTAACTAAAAGACCGGTAGAAATATTGTGGTAGTTTCTTCAATTTCTCTCCAACCTAGGGCGACCAAACCTTAGCGTTGTGAGAGCGATTTACCCTCGATCACATAGGGTTGGTTCTACCTCAGTGTAGGTGTGGATTGGCAACCTCTGTGTTGGTTTTCTCATTGTTACGCTATCGTTGCCCCCCCCCCCCCAATTTGTGTTGGTGATTATTAGGGTTCTTGAGCCGAAAGCCCTAAGTTTTCTTGGCGACCAAGCAACCAAGCGCTATCAATGGCATCCGGTTTGGAAGAGGAGTGGAAGTTGGGTGCGAAGTTGACTAAGGAGGAGGAAGAGATTATTAGGGTTTTCGAGTTCACTACTGCTTAGCTCTGGGGTAAAGCGTATGATGTGCCTGCTCTCAAACAAACACCTTCCTTTGTAAAACTCTTGGGTAACAAGGTAGGTACGTTTGTTGGGTGTGAGGACACCACTATCTTTGGTATTGATAAATGCATAAACTTCAAAGTTGATATTGATATCATGAAACCTTTAAAGCGAGGGATTAGGATACAAGTAGAAAACCAGACTATTCGGATTCGATTTAAGTATGTTAAACTGTCTGACTTTTGCTATGCCTGTGGGAAGCCTGGACATGTTTATAAAGGTTGTGCTTTATTCGATGAGAATATCCCTGAGACTGAACTGCAATATGGAGATTCTCTAAGAGCATCGCCACTTAAGCCTAAGGGGAAAACTGCTGAACCTGATCTAATGGAGGAAATGAGGCTTGTTAAGGCCTTCCGAAACAAGAAGAAGAGTAGCCAGGCTGCGAAGAAATCAGTGTTTGGGGACAGTGGCTACGAAGGGGTTGCCTCAGCTGAAGCTAGGAAAAAGGCGGCTCATGACGAAGTAGCACAAATGCTGATTGACGAATTTGTAGTAGTAGTCCCTGGAGGGGATGTTTTTAAGAGGAAACATGATGACATATCTACAAGCTCTAGTACTGGAAGAAGTACATAAGTGGTGAGCTCGAGTAGTAGTGATCTGGATGCAAATTCTGAGGCGGCGGTGGCTGTGAGTCAGCCCCGCCGAGAACAATGAGTGTGCTATGTTTTAACTGTCAATGCTTGGGTGACGCCTCGATAGTTAAAAACCCCAGTGGTCTCTTGCGGAGGTTATCACCCAGGGTGGTCTTCTTGTCGGAGACCAAAAGGAGTATGGTGGAGATAGAGTCTATCCTAAACTAGTTGGGCAATTTTATGGGCACTTTTGTGGATAGCAGAGCGGCGCTCAGGTGGACTAGCTATCTTATGGGAGAGGTCCGTGAGTTTGAGGTTCTTATCCTCATCCTTTAATCACATTGATCTAACCATTCAATGGAGTGAGGCTGAATCGATGTGGCGGTTTACGGGGATCTATGGATGGCTTGAAACTCAGCATAAATTGAAAACGGGTCAAATGGTGAAGGATATTTACTCACGCTCGTCTCTGCCATGGCTAATAGGAGGCGACTTGAATGAGGTGTTCTATAATGTGGAAAAGGGGGGGCACTCCAAAATCTATGGCTCACTTTGATAATTTTTTGGGAAGCTTTTTTTGATTGTGACTTGCATGACTTGGATGGTTCAGGTTATGAGTTTACATGGTGGAATGGCCAGGACGGAGAGGGCTCGGTGGAGGAGAGGTTGGACCGTTTTTAATACTGAATAGTCAAGTTTATTTCCCAATGCAACAGTGACTCACATCGATTGTGACATTTCGGATCACCTACCCATTCTTCTCAAGTCCAAACCTGCTGGGCAAAGGAAGGATGCGACCAAAGTTTTTCTCTTTGAAGACATGTGGGCTTCTGACCCCTGATGTCTAGAGATTATCAAACACGCTTGCTCTTCCTACACAGAAGAGGATGAGGTGGAAAATCTCATCGCTAAGTTGGATGTGTGTTCGAAGGATTTAACTCGCTAGAATAAAGATACTTTTGGGAATGTTGGCGTGGAAATCAGGAGGTTGGAGCAGCAGCTTAGGGACACCCGTGATGACATGGACAAGAAGTATATTTTGGCATCTATTAGTGAGTGGAGGAGAGAGGAAGTTCTTTGATGGCAAAGGGCGCATACCGACTATCTAAAATATGGTGACTCAAATACTTGTTGGTTTCATTCACGGGCCAGTATGAGAAGGGCTAGGAATCATATTGATGGATTAATGGACGGTGCTAATAAGATGTGTACGGAGCCGGAAGAGATTGGTAATATTGAATGCAATTATTTTGCCTCTTTAATATCTACGAGTGGCAACCTAGAGATGTCGGAAGTCCTTGACTGCGTGGAACCTAAGGTGACTGAAGCCATGAACGATACGCTTTGTCGGCCGTACACTATGGCGAAGGTAGAGACAACTCTCAAGCAAATGCACCCCCATAAGGCACCTGGATCGGATGGTATGAACCCTTTCTTCTACCAATGCTATTGGGAGGTCATTGGTCTGGAAGTGTCTCATGCTGTTTTGTCTATTCTTAATGGACACGTTATTCCGCCAACCATGAGTCACACCTTTGTGGCGCTTATTCCAAAAAAATAGAAGTCGGACTCTATTACTGGTTTTCGCTCGATTAGCTTGTGCATCGTCTCTTATAAACTGGTGACCAAAGTAATCTCAAACTGATTGAAGGGTATGCTCACATCGATTATCTCTGACTCCTAGACGGTCTTCACTCTGGGTAGGATGATTACTGATAATATTCTCGTCCCTATTGAAATATTTCACACTTTGGCTACTGATAATAATGTTAATGGGTCTATGGCGCTTAAACTAGATATGGCAAAGGCCTATGATCAAGTGGAATGACCCTTCCTATCTAGGATCATGATTCGGTTGGGCTTCTGACCGCATTGGGTTGAGCTAGTGATGCACTGGGTCAAGTTAGCCTCGTTTTCTTTTCTGATTAATGGAGTGCTGACGGGGAATATCATTCCAAGTAGGGGATTGCGACAGGGTGACCCCATATCACCTTATCTCTTGTTATTTGTGTCAGAAGGGTTGTTAAGTCTGTTGAACAATTATGTCCCAAGGGCGGTCATTAGGGGATATAGAATCTGTTAGAATGCGCATGTTTTTTCTCATCTCTTATTTACAGATGATACGATTATTTTTTGTGATGCAGATGTAAACCAAGCTCAGGTCGTTCAGGAACTTCTGGGCAAGTATGAGAGGGCTACTCGACAATTGGTTAATTTCTCAAAATCAAATGTCTCTTTCAGCAAAGGGATAAAGACGGAGCGAAGAAACCAAATTACCCATTGTCTTGACATTAGAGAGGTCTTAGCCTAGGATAAGTACTTGGGCTTGCCTACTTTTGTGGGAAGATCACGCAAGAAGCCTTTCATATTTATTGTTGACTGAATCAAAAAGCATATGGCAGGTTGGATGGGGAAGCTTGTGTCTTGGACAAGTAAGGATGTGCTAATCAAAGCGGTAGCGAAAGCAATCCCCGGCCACTTATGCGCTGAGTGTCTTCAAGTTTTCTAAAAACCTATGCAACTCGATTCAGTATGCTATTATGCGATTTTGGTGGGGTCACAAATAGGATGAACACAAAATTCATTGGGTTAGTAGATTGAAACTGTGTCAACAGAAGGAGGGTGGCGGCTTTTCGCAATATAGCGACTTTTAATGAGGCTATTTTGACTAAGCAAGTTTGGCGATTACTTCATACAGAGGATTTCGTCGTTGCAAAATTGTTAAAAGCACAATATTACTTAGATTGCTCCCTTTTAGATGCTAGCTTGGGGCCAAGACCGAGCTTTACTCGGCGCAGTTTATGGGTTGCTAGAGGTGTTATCCAGAGAGGCTCTAGACGGTTGATTGGCAATGGTTGTGAGGTGAATGTTTGGCGTGACCAAAGGATTCCTCATCTGCACACTTTTAAGGTGATATCTCCTATGCCAGAACATCTGCAAGATCTAACCGTGAAAGATCTAATTGATTTTCAGTCTAGTAGTTGGCGTGCTGAACTTATAAGAAACATATTTCTGCCTTGTGATGCTGAAGCTATCTTGGACCTTCCATTAAGCGATTCATGGACAGGTGATAAGCTTATTTGGCACTTCACTCAAATTGGGGAGTTCTCAGTACACTCGGCATATCACATGCTTGTTGACTAGCGAAGCTTGGGTGCTAGCCTATACTAATCAATCTAAGAAAGTGTGGAGAACCTTGTGGTCTCTTGATGTACCCCCAAGGATCGGACTCTTTGGATGGAGGTTGTGCTTGGGTGTGTTGCCTACTAGGCTAAATATTGTGAGGGTGTACCGTTGTTTGGGATGAATTGTGCAATCTGTGGTGTTTGAGAGGAGTCGGTAGTTCACGCTTTACTCGAGTGCCTGCTAGTGTTATCAATTTGGGAGGGAAGCAAGATTGATGCATGTTTTTGAGATATCCGTGTTCAAACCATGGTACATTACTTCTAGGCGGCTATGGAGAATATGAACCTGGACGAGCTCAGGGAGTTTTTGGCCGTTTTATGGGAGTGTTGGAATGCAAGGAATTGTTTCATCTTTCAAACGCCCGACAAGTCTCTTGCTATTTTGGGAGCAAGGGCAATCTCTTTCGTCTGAAGCTGCAGGGCCAGCCATGCCTGTGAGACTGAAGAGAAATCGACTTCCCCTGCGTTGTGGAAGCCCCCTGAGTCGGGTTGGTTCAAATTAAATTTTGATGGGGGCAGGAATGGAGAGTCGGGTAAGGGATGGGGCTTCGTTGTGCGCTCATGTGATGGAGACATCATCCTTGTTGGCATGGACCAAGGTAGGGGATTTGCAAGCCCCGAAGTTGAAGAAGCCAGAGCCTGCTTGTTTGGATTAAAATGTGCTGAAACAAAAGGGGATTGTTTGCCGCTGATCCAGAAGAAGATTCAGGACAATAGTGTTGGCTTTTTTGTGCGTGATAGTTTGAGTGTCAGTAACTCTTTTACTTTTATATCTTGGTCCTTCATAAAATTGGGGGAAATAGAGTTGCTCATGATTTTGCCTATTGGCTTCCTTTTACCCAAGGGAGGAGGCTATGAGACGGTGATGTCTCGGATAGTGTTGTTGCCCGAGTATCAGACGATATGTGTTCTTTCATTGACTCAAACCTAATACAACAAGTCAACAACCCCTTGTTTCGATCCAAAAAAACTAAAAGACCAAATTTTCTGGAACGAATACTTTTTTGTACATGGTGAAAAGATATATCAACCAAGCGATTTGATGCCACCCAAAAAAATCAACCCAGCAAGGAGTGCATTGCATCTGTCATACGGGAATATTACCTCACATGGAAAATTCTAGCAAAAACATACACTCTTGCCAATTGTCATGAAAATCTTGGGACTGTACGCAACAAATTGAGGGCCCTCAAATGCTTATCACGAGCTCCAAAATTGCAGCATTTTCTCTTTTTGTTCAGATTACTAGTCACAATACTTCCACCCCCATTAAGTTAAGTTTAGACACGGGAAAAAGAGGGCGGTGGGGCAAACAAAGCGTAAAAAGCCTTCCTTCGTTAAACACTAGCTACATCAGAAATAGTGTTTGAATTTAAAATTGAATGAAAAGTTGTTGATTGAACTTGGTTGTTTCAGACCGAACTAAACGTTACCAATCTTAGATAACACATCATTTGAGTATCTGATCTTAAAAGTTATACTTGTCTATTCGTTTAAGGTTAATAATGTTTCCAAATAATATTATGCGGCATAAAGAACTTCATGGCAAGATACCCATGAGATGCAAAGGTCAGTGTATGATATTCGAACTTAGATTTCTGATAACGACTCTCAAAAACTCTTAGCAATTAAGCTAATCAAATACGTGAATGTCTCCAAGTTTGAAATTGTTTTTGTGAAAAGCATGATGCATGATTATCGCACTGGGAATACGGGCATATTGCTGATCTTTCTTTTTGGATGGACAAGACATCACAAAACCAGTTCATATTTGTACAGTATTTTAATTTGCAGTAGCTATCTGGCATGCGCATATATTGAGGGTGAGAAACTAATGCTATTCGATCAAGTGGGGTAGAGAATTTTAGATATGCATGCACGTCAACCATCATATCGGATAAGACCAGATCTTATCAGCCAATCAACAACTATTTCATGTCAGTTGGACTTTAATCAAATGAATTGGGAATTAGAGCACATGCCCCCGTGAGCCGAAATCTCAACTCCTAAGGGAAGCCTACCTCGTTCACATTATTTTATAAGTTAATTTTTCAACTTTTAAATTTTTTTACCTACAATATGAGGCTTTTAATTTTGGTTAATTAAATAAAATATTATTTATAGATCTATTTTATAATACACAACTTTGTTTTTAAATTTTAAAAAAAAATCAATTAAAATTATTTTTAGAAAAGCAAGAAACAAGGAAATGAATCCAGTTCATGGCCACAAACCGACCCACAAGCCGCTCATAGGCTCACCTTACTGTAGGAATCGCGAGCCGCTCGACTTACGTTCCGAGTTAAGCGAACCTCAAATTTGGAGCCGCTGCATGTGCTCTTAAACTAGGCATTTCATGAGGACTTTTCCTTTTAACTTCTTTTTTTTCTTCTTCTAAGTTTAATTTAAGTTAGTTCATTCTAATTCAGATAATTTCATATTAGTACAGACCGATAATTTTCAATTCTTTAAAACTATTTTATGAAGTTCGAAAAAATTCAATTTGAATATGTATGGGTGAAAAGATCAATCCTAGGGACACGAATAAATTGCATAAATATTGACGTATCATATAATAACTTTAGAATCCACTTTGAGAGGTTAATAAATCATGCTCTAGTCTAGATGGCGAGTTAAACAACTGCACCTTTTCTCATGGTGTGATATGATTGAAAAAAAATTTGTAGATCTGTCTAGATGTCTAACGCTGTTTTTTTTTAGCACATTCGGAGATCATATTTTGGAGCTAGGAGCTAGCTTCTGATGGTCCCAAATAGTATGCCCATTGCGAATCCTCCAATTTAGTGCCTAAACAAAGAGTTCCAAGAAAGTTAGGATTATTGAGTTACCTCCAAGGTTAGGTCGATCTTTTCGTTGAAAAATATAGGTTGATACATGAATAAAATTGATTAAAATTGATAAAAAGTATATTGAAGCAGGTTGAAGTAGATATTTTTATTGAAGTATATTGAAGTAGGTTGAAATTGATTGAAGTAAGTTATTTTATTTTATTTTATTTTTGGGTATGATGGTAGAAGTTAGTTAAAATAGTAGGAAACGGATTAAAGTTGGTTGAAGTGGGTATTTTTTTTATTGAATTTATTGAAGTAGATTGAAGTTGGTTGAAGTTAGTAAATTGAGATTTACCAACGAAAAGGACAGGACCTAAATACATTTATTTTACAGGTAAAAGTGAAGAAAGAAATTATTCATACAAAAAAAATGTATTTTTTATTTGCAGTTTTAACTGCTATTCAAGTAATCGGCTAAGGAATGGGAAGATTGAACTAACTCAATGAGCGCTCGGCTTCAGTTCGTTCAGAGTGAGCTCAACTCGAGCTTATGTTAACCGAAGCTCCTTTAGCTTCAGATCGGCTCGAATGTTTATCATTTCAAGCCCAAGGCTGCCGAACTTAGCTCGGTTGAGCTTCTTCATTTTTATATATTAAAGCATGTATTTAATAGTTTCTTATTTGAGTTGGAAATTATAGAAATTTAAAGTTAAAATTTATTATAGTTTTAAGTTAAGCCATATAAAGATTTAAGTTATATTAGTTTAAAAAAAGGTTAAAAAGTATACATACTTAGCATCATTAGAACTACGCTTGATCAAATATAGTTCGACTGAGAGATGCTTATACTAATTAAGCTGAACATAGCCAGCCAAACTCGAATCTTGATAAGCTCGATCACACCTCCCAAGTAAGAGTTAAAATTTTTATTTTTTTTTTACAAAACTCGAATTCGAGATCTTACTTAAAGAGAATAAATGTCAAATCATTTAAACCAACTTGTATTGATTATTAAATATTTGATAATTAATTTACCTATGAGATAATTAAAGCCAAGTCGGCTATTTGGTAAATGACTAGACAGATGTATACATTGAGTTAACTCTTGGAGATAAGGACTTCCGAGGTTTAATTTTCCAGGGGGCGTTAAAGTTAGTTTTGATACTACATGGATAGAGAGAGGTGAGACGATTAATACGATGAATTAGAGCATGCTTTCGGCTAATTAATATCACATCAGTAACTTGACTATGATCCACACTTATCGTGCCGACATCACATCATCTTATGGCCTCAATTCGCCTTCGGAGATTTTTTTTTAATTTTTTTTTTTTGGGGGGGAGATAGCAAAATCTCAACTAATATTCCAGGAAACAAGCTGTGACAAAGTTTTCTTTTAGCTTCTTGTTGCTAGATCCCTTTTTTCTTCTTTGATTGGATTTCCCGTTACTCCAACATTCAACAAGTAACTTATATTTATGATAGTCGGATTCTCCATTGTGTATTGTTGCATCGGTTGCATCGATGTCGAACATGCATGACACTTTATAGATAGGATATCAGACACATGTCGGCCACATATCAAAGAAAGCATTCTTGGATGAAGGGTGAAGTACTCGCTTTTTAAGTGAAGAGTTAGAGGGTTTGAATCCCACCACTTGTAAGGATTAGCTTAGCCCTGCTCCCTTTGTAAGTGAAATCAAATATTGGAAGACTAACCTATACATATGATCGTTGGATTGCCAAAGATGTCTTACCCTGATGGGTATGAACCCCGTCTTCCACACTTTTCATGCACCCAGGTTCGATCCTGAGGGAAAACACATCTTACGTCTTTGTGAGGATCTATGCGTGTTGTGTGACGATGGGCCTAGGTAACTGGACTTTGGCTGATAGATAATCCTGATATAGGTGTTCAATAAGCTGTGCATATTTACCTATGTAAAAAAAAGAATATGATAGTCAGATTCTCTATTGTGTGAAGTATATCAATATCAAACACAACACTTTATGAATAGGACATCAGATACACATCGTTTGCATATGGGAGAATACACTTGCGAAAGTAGTAGAGTACTCACCATTCAAATGGAAGGTTAAGAGTTCAAACCCCACCACTTTTAAGGGGGGGTTTTTTTTTGAGTGAAATGGTTGTAAGGATTTGTTTTCTCTTTCCCCTTTACAAGTTGAATCAAATAGTCGAAAACTAATCTATACCTATGATAGCTGGATTCTCTATTGTGTATTGTTGTGTATTTGTGTCAAACACGATGCTCTATGGATAGGATATGATGCATATATCAACCCCATATAAGAGAAACTGAAACACCATTTGACAAGTAGAGTATTTGCCTTCTAAATGTAAGGGTAGGAGTTTATACCCCACCAATTGTAAGGATATGCTTATTCCTTCCCCCTTTAAGTGAAATCTTACCCATGTTAAAAAAGAAAAAAATTATCAGAAACATGTTTAAACTCTAAAGCAATAAGATTAAAAAAAATATTAAGAATATATAGTTGTTTTCCTTCTTCTTTTATTATTTTTAAATGCTTATTTAGTATTCAATGATTAGTCAAATAGACGACCTTTTAATTAATGAAATATTTCTAAAAGATTAATTTGAAACTGCAATTTCAAAGAGTAAAAGTATGAGTCCTCATATCATTATCCAATATTAAAATAGTGTTCCCATGCCATAATAAATTCAGTGTTTTGATGAGTCAAACACTCCGATCGTTAGCAATATACAACACCCAATAGCCGAGCGCATGTAACATATATCCTATACCTTGCAAACTTATTAAGTTTTCCGATATTCAAAGAATGTGATTATACGTGTTGTTAAGTGATCAATTATATATCATACCTTTGTAAGTATAAACTATTGTATACCATATTAGTAAATGTGGATTAAAATTTTCTATATAATAAATACAAATTGATAAAAAGTGTTACCTTTGAAAATACAATTCTAAGAATACAATAGATATTGCGTTAAGTAATATCATAGAGATATAGTAAATCTTGTGCAAGACAATCTTACCTAAGAAATAATACAAAACAAACGTACCTAGGATGACTCTTAGTACGTAATTTAATTTGGGGAGGACTATTTGTTCATTTACGGTGACAAATTATTGGTCTGTCTTAATTTAAAAAGTCACCTTAGGGTGAATTATTAGATACTATAATACCTCTAAAAAGTTATGTCTGAAGAAGCCCGTCCTACTATAACGCTTTTTTAGAGACTGTCTTATATAGAAATTTGTGAGTCGAAATATACGGCGACACATTGGAGCCGCTTTCTTTTGTTCCTCATAAGTAAATTTCAATGATATTTTTTTAAGGATAAATGTGAACGATGTTATCAATTTCCAGAGCCTATATCATACAATTTCTTTTTTAAGCGACAAATTACAGTTATTTTGACTTATTATGTATGACATTTTCTCTATATTTGCCTAATTAAATTCCCATTTTTTATTTGCCAACATTTGCCAAACAGTTGTTTAGCATTGTATAGTGTGCTATTATATATATGCTAATATTCAACAATAAATTTACCGAATAGAGAAACAATTTTATAAGATATATAGACTTACAAAATTCGACAACATGTACGTGAAACTTCAAATAATTAATTTTTTTAAATATGAGCTTCAAATAAAAATGGTCTCTCTCATCAAATGAATATATTTTTTTAATTGCGGAAAGACAAACAATATCATATTCAAATGCATTGAAACCATTAAAAGAAAATAAAATCTCTTAGAAGATTAACGCACATAACAATTATATGCAACTAAACAGACTTTTCAACGCGACCTTAAAGACGACTCACCCAATTTTTAATGCATGTTGAAAGCTTAACCTTTAAAACCTAAAAATATATACATATACATGATTCCTAAATTTCATAGCAAGGACCAAGCTATGGTTCAAAGGGCTGAATGAATTGATCTACCATCTATCATCATCACTTGCTGCCCCCACTCCCACACAATTTTTCCATACCTGCCAAGAGAATTTGCATGAAAGCAATAGTGTGTGTCGTCCCCTGCATGCTCTTGACAGAAAGTGCGTGAAATTTCCCAACAAAACCATCAATCAATCAAGTTACAAACTCCACTGTGGTTGGAAGTTGGAACAAGTTCTTCTAAGTTGATAGAAACACTTTTAATTAATCAACTAAAGATTGGACTGACCTCCATTGAATGTGAGTTTGATGTGAAGAACTCCTATTGACCCACAACAACTACTGCATGTTGGCAATTAAAACAAATAGAGAGAGAATGATCAAGTTTTGCCGTCACTCTTGCCGAAAATGCCCGACTGCGTAGTGATTTTTTTTTTAATATAATTTAAGAGTAAGTTCAAGATTCATTCTAAAAGTTTGAATTTTGAATCATGCTAAAATTCAGATTTTAGAAGAGGGTCTATATATGGTTCATATTTGAAATTTAGGGATTTTGCATAGTATCTATCGATATTACAGACAATTATCAAGAATGAGTTTAAAGACTGACGACAAACCTTACGAATCACTGCAAATATTTTCAACGTGCTTCGCCCTCGCTTACACGGTACCTGGAAAAACTTTCCATTAAGTCAGGGCTTGTTCTTTTCGTGGGTCAATTCTAAAATACCAACCTCAATTCACTTCAACCCACTTGAACCTACTTTAACCCACTACAACTATTTTAACGAAGTTCAATTTATCACATAAAAGAATTCAACCCACTTCAACCTACTTTAACCCACATCAACCTATTTCAACCTATCTCAACTTACTTCAACCTTTTACCCGCTCCAATTTACCTACAAAAAGAACAGGCCCTCACCCATCTTAGGAGTGATTTACAAGAAACACATTTAACTATGGGGTTCTTAGTTAAGAGGAGGCTCATTGAAAATGATTGTACATCTTTAGTGATGTAAGTAGTCGTATGAGATCCTTTAAACCTCACTTATGATCAAAACTAAAGCGTTACAATAAAATCATTCCTACTTGAACAGCAAACGTCCTCGTTGTACCTCACAGATTGACTGACTTATGTCCTCTTGACTATCAGTGCACTCATAGTATCCTAACCGATTGGACGATTGTGTAGGGCTCCATCGTCACCAATGTCTCTTGCAGTTGCAGACAGATGCAGGTTGGGTTTGAGACTATTTATAACAGGTGCCTTTCATGTCCTCCTAGGCGGTGGACAGTTACTTGAGATGGTTTCAAGTATCAACTATTGATCTCACAAATAAATACAAGTCTTTCAAAAATATTTTGTGCTCACTCACATGCTATCTGAGAAGCTTCCCAAGAAGTCTCATCTTACAAGTAATCCACAACCAGCGCAAATTATGGAGTTTGAAAAGGAAAAGAAGAACACATTTGATTATATAAATAATCCTATGAGATTCTTTGAACAACATTTAAACATACCCAAGGTGTTCCAACTTTTTCTTTGCAAATTTGGATTAATATTTCAGAATCTCTAGCCTGGTGTTACTATCAATGTTTCCTAGGGCTTGTATTTTTCAAAGAAGTAGTTACGCAAATAAAAAGCAAGTGCCAGAGAAGTCAGAAAAGAGAAGTGCAACCAAACAGCATTTAGATGATTGACTACATGCAGTTAATGAAGCAGTGGTCAAAGCCTGCCCGTGCTGCCCGTCTAAGGTGGGCTGGGCAGGCTGCAGTGGTGGGGGACGCCCTGTCCCCCCCCCCCACTCTCTCTCTCTCTCTCTCTCTTCAGTCTTCCCTCCGTGCGTGTGTGATCGTCGCACGGAAATTTATGAGACAAGTTCCTCTCTCTATGCGTGTCAAAATGTTCAAATTTAGGATCTGTTTTTTTTTTAAGATAAATTAAGATAGATAAAAGGGTGAACTAGATTGAGTTAGGTTAAAAGAGACTCAGGTGAGTTAAATTTTTTTGATGTTATAAATTAAACTTTGTTAAAATAATAAAAATGGGTTGAAGTAGGGTGAGGTTAGTATTTTAAAATTGACCCAAGAAAAGAACAGGGCCTTAAGATCCAGTTATACTTGCAGGGTTAAGACTCGATTACAATCGAGTTTCAATGTAAGTTAAATTTTATATTTGCACATTGAATTCAAGTAATAAAGAGTTGAATAAAATTTTATGAATCATAATGATAATTTTATACTATTGACAGAAGCGTATAAAAAAAGTGAACTAGTTAAGCTAGATTGACCCGAGCCACGCTCGGACTCAGTATACTTTCAAGTCGATTTGATATCATTATGATCTTATGTTTATACTCAAATTTTTTAGGACTGATTAAAATGGGATTCATATTCTAAGAATTCTGGTGTTGTTAATTTAAGGGTAAGTAATTTTTGTATGATTGAGATTAAATTTGTCCAAATCTAAATTAGATTAACAAACAACACATAGAGGCAGAAATTTCACCATACTTAAATTCTCAAATTATTATGAATACAAGTTGTTTTAATTAAGTAACTCGTAATGGAATATGAGTCAGTTTTACAGGGCCTCGCATTATGTCATTATCTCTTTTCTCCTCTCTTTTAGATATTCTTCGACTTGCAGGTGAGGCAGTCATATTCAAAATGATCATTCAATTTGAGTTTGAATGGATAAGAATCTTGTCTAGGTCAAATTTGACTTGGTCACTTTGGTTCATATTGGCTTCAAAGTGGTTCCCATTTCATCTAAAAACTAATTATGCATGCAAAGAAGATTAACTTTGTCGGAAAATTTAGGATTAAGTGTTATTGAATCTATTTTTAAATCTTTCTTAAATTTTTCAGTGTTAGATCTTGGATAGAGTATTAATTTCTTAATTTAAAATTTGAATCTCAAGACAATTTTATCAAATTTATACAACATATAAAGGAAGAAAAGTCTTTTTAATCTTTGTAATTTTAATTTTTATTCTTTTCAATTCCTTAAACTTCTTCCTACTTATTCCAATTTTCTGACACAACTTTCTCTATAACTACTTCAAGTTCTTTTGAATTTGTTTCCGTACCTTCCAACTTGTTCCAACTATGTTTAACTTTTCTCATAATGCTTTTTTAACTACTTCCAACTTTTCTCAACTCTTTTTTCAACTTTCTCGAGCTCCTCTCCTCGTCTACCCCCTACTGAAAAGAACATGTTTAGAGCAGACCATATAAGAACTAAATAGTGTATTGGTACCAAGTTTCTCTATCAACTGGCCTCTTCAAACCGCTTCTTGTTTATCGAATCTAGACTCGGTCAGAAACTAGTCCTAGTCCTAGCGTTCAAAAATGAAAAAGGAAAGAAGTAAGGAGAAGAGCATAATTGACCCCTCCACCCGTTTGTGCCAGCAGTCTGCAAAAATTAGGGGGGGCTCCCTTCGGCTAAAGGGTCACTCTCATGCAAAGTAGTTGGAATTGAACGATGGATGACACAATTAGTACCAAGCCAGTTCTTAGAGTACTAGAGACTAGACTCTCTAGACGACATAGGCAAGCCTAAACCTATGGCCCTACCACCTTTCCACACGTGCTGAGAGGCAGCATTCCCCACTAGTGTTAGGGTTGGGTTGGGTTGGGTTGGGTTGGGTTAGGTTACGCTGGGCATGCAAATGCAATTGGTCTCTTAATTAATTAACGTTATGAATGAGTTGAGTAATCTCCAGATGGTCTTCCTCCCTTTCTTGAAGACCAGGCTCTTTCTCATTCATTTTTTGAATGAATGAATGAAAGCATGCCATCATAAGTCATAAAGGCAAGCCCGTACTCCGTTCAAACTTACTAGCTAGTTACTACAACCTGCGCCAGTGCTCAGTTTATTGCATGCATGCATGCATGCCTTGATTTGATATCCATGCCTAATTCTCATTGATTATTTGTTCAATTCACGTACTAGATCGACTAGTCTATTCTGTGTTCGTATATGTGATGAGTATCTAGGTCGTTAGATATATACACATATTTATGATAGAAACACATATATTTATGATAGGAGCACATCAACATAAGCCCGTACTACGAGTTGCATGCCTTGATTTCCATGCCTTGTACGTTCTTACCTATTTTCCTAGTGTAATTTATGAACGAACATATGATGAATATATAGATCTTGTTTATCAATCAGTTATTTAGCAGTTTGTATATTAGCTATTAGTTAGTAGTTGTTTATATTAACTGTTAGGTAGCTAGTAGTTATTTGTACGAGTTGTTTATGTTAGCTTATTATATTTATTGTTTTGGAAAAATATTTGGTAAACTTAACTGTTTATAGTGAGAGTCGTTTGATAAAATTATATTTATGCCCATGCCTTCATTTCATTGTTTATTTGAACATCGTGCTTTTAATTTGTTGCATATTTAATTTTTTGGCTTAATAATGAATAAAGAATTATTTGAGCATAAAATGACTCACCTTTTTCTATCATAGTCACAATTATACTTACCATTTAAATTCGATATTTATTACTAGGATGATATTATTTTTGTGCATCATTTAACCAATTTTCTTTATAATAATAACCTAAATTTGTGATAATTATTATCTATTATGTTTTTGGAAGACATCTGTTATCTATTAATAGTAAAGTAAATGTTAAGTCCAATTTTAATCAATATCATAATAACCTACTTGGATAAGAAAAGCATATCATGAAACTTGCACAAAAATATCATAATATTTAGACATCATGACTATCGAAATCTCTTGTCCACAAAAATAGAAAAAAGAAAATATACTCAGAAATCTCAAACATAAGTACCTAATATTTGAAATTACAGAAGTACTTAATATTTGAAAATTAAACTTTTCCTTGACGCCTTCAAACAAGAAGGATCTCACATCAGGATTGTGAATTTTTTTTACTTGTTGCAGTATTGGCCAAATTAACTCACTGTTGAGTCAAGAGTTGGAGTGACCTCTCTTGAGTTGATAGTGGTAGAGCAGTGGGCAAAAGAAGAGTTGAACCAATAGTACGTGGCTACAACAAAAGAGGGCTGCTAGGGTTCTTGGGGACATCAATTAATGTAATTTTAATAAACCTTTGGGTAATAAGGTCATTGAATCTATAAAGTGAAACAGCTAAACCTAAGAAGCTAATTAAAATAGCTTTTGCAAAATGGTTTTTTGGGTATACAAAGTCATTTTAAAAGCCAATTGTCGAACACTTCATTTGGTTGATTAACTAGTCAAAACAGGATGAAAAAGGCGTCCAAGAAACAATCATCCAAATAGGGCTGTATAAGTTTTCATGTTGCATTCGTGTTTATGTTAGATTTAAATATGTCACGATAATTTTATATACATATAATATTTTTTAGCATCGATATCTCTAGAAATAGAAATTCTTGAAAAGAGAAGACTATTCAGTTTAAATCTCACATTCTCATCAAACTCAACGAAAGTAAGACACACATTGAAACTTGTTATTATTGTTGTTGAATTTTTGTGTGAATATAATCTATTTAGTAAACAAGGGGCCAACAATAGTTAAGTGAAATAATTCGACATTTATTTCCATAAATTTCATTTCAAATTCAAATCATATAAATAAAGAATAGAAAAACTCGATTACCTTTTACCTCTTTATATTGATAGCAACCCAACTTTTATTGAATAGAAGATTAAAAGCCAAAAGAAAAATAAATAGCTAAAAAATTTTACTTAATTAAAATATGACATTATTTATGACTAGGTAACCTATTTTAATCTTGATGGTGATGGTTGTTAGTCCTCCCCTAAAAACAGGAAAATAGTTTTTTTTTTTTTAAAGGGGGTACATTAATTAAGGAAAGACTTATGAGGGATTAGGCCTAGTAGCTATTTAATGCCTAGGTCAGTAATTAATTGTTGACGTCCGAATTTTTGACTCTGGTAAAGGGAGGGCTATATGTGACTGCATTATTATGTCCCTTAGACAGGAAGGCTATGACTTATATCAAGTATCTGTAGCCTTTACAGCTAACTAACTATATGCGTTTATCTACTCTGAATGTGCCAGAAAATGTCTCCTGACTAGATTTTAGATTCCTGTTATGAGAGATATGCATGCATGGTTTTACGATACTAGCTCATGTTTTTATCTATTAAGATAAGATTCGGAAAACTATGAATAGAAATCAGGATTCTTGTCTGTGTCTGACTAGATTGAATTCGTCCTCCTTCATGTAGGTTTGCCGCCTTTTCCTATATAGATTTCCTTCTTTTTGGGCCCTCGTTAAGTCGTTATGGTGTCCTGTAAGGTCAGGAGGAGGCTTTAACTTCATCAAAACCAAGTGATAAGAATGCTGCAGTTGATTATATTGATGGCTGTCTATGATCGTGAGTTATGCCCTAGATGATGCAAAGTAAGACATGGAACTTTGTTTTTGACACCACATCCTATATGCCTTTAGTTTGTTGAATGTACTTTTCTGTCTGTTCAAATGTTTGTCATGAGATCTTTCTCAATAACTTCGGATGCTCATGTACGTCCTCATCTTCTTCCTGTTTGCCAACAAAAAGAAGAGAAAAAAGGGGAAGCCTGCACCTGCGTTTGGTATTCCTGTCTATAGAAAGAAACATTCATGAACAGTGAAGGTCTAGAGAGTGAGGTATACTTTGAATTTGAAAAATCGATTAAAACCTACCTTACTTAGGGTTTGTTCACTTCAACATTTAAAAGTAACCATTAGCAGAGAGGAGCACTTGGGAGAATTCAGGAGAAAAAGGGTCAAATTTTGATGGATCTTTTGACAGAAATTTGGACTGATTTTAACAGAGAGAAAAATGACCGTTGTGACGGGATTTGTGTTGGAATTTACGAATGTCAAAACATCGCTGGTCGAAATTGACTTTTCGATCGGCCCATCAAAATTAATGACGGACTGAGTTTTGACAACTTGTAAGAACCTATAACAAACTATATTTTGACGGACAGTCAGTCAATCGCAGTATACATCAAAATCCTCACTTTTTCATCAAAATATCCGTCAAAATTTCTGACATATTAACTTTTCATCAAAACAGCCATTTAAAAATTACATCGAGATCCGCATAACTGACACCATCAAAACCTTGCTTTTCGATAAAAATTTCCATCGAAATTTTTGATGAATCCACTTTCCCTCGAAATATTCCATCAAAATTCGGTTGTAGTTTTGTAGTACGTACAGTTAGCATTCAGAGCAGTTGGTTTGAAAGTGTTTGGAAGTGGTTGAAAACGTGCAAAAATAGCAATTAGAGCATCTGCATTGCAAGGCTCGTGAGCCAAAAATTTGGCTCACGGTCCAAGCAATACCATGCATCAGTGATCCGCTTCGCTCGCCCCACGGTCCAGCTCATGGCCATGATCCGCCCCCCACACATTCTCTCTCTTTTTTTTTTTGCCAACTAAGCATTTAAAAGTCTAAAACCCAATAATATAGTAGTAGTGGGGTCTATAAAATATTATTTTATTTGGTGATCCAAGTTGGTGATCCATAGGATACAGAGAAGAGAAAAAAAGTTGGCTTGTGAGATGATGTGGAGGTTGTGGGTCCCCACTTGTGATCCAAACTTTTGGATCACCAATGCGGATGCTCTTAGCGCTTGGGAATGTTAGAACGCATTAGCATTTGCCCAACGGTGACGTAGACAAATCCTTAAAATCTAAATAGCTACTGAAAAAATAGATTTTTATTTGAATATGAATCTATTATAATTGATAACTTAATTATTTTCGAAAATAACGGAAACTTCAAAACCCACGCCCAATTTACATATTCAAGCCCTGAACTTTTCGTTGGTGAATTCAAATTTACCAACTTCAACCCACATCAATTCACTTCAATCTACTTCACGAACTTCAATAAAAAAATACCAACTTCAATCCACTTCCAACTATTTTAACCAACCTCTACCAACCCTACCAAAAAAAAAAAAAAAGAATCAACTCACTTCAACCAACTTTAACTCACTTCAACCTATCTTAACCAACTTCAACTCACTTCAACCCACTTCAATCCACTTCTATTAATCTCAACCAACTTTACTCTTTTACCAATCCATATTTTCCAAAGAAAAGAACAAACCCTCAATTTGCTTGCAAGGAGAAAAATATGCTTCAGCCCATACTTTATAAAGCTCATGTTTAAAGCCCTATACGATATTCAAGTAGTAAACAACAAGGCACGTGCCCTCCTCTTGATTTATTGCCTCTCGGTTATCTGTTAGACAATGCCATGAGTTCTATTTGCTAGTTTCTTTTGGTACGATGATATAATAGCATTCTCAGTGATGAGCTGTTAGGCGATAAATTGTCCTATTTTACGTACCTCTTTCACCCACTTTTAGCTCGTATAATAACTTAATCTTTAGGATTTTTACTTGTTTTATTTACTTTTGTAGGTAATAAACTTCAAATCGAGCAAACGTTGCAAAAAGGAGCGAAGACAGGACAAAGCGAAGAAAAACAACAATAACCGGCGAAAAGGGACGATAGGGGGCCCGAGCCGCCGTGCCAGAGAAGTGGCACGGTGGGGCCATGGCACCTGGCACGGTTGTGCCTCCCCTCGGTTCGCTCGATTTTCTATTTAAACCCATTTTCGGCGTTTCTGTTTGGGGGTCGCTCGGGGTTCTCTCTGACAATTTTAGACTAGTTTTAGTTTAGATTTTAGCCAATAAAAACCTCAATAAGAGGATTAGATTAGGATTATAGTTTGTATTTCAAGATTCAAGCTTGTGGATTTTCAATTCTTCAATCAATTCAAGCATAAGTTTCCCTCTCTCTCTCTCTCTCTTTATTTCACGTTCTTGTTCTTGTTTTGATTTTGTTAGTTTAATTCTTGTATTTGATTTGCTTAGTTTCAATGTTTAGTTTTTATTATGATTTTGTGTTTCCTTTAGTTTTTATTCGTGCTAGTTTAGATCAATTCCTCTTTTGTTCATGTTTATGCTGTTATTTGCTAGTTTATGTTTAGTTTAAGTTTTCATACTTTCGTGTTTAATTAGTCGTTAATCTTTGTTGGATTGGATTGCGGCTAGCCCTTGATGGCTGATTAACCTTGTTTAGGCCTCAACCCTCCCTTATTTATGCCTAGAACTTAGAGTTTTTTTTCATGTCCACCAAGTGTTCGATGAAATGCTTGAGAGAGCTTTCATCCGTGTTTTGGGGCAATCGACTTATGCTGAGAGGTGAGGTCGATTGTCTACTGTGGGTAGAGAGCATAGTTGGGATTGGGACATGAAAACATTCCCGTCGCTAGCTAGGTCAAGGGTTGTCAATCTTGTAGTTTAATTGAACTAATCCCATGAAAATAGGAGTTTAGAACAATTAGACTAGCTTATGACCTTTGAGAACGGGCTTGGATGGTTTTAATGATGCAACCGACCATCTCTGAATACTAGCGTAACTCGGGAAGGTGAGGGCTTGACTTGATTACTTGGTTCATCAAAGGTCTAATCATAGTCCTTTGTTTTCACTTTGGTAGTTTAGTTATATTTTCTATCCCTTTCAATTTTGCCTAGCTCGAGACGCTTTAGTTAATTTTGGTAATTGAAAACACAACTCCCTGCGGACGAAACCCCAAGTACTCAACGATACACCTTTTACTTGGGGTTTATAAATATTAAAACTTTGTTTTTTCCTAACAAGTTTTTGGCGCCGTTGACGGGGAACTTGGTTGTTTCAACATCGTAAGCGATTTTAAACGTTCTAGATTAGGCTTTTTCTTTTTCTTTTTCTTTTTGTTTTCCGTTTCTTTTTTCCTTTTCCCCTCTTGCTCTTTTAGCTTTGCTTGAACCTGCTTACGCTTAGTGTAGTTTTTGGCTTCGTATGCATAGGCGCAGTTAGAGGGGGCGACCACTCATTCCCTTTGACCACGAGATAGAAGTCACTATGTGAAGGCAAAGCGGTGCAAGAAAGAGGCAATTGCAACAAGACAACACTATGGCCGAGAGAAATCCTAGGGTGCTGCGGGACAATGTCCTACCGTAGGCCACCGGCCTCACCTCATCCATTGTCAATCCGGCTGTCGAAGCGAACAACTTCGAGCTGCGGCCTGCTCTTGTATCCTTCGTGGAGAAGGATCAGTTTAGTGGGCGACCCACAGAGAACCCCCATCTTCACCTTTGTAACTTTCTAACGAAGTGTGACACAATTAAGCTCAACGGGGTCTCCGCCGACGCCATCAGACTCTGGCTCTTTTCTTTCTCGCTGACAGACAAAGCCAGTCATTGGCTCCTCAATGAAGAGCCCAACTCCTTCACAACCTGGGAAGCCTTATCGACTGCATTTCTGAGCAAGTATTTTCCCCCAGGCAAAACCGCTAAGCTAAGAGCAAACATCACCTCCTTCTCTCAACGAGGCGATGACTCACTTTATGAGGCGTGGGAAAGATTTAAAGATCTTTAACGTCAATGCCCCCACCACGGAGTATCCGATTGGCTTCTAATCCAAACCTTCTATAATGGATTAGACCAGTCACTGAAGATGTCAGTTGACGCCACAGCTGGCGGCGCACTTATGGGGAAGTCAATAGAGATTGCGAAAGCCTTATTGGAGGAGATGACATCCAACAACTATCATTGGTCCAGTGAGAAGGCGGCTCCCAAGAGGACTAGTGGGGTTTATGGAGTAGATGTCGTGGATAGGTGGGCTAGTAAGGTGGATGTTTTAGCGCAGCGTTTTGATAGGCTTGGAACTCCCTCCCCAGGGAGTTTAGTGGATGGTCCCTCGGGTGCGATATTTGAAGTTAGGTCCCTTGTGAGATTTGTGGCATTCAAGGCCGCATTGTTGCTGAGTGTCAATCCATTTTCCCAGGCGTTGAGCACGCCAATGCAATGCAAAATTATGGCCCACGTCCACCACCACACAACAACCTCTACTCAAACACATACAACCCCGATTGGAGAAATCATCCTAACTTCTCCAACCGCAACAACAACCCCTTGCCACCCAATGCCTCTCAACTTCAACCCCCTGGTTTTCAACATAGGGAACCATACAACCCATCCCCCCACAACCACCTCTACAACCCAAATCCAACCTGGAGAATCTTATGGAGTGCTTCATAGCGACTCAAACTAAGACCAATGAGGTTCTTCGTGAGCAAATCAATCAACTAAACTCCAAGTTCGACGCCATGGCCTCCCACCAAAAGGTGATGGACACTCAGATTGCAAAGATTGCTCAACAGGTTAGAATTTGTTACACCTATTTTTGACCCCATTTTAGCCCTTATTTGACCCATTTTTCTTGGTGTTTTTGTCTCAAGTTTAGATAAAAAAAAGGGTCAAATTCACCTCCTCTGATTCAATTGTGCTTATAATGTGTTTTGTCTTACTTTCAGGAGAAATTATCGGGTTTTGATAGAAAGGAAGACCTTATGAGCAATTCGAACGATGCATAGAGGTCCAACGAAGTCCCAGGAGCACAAGTGAGAGCTGTAGGAAGCGCACAGTCGTGCTACAGGAGTGCACAACCCTGCTGTAGGACTAGAAATTGTGCGCAGGCTGGTGCACAGTCATGCGTCCTCAAAGCACGATCGTGCGTCTTACCTACCATCACGATTTAAGCGGTTTCCATCCTTTATAAAGGGGCTTTGTCTTTTTTTTATTTGGAAGCCCTTTTGCTGGGTTCTTTAGATGACCAATTAGGGTTTATCCTAACCTCCACAAACCCCTTTAGAGGGAGATTAGATTAGGTTAGTACTTGTATCAATTGTAGAAGATTTTAGATTCGCAATTGAAGACTAGTTCTTCTTCTCCTTTTCTCTTTAATTTCATGCCTTTTAATTTATTTGCTGGTTCAATAGATTATTGTTTTGCTTTGGTTTCAATGTTTGTTTGTGAATTAAAGCGTTGATCTTTGGTTGTGATTTGTTCTTGAGATGGCCAAATGATTCTTATTTAGGCCCTGACCTAACTTGTTTGTGCTAGAATTTAGAGATTTTTTTCATGTCCACCACGTGTTCAATGAAATACTTGAGAGAACTTTCATCTTTATTTTGGGGGCAATCGACTTATGCTGAGAGGTGGGGTCGATTATCTAGTGTGGGTAGAGAGAATAGTTGGGATTCAAACATGAAAATAGTCTCGGTCACTAGCTCGGTCAAGGGTTGTCAACCTTGTAGTTTAATTGCGTCAATCCCATGAAAATACATGGTTAAAACAATGAAACTAGCCTTCGACCATTGAGAGAGGGCTTGGGTGGTCTCTAATGATGCAACCAATCATCTCTGAATACTAGCGCAACTTGGGAAGGTTAAGGTTTGACTTGATTAGTTGGTTTATCTTAGGTTTAATAATAATCAAAGTCTTTTGTTTCTTTTAGTAGTTTAGTTCTGTTTGTCATCCCTATTTGTTCTGCCTAGCTTGAGACGCTTTAGTTAGTTATGCTACTTGGAAACATAACTCCCTGCGGACGACACCCCGAGTACTCAACGATGCGCCTTACACTTGGGGTTTATAAATATTAAAATTCTGTTTTTTCCCTAACAGTAGTTTGTCCTGACCACATGGACAACTACCGGGCCAGTCCAAGGTTAACCCCAGGGGTCACGTCAATGTCGTATACATGAGAAATGAGGGGGTTGTGGAAAGTCCTGTGATGGTGCTTCAGGAAGTGGCCCCAGTTCCTATTTCTGCAGGAACAACTGTATTGAAGAAGGACGGGGTTCCGAATCAAGAAGATGAGGGTCATCAACCTCCTCCAGTCCGACCTTATCAGCCTCTTGTTCCTTACCCACAAAGGTTGGTCTAGGCTAAGCTCTCTCAACTTGAGCCCCGTTTCGCGCGATTCATGGATATCCTAAGGCGGGTTTACGGTGATACCCCTTTTTTGGAGGCTCTCAGGAAAGCACTGGCTTACTTCAAATTTTTGAGAAAGCTCATTTTCAAGAAATGTTAGCCTGAAGGAGTTTCAATGGTCGCTATGGGAGAGTTTTGTAGCTCAATTCTCCAAATTCAGTCACCATCGAAGTTGCAGGATCATGGTAACTTCTCTATCCCTTGCTGCATAGGGGGTACACAAATTGAAGGAGCCCTTTGCGATTTGGAGGCCAGTGTGAGTTCGATCCCTCTCTCTCTGTACAATAAGCTTGAATTGTTGAACTTGAGGCCCATCACCATGCTCATACAGCTAGCGGATCACACCCTTAGGCGACCCGTGCGTGTTTTGCAGGACGTTTCTATCCATGTGGGCAAGTTCATCATCCCCTGCGACTTTATTGTGATGGATATGAATGAGAGCTCCCAAATCCCTATCATCCTTAGGAGGCCGTTTCTGACTACTGCATGGGCGGTGATCGATTTACAGGCAGGAACTATGTCCTTTCCAGTTTTGTGGTGAGATGGTTGATTTCTGTTTTCTTCCACCCATACTATCTTCAGTTCATGCTCTTCTTTCACCTCCTAAGGCCCCTACATATTCTACCCCCTCAAGCGGCTAATTCTGGAGTCACAGTGTTTGATAGGGATGGAGGACCTAATATGACGTTTGTAGCGTTGTCTGATTTACATCCACCCATTCCTACTGATCTTGGAGGAGCTACATTTTGCCATGGGGAGGTTCTGGAGGCAACGTCATTCATCACTTCACCATCTCCACCTCCCTCCGTCTTGTCATCATCTGTCAGTTTGAGGTAATAGTCAAGCTAAAGATTTAAAACAAGCGCTTCTTGGGAGGCAACCCAAGCTTCATTGCTTTTGGAAAAAAAATGAAAAAAATGAAAATGAAAAGGCGAAGGAGATAAGAGGAAAAGGCTCAAAAAAAATGAGTGAGACAAAGAAGTAACCAATTTGGAAGGAGATGACTTAGAGGCCAGAAAGTTGGCATGGACACCCCATGTCGGGCGGCATGGGCATGGTCCCCTTCAAGATTTCAAGGAAAAAGAAGTGAGGGAGCAAAAGAAAAATCATAGGTCATTGATCAGCAAAGTGGCACGGTGCATGCACGACCGTGCCACTTTCAGCGTTTGCAGCGCAGGACAGCATTGTGACACGGGTGCCCCGTGCCTGATGGCACGACCGTGCCACATTAAAACTCGGCCAAAAAGTTGATTTCTTCTTCTTCCTCCTTGTTCCCCCATTCAAACTCCCCTATTTCTCTCTCTAAAGCACGAAAAGCCCTCTCTCTCCCTCACCATACCCACTCCAATCTTGCCACAAAACTCTCAAAGTTTTTTACAAATTTCTCCCTATTTCTTCAACTCCTTCACTTTTCTTCACTCTCCTCTCAAAATTTCCCACGTTTGCCTCTGAAACTCATCCCATTCCATAACTCATTTTCTCTCTCTAAAACCCTAACCTCCATTGTTGAGGTTGAATGTTGTAGAGAAAGAAATTGGCCTATCTCTCGCTATTTTCAGCTCTTACCTCCACTTTTGAGTCTTGATCTGTGTTCATTTACACCATTGGCAAGAAACGAGCTGGAGAGGCTTCACCTCCTCTTCAGCTGCAACCGCTTCTGCTAAAGGTACTAAGGATGCACACCCTCTCATTTTACCTGCTAGTACTAGGGGTTTGCAATTTGTCAATGATGCACAAAAGTCACGCTATGAGCTTTTAGCCACTAGGAACACTAGTGAAAAAAAATACTTTCATGCTGACTCATTGCGATCTTTGGAATGTTAGATGATATGTTGACTCTACTTGGCATATTATGATGAACTGAGTACATAAACATGCAATGTACATCCAATTATCGCCTTATGGTCGAGTTTTTGAGTTCATTAAATGTTGATTGGGATGATAATTATGGAGGTCATGAGGTAGCTATTTATTTTTGAATTTTCAACATCGACCATTGGATGAGCTTGAGGATGTTTAATGAACAGTTGAAATTCCCGGGGGTCGATGGGGCTTATAGAGATGTGCACTGGTTGTGGCGACCTAATCTCGTTTGGCTGAGCATCACCTACTCCAAACGAAAGGAATATACTGATAGGTGGGGGAGACCTAGGGTTTTTGACCCCCGACAGGCCAAGATTTCCGACATTTGTAATGTCAACCTGCGGTACGTTCAACGCCTAACCGCCAACAACATTTTCGGGCGCAACAACAACCAAAATGGTGTCGGAAGGTCGAACTGTTTATTATCCGGTGTGCCTTGTCAGGCACCCCCTATGGACACGACGACCTTCATAATCCGCCACTTGGCGGACGTAGCCAAGATCAGCAACAGGAATGTCATTAGCGTTGGCGACACTGTTACCGCCATTGCTAATGCCCTAGGCTACAGCTTGAGGCTCTTTACTCTCAAGCCCCATTTCCTAGATGGTCACCTCGACCTTGGCACCTTCCACCATATGCATATTATAGACACTCGAGGTGACGCCATTCGGTACCCCCACCACAAAGTCATCCTTTTCACCCTTTCCAATGCTAAGCGCACCATAGTTGCTAACAAAAGAAACTGGAATTGCGATCGGAGGATTATTAGGGCAATTGTTCTACCTCGGATGGAACAGTTAGCAACTAATGATGACATTGAGGTTGATGAGGGGGGAGATGAAGAGTATGATGAGGAGGATGGTGAGGACATTGATGCGGGCCGAGGAGAGCCTGAGGATACCCCTGCTGCGGAGGCGACCATCCCACCACTACTTTACCCACCGTTCACCCATGAGATAGGTGGGTCTTCTTCCTCAGCGACATACATGTCGCTTGAACCCACCTTTCTCCAGTCTTTCTCCAACCTCCAATTGGAGGTTTGTGGGCTTCAGGAGGGATTCACAGGCATGCGTGCAGACATCGGTCGCCTATCCGGGCGCATGGACTCCATTGAGGAGGAAGTCTCCTATTTCTGGGGTTTCGTTGACCGCTAGGAGGAGCGTGAACAGCGGCGGATTCAGAGGGAGGAGGAGCGGGCTATGAGGAGCGTCGGCGGATGAGCGAGCTACTTTGGCGCCAATCGGAGTCCATTCGACAGATAGAAGAGTGTTTACACTCTTTTCAGGGCGATCAAGGTGACTCCTCATCCTTCCCAACTTATGATTCTTCCACCTTCCATTCATTTCCTCCTCATTTCTGGCCACCTCCAGGGCCCGACGTCACCTAGTGACTGTAAGTGTATTTCCCTTTCCCCTTCCTTTCTTATGCATCATATTTTCATTGGGGACAATGAAGGGTCCAAGCATGGGGGGGATGTTTATATTTGTTTAGCGGGCTGCATTGTATATATTTTCTCGCATTTAACACTTTAGGTTTCATTCTAGTTTAGCAGCGTTTTAAGGGTGCATTAGTTTTCCTTTTATTCCTCCATTTAGAAAAGCATGTAGGATAATGCATATAGGTAAGTGATGCATTGTACATATTTCATTTTCTAACCCTTGGTTTCGAGTGGAAATGTGTTGAGTGGAGCTTCACAAGATTGTGAGGTAATTCTTCTTACTCTTCTCTTCATTTATCCATTAGTTGACTGCTTAGGGTGATTTATTGCTTTAGTGCCTACTGCTTTGAAACAAATTTTTTTTTTTTAAAAAAAAAAAAAACCCTCCTATGACGATAACCAAGGCATTGGTGATCAGTTGGTTGACATGGTTGTGCATACTTGTGGGTTGTTTGTGACAAATGTCTTTGGTTGTTGATTTTGAAAGCGCTTTGACCGCATTGTCTAGTTTGCATACTGTTTTTCCTTGAACTCCCCTCATCATAATTGATTATTCCTTTTAAGTGAGATATCTTTGGTGCTAATTGTGTGTTTGGTAGTGTGACAGTGAGATTTTGAGCCTATAGACTAATTCATCAATTCAGTCTCACATTCTCTTTCATGTGTGTCTCTTCTATGACTAGATCTCTAGAACTTGCTTTGATTCTGTTTGAAATCGCATTTAGCATGTGAATTATGATAATATGATAGAGGCATTCATTTGTTTTCTAAGCTACATTGCCAAATCTGCCACCCGTGATTGAATGTTTTGACCCCTTGCTTACCCTTTAAGCCTTGCCCGTTTTTGTTGCGAACCCTTCACTATTAGCTATAGGCCTAAACACATCTCCTACCTGTAAGCCAAAGCCAATGGGGCAACACTTCATTATTTTGTGGGTAGTTTTTGGTTGTTATGCAAATTGGTGGTTCAATTTGGTTTATGTGGGGATGTATTATGGTCATCATTGGGGATTGAGTATATAGTCATGGCGCATGCCAATCATTCATTTCCTTTTCAAAAAAACAAAAAAGAAGAAAAACAGGCTTCCAAAAAAAAAAAAGAGAAAAAAGGGGGACTTGTTGAAATTCAAAAAAAAAAAAAGAAGTGGTGAATAAGTGTGTTTGGCATGTTGTCGTAGTTCATTCCCGATGGTCCATTTGCTTAAGGGTGTCTTCTTATTGTGTTTTAGGAGAGTGTGTGGTACAGTTGGTTCAATTGTTGGTTGCTCACTGAATTCGGCGGTTAGCTCCTTATTTTCCAAATTGTTTGTCCCTCTTTCTACCTGTGCCCTTATCCCCATTACAACCCTGAAAAGTCCTCTTGATTATTCTTTTTCATATTGCACTTTTGCGGTGGAGAATTGAGAATCTTACCTAGCCTATGGTGATTTGTTCGATTGGAAGAGAGTTGAGTGAACCTTCTTACATCTTAAACACATGTGAAGGAGTGCATTTGCCTTGTTCCTTCTATGAGAGTCACTACCAGACCCTCTAGCCCACCACTTATTTGGAGGCGTCTTGATTTGGAGAGGGGTGTGATATGGTATGACGAGATGCTGACTTCGACAGTGTGGTTTTCCAAACGATTTTTAAATGAGTTTTGAAACTATGTATTTATGCCTTGAATAGTTCCGCTAGTCGTGCACACCTATGCTTGATGTGACTGATTTTCCATTCACCTTGCCTGAGGAGGCGAGTAATTAGAGGTCTCGACCCCCTGTAAGTTTATTCACGTCTTAGTCTTGCTTGGGGACAAGCAAGAAACAAGCATGTGGGAGTTGATAAACCTCTATTTTGCTTCCTTTAGACATGATTTTCACTTCTCATTTCAACGATTTTCGGTAAAACTTCAAGAGTATAGAGGTTGATTAGACATTCTTTACCCCAAATTTGTCTATATGATGTGTTTTTATGTTAAACAAGCTAATGTCGCACCAAACAAGAGCCAACAAGGCAGATTTTAAAAGGAAGTGGCATGGGGGCACAATGCCAGGCCACTTTAGTAACTCCCGTTTAATTGCTAAGGAGCATTGTAATTATCGGGGGAATTCAGCTTTTCTCTCTTCTTCTCACTCGAAAACGGCAACTTTAGGTTTTCTTGAGATTGTTTTTGTTATTGTTGATTTCAAGGCATTGGATTGGAATCGATTTATGCATTTGGTAGATTGTTGCTGCAGCTAATAAAAAGTCCGTTCCTTTACCTTTTTCCTTTTGTGTTTTAGTTCAAAGTTAATACTTTTAATCATGTTCGTGTTCTTGATTGTGATTGTGGTTGTGATTGAAATGATGATTAGAGGCAAAATTTGTTGTCTTGGATTGGGCGTAACCCCTATTGTGCGAATTGGAACAATGTTCTATGTTTTTGTTAATGAATGCCCATGATATAATTGAAATCTCACTTAGCATGCCAGATGTTCGATGAATTGTCTGAGAGGGTTGTATTCATGTTCGTAATGGGGGTTTAGGAGATTAACGAAAGTTAAATCCTCTACCTAGAGTTACTTTGTGAGCAATTGGATTTCTTGAAATGAAAATAGTTAGGGTTGCAATTGGGAATTAAGGGTTATTCAATCTTGTGGTTTCGTGATTCTGGTGTCATGAAAATAGATAATTAGGATAGCTTGACCAGTCTAATGACCTTTGAGAGAAGGCATAGATGTGCTTAACTTGTAACCATTCTATTTCAGTTGTTTGCGTGAGTCGAATTGCATGACTTAGTTTATAGTCCAATGAGCACAATAGTGTGGTGAACTCAATCTAGGACCCTTCTTAGTATTGATTTAGCTAATAGCAATAGTCTTCAGCAGAATAGAACTGTTATTTAGTGAAAACCAATTTCAGTAGACTCTGGCCTAAATAGAGTCTTAAAGGTTGGTTCGGTGGTTGAAATCGAGTTCCTTGTGGACACGACCCGTACTTGCCGTTGCTAACTACAAGTGGCACCGTGCACTTGCGGTAACACAATTTAAAACGTAATATGAGCCATTTTTTTGGCTGATCGGTGGGGGCCTACTACTGCCACATTACTTTGTGATTCAACTTTTTGACACAATCCTCCCTTTCTCCAATGAAAAGTTCACTAATTTAGCTCACCAAATAAAATAATACTCATCAATCCACTCTATAACACACAATTTTATTTTCAGAATTAAAAAAAGAAAAACCAATCAAAAAAATATTTAAAAAATCAAAAAGCAACCCAATCCTCCTTAAGAGCAGTTCCAACGGGTAATTTTTTTGGCTCGCCTGTCTTGGGACACGAGCCGAGCCGCCCGGCCCCCTTCCAACAGCACGAGCCTGCGAGCGGCTCACGGGCCGGTTCGTGGACGTGAGACTGGCTTACGGCTGCTTTTTCTTACTTTTTTTTTTTAAATTTTAATTGGTTTTTTCTATTTTTTTGGAGATACTAAAAGAAAATTTGTGTGTTGTAGGGTGGGTCCATGAGTATTATTTTATTTTGTGAGCTAAAGTGGCGAGCCTTACTAAAAGAAAATGCTATAAGAGTTGGCTCTCACCCACGAGCTTCCGCGAGCCAGTCGCTAGAGATCTCCCTCACCCCTCTTCTCTCTCCTCTGTTTTCCCTCACGAGCCACCATCGGAAATGGTCTAAGCATGCATATTATTTATGAAAATAGCTATGAGCGCAAGTACGATCCAAAGCTGCCCCACAGTCATCCCTACAAAGTACAAACCGTAGCCCATTTGAAAAATAGATCCGAGGTGTATTGCGCAAAAAATTTGTGCACATACGAATATAAGAATAAAATGATCTAGAACTGGATTCAAGAAAACAAAAATGGGTCTAAGCCTATGTAAACAATACTAAATATGGCTCACTATCATTCCTACCGCCCAAGGGCAATCAACTGCAACAGTTGTCTGTGTACACGTGATACATATGATATTTGCCCAATTCTTCATCTGATTTATATGTTCTAGGCAACCCATCTTTGTTTTATTTAATAGTCTTTTGGTACCACGTTTCAATACTCTTGATCACTATTATTAGTATACAAAAGTGAGCTAAATTGATTTAGGTATATTCTGATTTTTGAATCCAGCCTATTGTCATCCCTAGCTAGCACCATTTACGGGAGCTGGGAAAATGTATAAACACATGCTCCATTTGCAAAGGTCAAAATGGACAAGGATGTACCAAGGACCTATTTACCAAAACTACTTATTTTGGTAGTTAGCAGATGGTGATTTAGCAACCAATTCAATTAGGAGAACATGTTTAGTACATTTAGGTGAAACGTTTACTTGTAAACATAAATTGACATAAAATATGTGCATAATTTGCCATAATATGAAGCCATTCGCAACTGCTTTGAAAAAAAAATACATATGTGAAACACTATTTTTGAAATGTAAAAATTGAATTTTATAAAGTTTTCGAAACATACCAAGAAAATACTATGATAATATTAAAAAAGCTACATCCAGCGAGTGGAGGGCACTTGGTGTCAGTGGGGTCAACTGACATTCATACTGTGCCCCCTCCCCCCTCAAAACAAAAAAATATATGGCAAAACTAAAAAAGGGGGTTTGAATATGTAAAAATTGTGGCAAATAAGTGCATGGTGAGCGAGGTTGCTTACCCTAGTGGTAGGAGCGTGCATTTCTATTATTAGCTGGTGTGAGATGTTGCAACTTCAATTCCTGCTTTGTGCATATTGATTGTTTTGAGTTTTTTTTTTTAAATTTATTTTTCCTAATCCCATGGCTCTTTTGACTTATGCTCCGCCCACCCACTAACGTAGAACAGTGGCTTGACACACCCAAACCCTACGATTTGTCATCTTTTCAAATTTGAGTTTAAAGTTTACTAATTTTAGTTTAGTGCTTTAACTGACTTCAATTCATTATTTAATCCTTTAATTTGTAGATCGATTTGCTTTTTTAGTTTAATTTATGAGTTTAATTTTGCTAATTTCAATTCTAATGCTGTTTAATTTGTGAATTTGATTTCAATTTTAGATCAAAGTGTACAGATATTTCAAAAAGATAACATTTTAATTAACCTCAATTACTTTAATTTGAGGTTAATTTGCTTTTATAGTTTTAATTTATGAGTTTAATTTGCCAATATCAATTCTAAAGTCCTTTGATTTGTGGGTTAATTTGAATTCTAGCTCAATAGTCATAAATATTTCAAAAAGATAACTAAAAAATCATTATTTCTTTCCAGTTCTAAATCTGAAAACTCATCATTGAATGAAGAAGGTAAGAACGGTGTCACTCAACCACATACACCAACTTATTTCCAACCCTTCTCAAATTCCTAGGTTCGCCACAACAACAACAACAACAACAATACCTCCCAATATAGGTCTCGCTTTCGCGGGGTCTGGAGAGATCTATCTATAGGCAACCTTACCTCTACCGGCATTCCTACCCGTAGAGAGGCTAATTCCAAGAGGCCCACAAAAAAGGATTTTGCGAAAGTGTTTTATAGAAAAAAGCTTTTATGAAAAACATTTAATGGGGAAATTAGGGCCACAGAGCAAGGAATGACTAACATAAATTAAAAGGACAAGATGTTGAAGTTGTAAAACGCAAGAACAAAATAACAGAGGACGGTAACATACCTTAACAATCAGATGTAAACAAACGATGTCTCTTTCCAAAAGAAAGTACAACCTACATATGAGCACAACATACCCCTACGAGCACTAAGCCACTACAGCCAAATGACAACTACGAAGCCAGGTCCTCCGTCAAACCCACAACTTTCAAGTCATCTCTAATCACCTTGTCCAAACTCTTCTTTGGTCGATCTCTCCCTCTTTTACCTCCAGGGATGTCGATCATCTCACATCTCCTCACTAGAGCATCCATACTTCTCCTTTTCACATGGTCAAACCAACGAAGCCTTATTTCTCTCATCTTATCTTCGATGGGAGCTAATTTAGCTAAGTCTCTAATTACTCCATTCCTAATTTTGTCTAATCTCATAAAATCACATATCCACCTAATCATCCTCATCTCTGTTGCCATCAACCTTTGAACCTATGTCTTCTTTAGAGGCCAACATTCTGATCCATAAAGAACAGTCGGTCTAACTACCATTCAATAGACTTTGTCTTTCAATTCTAGGCACACCCTCTTCTCACACAACACACTTGAGGAAAATTTCAATTTTTGCCAGCCCCCTTTTATTCGCTGGTTAATATCCTCGTCAATATCCCCATTCTGTTAAATGATCAAGCCAAGATACTTAAACTTATCGACCTCCCATCCTGGGTGACTTCTCCCCTTTGCATCTAGCCTTCCACTGAAATAATAATGAAGGCATTCCGTTTTCGATATACTTACTCTAAAACCTCTAGCTTCCAGCGAATGCCTCTATCGCTCCAACTTGTCATTAACTCTCTGTCTAGTCTCATCAATAAGAACAATGTTATCTGCAAAAAGCATACACCATGGTAACGCATCTTGAATCCCTCTTGTAAGTTCATCCATAACTAAGGTGAAAAGAAAAAGGCTTAAGGTGGAACCCTGATGCAGACCCATACCAACGGCGAAGTCATTGCTGACTTCTTCCGGCGTCCTAACACTCGTCCTACCTCCCTTATACATATCCTTAATAACTCGAATATACAAGGATTGCACTCATTTCTTTTCCAAGCAGCTCCATAATACTTCACGTGGGACTCTATCATATGCTTTTTTCAGGTCAATGAACACCATATGAAGATCTACCTTTCTATCTCTGTACAAACCCAAGAGCCTTCTAAGGAGATAAATCGTCTCTATGATCGACCTGCCTGGCATAAAACCAAATTGATTCTCTGAAATCGAAACATCCTTTTGCAACCTTCTTTCAATCACCCCCTCTCAGAGCTTCATAGTGTGGCTGAGCAACTTTATACCCCTAAAATTATTACAATCTTGAATATCCCCTTTATTCTTGTATAGATAGATGACTGTATTAGACCTCCATTCTTTGAGCATCATAGCGGTCTTAAAAATAACATTGAAAAGCTCCGTTAGCCACTCTAATCCGTCTTCACCCAAACACTTTCATATTTCCACCGGTATCTGATCTGGACCCTGTGTCTTCCCATTAGTCATCTTCTTTAAGGCCTCTTTAATCTCATCCTTTGTGATATGACCACACATTCGCGAATCAAGTCGCCTCTCACTAAACTCTCTGCCCCTACTGCGGGGATCTTCCATCACTTCCCCATTAAGGAGTTTGAAAAAGTACATTTGCCATCTCTCCTTGATTTCTGCATCCTCAGACAACACCTAAATCCCTTGTTTTTCTTTCCCTAGCCCTTGCCAGTTTAAAGACTTCCTTATCCCCTTTCTTGGTCTCCAATCTATAATATAACCTATCAAAAGTCAAGTTCTTAGCTACCGCCATAACTTCTAATCTCTCTTTCGTAGCTGCCTTATATTTAACTCTCCTAATCTCTCTTTCTTCATCCGTTCCACTGTTCATGACATCCGCATAAGCCTCTTTTTTCTCCTTGACTTTCTCTTTTACCTCCTCGTTCCACCACCAGGCACCCTCCATTTTGTTACCCCTTCTTCTTGAAGTATGTAGGATTTCCTTAGCCAACCTAGAATACAATCTACCATTGCCTCCCACACTATATCTGCATCCTCTACCCACCTCCAAGCTCCTTCTTTAGTAATCCTCTCTGATAATAACCCGACGTTCTCCTTCGGGAAGGTCCACCACTTAACTCTAGGGTCCCCGACTCTCCTTTTCTTCCACTTTGAACACTTGAACTCCACATCCAACACTATCAACCTATACCGAGTCCCTAGATACTCACTAGGAATCACTTTACAATCCTTACAAGACCTCCGGCTATCTGCCCTCATCAGAAAGTAATCAATTTGGGTCTTTAAGGAGCCACTCTTAAAGGTCACCAAGTAATCCTCCTACTTCTTGAAATAGGAGTTGACCACCAGCAATTCATAGGCCACCGCAAAGTCCACCACAGAAACACATCCGTTGTTTCTCTCCACAAAACTAAAACCCTCGTGGACCGTATTATACCCGTCTGAGTCCACACCAATATGGCCATTAAAGTCGCCTCCTATGAAAAGTTTCTCACTCCGAGGTACATCCTGGATGACCATATCCAAAAAATAGCTTCTTAATATCAGCCGGCAGACCTATTTGAGGAGTATAAACACTAACCACATTTATGATTACTGAACCCACCAAAACCTTAATGGCCATAATCCAGTCGCTCTTACGCCTCACTTCGACCACAAAGTCCACTAACTCCTTCTCAACCAAAATTCCAACTCCATTCTTCGCTTTGATTAACCCCGAATACCATAATCTGTATCCTTCAACTTCTCTAGCTTTAGCTCCCACCCACTTCGTCACTTGAACACAAGCTATGCTAATCTTATGCCTATACAAAGATTTAACTAATTCTATCAACTTACATGTAAGAGACCCAATATTCCAATATGCTAGGCGCACCTTCCGAAGCTCTACACCCCTCCTAACCCCATTACCCCCCGGAGGACTGCCTGAAGCTGCTACATTGCTCGCCACAAGCCTAGAAATCTACTAGGCAAGAAAACAACAAATTTAGTAACGAAGACTAAAAGTCTACTAGACCAAAAAAAAAATCCAACTAGTTTAGAGAGTGAAATGGCACAATGAGCGAATAACAATGGGCAAATGACCCTACATAGAAACAATATTAACAAAATTAAAGTGAGTAAACACTAAACTATGCAAAAAGAAACCAAAACTCGATTTAACTAAAATTAACTCTCACACTTACGCAACACTTGATTAAAGGCAGCAAGATCTACGTGGAAGCACAGTAAAACAATACCAATATGAATCACCAAGACCCTAGACAATAAAATCCCAAGTACTGAAAAATAACACTAATAATTCAATAATATTCTAGTGCGTAAAAAGTAACTTGGTGGCAGTTAGCAAAGAGAACCACATAAAAAGAAACGCACTAAATGTCAACCAAGTAGCTCAGCGGGAGAAACAAAGCACTAATTGTAAACAAATTGGCTCAATCAGCTTTGCAAGGAAAAATGGGGCGGGGGTTGAATTGCCACGCACAATGACGGGGGGGTCCGCCCAGACAAAATATATTGACTAATGAAAAGGGGGTGGGGGTTGAATTGCCACACACGCAGTCACGGGTGCTAGTGGCTGGTGAGGTAATTGTGTCAAAAGGGGCCGGAAAATACTCACCTCCAATCGGAAAATAGACTCACCTCCAGCCAAAATACACTGTCGTTGACGTTGAACGGGGGATGCACAGCGGGCTTCACACTTCGACGGAACACGCTGGTCCAAGTCGAAGAACTCCGCTGCTCTTGGACACCACCGGTCCTCTTCCCGAATGGGAGGAAACTTGTGGGTGTCGTATTGCATGCTTCTAGAATTGATGATGCAACTTTGAACTTTGACTAGTTGAAGCTTCAATTTCTCTCCAAAAGTCCGCCCAAACAAAGCCCCTTCGATTTCTAGCAGCCACGTATTCTTTCACTAATAATAACAATAGCAAACGGAGCCTCCCACCATCTTTACCGCTGCTACCAGTTGCCAATGAACACGCCTGCCACTGAAACGCACCCTCCCAGCACCACCCAACAACCACAAAAAAGCCAAAAGACCAGACAGGTACCCCGGCAACCGCCGGTTCAACCCACCAAAAACCCACCTGAACTTGAACCACAGTAGCCTTGAGGAGCTTCGCCACCAGATCCTATAACCCAAATCGCTTGGAGAAAACAGGCTGTCGAGATACTGACCTCGAAATTCTGCTCGTCTGGATGCTGCCGGCGACGCCCTAGGGTGCCTAGCAGTTCCCGATGTCACCCAAGTGACCGTTCTGTGAGCAGTCAAGCTAGAGAGAGAGAGAGAGAGCAAACAACTAGAGAGAGAGAGAGAGTTCCTAGCTTCGCCACTGATTATACCAAATGCTGATTCACTATCTGTAAAACTTATTTTGACATAATTCAATGGTAAACACAAATCTGAATCATACAATTTGCCCATCATAGCCTAAGTTGCTTATATGCCACAGATACATTCAATTTCACCGCGTTTCAACGACTAGCAAACAAGGAAAAGCAAATCCACACCACCATAATAGCTCAAATAATAAATGCACGATAACTTATACCACAAAATTTGCAGAGACAAATGTGGATAGTTAATTAGTTATGCACTTGAGCTTGAATAGTTAATTAGTTATGCACTTGAGCTTGACAGCGAAAATTGCGAGACAAACAAATCCAAGAATCGCCATTGAAATCACTAGTACTCTAATTCCTAGGCAGACACACGCGCAAAGAAAGCGATGTTGAGAATCCTACGAAAGCGATGCCCATATCGGGAGTTGTTGTAAAGTGATCTCGAGAATGAATATTGCAAAAATAGGAGAGGAAATCAAGTTCTTATCAGTCTTTTTCTTTGGGTGCATGAAGTTAATTTGAACATTTGGGCAGATTTAATGATAGCAGATCTGAATATGCATAAAGAATGATGCCTTGTGCCTCAGATCAAAAAATGGAGGTCTTTGAGGTTTCATGCTGTTCTGCACACCAAAAATCCAACAGTAACGGCCCCATGGAAATCCACAGGCCAAAAACCATGAATGGTTTTCCGCATGTATTTGTTATATGGGCGGCTTTTAATATACCTCTTACTTACGTGGGGGCATGTACTCCCGGGAGCATGATACACACATGCACACATATATATATGCACACATGTTTGGCTTTGTTGGAGAAAGCTCATCCACAGACCATATCTATATCTACAAGATATTTCGTTAGATTTTCAGTTTGCAGTCAGTCTGAACAGATATGTATGGCACATGCTTTCCCCCCCCCCCCCCCCCCCCCCCAAAAAAAAAGAAAGAAAAGAGAAGCCAGGCCAAACACATGAGCTAAGAGAACGAGTGAAACAACAGAGGAATGCTGAATTCTCCACCACATTGATTCAATAACTTAGAAGAATGCCATCCCAGAATGTGTAAACGGTTTTGATATCCTAACCAATTTTGCTTCTGTTTTAAGACAATATCGTAATCAGGATGAATATTGCTCAAAAATCATAATGCAGTTAGGCCGTTTCCAAATATTCACTGAAATCATGTATACCTCTCAATTGTAACAATGGAATTAGTATGGTTGGCCTCACTCTGAAAATTCACCCAGCAATGCAATTTTGGACACATGTATTACACTTGAAATGTACACAACCCATTATATTTTGATGCTTCAATGTTAACCAAAAGAAGCCCAGCACTTTCAGCAAGTCCATGTAGCATTTTTTTGGGGGGGGGGGGGGAGGAAGGCATCTACAGAACAAATCAATGAACAGTTTAAGCTATAACCCATGGTGATTCAGTACATGCAATCCACGGTGCCGATCAAAAAGGAAACTAGTTAAGAATGACAAACTGTATTTTTTTGTGATAGAAAGAGAAATTGCACAAGATTTGCTCCTAAAGCTCGATCACAAATATTATATATGCACAACGTATAACTGTTACTTGATTAAGAAAAAGAAAGCATATTAACAGGAATGATGTACACTTACTAACTACAACGTGGATCCAATGTGCATGTGCCAATATGGCCATAGACAAATCAATAATCTTGACCGAAAGAAGTGAAATAAAAATACGAACAAGGCACCTGAGATTAGAATCTAAATCATAGTATCTCCTGAACCTTATCTGCCTTTGCCTCCTCAACTTCTGTTTCCTTCCCAGAGTGAATATAGGCTGCTCCCTCAACCAATGTATCCCTCTCATTGTGATGAACAACATCATAAGTTGCATGTACACCGACAAAAACATAGTAGAGAAGCATCACAGCACTACACACGAAGAACCTTATAAACGCCACATAACCCAATGATCCTATGAGAAATATATTCATCACAATCGACAATGATGGCAACCATGGAACAAGTGGGACACCCCAGAGCTTAGGAGCTCGCTGCTTTGTAAGTAACTGCAATGCTAAAGTACCAAAAAACCAAACCCCTCCACACACAGCACAACCAATCCACTTCTGGTTGTTAAGGTTCCAAATTGCAGCTATACCAATAGAAGAGCCAACTATGACCGATAAGCATGCAAGAAATTTAACCAGCCCCTGCTTTGGTGTTGCATTCGTGACATAGTAGCGTCTGACTAATAACGCAATAGCCATCAGCATAAAAATGAAAAGAGTACTGAAAGAAAAGACACTGGACAAGACATCCAAACTTGTGAAGAAGGAAATCAATGCACTGAGTATTGTTGTCAGTAAAGTTGCATTCACAGGAGTCCTGGTTCTCGGATGAACACGAGCAAACACAGGAGGAATCATATGAGCCCTCGCAATCTGCGTAGTGTACCTAGCTTGCCCAAGTGAACCCACAAGCAAGCTGGTAGTCATCCCTTTAAGAGCAACTATAGACACCAAATACTTAGCCCATCTCATCCCAATCTTATCGAACACAGCCGTATAAGGTGCATTGACATCAATATCAGTGTACTTCTGCATCATAGTCAATGACAACGACATCAAGCAATAGATAACCGTAATGAACGACATTCCACCCACAAGCCCAACCGGGATATCCGTCGAAGGGTGCTTCGTTTCCTCAGCCATAGTAGCAACCATATCAAACCCGGTATAAGACCAATAAACAACAGCAGCAGCCTGAAACACCCCTTCAGCTCCAAAGGGAAAGAAGGGCACTAAATTCTCAGTTTTGGCCTTCACAAACCCAACAACAATGATGAACACAATGACCAAAGTGCTCAACGCAGAAGCCACCCAATTCAAGAACGAAGTTCGCTTCGTGCCCGACATAGCTATACCATTGGTAACCAAAAGAACAACAACAGCAATTGGGTCAAGCAGGTTGAAACCATTAGGAAACGAATTCACTCGAATTCTCAAAAAATCAGAATCATCCTTGATCATACTAGCAAAATAAGACGACCATGATCGACCCAACCCAGCAGCACCCACCATAGCCTCAAGAAGAATATTACTAGCAGCAATAAAAGCAACAAAATCACCAAGTTCAATCCTAAGAAAAGAAAAAGACCCACCAGCAACAGGTACTTCAACAGTGAATTCAGTGTAACAAAACACGGAAAGAAGAGCAGATAAACCCGAAACTGCATAAGAAAGAACAATCGAAGGACCTGCATGATTGTGGGCTTCTTGACCAGTGATTGAGAAGATTCCAGACCCAACAACGGACCCAAAAGCAAGCCAAATTAGATCCCACCAAGTCAAGCATTTGACAAGGGGAGTAACACTCTCCCTCCTCAGATCCACAAGCTCGAATGTGTCGGACGAACGCCCAAAAACGCGGTCTTTGAGACGTGGGCATATCTGAGAAAGTGCGGATTTGTAGGAGGAGAGAGATTGGAAGGATTTTTCAGGGAAAAAGTCGTGTTTGGTCCATGCCCAGTAGCTCTTATCGGAGGAGGATGGAGGTTCTTCCATGGAGGAAGCCATGAGAAGGGGTTTAGAAGAAGAAGAATTTGAAGTGGGTTGGGATTCGGAAGATGATTCCATTAATGGGATGGAATCGGTGACAATTTGTCTGTTCCTTGGAAGTCGGAGCAGATTTTGCCACGGAAGATCTTGAGTTTCTTTGATGGATAAATTCCTCCTTGAAGGCAATTGTATTCTGTATTCTCCTTCGATAGTTGGTAAGATTCATCCCTTGGATTTTGATGCTTTGAATAATTTGATGTCATTTTTGGGCATTTTTTATCAAAAAAATATTTCTGCTATTTTATTTTTTGATCTTAAATTCTCCATTTTATTGAAGTCGAACTACTGTTGACCTAATAAATGGTAGAATTATTATTTCTATCACAGGTTTTCCTTACTTGTAAGACTCGAATTCGAATCCTCACTTAAAAAAAATAAATGTCAAGTTACTTACGCCAAGCTATGTTAGTTATTTTCTTGTTTTATTAAAATTAAAATAGCAAGGTGCTTTACATGCATACGTTAAAAAAATAAAATAAGATGAAGGCCAGTGAACTCAAGACTTATGTTTAGGAGTCCAATGGTTCACTTCATAAAAAGTTTTTAAAAAAAGGACCAATTGCCAGTTAAATCCAAGTCTATGTTGGCCCATCATACATGGTACATTCTTCCTAATCTAACATAAAGGCTCATTTATAAACAGCCGTCCATACTGTTACCCCAGCCCAACCAAATGGACTTTGTTTGATAGACACTCATTTACTTACCAAATACGAATATTTGATAGATAAGAATGCTGCTTTAGGATTTGTTCGTTTTCAGCATGTTGAAACTGCTACTTCCTTTAACGTATTTCAACCAACTCCAATGAAGAATACTTAGGCATTGATCTTATACTTTTTTGAACTGGCCACCACCTAAGTAACAGGCTAACATTAATAAGGTGGAAAATAGAGATGTTGCATCTATAAAAGCCATGAATTGCTCTGTGCATCGTCCAATCAATTTGAGATAAAATCTCATATATTTGAGTTTATTTGGAGCTTGTTTTGGCTAAAACTCTTCAACTTTAAACAAATTGTCAGATATAATTTTTAAAAAGTACATCAATCATAAGCGACTCAACTTATGAGACTACTTTATACAAGAACTGACAATTTACGTGCAATTGATTGATCTGAGCAATTTTAATTACATGATTAATTCAAGCACTTATCAACCACCTACACAAATAATGATATATATTTTGATGTAAGACACTCTTAAATGTCTTGTCTTAATATAAGTTAATGCATTTTATGTTTTAAAATTACAAAAATTTTAATAATTACAACTTATTATGAGTTGTAAAACTTTAATATTCACCGGATAAGCTGACAGCTACCAACTGACAACATAATATAATGAACCCCATTCGTAAAGTCATATCATACGTGTGACTTTATAAATGCAAAAAGTTATGTACAAATGATGATTTTAAACACGCTATAAGTAGGCTTGGCAATTTCACCCGAATTCGATGGATACCCAATTCATCCAAACCCGATGGATACCCGATTCATCTGACCCCAAAAATCGGTTGAAAATCTAACTAAATGGGTGAATTAAACGGGTGATGGATCGGGTCGGATTCGGGAGATGGTCCCCCTGATCCATTACCCGCTTTATATATATATATATATTAACAAGGAATATTTATCATTTGTGGTCATTGTTATGTTTACAATTAGGGCATGTGGTTTCCATTGGTTATTGTTTTGTATGTTTTAAATTATCCAGGCTTTTAAAACTTATTTGAGTAATAAACGAATAAAATGAGACAGAATGCATTTCATCCGTTTCACCCGTTTGCCACCCGCTTCATCCGCGGGTGATCGGATGCGCGGGTAACGAGTGGATCAGGTGTAGTGGATGAATGCGGGTAGAGGCTCACCCGCTCCAAATCCGACCTGTTGCCAGGTCTAGTTACAAGTTATAATATCCTTCCACACTACTATTTAATCATATTATTTTTTTCAATTTGTTGCATAATAATATACATTTTAAATCAATACTTAAAAAACATTTTATAGTAAGATATTTATCATTTTAGGCCTAATATGCTGATGGAAGATGCAGGATGTTGACATACCAACTCACAATTTGGTATTGATATTATAATAATATATAAGATCACTGTTATGCCTATGTAGCTTAAGTAATCACCTAGCTTGTCTACACCCATGAAATGTCATTTTCCAAGTACATGCATGTGAGCTAAGTTGAGGGTTATTTAATGCCTGAATTGGGAGTTAAATTGAACCAATAATTTCTCTCCTTTCAATACCATGAAAAGTTGGTAATTTTTTGTACAACATACGGCCCATCAAAACTATCACATAATTCATAAATAGCTTTTGATCGACATGAAAAGTTGCAGGTTTAATTATGCATATATTTTTCCTGTACGTTCTCCAGAAGACCCGTACGGTCCACACGAAATTCACCAATTCATTTGCATGCCCATGCAAGCAGGCTACCTTTACCAGCACTGGAAGAAATACTTTTATGTTTTTTTTAAAAAAAATATAGTTCTTAAATTTAAAAAGTTGACTTCATTGTAAGTGGATTTTTGGCGTGCCGAAGAGCAGTTGGCTCTGTGATATTTGAATGGCTTTTCAATATGTATTGAAAATTTAAGTTTAAATCTTGAGTTTCACATATACAGTAGAGATTGTGGTATCTAATAAAATTGCATATATGGGCTTTAGATTTGACCTTTTTTTTTAATAGGATATTCTCAAAGATTAATATATTCGATCTAATTATCATAAGGGCGAAAGGGGATTAGGCCCTAATCTAGTATATCTAGTGCTATATGTACGTAGAAGGTGGATAGGTTGAAGGAAAAATTGTTTTAAATGTATTTTTTTTTTAAAAAGATTTTTGATGTAAAGAAACATGGAAAAAAAAAGGATCTCAAAGGACAAGCCGAAGGCACAAATTAAAGAAAGGATTTTCAAATTCCGACTTTGTCTATGTAGTTATCTTTTCTTGACAAAGTTATTTGTAAATAATCATTTTTTCTACAATTGAGCTTATATTACGAGCCAAGGCATTACCTAAAATCACCGTATTAAAATGTTGTTACGATACGCACTTATATTATACAGATGTCATTCCATGAGCAGGTTGTCACTCCATAACTTCATCACCCTACCTTTGAGTCGTGATTGTTATTTGGTATTTTGCTCGATGAGCTTAATATATATATATATATATATATATATATATATAGAGAGAGAGAGAGAGAGAGAGAGAGAGAGAGAGAGAGAGCATTAAAAAGAATGTACCTAAGGTAAACCAATATCTACATAGCAAAATTTGGGAAGTTTGGTTACTCTGAACATAATTCCAAACTGAAAATTTTACTTTCAGTCATAAATATTACACCTTGAAAGAAAATTAAGTTATATTTAGATTACCATAATTCATTAATACATAATTAAATGCATTTTTTCTACCAAAACTATTGCAAAATATTAATAACATAAAAAAATAAAATATAAAAAAATTAAGAGAGATTCCGATCAATAAATAAAATTTCAATGAAAAGCTTTCATTGTTATATTATATTTTTCTAAAATATCCAAAAAAGAAATAAATTACCTTTATTATTGATATATAAAAAAAAAACCAATTATCAATAATTTTTAGAATTGAAGTGTCACGTGACTAACTTATGCCTTATATGAGGATCAAATTTTGCTATGATCAAAAGTTTCAAGCCCAATCTAATTCTATTGAGTAAACTATTAAGAGTTGGTAACTCCTAAAATCACATTTTTAATTATTTCTTAATCAAAATTAATAGTAAAGACTATATAATAATAAGTTATTAACAAATTATTAGCCTCTGACTATGTTTTTACAATCATGTTACTCAAAATAAGATGGAGAAACTATTCATATCCAAAAAATATACTGAAATTATTTTAGAATAGTTGACATAATTTTTTCTATTAAAATTGATCATAATCTATTTTCAATATAATCAATTAAAATTTACATTGTCAATTGTTATAATTAACTCTTCGAAAAATTGAAATTAGAAATTACTTTTGAAAAAATCCGCACAAATGTGAAGGTTTTTTATTTTTTTGTTGGTTCAAATGAGTCACAAAAGCAATTTAATACAATGGGGAGAGGGTGAATCCAACTTGATGCCTAATATACTCAGGACCTCAAAAATGCATGAAATCAGTTAACAAATATGAAGTGGTAATTTAAATAATAATCCATTATGGACATTCTCGATTTCTCATAAACTTTATAAGTGAGATTATCTCATCGTAAATAAAATTCCCAAATTCATCTAACAGTTTAGATTAACAATATAAGTAAAGGGCAAGTGGATTAATTAATTGAGTGATTGTTGACTGTTGAAGGTGGTCAATTCAAGCACGGTACAGCAAAGACCTTAATAATATGCACAAGATTAGTAATTGTACTCTTTGACAAGAGAGCATATATATCACAGTGTTTTTTGTTTTTTTTTTTGTACAATGCGACAATTATGCTCACATGTTCTGCTAATTTTTGTAGTTTCCTCACGTGAAGAAAGATTCTTTCTCTTATATGATGTTCATACCCCTCTACATTTATAAATTACTGTATTTAGCTGCACAATTACTTAGGTGTTGATATGGTTCTATGGAGTCAACAAAGGCATGTAGTTAGTCAACAAAAGGCCTATGCATTCTGCACGTTTGTACAATTGTACATGCTATCCCTTCATTTACAAGTACAATTATGGTTTTTTTAAATGATATATTCATTTGTCAAGTATGTCTCATGTTCTGTCAATCTTTTTCGCTATTGCTCTTGGTATGTGTGTGTGCAGCCTTCCTTCTCTGTGTATGTGACAAATTTTACCCTCTTTTCATCTTTTAGGTTCTGTTTGATCATTAAAAAATTTAGTAAAAAAAAAGTAAAAAAAATAAAAAAAATTTCTCTTATTTAGATTTAAAAAAAATACAGAAATTTGGATGAGAAATTTAAATTTTGATAAACTACTTAAATCATGTTGATGTCATCTAAGCAATGTGAGGTTGAAAAATGTTGGGAATTTTTCTTGATCTTTCTTCACAATTTTATAAGAAAAATTTTATCACTTGTTTCTAACAATTTTTCCACCTAACTTTACTCTGTATTTTTTTCTTTGTGATTTTCTCTGAACCAAACACAAGAAAAAAAGTAACTTTTTCAGATTTTTTTCTTTCCACCAAATTTTATAATGTCCAAATAAGAGAAAATTAAAAAACTAATTTTCTTCCTACTTTTTTTTTCTTTAACTTTTCTTTCCACTAAATTTTCTAATGATCAAATAAAACCTAAAAGTCACGGTGAAGAGAACTATGCTAATGAATACCATATACAGAAGATTAAAGAACTAACAACTTACAAGTTAGGGAGAAGTGTCGAAAAGGGGATGAGAATCATGTGCAGGACGACTAGAGGCAAGGTTCTGGAGTATTATAAATTTATGAATTGTTTTTTTTTTTTGGTTTCATCTGATCACTAATACCATTTGATTTAAGGATGACTGATATTTGAATCTTTTTATCTAAAACATTTTAAACCCTAAAACGCACGAGATTTAAATCTTAATATCGAGACAGATGAATGTGAGAGTGCTTGCCTTTGTACCTTTTGTTGATTAGAGTGGTAGATTGGTAATCACTTACTGTCTATTTTGATGTTCAGTGTTTAGTGCTCTTTATCCTTTTATTAGTAGTTATAATTCTGCCTTTTAGCAGTCTTTTTGTTTGATACGCATTTGTATCTTTATGGGATTTTTTCAATTAATAATCGAAAAAAATGTGCTACAATCAAAAACACCATTCATTAATATAGGCTAGTTCAAATAGTTTAACACTTGTTTTCCTTAAATAAGGTATTGAATTTGAATCTTGTGAATAAAAAAAAAATGACGGAAGAACTCCACCCCTTAATAGGCCAATATAAGCTTGACTTCAATAAAATGAAGGATCAAAGACCAAAAAATCATCTTTCACTAGAGACCTTGAAGTTAAGTGACCATGACAGGGCCAAAATTTGTCTTCGATAAGTTGGCTTAGAGTGCTCAATACAATTGGGGGGGGGGGGGAATGAACGAGGTGTACGTCTTGCTAATGTCAAGGTTTTAAATTGTCTTAACAATTCACTAACAGACAATTAGTGATACACATTTAATTAATGAAACTAAGGGTCCATTAATTTGGGAGTATAGGAACCAGTACGACGAGATTAAAGTAAATAAAAGTATAATATAGTCATAGTAAACACTACAACAATAATAACACCTTTTAATGTGGATTCCGCTTTCACAGGGTAGTCATAGTAAGCACTAACCGACTAATATTTAATTATGCTACTAGTAAGATTTACAATTTATGAACGTTTGACATATAATCAAGATTCCAGATCAAAGGTACAAAAAGAGTGCAAATATGGACCTGTTCTTTTCGTAGGTAAATTGGAGTGGGTAAAATGATGAAATAGGTTGAGGTAGGTTGAAATGGGTTGAATTTTTTTGTGTGATAAATTGAACTTGGTTAAAAAAATGAAAGCGGATTGAAGTAGGTTAGAGTAGGTTGCACTGGTTAGAGTAGGTTGCACTGGGCTAAAGTGAGTTTAAGTAGGTTAAAGTATGCTAAAGTGAGTTGAGATTGGTGTTTTATAATTGACCCACGAAAAAAATAGGGCCACATATAGCAAATATTGATGAACTAAGAGTGTATATAGCTATATTTTCAATCACCATATGTATGCTAGTTTCCCCCCCCCCCCCCTTTTAGTTTACACATATATTTTGCTTAATGAAGATTATAATGTTTACTTTTCCCACCTTAACAATTTTCGGTGCAAATAGAAGTACAAAAGTTGATTTTGGAAGATTTTTGAACCCAAATTTGTTAAAAATTCTCATAGATTTTTCAATTGAACTAATTGATACCGTATTTTCTACCTCGAATATAACATATATGGTGCTCAATTATGATTACCATGCTCAATTAGTGAATGAAAATTTTCAGCTTTTGATGAAAAGCAAATTAAACACAGAGTAATTAGGCTTTTTTCTATTTCACATAATTCAATACACAAAATTGAGAACTGAAATTGTAAATTAAAATTTTGATAAATTTGTATATTACAACTAAATAAATTGAGATCCTTAATAAATCTTGACTTTTAAATTTCGATAGATTAAGCTAACAATTAATGCACGAATTATTTTATTTTTATTTATATATAATATAGAAAACCTCGAGATACATGCATTGTTTATAGTAGGCGCCAATTATTTTTAAAATATTTGGAAGTGGTTGCCAATAATCTAGGGGACAAATTCCACCTACATTAGTTGTTGTGTTTCATATGCACCAAAAGTTATTTATTTGTCAAATTTTCTTCAAATATCGATCACACTCTGTAACAAATAATAAGACATACTACTTACAAATAAAGGAAATTCTGATTTATCCTAATGATTAGTACATATTGGTTCAAAGAGTTGAAATATAATTTCCTATCTTTAAACAAGATCTTGGATTTTTTGGAAGGACAAGATCTTGAATTTGAGTATTATCGATTCTAATTGAAGACCTATGCCAAAAAGTTTACATGTTTTATAGGACAATGCCTTCAGTTTAATTAGCATACAAATAAGTACCTAAAATTAAAGTCTTATTAAAACCCTGTTTGGCAAAATTAGCGGTTCAAGTAGTGGATAGCAGTTCAGGTTGCGGATAGCTTTTTAGGTAGCGGATAGCGTTTCTAATTTAGCGTTTAGTGGATAGCTGTTTAGATGGGCAGTTGAAATAAATAACAACAACAACAACTCCCAATGTGGGTCTTGCTTTCGCACGGTCTGGGGAGATCCAGATGTAAGCAGCCTTACCTCTATCGACATCTCTGTTCGTAGAGAGACTGATTCCATGCGACCCACCAAACAAGAATTTTGTGAAAACATTTGTAAACATTTGTGAAAGAAGGGTTAGATAGAGAGAACCGCTGGTATAGAAAGGCAGAGTGGGAAGGTACCATACCTTAGCAACGAAAGACACACCATGCCCTTGCCAGCAGAAAGTACTACCTACAAACAATAAAACAAACGCCGACCCGAAACAAAACCTACTCTACACCAACCGAAAGGCGCTAAGTCGACAGCGCTCCTCGATCTACAACCTTAATCCTATCTTGCCAGAGTCTTTTATCCTGAGTCATGTCCTCCGTCAATCCTACCACTTTCAGGTCCCCTCTAATCACCTCATCCAAACTCTTCTTTGGTCGGTAGCTCACTCTGTAACCGACAGGGATGTTAATAGTCTCACATTTCCTAATTGGTGCATCCACACTGCTCATTTTCACATGGCCTAACCCTCTTAGTTTTGATTCTCTCATCTTGCCTTCCATGGGTGCCACTGTGACTAAGTCCCTTATCACTTCATTCCTAATTTTATCCAATCTCGTATACCAACATATCCATCTGATCATCCTCATCTCTGCGACCAGCAGCCTTTGAATCTGAGTCTTCTTTAACGCCCAGCACTCCGAACCGTACATGATAACAGGTATCACTACCGTGCGATAGACTTTGCCTTTTAAACCTACAGGCATCCTCTTATCACACAACACACCCATAACATGCTTCCATTTTAGCCAGCTGACTTTAATGCGTTGGTTAAGATCTTTGTCAATCTCACCATTTTGCTGAACGATCGAACCGAGGTATCTAAACTTCTCAACCTTCAGTATTGGCACCCCGTCAATGGTGATATGTCTCCCCGCACCTTCCCTCCCGGAAAAACAGCAATTGAGGTATTCAGTTTTAGATCTACTCACTCTAAAACCTCTAGACTCCAGTGAGTGCCTCTACCGCTCTAACTTGCTAATAACGCCCTCTCTGCTCTCATCAATAAGAACAATGTCATCTACAAATAACATACATCATGTTAACTCATCCTGAATCTCTTTGGTAAGCTCATCCATCACTATAGTGAACAAGAAAGGGCTTAAAGACGACCCTTGATGCAGGCCCATACCAACGTAGAAGTCGGCGGTGGGCCCTGCTGGCGTTCTAACCCTCGTCCTACCTTCCTCGTACATATCCTTAATAGCTCGAATGTACGCAAGTAGCACTCATTTATGTTCCAAGCAACTCCAAACTAGGTCGCGTTGAACTCTATCGTAAGCTTTTTCCAAGTCGATAAACACCATATGAAGATCTACTTTTCTATCTCTGTACAATCCCATAAGCCTTCTAAGGAGGTAGATTGCCTCAGTGGTTGACCTACCAGCCATAAAACCAAATTGGTTCTCTGAGATCGAGATATTCTTCCGCAACCTTCGTTCAATCACCCTCTCCCATAACTTCATTGTGTGACTGAGCAGCTTTATACCCCTATAATTGTTAGGGTCTTGAATGGGCAGTTGAAGTAGTGGATAGCAGTTCAGGTAGCGGACAACGTTTCTAATTTAGTATTTAGCAGATAGCTGTTTAGATGGGCAGTTGAAATAAATGTGTTCAGTAAATTTAGCTGTTGGGTTAGCTAATTAATGTAAATTGACATAAAATGATATAGATAATTTTTAAAGATAAAATTTCCAAATGATATTGTTTGGCAAAAAAAATATGAAATGCTACTTTTAAACACAAAATATTAATACTATTAGCTTTGCAGAAACGCTGCTTAAAAAGGTAAACGCTATTTAAAATGCTAGTTAAAATACTATATTATCGAACGCTAAAAATTACCGGATAAGTGTATTGAATTAGTTAAAACGCCAGACGCTACCCAAGACGCTGTTGCCGAACACACCTTAAGTTAATGATCTAAGTATATTCTTAAAATTTTGAATTTGTAAAGAGCATTTGAAACGCGATCATACATGCAAACTTAAAACACAGAAACGAAATATTATTACTGAGGAATGAAGTGCAAAAAAGTAAAGTTTTATTAGTTAATAAGTTAGGTATATTCTTAAAGTTAACATTTTTAATAAACATTTGAAAGATGTGATGCTGCAACTGGAAAATTGAAAAAGTAAAAATGAAATATAATTGCTTAAAAATGAATATCGCTGTGGGTCGTTATCAGTTTAAAGTTTTTGAAAAGATTGATATATGATGCAGTGTGAAGGGCCTCTATGTAAAGTTGGACACCTGATTATTAAATAGCATTTGTCATTGAAAATTTTAGCAAGGGCATGATTGGAGTTCTATGCCTGTGCCAGACTCCAGATGTCATGTTCATGAATGAGTGAACAGGAAGAGAGAAATGTAAATGATCCGAAAATTAGGTATTTCTTACCTTATCTTAGGCTATCTCCATGGTGATCCTACTTGTCAAATGGGAAGAAAACCCTTATGTTTTTAAAAGGTTTTGAATAGGATTTTCAATACTATAACACATCTATTATTAAAGACTGTTAGGTATAGTACTGATATTTGATTGGTACAAATTAATGTTTTGGTGTCAAATATTGATCTGTATTAGTCAATATTGGTAATTGATATCCGATAAAAATAGATATGCTTTTAAATTTGTTAATTATAAAAATTTATATGGTGCGAGTTTGGTACAATATTACATATCTATTACATCTTTCTTATTCATCATTAATTTCAATGAGAATCCAATGTACGGACATGTTCGGTATTTAAAATTACGGTTGAAGGCAAAAAAATTGTCTTTATTTAGGGATGTTTTTATTTATTTATTTATTTATCATAAGTAACTTATTGTTTATCAGTGCTAATAAGTGCTGAACTGATGATCATGACTAAAATTATGAGTCAGAAGTATGACTAAGTGCTGATCAGTGCTAAACCGATGATCATGATTAAAATTGTAAGTAGAAAACAATGCTAAGTGTTGGTAGGTGCCGATAAGTGCTAATAGCTACTGATTGATGCTAATAAGCGTTAATCAGTACTTAATTATGATGATAAGTATTTATGATAAGTTGAAAATAATTGATTAGTGATGTATTTAAATATTGATACATAATTCATAAAGTGAAAACAAATTTTAACATATGATTATGCTACGTAATATTATTTACAATTATTACTCACAAATTTTAATATATAATATTTTCGTCGATAAGATTGACTTAATATTTTTCATATTTACCAGTTGCATTAACAAATTTTCAATTGAAGAATCAATAATTTTTTTTAAAGGACAGGAATCAATAATTGATAATTAACTAAGACTACCAACCATTTGAAGCATAAAATTGGGTGTGGTTGACTGTCAAAATAATGAAGAAAGAAGGGGACCAAGGGGTTGGTTAGCCCATAGTTCGTACTTCATACCATACACCATTTCTCTTTACAACAAAGATAATCACAGTGAAGACAAACCGTTACAGGTGGTGGGACCCACTAAGACCCATTTGGAGGTCCGAGGCATCAAATAGATGCTTGCCACGTGGTCGGTCAGATTGGTCCTGGGTACGAGTCTTATGACAGAAGGATTTCCGAATCTCAAAAAAAACACCCCTTGAAAAAAAAAATAAAAGAAAAAAGTGGAAGGTGAAAAACAAAAAAAAGAAGAGGAAAAAAAAAAAAGGTATACTGTCTCTAGTCTCTGGTGACCTCATACCGAAGTGAAACCGCTACAGCAGCCACTAGCCAGCAAAGACTGTAAGAGAGAGAGAGAGGTTTTGCCGTCAGCAGAATCAAAGTATCTCTTTGGTTCAAGGAGAAGCCGCAGAAAAACAAGCTACTTCTTCAACGATTCTCTGCATAAGGTATGAGTCTGACCTTAATGTCCACCTTTAATTATCTCTCTTAAGCTCGTTTTTGGGATTTGCCGGTTTTACATTAAGGGCTTCAGTCAAATCTTGGAAATGCTTCATGGGTTTTCTTTAATTTTTGAAAATTTTGTGGAATGGTTATCTGGGTGTTGGTTTGCTTCTTGTTTTGGTGCTCTAAATTGACTCCATTTAGTGAAAAAACGAGTTTTTCCAGCACCCTCTTTGGTGTTGGATATATTTGGTGAGTTTGTTCTATGAATGTGTCTCAATGTGAAAAGTCGAGGATTTGCCCCCGTCGGTCGGCTTTAGAATTTCATCTTCGGTTCAAGGGTTTCAGCCAAATAATGGGTTTCTGTTCTTTCCAAATTTTGGTAAGTTCATCTTTTCTAGCAATCGGGTCAAGGGAAATCATGGGTTTCTGTTAAATTTGTGCCATTTTGTCAGCTGGACATTTAATTAAGCTTCTACATTGCCAGTCTACAGTAAAGTTCTCTCTTTCATTTGAGTAATGTGCCTTGAGAAGTGATTTATATGCTCAAATTCTCTCTTTCATTTGATTCAATGTTGTGACCCATGGTGACTACTTTGATGAGTGATGGGATTTTTCTTGTCTTGTATCCAGGATAACACTTGGCAAGAGCTGTTTTGAGAAGTGGATGCCTTTTGATCTGAGAGAAGGGTTTGATCGTTAAGTTGGTTTTAGCGTCTAATTATTTGTTATAGAAGAGGTTTTGAGCTAATCTTATCTCTAGCAGCGCGGTTCTGAATGGGTTGTACTTTTGCTCAAAGTTAATCTCTTCAATTTTCGGTTGGATGTTAGTTTTCCTGGACTCTCGAAGCTCAAGGAGAGCAACTATAGAGGAGTTGTAAATAAAGTTGGACATGAATTTGCTGAAGGGGACATGCTTGAGCCAAGGCAAGCTGATTTACCTGCCCTGTTTCTGGTGCTGGTTGTGCTACCGGTGGTTGTGTATATTTTACTTGGGAGATGGAGTGAGGCGTCAAAGAGAAAAGAGAGGATAGAGTTGCTTGCTGGAGAGGGACCTGTGGAGTCCTACAGAGCGGAAGCAATGGCTTCTGCCAGTGTTATTCCTCCAAGTTTTATACCCCCTAGTGTCATCCCTCCTGCGCCTCCACCAAATGCTGCTATTAAGGTGTGTGCCAGATGTAATGCTCCAGCTACGACGCGTTGCTCCAGATGCAAATCTGTCAGATACTGGTATGTACGAAACCACATTGTTTCTTCAAGTCAATGATTTATTTTTCGTCTGTTCTTATTTCTCTGTCTATTCCGCCCCCCCCCCAAAAGGACCATGGTCCCGTATCGAATTGTGATGATGCTATTGCACCAGTGGATATAGTTGCCGGGTTGGTGGTATGGGGATAAGTGGTTGATTAGTTGCCCTATTTCCACAAAGTATATCTAAGCCCTTGGATTAAGGCCTAGTGAGAACCATCAACAGAACAAGCACGTTTGGTTGCCTTTCCTTTGTCAGCGCAAGATGCTTAGCTAAGTCATAACATCCATTTTGGATAGCGTTTGAAGGGCTTTGAAGTGTTTCTGGAAGCGTAATTGGAAAAAGGATGCAATATGTGGATGCAGTCATACCATAGGCTACCATGGCTAGCCAAATTTGGCTACGGGTCCCAGTATTCAATGTATCTTTTTGTTAATGTTAGATAGCAAATTAGATTGCTATGGTGAAGGACATATAGTTAAGGTTTATTGGTTAAAGGATATTTTAATATGGGGCATTGTTTAAGGCACATCTCATCAGAGTGTAATGGTAAGGTCATTCATTTAGCATGGACTAATTTAATTTGACTTGTAAATTTGTAAAGGAAGTAAAACGTTCCCTTCTTTTTAACAAAATACCCAGTTCTAACTCAAGTAAATTTAGATCTGATATGGTCTTTATAAGGGAAGCCTAATTACATCCAATCTTCCATTTCCCTACTTTTGTTTCTCTCTCCTATTCAATCTTCCCTCTTTATGTCACACCATCTTAGTCCTTCCATTTGTCTCGGCTACCATTGATTATCTCCTCCATCCACTTATTCAGCGTCAACATTTCTATCACAGTCTCAAGGAGGATGATGTATTCTGTTCAAGGCAGATCTGGGCAGATTTGCATGAATGAGTTTGCTCGAGGTTGGTGTAGACAGATCAGACAATTTTGAATGAGTGCGAGCTACAAGTTGCTCTTGAAGGGGGTGAAGCTATTCGGTGCCAATGTTATCAATGGGATCAGTTGGCATGCTGATCATAGCTATTTTTCTATGCTTCAACGTAAACAAATCTCTTAACACTCAACTTCTCTATGAATACATCATTGATATCGTTGACCCTATCTCCAGCTTGATTGCACATCCAGTTTCGTTTGCATCGCTATCCCTAATCCCTATCCTCATCCCCTTTCTGGTTCCAGCGGGGCCCCATTCCTTGCAAGGAGTCTTGTTTCCCATGTTTGATATGACAAACATGCAATACCGGCAAGGCTACTTCTGAGAAAAGTTTTGGAGGTGGTCAAATGTATGCATTTTACTCCTAGTAAGGAAAACTGCTCTCTCCAAAAGATCAAGAAAAACATTTGGGAACAAGTTACAGTAATAATGTGGAAATAATGCTGTAGAAAATGTATTAATAAAGTGCAGAGAATGCTATATGACATCTGCAACAAAAGGAGGGTCAAGAAAGGCACTACAAAAGTCGAAAAAGTAAATTGTTGATTTTTTTGGGGGGGGGGGTGTAGAAACTAGGAGGCCATCGTTAAGTAAAAGAGGAATAAAGAGACTTGTAGAGAAATTACTTGCACGAATCCTGGAATACGGCAAACAATATGCAAACGCGAATTTGCAAGAATATGAAGACATTGAAACAATTGCTAAGAAATATTACTATATTAATAGAATGTAGTTTATTGTAGTAAACTTAGGAGAGTGGATGACGCGTCAATCCTATTCCTATCCCTTCTTTGCCAATTCTTTTTGGAAATTCCCATACTCATTTCCAGTTTGACTCGTTGAGTGTGATCCTCATCCTTAAAAGGGTGGATCTTCGTAGTTTTCCATGGCCCATTACCATCACTTGGTGGTTGTTGTGTCCGATTCCCAGTGACAGAGTCCTTCATAGATCAAATATAAGTAATCATGTTGTCAACCTCGTTGCACTAGTCAAACAATTGACTAGGTATCTTAGGACAAAATGTTAAAGAAATGTAGTATTAACATCTTGTAGAAGTGATATGCTGGGTATCTGTTCTTCACTTGATAGTAAAATCACAACTTCAAATGAAGACATATACTACACTAGAAATGCACTAGATAAGGTTCTCCCTTGGACCAACTGAAGATAATGTTGCGGCTTGTGAGCCCTAGGAAATAAATGAATCATGAACCCTAGGAAATAAATGAATCATGAACCAAACTGCAAAAAGGTTGATTGAAACTCAGATGGTTTTCATCCTATGAAGAGATATAAAAGATATCCTATTTATGGTGTCTCACCACATGATGCATTAAGCTTAGCTGCCTTAACATGCTAACATGTACCTGTGTTTCTTGTGGGTTCCTTGAACCCCAAAAAAAAAAATCCAATCCAAAGGTATCGGGGGGGGGGGGGGGCCCGGGGAAGGGAGATTGATATATATGGAGCCATGCCTTTATTCCATACCAACCTACCTCTGACAGGCATTGACTACCTCCTATTGCACTTGAAAGCGAGTGGAGGATGATTTTGGTGAGACTTGTGCTTTGAAATATTGAGATCCTTTTCATAGATTTTTCATAGTTGGCCTTATCATTAGGAGAAGTAAAGCATCTGATGCATGCATCCCTAGGCATGGCTTTCTGCTTAGAAGTGATATTTCTTCTCTTGGTTTTGCTTGAAACTTCCTTCTTGATTTTGAATTGTTTAATCTGCCTGCAGTTCCGGGAAGTGTCAGATAATTCACTGGAGGCAAGGTCACAAAGATGAATGCCGACCCCCAGCGGATAATGACTTGTCTGTAAAATCTGCCTCATTAGATGGAGCTGGTCTTGAGAGGGGATTTTGCCAGGAAGATGCATATTTTCAGTTTATTGGCCGTCCTTCAGAGCAGCTTGTGCAGGAAAGGGCACAGTTTAATGTAGAATCCCAAGAAATGAATCCATGTGCCGCCGCTGCTTCTTCCGCTACTGTGGGTGCTCCTCAGATTTCAAAACCTGAGAGAAGGATATCAGAAAAGAGAGTTTCACGCAAATCCACCAAAGAAATGTCGGATGGCAAAACTAGAGCTGCCAATGTCTCTAATGAGGGGAGCTCAAGGAAAATCTCTATTAATTCTGAGGCTTCTGCGAGGAATAAGGTCTTGATATAATCTTATTTACTCTTTTTATATCTCTTTGGTTTCCTATTTGCTATGTAGTTTTGGAAAGTCATCATGTACACTGCATTGGATGCAGTTAAGGGGTAATGGCTCCATTAACTCAGAGGATGGTTTTTCTGAAATGCCTGGCGTCAATGATTCTGCTATATCTAATGGATCTACTGATTGGGAAAGTGCGCTGCGACCAAATCTTGGGGTCAAAAGTCATCATAAAGACTCTTTATGCTCAACCAAAAGAGGCATGAATACAGATGAAGTAGGTACAGAGTATGCTGTACCTATTATGAATGGTTTTAGACAGGAAAATAACTGTTGTGAAGAAGTTTTGAAAAAGAGCAGTTTTGCTGAAATGGTCTCTAGCAATGGAAACACTAGATCCAGAAGTGTACTGAACACTGAATGTGTCAAACCAGGCAAATGCGCGAAATCAATACCCAGAGTAGTCAGAGAAAAAGCCCAGGCCACAAAAATGAGGAAGGGGCATGCATCTGATGAACCAGGTATCTATTTGAATTTGATTTTTGTGATTGGATGCATTTTATTACTTTATGTAAGTTGTCTGTTTCTTAGCTGTGCCAAATAGTAGTGGAGAATTCCTTTTTCTTCTCTCTGTCCAAGCAAAGTAAGGTGATTTCTTGATATTTTTGTTTTATTTTTTATGGAGAAAATTTAGTGTCAAAGGTGAAATCATTTTAGATTTTTTTTAGATAGTACGTTTACATGTTTGACAAAGATGAAGCAAAGCTCATTTAAACATCGTCTTTGTGCCTGGAGGATGTAAATTTATATCTCCTCTAAAAGATATCACTCATTGAACTGTATGTATTTAATAGAAATACATAAAGGTTACGATAAAACATTTCAAGAAAAAAGGAAAATCATGGTCAGAATTTAAAAAATAATGGCGGTATTCGAACTTGGGAAAATCATTATAAAATTTCCTGTAACTTCTGATCACAAGTTTAAGGTTTCTTCTTGCTTTGCTAATGGTTAATTCTGACTGCTAAGCCGTCTTTGTTGATTTAATGTTTTAATTGTCTCATGGGCAAGTTTTTTCCCCCTTTTTTGGGGGGGGGGGGAGGGGGGTGTTGTTCATGCTAACCTCTCTACCTCTTAAGGTCACTGTTCATTTCTGGTGGCTGATATGTTTATCTTGTTGGAAGTTGCTGGAATGGGCAATTTCACTGCTGGGCATGGCAGCAATGGTGCCACGGGCATAGGCTTAATGAAGGTTATTGGCCTTAAGAAATCTTCAAAGATATCCAGGTTGGATGCGTCTGAACTCTGCACGAGTAGTTGTCAGAAAGTCCAGGTCAGTTGAAAATCACAGGAACATTTTGGAACTGGATGACACGATTCCTTGGGTAATTCCATCATTTATGACTGAGCTACTCTGTGTAGGTGCTATTTCCGTATGAAGAGTTCAGAAAGTTCTTCAATAATGAGGTCTTCGAGTTGACACCTAGAGGCCTTTTGAATTGTGGAAACAGGTATATCTCTGCCGTACTGGATGTTATATAATGTATAATTGCTGTTACCAGAAATCAGAGAGAGGTATAGGACATGCAACAAAAAGCTGTAGTGTGGATGGATTGAACAAGGAGAGCAATGAATTGATGAGCTTCATGGAACTTTAGGCCTTCATCTCAAAATAGCTATTCTCTTAGATCCTTGCTTTTGTGGCCTGTAACTCATGTCTCTGAGTATGCTTTGCGACTTGCATGAACTGTGGGATGCACATTTGTTAGGATACTCAGCAATAGCTGTTAGATGTCAAAGGCCACTGCATAAAATAGAAGCTCAGATAAAAACCGACAAAAATGCTAACAATTAATTGTGTTCACAACAATTCTTGAGTTATTGTTTCTCAGGATAATAATTTGCTTTGCATAATTTTATCATGTTCATTTTCTTTGGGACTTTAAAGAATTAAGAATGATTGGAATGCTTCTTGCAATTGATTTAATTTTCTATGTAATTTATTGTGCAGTTGCTATGCAAATGCTGTATTGCAGTGTTTAACCTGCACAAAGCCTCTTGTCACCTATCTGCTTAGTGGAGCACATTCAAGAGCCTGTGAGAATCTTCACTACTATTGGCGATGGGTTTTTCATGTTTTCTGACGTGAAAGACACCTAATTTCCGTTTTGTTTTGCATAATAGGTTGCCTCAAAAATTGGTGCCTATTGTGTGAACTTGAGCAGCATGTAATGATGTTGAGAGAACCTGGGGGCCCTTTGTCTCCAAGCAGAATATTGACACATATAAGGAGTATAAGCTCCCAGATAGGCGATGGAAGCCAGGAAGATGCGCATGAATTTTTGAGGTTGGTAAACTGTGCTTGCATTTTTACCTGATCCATAGCACTTACATGACTAGCCTTGTTAGTGCAAATGATTTATGTTGGAGGCAATTGTTGGAGGATATTGCACCCAGCTTATTCTGCTGATTAATGAAGCCAGCATTGTGCAAGATTCAAAATTTAATGGCAGGAAAGGTATTTGCTTCAAGAATGACAATTTTTCATCGATATTGATGTTCTTTGTTAGGCTTCTAGTAGCGTCAATGCAATCAATCTGTCTAGAAGAGGTGGGTGGTGAGAACCAAGTTCATCCCAGTTTACAGGAAACAACATTTATTCAGCAAACATTTGGTGGCCGTCTTAGATCAATGGTATTTTTCTTCTTGCTATGTCCGTGTAAATTTTTGTTTGTTACTTTTCATGAGCTATCACTTTGGGTCTTGTGGTTTGCTATTTTTTCTGGGGTAAAAGTTTTAGTGACATATGTGACCATTGATCTGAAGCCAATTTGTGCCTGAGTAGGTCAAATGCTTGAAATGCCTTCATGAATCAGAACGATATGAGAACATTATGGATCTGACTCTGGAGATCTATGGATGGGTTGAATCACTTGAAGATGCACTAACTCAGTTTACCACTCCTGAAGATTTGGATGGAGAGAACATGTACAGATGCGGAAGGTTCAAAATCTATCCGCACCTCTACTTATCTTAATACTTTTGTTCACACTGTCACTTCTAATTGAATTATCCACTGAACATTTATACATTTGCATAAAAAGGTGTGCTTCATATGTTCGGGCCAGAAAGCAGCTGAGTATAGACGAAGCGCCAAACATTCTTACTATTGTCTTGAAGAGGTTTCAGGTCTCTGCTCGCTCCCTAATCTTTCTATATGTTTTGTGGTTTAATGAAGATGATTGTGCTATTTGCTATGTTTCTTAATGAGAATCATTAAAAGTTTGTTTGTCTTGGGAGTTCTGTATATTGTCATTTTCCTTTTCCTTTTTTCTTTTCTTGGGATGCATAAATGATTAACAAATGTCGCCCTTTTAGAAAGCAAATGCCTTAGATATAGCAGATGGCATGTTCTCCAAGCTAGGAATCTTCATGATCTCGTCTATTCAAGAAATGATGACTGCTAGTCATTATGAAGCTTAGTCATACCAAACCCCTAAGAAAACTTAAATATCTGAAGCAGCTATTATCTAATGATTGTTTTTTATGTTGTTCTGCTTTATGATGTCAGCATGAATGAGAAAGGCAGAGTTGTCTCATATATGTATCTGAGAGTTGTTTCTGAACTTCCTTCGGTAAGGGAATCAGAAATGTTGTGCTTCTTTTTTTGGGGGGGGGGGTCAATGCTGTTAAATGTACAAATAATAATTGGTCGATTGCCAGCCTTTGAGTTTGTGAGGTAAAGTGGTAGTGGGCTATTCATTACTGTGTGATCCTGGTTGGGCCTGTTGTGCCTAGTTCTGGTATGTGAATTAGTTTCATGCGCATTGGTTTGGGGACATATTGCCTGGATATCATTGGTCTTATTGTTGTTAGTCTTCACTGCAGTAGTCTAGCTTCATGTTAAGTTCTTGGCTCTGTGATAATTGGGTAGTCTATGAAAATTGATTAGTTTAACTAATGATGTCTTTTATCATACAGGAAGGGAACTACGGCAAGATAAACAAATGTATTACATTTCCAGAGATGCTGGACATGGTTCCTTTTATGACTGGCACCAATGATATCCCACCACTCTACATGCTTTACGGTGTGGTTGTGCATGTGGATACACTAAATGCATCTTTTTCTGGACATTATGTATCTTACGTGAAGGATCTGCAGGGGAATTGGTTCAGGATAGATGATTCAGTGGTAATTGGTCCCATAGTTGCTATTATGCTTTCTTTTCCTGTTTGTTTGATAATGTTTTTCGAATCTTGTGTCATGATATCCATTCCTTGAAGGATTGCATAAATTTGGTGTTGCTATTGTTGCCCTTTGGTTGATTTTGACTCATGACACTCATTATCAGGTCCAATCAGTGCCCACAAGCCAGGTGATGTCAGAAGGAGCATACATCTTGTTCTATATGAGGTAATGTTGCAAATTTGCACTATGTAAGCAATTCCTATGATTCATTTGTTTGTTTTAATTTGTGTGGACTGACTGTCACCAAAAAGTTTGGACAACAATGAGGATTTTTGAGCTTCTGACCTGGGAATGGGAACTCCTAACATCACAAAGGGAATGCGTACTCCCTCTTTCACAAAGAAGTAGTCTGATTTAGAAATAAGGGCACACTTTTTGTGTTGAGCTATTTTGTTTGGATGGGGAATGTTTCTGTAGGCTGGCATATGAAATCCTTCTACAGGTTCCATCTTGTGTTTTCTCTGTGCTTTTGTAACTGTGGATGTCCGATCCACAAGAAAATAAGGAAAGGAATGTGGACTAGCTTCTTTCCTTTACCCGTACATTAGATCAGTCATAGATGTGACCTGAAGAGTCTGTATTTTCCAACACTGCAAAGCTGTCCATGTAATGATGAAGTAGATTCCACCATCTTATTAGTAGTTGGGGATCAGCAGTGAAGCATATCGGAGAGTTGTTCCATCTCACAAATGTGACTTTTGTGGAGATCTTCGTAGCTAGGAAATTTAACGAAGCTTGATTAAAGGGAAGTAACCTTTTCACGCAGTTCCATTCTTTGATAGTTACTTATGTGACCTCGTAGACCACACTGCTTCCCCCCCCCCCCCCCAAAACCAAAAAAGGAAGAAGAAATAAGGTACAGGCAGGGCTTTGGATCACTGCTTTGGTTTGGGGGTTTGGCCATTATTACCTTTGTGAACCTTAATTTATTTTTACAGGTCTTCCCCTCGACCCCCACGAGTGTTCATGAGAAAACCTACCAGGCAGCAAGCTGCAAAGCCATCAAGGCCAAGAACCCGCAGTTCTTCAGATGTGGGACAAACTATTCACAGATCAAACAACAGATACACTCCATCTGCGGAAACTTATGCTGAACCAAACCCGATTCAGTTTTCCGACCCCGCATCCAGTGACTGGTCCCTTTTCACAAGCTCAGATGACGCATCTTTTACAAGTGAAAGTACAAGAGATTCATTCAGCACCACTGATTATTCCGACACTTGCAATATCGATCCGTTTTCCTCGACACAAGAAAGACCCTCTCAGAGAACGATCTCATGTCGGATGTTTTCAGGCAGCAAGCCAGTGACAAGGTATGTCTCCGAGGAGAAGGGGTTTGTACAAATAGGAGGAGATACCGGACAGGTTAGTGATCCATTTGATGAAGCTTTCCTGTCGGATAGAGGGTATAAAAATTTTGTAAATTATGAAAGTTACCCGGGTGATGATTTTCTTTGGACTTTCAGTAATTGTCATCTCTGATTCTGTGAGATTATGCAGTCATAGATTAGGTTTCTAGGTTGATAGGATGATCGATGCCCCAAAATTTTCCCATTTCAATGCACTTGTTGAATGGGGCATCTGTTAATATTTGTAGTTCGAAGAATATTTATGTGCACCATCAAAGTTAACTGATATAACAGTTGTGTTAATGAGCTAGAACATACACCTAGTATATATGTTCATTACATGCATCGGTTTAGGAAGATGCCAAGCAGGCTGATTTAATAAAGCTCTTCGGACTGAATGGTATTCTGACATTCAGAACGAGTAACTCTGTAGCCCTAGTGCACAAGCCTGTTAGTTTGGTTTCATTTCGATGTTTTCGTTTTCTTTTTGGTTTCATTGAGGCTGTCTCACCTGTTGAAATAGTTTCTTTCACTATTCTCTAAGTTTGGGATTATAGTTGATTCAGTAAAATGTCTCTCTGAAAAGGTTTTCAGCATTTAGTGCTTTCTACTCGATATATGTATATAGGTCAAGCCTTTTTGCTAAATGTATGTTTAGCCTGAATACCATAAGTCAAGTATTCTGACAACTCATTGCAACCTCTTCTCCTTTGATCATGCATACAAATCAATTTAGACCCCGCTGTTCTATATTGCACGGCCGAATTCAGTGTATCAGGTGGACTAGTCCTGTCTTCAGTGAATCAGACCCTACCTAACTATGAAATGAGTGAGTATTTAATGGACCATCCAACTACGCAGTCATCTCTCTATGATTGCATTGTTGGCCTTCAATTAGTAGAAATGAAGAATATTACCTACGACACTAGGTAGATCTTTTCAACATCAATTTTATATTATGTTAAGTATGAAACATTTTTCTGAAGCTTTACCTATTAGTTTAAGTTTTTAGTTATGAAGAACATAGTATCAGAACCTTTCTAAAAGAAAGGTCTTAGCTTTAAATCTCACGAGTAGTCCGGATATATTGAATTATTGCGCAAAATAAAAGGGGGCTTTTGTAGTATCCATACTTTAAGCTCAAAGGGTATTCATATGAGAGAGTATATTAGAGTATAAAAACATATTCCTGAACTTTCAACAATCAACTAATAAACTTTTAATTGAAATAATTCTTAAATAGTTATCTACGTATTTGCGTATTAGGTGTGTTTCTTTGCATTTGTATACCCAACGTAAATGGATTAAATGTTTGGCATACATTGCTTAAATATCAAGTTTGCATGATCTTGGACATTTTGGCTCATATTTGAATATTTTAAACCAATTTTCTAAATTAAAAAAAAAAGAAAAAGAAAAAGAGTTGCCTACGTTATCTTATTGCTTGTCATGGGAAACAGTGGAACTCGAGGTCGAGAGGAGAGAATTTAAGAGATGCAATCCCCTGCTGTAGTGGCTTGTATGTTGTATCAACTCAACATCCCGGGAGTCTCTTTTCTTTTTCTTTATTCTTTTTAATGTTCCTTCATCTTTCATACTATTTTGGGGTAACTATGTTCACCATTCAACAATAGTGTTCGAGTTAGCTTTTTCAGGTAAATACTAGTGTTCGATAAATTCATATTTAGCCAAATATTTGAAGCAGTGTGTAGTGTTTCAAGTGCTGTTCCTTAGATTTGTTGGCTCTGTTTGGTAGTCAACTGTTAACTGTTAGCTATTTTTGTTAATTATTTGCTATTAGCTATTAGAATTGACCATTTGAATTAGCTGCTTAAATCGGTTGTTTCTAGGAAAAAAAAATGTTCGGCAAAATTAATGTTTTCTAAAAGGTTGGTTGTTAAAATTTCATTTATACCCTTTCTCTACATGACCTTTTAATTGAACATGGTTTTTTATTTATTGGCCACCTAATTAGTTTCTCTTCAAAATAATTAAATTCATGTCATTTGCTGAAACTAATTTAATCCTTCGAACCTTATTTTCTAACTAATTGATTGCAGCTATGGGTTATAGGTGGGGCGAGAGAGAACTAAGGTTGAAGATGGGGATGTATGAATAGAAGAAATCAAGGTTTTTAATTTCACTAGTGACATGCCATGTAATTTAACTTAAGTTTTACGCAATTTTGTCATTTATACAAACAACTATTTATAAAAAGTTACTTACCTTAACTTTTTATCAATTGACTTTTTAGGCTAAAACAGTTATTACAAAAAGTTGTTTACTAAATATTAAGTTGATTTTTTTGACCAGGTTAAAACAGCCAAATCCCCCTCCCCCAAAGCCACTTTTGTATCAAAAAGCCAACAACCAAACACCCCCACCTTTAAAAGTAGCATTTTAACTTATGTTCAAAATTATGTATCATATGCAAAGAATTCGTGGGTAAATTGGCTTATGATAGATGATTTAATGGTAATTGATCTCATAATAGATGTAGGCAACAGAACGGGTCAATCCATTAACAAAGTGAGCTGGACTACTTCAAGTTAGGTCGGATTTTTCATGTGAATAAACAAATTAGGTTAGGTCGGACCACTTTAGATCCGTTTTAAATTTGTTAATGTTGAGCAGTTGCTTATGTTGAATTATGAAAAGGTGGTTGAGTGACATTCTTTTTGGTGGAGATCCCTCTAAAGGCTATTGCGGTTGATAATCAAAAGCTGTGGTGATCGAGTAGTATTCTGACATTAATAATGAGTAACTCTGTATCCCAATTCCCAAATATGTACCTCAACTATCTAAGCCAATCACTTGGTTGGTTTTCTTTTAATATTTTTTTTTTATTTTTTTTTTTTGGGATTACTTGAGGCTGTCTTATATGTCGAAATAGTTTCTTTTACACTATTTTTCTAACTTCACATTATAAGTGAATGGGAGTAAAATATCTCTATGAAGAGGTTTTCCCGATGTCAATGCTTTCTACTCCACATAGATGGCTAAAGCCTTTTTGCTAAGGTAATGTTTGGTCGGAAGAAAAAAAGTTTTTCCGAAAACCATCCGTAAGAAGAGGCTTAACACCAAATAGACTCAAGAGTGCTTATTCTTTACCATCTGACAAGTTACAGCTTACAACTAGCCTCCCACAACCTGATAAAACCTCATGTTACACAAAGAACAGACCCCCCCCCCCTTTCTTAATTCTATCCCAACCAAACGATCACTCACAACTCATTAGCAACATCCTTCATATCAAACCTCATCCATATCTCATTAACCCTATCCTTAAACTCGAACGGGGAGTTGTACTGAGCAACTATGTAACCCGAGCTTGCACCCTTCTGCACAGCTGCAGCCCATTTGGACCCAGCTAGGTTAGCTTGCAATTGTGCAGCTTCCTCCGCAACCTGATAATCCGACACAAACCCACCAAACTGTCTCACAGCAATGTAGGTTGTGTCCCACCTTTGAATGTCTAGACCTTTGGCCGGAGGTGGGTCTGCTTGGTTCTCCTTGGGCACGTAGAAGCTCACCACGAACGAGGACTCGCAAAAGGGTCCGTCGCTTGGGGTGACTTCTGTGATCACCGGTGCAGTCATCTCTATTTTCTTGTTGTACTCGTTTTTGCCTTGGATGTATTCAAATAGCCTGGCAAAGAATAGAGAATATACAGCTCTATGGAGAACAAATGGATGTAGCTACGAAATATATAAGATGATTGAAGCATAATTTGACGAAATGAGGATATCAACAACCACTAATGCTACTTTTAGCGTGGGTCCTGCTTCCACGAGGTTTGAAAAAATTCAGACATATGTGGCCTTACCTAAGCAGACATGACTTGCCTGCCCGTAGATTTAAAGAGACCGATTCCAATAGACAGATGAAATGATGACAATGGATTAAAATTTGAAACACATCCCCACCCAAGCAAAGACAGAGAGAGAGGGAGAGAACAACATACGTGAGAAAGCCAGAACGGGTGGCTTGAACAAGGGAGATGTCTTGAATAGGAGAAGTAGAAATCCAGACAGATAAATTATATCTCCTAATTTCATACCCATTACCCTGTTGAATCATGTCGTAGATGGGGCACTCGATGCGCTTACACGTGGGTGGGAACGAGTGCGGCTTCACCTCCGACGACGACGACCAAACCCTGAACCCACCCAAGTGGCCTGAGCTGGAGATGAGGTTCAGGAACAATGCCAACTCCAGTAGCTTAATCGCACCCATTTTGTATTTGTTTTGGAGGTAAGCAAATCTCCAATGAAATGAACAACTTACTTATGGGGTATGTGATAAGCAAGGATATGAGAGAGAATCAGATCCACTAAGGGACTCAGATAGCGTGTGTGAGACTGTATGTGCGTGGGCTTGGCTCTGATTGTAAGATTGTGTGGAGGAGAATTGTCTACAGTAGAATATGGAGAACCTTTTAGAAAGATATAATAATCTCACCCCTCTTTGTATTTTTTTTCATGATTTCAAAATTTATCTCCATCACAATAATTTAGTTGACATTTTCCAACAGTTATCGTAGTAAAAAATGAAGATAAATGATAACCAAATGAAAGAATTTCTACCTCAAAAACCATATTTGATCTTCCTTTAATTTATCATATTAGAATGTTCAAATTTTGACTCAAAGTGTTGACATTATTTGAGTGCAAAAAATGTCAGTTGAATTTTTTATTGACAAAAATGTTAACTAAATTATTATAGTAGAGATAAATATCGAACAAATGACAGAATTTTGAGCTCAAAATTTAGGTTTGAAATTTATTTAATCTTTCTCATCAGAAAATTAAGTTTTGAATTGAATTCCCTCATAAATTCCGATGACTACATCTTTGAGTTGTGTTTCTTAATATTAGATAGTAAACACATAAATCTAAGGATATCCATGAATAATACTCATATGGGTAGTATCCACGTGGTGTAATACCCACATAGGTAGTTCCCAAGTGAATATCAAATGCTATGTGTCGGGTACGGATTTGGTAATAACATCATTGGGCAAACTACGGGTATGTATATACCTTTACCATACCCTCCCAGTGCCCATCCCAAGATATTAAGCATACTAAGGCTTTATTCGTTTCGTGGGTCAATTCTAAAATACCAACCTCAACCCACTTTAACCAACTTTTACTATTTTAACCAAGTTCAATTTATCATATAAAAAAAATTCAACCCACTTCAACTTACTTCAATCCACTTCAACCTACTTCACCCTTTTACCTACCTCAATTTACCTACGAAAAGAACATGCCTTATGTGAAACCATCTTAACTAAAAACTATTATGAATTTATGATATGAACATTTTTGTGATGACTACTAATAATTATGAAATTGACTAATAATAAAGTCACTTAAAAAAATTATTAATCACTTCATAGTTAAAAATTCATCTTCAAAGGAATTATACTCATCTAAAACTTCAACAAAAAACAAAACGTCTAAAGAAGCATGTTCTTTTAATTCTTATACAAGCCGATCTAATCTCATTTAGAACTTATATTAAATTATGAAATTTTAGACCAAATTTAAACAATTTTTTCACCCAGAAGGTTATTCGCACTATGGTTAACTTAATATAAATCCACCCCTAGTCAATAAGAGCTCGAAAATTACAAAATAATATTTCAGATCTAAAAGTAGTGAGTGGATTAAAAATGAACGACACTCGAATTTTGAAGCACCACCCAATAAACTAAATTAAAAAAGTAAAGAAGCGGACAAATTTCGCCAATGTTCCGCTGTACTGCCGGTGGATGACCGCACAACGGATCCTAGATTGCGCTATTTGCTAATCGAGACACATTGATGTATGTCAATCTGAACCCCCCAAAAAATGCCAATTTGCTAACTCAACTGGGATACTCAAATTCTAGGTCACTTTGTAACAAGATACTATCACACAACCAGAAACAGCAATGGAGAGCCAACACTCTGCTTGTGGATTGTGCTTGGCTGTAGGGATAGCGATTTTATCGCTCGTGTTATGGAAAGCGTTGAACTTGCTGTGGATCACTCCGAGGAAGATCGAGAGGAGGTTGAGAGAGCAAGGTTTCAAGGGGAACAGTTATAAGCTGCTTCTTGGAGATGCGTTGCAGTTCTCCAAGCTACTCAATGAAGCCATGGCACGACCCATTAGTCTCTCCGATGATACTTTGCCTCGGGTTGTTCCGTTTGTTGTCCAAATCCTTCAAGAACACGGTATGTAAGCTAGCTTGTTTTTTGCTGGTTTGGTGAGGACTTTTTCACTGTGATTTGGTGAGGCGGATGTACTGATAAGTATAAAAGAAACACAAATATGTATCTAAACTACGCAGATCAGCATTGCAATTTGCATGTAAACTCAGCATCCTCAATGACAAAAATATGATTCATGTATTCAGACATTTGATCAAGGATGCATCCAAGAATATAATACAGTCTAGATTACAATAGCAAAGAAATAAATAGTTGTCCAGTCCTTTAGCCGATATGCTTCATAACCTATGTTACTTCAACTCTTCATTTGCCTCAACTGGACGTTTCATAAGTACTAGCTTTGTTTAGTTGTTGCCTGCAACTATGTTTCATGATGACGAAGGCTGGATGTAGTATCATGAGTTATGTTACCACAAAGTATCAAGTGTCCTACACTCCTACACAGGTGCCATGCCAAACTCAGTGCATTTTTGGTTCCAATTTGACGGTCAAGTGGTTGTCTGTCCCTACAACAAAACTGTCACCAGTTTCGTTTCCATAGAATCCCCAATTCAAAAGATATTAAGCATCTACTATTGTAAAATGGAACAATTGGGAGGCAGAAATTCAGTAAGACATTCAACTTTGGTCCTCTGCTACACCCGTGCTGCAAGTGGAACATAGGACACCCAAACCCCAAAAAGAAGAGAAGGGAAGAGGAGGTGGGAAGGAATTAGAACATCATATTGAACATCCTAGTCAACGCAGACGACTTCTACTTTTCCACCAGACCACACTCTTGACCAATTTTGCACAACGGATCGTCAACGTCGCATAACTGACCTTGCAAACAAATTGAAAATACCCTTTTGAGAGGAGAAAAAGAGGAGGGGGACCTCCTATCTCGATTGTCCCTCGTTCATTTCCCTTATAAGGTGCTTGACAATGTAACTTTGTGCAACAAGGCCTGTTACAGTAACACATGTATCTTTTGCGTTCCCTCCAGGTACTTTTAGTTTCACTTTATAAGCCCCACAGGCTTGGTGATCGTTTTTGACTGGGAAATCGTAGGTAACAACTCATTTGGGTGGCTGGGCACAACACCATGGCTGATTGTCATCGATCCAGATAAGATAAAGGAAATGTTAACGAGGCATGAAGATTTTCAGAAGCCAAATCGCCCATTTACCAAGCTACTTATGGTGGGGCTCTTTGGATATGAAGGGGAGAAATGGGCCAAGCATCGGAAAATCATCAATCCTGCTTTCCATCTCGAGAAGTTGAAGGTAACCTCTCGTAGTGGCTAAGTACTTACCTATGTGCCCTCTTTAATTTTGTTTCCCTTCTATTTTTTACTATAAGTGCGTCCACCCATCCAATCTTTGAAAGCTTCCGTAGTATGACTTTCATGTTCAACCTCCTGGTACAGAATGTATTGCCCCTGACACATGCAAGCTGTCAGAAGATGACAGAGTCATGGGAGCAACTACTCTCAAAAGATGGGTTTTGTGAGTTAGACGTGTGGCCTCATCTAGAAAATTTAACACGCGACGTAATTTCAAGGGGTGCATTTGGCAGCAGTCCCGAAGGAGGACAGAAAATTTTTCACCTACAAAAGGAGTATATTGACCTGCTCAAAGAGCTCATGCAAGCAAACTATATCCCCGGTTTAAGGTAAAATTATAAACTCTTGAGGTCAGCACGGCTTAATTGATTGGTACGTTAGCTACAAGTACTAGACATGCTAATCTCCTGTCCAGCTTGTGTAGAAGTTCCATTCCATTTTGTCATGCTTCATGAAAATATGTAGAAAAAATTATAATGATATGAAATTCACAGGATAATGAAGAAATATCTGGGAATTTGTAGAAATACACAAAGATTGAGATCCCGACGCTGGAGACACTAAGGGAATACTATAAAATCTTTAGAAATCTAAAATATGTAGAAATATGAAAGAAAAAGTTTAGAAGAATCTGAATCTGTGAAAGACCGTAGAGTGATGAAATCTGTAGCATACAGTTCAAATGACATCCAATGGGCCCTAATTCCTTTATAACTAGCCAGGAGGCCAAGATTCATGGTCAGCAGAGTGAATAGAACCTCTGCATTACTATAAGAGTTCCCCCTTAGAGCATGCATTAGTCACATGTGGAAACTTGCAATATATTAAGCGTGCCAATTATCTCAGATTTTTGCCAACCAAGGTCAACAGAAGAGCAAAGGCAATCAGCAAAGAAGTTGAAGCTTTGTTGATGGGAATCATTGAAAAGAGAAAATTAGAGCTGGAGGCAGGCGGAAGTAACAAAGCGGATCTGTTGGGTATTCTACTTGAATCTAACTTGAAAGAAATCCATGAACAAGGAAATGAAAAGGCGAAAGGGTTGACAACGGAAGAGGTTGTTCAGGAATGCAAACTCTTCTACTTAGCTGGGGCAGAGACCACATCCTCCATGCTCGGTTGGACACTGGTTTTGCTAAGCAGGCATCAGGATTGGCAGGAACGAGCAAGAACCGAGATTATGCAGGTGTTTGGGAAGGAACAGAACCCAAGCTTCGATGGATTGAACCAGTTGAAAGTTGTAAGTTCTTATCCTCTTTGAAATAGTTTCGCTTACACTCGCTATATGATCGAATCTTTAATCCAACACAAATTACCTGGTGGAATCTTCATAGGATACTAGATTGACAAGTGAAAAGCATTTTCCAATATATATTTAAAAAAATTTTTAAAAAAAAACTGGGATGTACCCAACTTTTTGACCTCAGGGACCTGAAACTAGTCCTCATATAGACCAAGGGTGATTGGATTTCAGCCAGATCCCAACTGAATTGCCCAATAAAATAATTATGAGAAACTTCATGGACAAGCTCTATGGAACCGCCTCAAACCAGCATACAATCAAAACGCTGCTTAACCATGATGATTTATCAACCTGAAATTAACCCAATGCAAGCCAACGAAATGATCTGCATAGGGGCTAGAACACTCAAAGTATTTCACTCATTTGGTTTGTGATTGGACCTTCTGAAACCAACGTTTACTTGTTACAGTCACCTAAGATAATTAAATGAATCAACTAGCGAACTAAAATAGAAAGCTCTGTGTGTCCCCTCTCGCACGACACCTCCTCCTCTCTTCCCAGGTGCCGGTCCTCGGTGGCTGGTGAAGCTCAGGGTGCCCGGAGCGGTCACCGGAGGTCCACCTGAGGTCTGCTGGACTTTAGGTCTCCGGGAGCCGCCGGCCGTCCTCTTCGCCGGTCGTTTTGGGTGTTTCGCGACTCCTCCTTGGGTTTTCTTCAGATTTCCGCGCTGGTGGAGGTTTTAGGGGATCTCCGGTCTCTGCGTTGGGTTGGCCGACGGGTTCTGTCAGCGCCGGTGAGTTCGGAGGCGGCGTTCCGGTCGCCGGCGACTTTTCCGGTCACCGGAATCTCGCCGGAACTTACTCAACTCCCTTTCCCTGGCCCAGATTCTGCCGTCTTCTCCCCTGGTTCTGCTGCTCTCTTCGTCCGATCGCCGGTGAGTGGCTTTTGTGTTAATCCTCCTCTTTTTCTCTCTTCTCCGGCCACAGGGTGGTGTTGCTGGGTTCAGTGGTCAGTTCTTTGCCTCCCTCCTTAGCTTGTTTCGTTCTGTGGGTTGTCTTCCTTCCCCTTTCTTTGCAATGGCCTCCAATTCTGCCAGTTATGCTGCTGTGAGGGTGGAGGGGAAGTTCCTGGAAGTGACTAGGGGTGTGGGAGGTCTTTTTCCTTTTAAAGTTGCTGAATCCAGTAAAAGGAGAAGGTCGTTTATTCAGTTGAGCCTCCAGGAGTTTCGATGGGTGGCAGTTCAAATGGTTCGCTTCTGCTTCTCAAAGGGAGAACCATTGTGGCTGAAAACTTTTAGGTGGGGTCACAGGTGTCTATTGCTTCAACTGAGAAAGAATAACAAAGGTAGATTCATTGTTCTCTCTCTTTTGGGCAATGGTGGGAGGGTTAGGACTGTGATCTTCCCTGAGGGAGCCAAGGCTGAGGGTTGGTTTGGGGTGACTAAGGTTTTCAAGGAAACTCTGATTGAAGGCCATAAGAAGCGTTCCCTTTCTTTAAGGAATGCTCCTATTCACTCTAGGCTTCGGGTCAGCAGGGATAGGTCTTTTGCTAGTGTCGTCCGAGGCCACCTTGGTGGATCCCCTGATTCTTCCTTGATGGGATGGAAGTGCAGGAAGTGTGGATCATGGGATGTTTGTGCAGCTGTGATAGGTGAAGCTCATAATGGCAGTGGTAGCTTGTCGAAGCAGAAAGTTTCCTTCAAGGATAATGTTAAGGATGTGTCACTGTCTCCAGGCACGGTGGGCAGTCCTAAGGAGTGTGTGGAGGTCGCTCCTCCCCGCATTAATCAATTTCAGGTGTTAAGAGATCTTTTGGAGAATTATCCCTCCTCTGATTGTGAGTGCAGCTCCCTGTGTGCCTCAAGGGTCCCAGAATCGCCTTGTAATGTGATGGAGGAGGAGCTGCATCCAGGAGCTCGATCATCAACTACGAGTGTGGTAGTTTATTCTCGTAGGAAGAAGACTGGAAAGACTAAGCTCGTTGCTGATACGGGTTCGGGTGGTCCATGTGGGCAGGAGGTGGAAGGGTTTTCTTTGTTTGAGGAACCTCTCCATCCAGTCCACACTCAAGGAGGAGAGGATGATGCATTAGTTAGTGCTGCATATGAAGGTAATGTTAGTGACGGCTTTGCCTGGGTCTTGGAAAGAATGATCTTCTTTTGTAAGAAGATGGGGTTGGCCATTGAAGGTAGAGAGATGGAGCTGCTCTCTTTTCTTGCCTCACTGGAAGCCAATAGAAGGAAAGGTGATCAAGTGGTAGAAGAGGGTAGGGGGGATGCTGGTGCAAGGGAGAGCTTGTCTTCGGATGGGGCCAGCCGTTAAAGTTCTTGCCTGGAACGTTAGGGGGCTAAATTGTCCAAACAAGAGAGGGGATGTTAAGTGGGTGGTGCGCACTTTCGCGTGCGATGTTGTCATTCTACAAGAATCCAAGTTGGAAGTTGTAAGTCGTACCATAGCAACTAGTCTGTGGGGTCGCCGTCCCATTGAGTGGCGTTACTTACCCTCAGTGGGCCGCTCAGGAGGTATCATTATGATTTGGGATCCTCAAGTTTTGGAGCTTGGCGACTCTCGTATTGGGTCGTTCTCTGTTTGCTGTAAGTTTAGGTCACTGGAGGACAATTTTGAGTGGGGTTTGATTGGGGTATATGGGCCTAATGACGACTATATGCGACGGGCCTTATTTGAGGAGTTGTCGTTCTTTATGTCCTCTTGGGACATACCGTGGTGCTTGGGTGGGGACTTTAATGTCATCAGGTTTCCCTCGGAGAGATCCTCAGGCGGTCGGTCGTCTTGGGCAATGAGAGAATTCTCTAGTTTTATTGATGGTTGCAATCGGATCGACCCGCCATTGGAAGGTGCTCGCTTTACTTGGTCCAGCCACGAGGAGGTTCCTGTCTTATCTCGCATTGACCGTTTTTTATTCTCGGTTGAGTGGGAAGACCACTTCCGGGGGGTTCGTCAAGTTACCCTTCCAAAAATTACTTCCGACCATTTTCCCATTCTCCTTCGGGTTGGGGAAGCCTCCAAAAGTAGACGCCCGTTTAAATTTGAGAATATGTGGCTTGAGGTAGATGGTTTTAGTGACCTTGTTAAATCGTTCTGGGATGAGTTGGTTGTGAGTGGCCCCTCCAGTTTTGTTTTGGCAAAGAAACTCAATTTTTTGAAGTCCAAACTCAAACAGTGGAACAGGGATGTGTTTGGCCATTTAGAGTTAAAGATGGCTAGTTTGGTGGAGAAAGTGAAGCTCTTGGATGAGAAGGAGCAACAACAGTCTCTCTTATGGGTAGATAGAATTGAAAGACTGGAAGTTAAAAAAGAGCTCTCTTTGGTGCGAAGGTCCATTGATATTTTTTGGCGCCAAAGAGCAAAACAGCAATGGTTGGTGGATGGTGATCGCAACACCAAGTTTTTCCACCAGGTGGCAAATAGGAGAAGAATGTTTAAGGCCATTCACAATATTAAAGTGGATGGCGAGTTCTTTGATGATGCTGCCTTGGTCAATGAGGCAATTGTCCACTTCTATGAAAATCTGTACCATGAAGATCATCCATCAAGGATCGTTCTTGATGGTATTGCTTTTGCCTCTATCAGTCTTGATGATGCTAGGGATCTTGTAAAGGAGTTTACCGAAGCGGAAGTTTGGAATGCAATCTCCGAGCTAGGAAATGAGAAAGCGCCAGGTCCTGACGGTTTCAATTTAGCCTTTTTCCAGCACTGTTGGTCTACTGTCAAGGAGGAAGTTTTGGGTTTTTTTGCTGATTTTCATGATAAAGGTGTCTTTGAGAAAAGTTTAAATGCCACTTTTATTAGTTTGATTCCAAAAGTGGCTGGCGCAGATGATATTAAGCTTTTTAGGCCTATCAGTCTGGTAGGGAGTGTTTATAAGATCCTTGCCAAAGTCCTCGCTTCAAGATTGAGGAGAGTGGTTGGAAAAATTGTGGGTCCCTCGCAGCATGCTTTTGTTCCTGGTCGTCAAATCTTGGATGCTGCCTTGATTGCCAATGAGTGCATCGATTCTCATTTAAGATCTGGGATTCCCGGTATCCTGTGTAAGCTTGACATTGAGAAGGCTTATGATCATGTCTCTTGGAGCTTTCTTTTGGCTATTCTTGAGAAAATGGGTTTCCCTGATAAGTGGAGGAAATGGATCTCTTTTTGTATTTCCACGGTGCGCTTCTCTATCTTGATTAATGGTGAAGCTTCTGGTTTTTTCTCTAGTTCAAGAGGTCTAAGGCAGGGGGATCCTTTGTCACCTTTATTGTTCATTTTGGTTATGGAGACGTTGAGTAAGTTGGTGATCAAAGCAGGTGAGGAGGGTCTCTTGGATGGCTTCCGGATTGGCAACCCTCATTCCGAGGGTTTGTTGATTTCTCATTTGCTCTTCGCCGACGATACCCTTGTATTTTGCAAGCCGGATGTTAGTAATTTGGGCTATTTAAGGTGTACCCTACTGCTGTTTGAAGCTATGTCTGGGCTAAGGGTTAACCTTTCCAAAAGCGCACTCATCCCTGTTGGTGAGGTGCCTAATGTTCATGATTTGGCCCGGTTCTTTGGGTGTGGAGTTGAGTTTTTGCCTTGTTCTTATCTCGGTCTTCCTCTTGGTGCTTCTTATAAGAGTTTAGCGGTATGGGACCCGGTTATTGAGAGGTTCCATAAAAAATTGGCAGGTTGGAAGTCTAAGCTTTTGTCCAGAGGGGGCAGACTCACTCTTTTGAATAGCACTTTGAGTAGCTTACCTATCTACTTCATGTCGTTATTTACTATCCCAACTACCATTGCTAATCGATTAGAGAAAATCATGAGAGATTTTCTTTGGAATTCTATGGATAATGGTAATGGCCTCCATTGGGTTAATTGGAACGATGTGTGTCGTCCTAAACAAGAGGGAGGGCTTGGCATAAGACCTCTCCGTGTTATGAACGATGCTTTGAAGACCAAATGGTTGTGGAGGTTTGCAAAGGAGGAAGATGCTATGTGGAGAAACGTGATCAAGGCAAAGTATGGAGTTGAGAAGAGGGGTTGGTGGAGTAGGAAGAGTTCTTATGCCCACGGTGTTGGTTGTTGGAAAGCTATCTTAGCAGGTCTTGAGCGGTTCAAATCTTTAGTACATTTTGAGGTGAAGGATGGGTCAAGGGTGTTATTTTGGCATGATGTGTGGTGTGGGGAGCGGCCTTTGAAGATTCTCTTTCCAGATTTGTTCAGGATGGCTCGTCTAAAGCATGCCACGATCCAAGAAGTTGTTTCTTGGAATGGGGATGCTAGCCATTGGAACTTGACTTTTGTGAGGAATCTTAATGATTGGGAAGAGGACAGTTTTTGTGAGTTGTTAGCCACACTTGCTGGCAAAGAGGTTCTGTCGCAAGAAAAGGATGAGATTGTGTGGCCTTTTAACTCTAAGGGATCCTTCAGCATCAAGAGTTTTTGTTCCACACATTCTGATGTCTTGGGTGGTTATGATTTTGCTGCTAAGTCCATTTGGAAGTCTAAAGCTCCCACAAAAGTGAGTTTCTTTGCGTGGGCAGCCTCCATAGGAAGGATCCCCACTGATGACATGCTTAAAAGAAGAAATTTTAGAGGTCCAAGCAGATGCTCTCTGTGCTTGGAGGAGGAAGAAACCGCGGATCACCTTCTTGTTCATTGTCGTTGGGCTTCCGCTCTTTGGGATTTAGCTCTCTCTCTTATGGGGGTTAGTTGGGTGCAACCTTCTAATGTTAGAGACGTGGTGGTAGCTTGGAAGAGAAAGATGCAGAAGAGTTGGGTCCTTGAAGTTTGGAACATGGTGCCTTTGGCTATTTGGTGGACGACATGGAAGGAGAGAAATCGTCGTATCTTTGACGATATAGCTGGGTCGTTTCAAGAGTTTAAGCTTTATTTTTTGAGGTTGTTGTATAGCTGGAGTGCCGGGCTTTGTGGTAACAGAAGTGTAAATTTTTTGGCTTTTGTCGATTGCATTATGGATGAGAGCATAAGGGCATAATGTTTTTGTATTTGCCCTTTTTGTGTATGGGTGACATCCCCTTGGTGTCCTTTTAATATACTTTTTGATTACTTATCAAAAAAAAAAAAAAAAGATAATTAAATGAATCAATCTAAACTTAACTAAGCCTTAAGAATCAACCTACACTGAACCTACCAAAAGTGACTGTCTGGACAACCTTTTCTTTCTTACTTTCTTTTCTTTCTTTCAGATTTCCATCTGTTTCTTTTTTATTTCCTGGGAAGGAAGGGGGTGGGGGATATGGCAAGATACTCCCAGAACCCAACCTGAGCCTATTATTCTCATCAACATGAAATTAACACCACCTAAGTCAACTCAGGAAGAGAAAAGCTTCTTTACCCATTGTAATACTTTACAGAATGAACTTGTTTGATTTACTCTTCAACCTCTTGAAACCAAATTCTTCTTACCACAGGTGGGCATGATACTAAATGAGGCACTGAGATTATACGCTCCAGCTTACATACTCCTTCGGAAGGTTTTCAGGGACGTAAAGTTGAGGGACTGGTTACTACCAGCAGGGACGGAACTTATAATCCCTTTATCTATACTCAACCAAGATTGTGAGATATGGGGGAAAGATGCGAAGGAATTTAATCCAGAGAGATTCTCACAAGGTGTTTCCAAAGCAATGAAGAAGCAAGGTCTGTTCATACCCTTCAGCTTCGGGCCACGAGTTTGCATTGGGCAAAACTTCGCACTATTGGAGGCAAAAATGGCTTTGACAATGATTTTGCAACGCTTCTCTTTGCATCTTTCACCGACTTATGTCCATGCCCCTTATAGTTCTCTTACTATTAAGCCTCAGCATGGTGTCCACTTGATTTTATGTAAAGTCTAGGCCAACATTATCTAACAGCTGGAAGCCTGAGATGTCTGTTTAAATTGTAGAAAGGCAATACAACACTCTTCCTCAATAACAAAACTGGGGAAAAAATGTGTAAAGGATATCCATTATCATTTTGTGAAGCATGATTCAAACCTGTACTTTTTCAAGGTCGGTCAAGAATGATGGTCGTCAAACTACAGCACACAAATATTGTAGCCAGTGGTTATAAATGGGCCATTACTCCATATGATCATACCAGTTTTGATTGATCATCATATGTATTGTACATCAACAAACATCAGTTCTTATTTTGCACTTGTTCTTCCAAACTTGCGGATGCCGTGGCAGCAATTCTCATAATGTCAAGTATTATTATTTTCAGATCACTATGTATGAAGGAAACTGTTACTTGCCAACTCCGTAATGAGACAGAGAAGGAATGGGTTCTATGTATCACTCGGTAAAAGGTTGAAGAGGCAGTAAAAAAAAAAGCCATGAAACTGGACCTAATTTCAACAGAAGCTTGAAAGGACAGGGTTGAGAAAGCATAATTGGGTTAACCAACTTACGCAGTGCCATCCTCAGGACAAACAGTTCTCAGGAGAATGGAGGTCTAGCACACTAATGTTGCTGCATAGGAATGAAGGTAACAAATAGAACTGAACCAACCACTAGGGCATTAACAGACAAATTGCTCAATGAAATTGTGGGAGACACTGATTTAGGACCAAGATTCCCTCTCTGAGAATCAATTATATTCATGACAGAACTATCCATTTGAACACTTCGCCAAACGTACTGTAAGGCTCACCGAGAAACATAGCAAGACATGCATGTAGTCCATCGAACTATAAAGGTCTATAGTACAATGCCGAAAATGTTCCGGTGGAGGATGCTGAAATTTGCCCTCTGGAAGTGTTCACAGACACATCCAAGTTATGAGAGACATGTATAATGCATCAGGGACTTGTTTTCATATACTTATGGGAGATACAGTCTATTTTCCTATTGATGTCAGACTTCTTTAGGGATCTACCCATAGTTACCCGGTTCGCGGGTAGTCCCCTGGAACCGCGAACTGGTTCGTGCGTCCCAGAACGCAGGTCAGAGACGATCCGGATCGGGTAGATCGAGACCCAGTACGTTGATGCCGGCGTCCCAGATAGAGCGCTCTTCCTCCTGTAGCAATGGCAGCGAACTTGCCATGAGGAGAGAGAATAGAATGGAAGGAGACTGGAAGAGGGACCGACTATGGATATAGTTGCTTTTTTTTTTATTTAATGATGACAGTGGGCAGAGAGGGAGAGGGAGAGGGAGAGGCTGCACAGTAACCGAGGTATCTTCAATACCCTGTGTTTGTATCTATCCTATTTCAGATAAGCTCAATAACAAAGGCTTGATTCTTTGTTTAGTGCTGCCTATATGCTCTGTATCCATGGCATTATGCCAGCCTATTTACATAGATTCCAATGTTTGGACATTTACTCATCTGAGTGAGGTATGACTTTTCAATTGAAAGAATATCCTAATTACTTAATTAGTATGCTAATATCTACTACCGTCAAATTTTAAAAAGAAACTAAAATTTTGGTGGGGAAATACTCCTCTACCTCTGTGTGTGTGTGTGTGTATATATATATCTATTTATATATAAGGAAAAACAGTAAGATATATTAAGCTGAAAAATGCACAAAGGGATGGATGCAAGCAGGCATCCTACAAAAGGATTATGTACACCCTAGATGGAACCTATCCACAAAATCAATTACATCAAAAGAAGAATCACAAAAGTTCCCACTATCCCAGAAAAAAAGAGTCTTGATAAGAATATCTTTGATTCGTTGAAGGAGCGTCTCCTCTCCTTCAAAGACTCTTTTGTTTCTCTCTCACCAAATAGCCCAGAAAATCGCATGTGGGATCAATAAGATGCTTCTCTCTTTAATTTTCCTACCAAATGCACCCTCCCAAGCCAAAAGATGATTCCTCACAGAATTTGAGACAATCCAGGAGACTCCTAAGCAACTAAAGGAAAACTCCCACAAAGCCCTTGCAAATTGACAATGCAGTAGTAGGTGATCAGGAGACTCCAAATCGTCTTTGCACATAGAACATCTGTTCACCAAAATAATTCCCTTCTTTTGTAAATTATCACATGTTAGAATACGCCCATGCGAAGCTTCCCACACAAAAACTGACGCCTTCAAGGGAGCCAAACTCTTCCAAATGATTTTCCAAGGGAACCGCCCCAAAAATCTAGACTCCATAGCGAAGGTAGTATTGAAGAGGAGCTTTAGATAATAAGATTTAATAGTGAAAAAACCTTTAAGGTTGAGATCCCAAGTAACCGCATCAGGTGAGTCATGAAGTGAAATCTCACTCAACTTACTGAGAAAGGTGGCAAGGATAGTGTCATCCACCAAAGCATCACGGATGAAAACAGGAGACCACACAATAGCACTAGGCTCACGTTGGCAAAAATCTGCAATAGTAGCATCTCTATTCACCGTGAGCACATAAAGAGAGGGGAAGCTATCTCACAGAGGGCCCTCCGTACACCAACGGTCGTGCCAAAACAAGATTGAATAACCGACACCAACCTTGAAGGAAAAATGATGAAAAAATCTTCCCCATCCTTTGTGAATGAACCTCCACAAACTTTGCCCATTAGCACCACTTGGTTTGGATGGATACCATCCAAGACCATTATCCCCATATTTGCTCCTAATCACCCTTCTCCACAGGCTATCCTTCTCATTCATGTATGTCCCCTAGGGATGGCAACGGGGCGGGTCGGGGACGGGGGAATATTCCCCTGCCCCTGCCCCTGCTCAACCCCCGCCCCCGGGGATAATTTTTTCCCCATCCCCGTCCCCTCCGGGGCCCCATTTCCTCGAGTTTTAGTTCTTTTTTCTTGTAAATCAAAACTCAAAAGATGCCAAAAACAGAGACAAAACTCAACCCAAAATCTAATAATTTGATTATATAATCTCTATTGGTTTATATAATCTCTATATCATTAAAATTAATTTTTCCAACTCGTCAGTTGAAACAAACTAGTGATGTTAAAATGAAATACTATGTCCATACCCATAAGTCTGATTCTTAATTTGATTATATTCCAACTCTTAAACCAAATGAACCCTAAGCAACAATAAAGACAATCCCATTCATTCTAGATGAGCAATCAACATGGAATTTATCTTGTGTGTCGTCTTCCTCTCTGTTTGTTGTCTCTCCATCTCATGCAAGTTTCATTTACACATTAACCAACTCAACCCAATTAATTTGCACAAATTAAACTACCATTCACTATAGATTGCTTAAGAATTTAATAGAAACACAAAATTATAGAGTTAAATCTAATGAAAAGGAGGGCAAAGTAGACGGACTATAGATTGCTGGGGACCTGCGTGGTGGTGTCGAGGCACTGGGAGACGGCCGGCGGTGGCGATAGAGGCGCAGAAGGCGGTGGACTGGGTGGCAAAGGCCCTGGCCGAGCAAGGATGGCGGCGGGATGGGCGAAACAGCAGGAGCGGGATGCGCGAAGCTTAATAACGAACAGAAGAACAGAGCAATGGCGGGCTGGCCGCCGGTGTCCAGGACGAACAGAAGAACAGAGCAACCGGCAACGGCGGGCCGGCGGCGACGTGGCATCCTCTGGCTCTCAGACTCAGATCTGGAAGTAACTGAGCAATGGAGGGGCAACAGGAGGGCCGAGGGGTTGAGCAGAGAGAGAGTGAGTGCCTTGGCCCTTGAGCGCTTGACTGAAGTGAACTGATGGAGGCTATTGGATTGGGTAGTACTAGTAGTTAGGGTTTCCTTTTCCCTTAAAAATACTTATATGCCCTTTTAAAATGTGTAATTGAATTAATAAACTATGGGTACATGGTAATTTTAATCAATATTCGGGGCGAGGTATGGGGACGGGTATATTTCCCCGACGGGGAACGGGTCTGAGGACGGGGGGGAATTTTCCCCCGTCCCCGTTGGGTCCGGGGAATTTTCCCCGCTGTGGGGTGGGGTCGGGGAAATCCCACCCCGTTGCCATCCCTAATCTCCACAACCACTTGCCCAGCAATGCTTCATTGAAGAGTCTAAGATCTCTAACACCTAATCCCCCTTCTGGTATGGGATTCTTGATAATATTCCATCTAACAAAATGAAATTTGAAGTCACTACCAAAAGACCCCCAAAGGAATTTTCTCTGAATAGCTTCCAACTTATTAGCCACTGAGACTGGTAAAGGGAAGAGTGAGAGAAAGGAAGCTGGAATGCTCGCCAAAACACTTTTAATAAGTGTCAGTCTCCTTATATACACACGTAGACACACACATGCACGTGCGCACACCTAAAAATGTATCTCACGTACCCAATTCCCTAGAGATAGCGTTCCACGTCCCCGTTCCTGTACCAAGTACTGGAACGAACGGCATCCCGTGTAACTACCTTAAGCCTTCATACTCCTTGCAGTCAGTATGGGTAAGCCTTACTAGTATAAATTAGGATGGCTAACCTTTGTGCATGATCTTTACTCATGCCATTAACCAAATGGACAAGAGGAACTATCATAATAAGCTAGAAGATTCGGAAAAATTCAGACCGCTAGGACAAAGACTAAGAGCAAAGATTATAAGTTTGATAGCATTAAAAGCTTCTCAAATGTCCACGAGGAGAACATAATGTAGGTAAGAAAGATAATTTCTAGTCAATAACTCAAGTTAATGTGGAGATTAATGACGAACCACTGTGCATGCACAGAGTAGCAAAGTTGGAGCATATAGCAGATTCAGTGTGACATGAGGACTCCACTAAATCTTGGATGGAAGTCTTCTTGGATAGATCATAGCTGCTGGGCCAGAAATGTCATATGGCATTACATGGGATACACTGTTGGGCAGTTGAGCATAGGCTTAGGCACTTGACTTAGGAAGGTTGCAGAGTATATGCAACCACAAGTATACAACAGGAAATATGCTTGAAAAAGGAAAGTAATTAGGCAGAGGTGAGAGAGAGCATATTTAGCATAGGTGTGTGAAATGAGTCTTGGATGATTTTGCACACCAAGGTAATGCCCAAGTGAGGGACATAAAGGGATATCACTTATATCGTAGTATCGTACCAAAGAGGGACAGACTAAGAGAATGAAAACTTCGGGTTTTGGGGCCCACAAAATAAACTTAGACTTTTGTGAGATTAAGTTTACAAACTAAGAGGTGGTTTGCCTTATTTTTGCACACACACATGCATGATGACGTCTAAAAGGGTTGCTTAGGTGCAGCTACTAAAAGAGAATAAATATACGAACTCAATAGAAAATTAAGACATTGAAATCTTGGCGAGTATAGAATTCGCAACAGTAAAAACTTTGGGAAGTACTAAACTGTTTCGGGAAAGGGCATGAAATTATCCTATAAGAGAGTGGAAGCATACAAATCCTAAGAACTAGATCAATCTAATGCTAGCAATGCTTGTAACTTGAAAATATTGTAGATCAAGACTAGTTAGTCATGTGCAGCAGTTTGGAATCATTCAGGAAGACATGCTATTCAAGATTTTTTATCAGTACACAAAGACCAAACAACTAGTATCTTGATCTGTCACAGACAAGAAATGAAGACTACCACAGAACACTGCAATAATTTGACAGCCAAATTAAACACAGGAGAATAGGGACCTTCAAACCTTGGAGATAATTTAGAGCAGTGGAAGGCATCCCATCCATGATGGACCAAACTCCCTCACAGACTTGATGCTGGGGAAATTAATAGCTACAATCCAGCTTATTAGCATATGAAGATCATCAAGTGTGAGTCCCCTCTTCTTGGAAACCATACTTTTGCAGAATAGCAGCAGTTTTTTCTCTCGCACTGTGCATTTTGAAAAATAGCACATGTGAGTCAAAACGGAAAAAACACAAAAGAAAATGTGTGCAAAAAAACATATGCTGACGTTAAACCATAGAGGTTTTAATTTGACTTCGGGTCAGTTCAGATAGAGTCTTAAAAAACAATACTGATAATTGAAAAACCTTTATAAAAATATGATGTTGAATACCATGATATCTAAAAAATAGCATCTTAGGTAAGAGTGACCATCTTATCTGAGAGATTGTGAGAAGAATGTTTCAAGGGTGAGTTTCGAAACTTTCTTGGCAATTAATAGTTTATTTTGGGGTAACTTCTACGCTCAGTTTAACATTTTCTTTACTTTTTTTTTGGGGTGAGTGGTTCGGGGGGGTGGGGGGGTATGCAAGTTAAAAGCACCCCAATGATTTAGTTATCATCCAACACATTAAGAATTCGTCCTAAGGTAATTTATTAGTGACCCAAAGCTTCAAAGGTCACTTTTAAAATAGTCGACCAACATGATATCTCTTGATAAGACAACTTCCCAAACTTGCTTCTAAAGAAGAAGCATGCATATATTATTGAACTTTTTGGGGTAGGATTCGTAGGAACCTGGGTAGGCTGGGTAAGAATTTGGGAGGTGCAAGCCTAGGGTTTAAGCAAGGTATGTTCACAGAGCAAGCGCACGAGGACAGGAAGGAATGCGTCATGTATACATTGTTGGGTAGAGTGATTTTGACCAAACCCACTAACTTAGGTTAATCATTTAGAGTCAACTCTAGAGCCAAGAGAATTGCTTTATGAATCCTGTTAACTTTTGTCAGGTATCAATTTGAGGTGTACCAAACAGTTTGAAATTCAGATTTTGAGAGACAAGAGTTTATTAGGAGTCAATCATCCCACACAAGAATACCAAAGGGATGATCAAGAGGTATTCAACTCAAAACTTTTTAGAAGATGGTAATAAGTTCAAATAACTAAGGCCATTTACGAGGGAAGGCTCCCCTCTTACTCCACTCCAGCTCCTCCAATAGTCATGCCCTCCTCTTGCTAAGGGGATTGGGCAAGTATAGAAGCCCCTAAAGTGTCTACACGAGTGATGAGCGATTAAAGCGCCCACGCAAGTGCTGGGGCTCTTAGATCGGTAACCTTACCCATCTCATCCACAAAACAAATAAAAGTAAAAAAAGTTCAAGAAAAAGAAAGACCCTCTCGTACCCAAGCAGCGCCTCAAAATGAAAATGAAGATTCTCAATGTTTAGACTCTAACCTGCCAGGTCTAAGTATTTTGTATATCCCATGTCTAGTCAGATCCACAACTGTAGATCCTGCTTGGCCCATTGGAAGCTCACCACCATCAAAAACATATGCACAATGCTCCCACAAATTCTTGAAGTCCTTAATGCAGACACTGCTAGGTTGCCCACTCAAGTTTGCACTAGTCAGAGCTAAAGCACTTCCAGACCGTCGAGAAATGATCCTTATAAAATTGCAATCAGGCACTCGAACGCCAATAGTGTCTAATCCCGGATTGAGGGACTTCTCCAGAATACTTGACTCCTCTGAAACAAAGGAGCATATCAGTGAATTAATAATCAATTTTTCTTTCATTCAATCAAACATGATATACTCACCCCTTCTAGAATTATCAAATCTAGTTAACATAATATAAAACTTGAGTCTGTGAGTTGTTTTACTGACAAGTGTTCGCATGAGATGTTGTGTATATTTTCTTTTATACTTTGTACTTCTTTGGGGTCTCACATGATGCAAGCAAACAACAACTACTACTACTACTCCTGCCAGTGCAGATCTCGCTCTTCCGAGGTTTGGGGAGATCTAAACGTAGGCAGCCTTATCTCTTCAGGCAAGCAAAGCAAAGAAAAATACGCATGAAATAAGATGATTGCAACCAAATAATTTGAAAAATATAGACATATTTACAAAATAGGTACAGAGAGCTATCATACTAGAAATAAATTTAAGAAACTAACACTACTAAATTGATCAAAGGTACGTATTCTGCACAGCGCCCCACCCCCCCCCCCCCCCAAAAAAAACACTTGGAAACTTGAAACCTATATGTAGTCGACCCCATTGCATATGTTCCATCAGAAAAGAATAGTTGAATACTTGAATTTCCATTTACATATGTTAATATCATAATGGACACGATGTTGATGAAAATATAAACTACAATCTTGATTTAGTTCATTAGTACTAACTCCTCACTTAGGAAAAGATACTCCTCCCAAATGACATTAATAACATAACTGAAGTAATATCTTCAACTAAGTGGTCATGTTAGAAGGCAGAAAATGAATACATAAGGACCCCGAACGACATTAATAACATAACTGACATGAAAGTGATATCTTCAATTAAGCAGTCACGTTAGAATGCAAAAAATGAATACATAAGGAGTGAAATAACACTTGACATTCATTTTGCATTCAACGATTGCCACATTTGCAGGGAATAAAAATGTTATAAAATTAAAAGGTTGAAATTGTGACTATCTAAAGCAGACAAAATGGCATAATTGATGTACGTTAATCACATTTGTGCAAATTCATAGATAGTAATTTAAACTGTACAATTAGAGCGAACATTGAGAAGTTTGAATACTTGGGCTCGACCATACAAATCAAAGGGGATATCAATGATTGCATTATACAATACATGGGTGAAATGGAAAAACAACGGAATTTATCAAGGATTTTGCCTAATAAGAGATCCACGGATCCACCAACCCTAGTAGACTAAAAGAGAGATTCCACCATATGGCAACTAGACCAGCTTTGTTGCATGGCTCAAGATGTTGACCACCAATTAAGGAGACTCAAGGTCCAAATATGATTGTGGCTTAGATGAGGACGATTGAGTGAATATGTGGCCACACACGATTGGACAAGACAAGAAATTAAAAACTTAGGCAAAAGTGGCAGTAGCATGAATCAAGATGGGTAAAGATCCATGAAGCAAGATGTAGATAGTTTGGATTTTGGACACACCAAATTGAGCAGTAAAAATGCACACATCCAGAGGTATGAGACGATTCACACTCTAGGAGGTAATAGAGGTAAAGGAAGGCCTAAAAAAAAGTCGAATGAGGTTATCAAATTAGATCTGGTCTAGTTCCAACTTACAGAAGACATAGCTCAACATGGAAGATTTCAGAGGCATAGGATTACGGTTGCTTTTTCTAAGCCTTCTTTTGGCATCTAGGCAGTTAGTGATCACTCCTCAGCTCCTTATAGAAGTTTGTTTGATAATGAATATTACAATCGTATTATACCTTGTACTACTTGAGCTACTTGGAAAATTTTCCCCCTTAAAAGATTTTTAAACAAAAAATGTTTCTATGAGATTTCTTTGTGGGTTTCTCACAACTCTATAGGGCTCGGGCTACCTGCATTTAAATCTCCCTACACCCTACTTAAGTAGGATCCACATTGGGGTCATTATTGTAATTAGACCTTGCAATGTAAAGGTTACCAAATATATTTACACAAAAACTTTAATAAAAGGGAAGAGGGGGGCTACCATAAGGCTGCTTTTTTCCAAATTATTTGAGATCTGTGGGGCCACAATGCAACTTCAAGCAAACCACAAATTATGCAATAAAATAACTTTGTCCTTAAGCTGCACAGTGTTCAATCAGATATGCATTGGGCATAAATGGTTACTATTCATGACAATTCATTAACTTCATAATGGAATGCAATTGCATATGATCTAGTCAATTAAAGTGCAAATATTTTGGAAAAAAAGGGAGTTCATCGTAGCTTTTCCTTAAAAAAAGTAATATGCATGTACATCTAGATATCATCTGTTTGACAATAGAACAATACATAAGCATCTTTTTCCTATGGTTCATAATCCTTTTGGGTTTTGTTTGGATGATGTCATAAGAGCAATGTTATTTACTAAATAGAAAGTAGTTAATCATCCTTTAAAATTAAATTGAATGAATATCTTTCATCAATTCATAAGTGGAATTATCTTACTGTTATTTTCTTTTCATTGTTTTAACTTTACATTTAATTCTCTTTATTTAGACGCTATTTAGTGTGGATTCACTGCATGGAAATTAGAGCAGGTAAAAGAATAAGCATATTATATGATTATCTTAGCAAATAGCACATGACATGTTAAATATTGTTTCAAATATGCATCAAGATGTTCACTCTCAAAAAATTCAAAATCAAAATATTTATTGTAGTTTTTTCACCATAATGCCAATCGCCAAAGTGAGCTGTGCATAGCTCAGTTTTTTAACAGCTAACATCCATGATAAAAATATATTTCAATTTAGTAATACATGAACCTCCAAATTTCCCATTTCTTTCTTTCTCGTTCTCACTTCCCCTCTGTTTGGGCTCTTTAATTGAAATGAAAGGAAAATAATGAGTAACAAACCTCGTCTTAGCACCACAGTCACTGGACCAGGAAGAAGGGCATTGAGCAGAGTTCCCGGTAAGTGATCCGTAGCTGCAAAGCGCTTTATGTCTGACACATCCCCAACACAGATTGCAAGAGGGCTTGTATGTTTGCGCCCTTTGATCTCATAAATCCTGTTAACAGCTTCCCTGGAACTACAACAGCAAGCAGTATAAGAGAGGTCAAGTTTTATTTAAAAAGAAAAAAAATGCAACTTGACACTTGAAACAAGAACTGAACACCATAACTGAAGTTCGTTCCAGTATCTACATGACGAGGATATCTGAAACGGAGAAAAAGTCGAACATGATAAGATATGTTCACTTCGATTGTCAAGACAGGAAAAATTAAGAATACAACAGGGGGAAAAAAAAAGAGCCAGAGGATCAGGAGATACAGAATAGCACACAAATTTAGGGTGAACAATAGTCAAAGAAACCCCGGAAAAGGAAATCCAGGAAAGATACCTAAGCCAGGGAGAATAGATAGAACTAGGTAAGTAATTCAACCCCACTAGGGCTGAAATAACCAGCACTACCTGATAGGCCAATGCAAAGCAAAGACGGCAAAATCTTATTGTCATATAAATTTCAAAAGCATTGATCATCATTCAATTTGCTACAAGCTGCTAACAACAGCATTTTTAAATCATAAAATTAAGAAGTCTAAGAACACAAGTCTCGTACAATGGTCAAAATCCTACTGAATGCCCCCACATCAATATTGAAGGGATGGGCATACAACTCTTTCAATCCTAGTCACGGTGGATGAAGATCTTTGTACTTGGATGATGAGAGGGTTGGGAAGATAGATCTATCATATGTTCAGGTCGAACATTGCATGCTAGCTTTTTCCCCCCTTCTCTTTACAAGTTGCTTCTGCTATAGACAGCATTCAATCTCGCAAAAGCCGCTTCTAGTCAAGATACAAAATAGATGGATGCACACGTTTTTAAGTTGAATATTTGGACAGGCCTGGCAAAATATCGTCCAGCCCAATCACCATAATTGTCTAAGTTCGAAAATTTTGAGTATGGACAAGAACATTTTACTCCAATTCAAAGTTCCAACAACTGGACATATCCCAATACAATCCAGCTGCAGGTTTGACTAATCAGACAAATTAATCTGGATTATAGACCTAACCCAGGTATAGACAAATGTGAACGTCTACACAAATTCAGTTAACATCTGGGCTTTGGCCTCGATTAGTGAGTACCGCAACCGTTCACATATTTAACGTGCAGATGTACAGACAAGAAACAAACTTGAACACTAATACTTTGTTTCTCCCTCCTCTTAGTAACATTGCTCCCTCCTCTTTCAGCTTCTCCAATTTCTCCACTCAACTCACTGCATTGTCTCCCCCTCCTTTTTAGTCCATCCACCAACCAACGTCGACGCCAAATGCCATCTGTTCTTCATTCCTGAACGACTCAAGGCTGTTTCTCATTTGTCATATCCTCCAATGTCCCTTATCTCCTCCAATATCCCTCATCTTCTTCAAATGCTTTCCTTCTGTCATTCTCAGCCAATGCCCTTCACAGTCACATTACGCTTCTTTTTCTTTGTCTTTTTCTTTTTTTGTGGTGGATTTGGGGGGGGGGGGGGAATGAAGCTCACTACCAATTTATACAGGCGAAAAGGAAAAGAAAACAAAAAAGAATTTGGACAATCAGGTCAACTGTAGAAAGAGGTTTCAAACCTGATTTTTAAAATTCAGATGACGACATGGTTCAGGTTTGAGCATTAGGCATCCGTAGCCTTGTCTAAACCCAAATGCCCTGAGCCTAAAATTTGCCAGGCCGGTGCTCGGTGCAAATTTGATGTTCACTAAAGATATCATACGTACTAAAGTGAGCAAGGTTTTTCTTTCTTTAGGAAGAAAATCAGATGATGCACTTTAGGAAAAAGTAAGCATTTTCTATTCTCATTTCCTGCTGTAATTAGAGATTCTATTTTTGTAACATGAGATATAATAAAGATAACTGTGATGGGTCATAGCTTTGAGTTTTAAGAAAAAAAGGAGAGATGATGAATATCAATAGATGCATGCCGACCAGCCAAAAAGGCAGACTTTATGGGGGTCGATGGAAGCCCTAACCAATTCCAGCTTCAGGAACGGTCAGAAGAAACCATGGGAGCTGGATCCTATTGAACTCAATGCTCTAGAGGTTAGAACTAAAGTCTGCACTCTGCGAGATAGAAAGCTTTTGTATGTGAGAACATATAAACTGCTCAGAAAAATATTTTCTGCAAGAATGGTGCTGATCCTAAACCTGTATTGTTTCTTTGGGTATTATTAGCAATTCAAAATAGACCATCTACAACAGGTCGCCTTGCCTGCAAGTAGATACCTCACATTACACAATGTGTACTATGCAGGCATTTTTTTTCAGGTGTGATAGACCCAAAAATCACTGCCTCTGTGGCTTGGCTATCAGATGAATTTCATCAATAGAACAATGAATGGGATGATGAAATTGCATGGACATAAAGACGAACTAGAGTACGTCTGGGAAAGGAATGTCATTGGAAATAACGTTCGAATGAGTGACGATAAACACTAGCATTGAAAGGAACAGGGTCTTCAAAACAGTAAAGAAAGTTACTAAAGAAATGCCTTGACATGCTAAGATATGTAATGTTGAGAGCACAGAAATCTGAAAGTCCAAAGGCTGCTATTCGTGCTGAATTTCTATTGATCGAGCTCCATTGTTTTACGGTGCATTATCTGTAATACTAGGGGAGAACAATTGTGTTTGTACTACCCATAGGGACTTTGATTTTGTCATTGTGCAACACATATGTCACTATCCTCTACTGCAAGGGACATAGAAAGTACACAGACAAAAGCCCCCCCCCCCCAAAAAAAAGGAGGAAAAGAGAGATGGGAAAGCAACCCCCAAGCATTTTCTTTTTTATAAGAACACCTCCATTTATGCTTACTCAATGTCTAATTTAAACTACTCCCTTAAATGTCACCCTATCAGCACATACTTCCCCTCATAAAATACAAAAGGAGAGAGAAGCAAAACCATGTTGCATAAGTATAGTTAAGATTAAGAGCATACCAAGCATCACAGGCGAACCCATATAATGTATCTGTAGGCACGGCAATTACTTTCCCCGAACTTAGCACTTCAATAGCCTCCCCCGCAAATTCCTCCGTTGCAGGCAGAACTACACCTGTTCCTTTCCTCAAAATGCCATCACAACCACCTAGACCCGAAGCCATTTTTGCACAAATCCCACTAAAGTTCTGACGCTGCTGCTTCAAATGCAAAGGTCCAGATCTGGGGACTCCTTGAAATCAAGAATCTAGACTGTAAAATAGAAAACAAACTCCGAGCACACACAGCTGATGCTGTATGCTGAGACAGAACAAAGGGGGGAAAAGGGATAAGAAGAACATAAGAACGAAACATGAGAGGCCTACCTCTGGCAGAGAACAGAGGATGGCAAAGAACTTGCAGACAGTGCTGTCTCTCAGCAACCCTTATTGAGATGTTCATGCTCTGCTTTATTCTGCTCCTATGGATAGTTGATTGCCCAAGTTTCCTAAGCATTTCAACATAGCAACTTAGTAGAGGTTGATGGATTCATGCGCTCTAGCCAGAACCTCCACCTTTTTTTAGGGAACCTCATGGCCTCAGGAACATCATTTACAATATCCGAATGCATAACTCGAGTTTGGGGGTTCAGATGTAGCAATGTTACCCCCAACCCGGAATTGCAGAGAGGTTGGTTCCGTTAAACCGTAGGTCAAAAGCCGTTGACAGCATAATACTCTATAGAAAGGAAGCACGGGACAACTTAGAGGCATTATGCTTTAGTCTTACCTCTGTGATAATCCAAGGTGAGAATCCCCAAAAATGGGTTTTCCATACATCCAAAAAGCAGACAGAAAGAACACCAGTTCTACTACCTGATATATGTCCATCAAACGAGCAAACAAATCATGTTCACCATATTTTCCTAGCTTGTGTGCATATATGTCAGGATCATGGCCACCAAATGCCCAAAAAATTTTCCCCCATTGATTGATTAACTACTCGACATGAGCATTACTAAAGCAACTCCTTGGAGATTTGACAGGCTCTTGTTCAAGATATGGGTTACAACTCCATGGATGGTGCAACACAGTAAAGGTAAGTTGCCTACACCTAGATTCCCTCGAACCCTACTCACTTGGGAAGGACCCACACCGTGATTTGTCATTTTTTTGGGCAGCTAAGTGTCTTACGAGTTAAGACAAACTACTACAAGAGCAATCATTAGAAGAGTCCAGAATATACTACGGAGAGAATTAAAATGCAATTTCCATTTGCAGCATTCTTAGGACACAGAAAGGAAAAAGAACTCCAGTTCAAATAGGAGAAAGAGGAGCTGCCTAACATCCATCAGAATATTTCAAGCCCTTCAAAGATGCAGAGCGCAAGTCAGAAGTCATGACCACTGTTGAAAGGCCAAGGTATGCTTCACCCATTGCGAATATCCACTTGTCCCATCATTCTCGGATCTCTGGATGACTACATCAAGAGCAGCATTCAAACCCAAGGAATTTGGTTCAGTGGTAAAGCTTGCCTCAAAGCTCCTACTATCAGAGCACATTGTCATGAATAAAGAACAGACTCCCCAAGGAGGCAGATATGCATCCTCTACCTCAATGCTGTAGTAGGTACCACATGTTGAACCATCAATGGGCTCATCAATCACCGTCTTTTCCTAATGATCGTTTGCCTGCACAACATCAGCTCTCTTGATCTCTTTGCATCTTAGCTCTGCGGAAGAAAGAGCAGCATGAAGAAAAGGAATTGGAGCACATAAGAGGGCTACATCCGCATTGCTCAACCGACGTGGCCAATGTTGACAACAAAGATCTTAATCTAATTAAAAAAAAACCGTAGAGGCCTTGAACACTATCATTTCCATTAAATGCTAAGTTGCTAACAATGACTGGGGTCTGTTGTCCAAATCTGGCATGGAACCCAAACGTTTGGCCTGTCCGAAATTATGCTTCTCAATCTCAGAGAGCTCAACCAAGTCTTCGCTGCTTCTCTGTTCTAGGTCCGAACAGCAAAGATGCAGCGAGAAAGAGATATCATGCTCCTTCAACAAAGGCCTTAAACCTTTTGTTGACTGAGAAATATATGCATTGCATATGCGTTTGGATTTCCCCGTGCCACCAACAGCAGTGAACATAACCACAAATTGTGATGTAAAACCATAGAAAAGATCACACTGACTTTTCCTTAGCATGTAGTATAGGCTTCTAAAAGAGTCCTCCCAAGCTAGCTTCCGCTTATTCAAGAAATCTTTCTCCACTCCACCAATAGATGAGCTCAATGCCGACAGGAAAGAAGCCGGCAGCAATGATTGAGGATAAGTCCATGAAATCAAACTAGGAGAGTCTGTGGAAGCTAGAGAATTTGATGTAAAGTTAATACTTTGATTGCCAGAGTACCAAAATTTAAATGAGAAAGGTGTCATGCCACTGTAAGAGTCACCCATGAGTGAATCTGTGAGAACGAGTTGCTGGATAAAAGGACACTATATGCATGGCTGTTTTCATTGTCAAGACAAGAGGAACCTTTCTTCCAGCCACATGTACTTGTGAGCAAAAATTTCCCGAAGATGCTGACTTTACATCGCCAGATTTTCTAGAAACATTAGGTGGAGAACAAGAAGCACACGTCTCATGAGGAAGTAGTCCTTTTAGGACTTTGTCCATGTTACCTGTGCCCATCTGTGAGAAACTGTCACTACCTAATCAAAGTTCTTCCACACTACGAAACCTGTTCTGACTATCTTCGACGGACGTTTGGCAATGCTGTTAAACCGAATTGTTGGCATTTATAACTGAAGCATCTTTATGATTTTGCTACCAGTGACTCTTGACTGTCAAATGTAAAGGTAAAGAACTCTTTATTGCACCCTTATCTTGATTAACTGGATCTTCCTTAGAATTTGATTTTGCACCGAGCAACCTGAGACTATTGGTTGGTTTTATAAAAGGATACACTTCATCTAGATGGGTGTCCATATATCTTGTATTCCGTATGCCCTCAGGCTTCAGAATCCACATCTCTCAGCTCGAGGGAAACAGAAGATTCGTGTGCAACCTCAGCTGCAATCCTTCTCTTCAATTGTTCTCCTCTTAATTTAGAGGGAGTTTTCCTCTTGACAACAGCACCAGCCTTCGTTGCACCTCCGCAAAATCCAGCAAATCCGAAGATAAAGAACGAGGTGCAGCTAAAACCGTGGCAACTTTGGCCATGCTAGAGATCTAAGATGATAGCCAGCCACCCTAACTAAATAAACAGCGCTAAGTGTTGGGGTAAGAAGATTCAGCAAAGTAGCAATAGTGGATATAACTAAATTTTGCTGTAAATGAGGGATTTAGGGTGAATCCAACAGAGAAACTCAACAGTGCAGATAGGAGAGAGACAGTGAAGAGATTGGCAAGATGAATTGGAGGATGATCATTAGAAGAGTCATCAAAGATCCAAGAGTTGAACATTTCATCTTCACTGTCAATCAAGCATAATTTCTTGATAACTCTTACAGAGAAATCTCTAAAGCTCATCCTATAATTACAGGCACAAACCAAGTAGATTGGCACTATAACTGACACCTCAAAATTCTTTTATAGTATTCTCATATATCCTGAAAGGCAACTCTACACAGCTCATCCTAGTATTCATTGACCGAAACAAAACAGCTGCAATGCTATCATTAACACTAACATGTCCAAATGCTCACATATTCTCCCCACCACAAGGAATAAATCCCTCTCTGCAATTCCACCATTCATTGGTAAGCCTACTACATTGGAAATCCCAATCCCCAGCACACCCACTTAAGCGGAACTCTCTGGGTAAGGATATGGATATTGCACTTCAATTTCTACAGCAAAGAAGCTGTCTTCTCATCCATTCACATAGATTCCTATAGCATATTGCTGCAAGAAAAACTCAAGGAGCCTCCCAGGAATGAATTTAAATAAACAACTACCCCCAAAAGGGCAAAATATACATACAAAAAACTAACAATGGAGTTATTTTAACTCTCAAACAGGGAAGTACTTGCACTGCCCACGTAACATATAGTTAGGTGATACAAACTTTCAACAATTATCTTAATGAATAATGAGCACAAAAAATCTACCTCCAAAATTTAGGAAATCAAACCCAATGGCATTTATTTAGAGAAAATGCATGCATTACAATGGCGAAGATGGACAAAGCTGGGTAAAGTAAGCAGTCAGTTGGGCAACTATAAACTGGGCAATTGGCAAAATAACTAGAGCACAATTAGGGCAAAGAATTAAGGAGTAGCGAAACAGAGATTGATAAACCTGAGAAGTGGAGAAACGGCAACACTTCACGCTTGCACCTTCAACCAACAGAGACGGGGAGTAGGACGCAGAGAGAGAGAGAGGGGCGGAGTTTTCGGCCCCTAGCCGCTTGGCGCCAAGCAAAGACGATAGCCAGTGATCGTTTATACCGGCTATATTTAGGGTCTGTTCTTTTCGTAGATCAATTTTAAAATATCAATTTTAATTGACCTTAACCTACTTCAATCTATTTCAATCCACTTATACTCACTTCTAATATTTTAATTAAGTTCAATTTATCACATAAAAAAAATTCAACCCACTTTAACCTGCTTCAATCCACTTAAACTTGCTTCAACCCATCTCAACATATTTCAATTCACTTCGTCCTTTTTCTCATTCCAATTTACTCACAAAAAGAACAAGCCTATTTTAGGGGTTGTTTGGTTTGAGAGGGTGGAGTAGAACTTTTAACTAATTAATGGTATGTTCTTTTCATTTGTCCTTTTAAATTCATCAATTTCAATTACTTCAATGTATTTTAACATATTTAAATCAATTTTAATATATTCTAATAAAAAATATTAATTTCAATCATCTTTAATCAATTTCAACCTACTTCAATCAATTTCAATCTACTTCAACCTATTTCAACAAACTTCAACCCACTTCCTTCAAAATTTTATTCTCACTATTTTAACCAACTTCAACCCATTATATAAAAATATACCAATTTCTACCGATTTCAATCTATTTCAACTCGCTTCAATAAAAAATAATCAATTTGAGTCCCACTTCAACCAACATCAATCAACTACAACATTTTATCAACCTCAATTTACCAATCTAAGGGCCTTTTTTTCATTAGGAAATATAGGTTGGTAATCGGTGGAGTTGGTTGAGTTAGGTAATTATAGGTTGAAATGAATATTTTTTGTCCTAATCTTGATATTTGATATGACATTTTTGGATAAGAAGTTTGAAATTTAGGGGTATTAAGGGCCTGTTCTTTTCGTGGGTCAATCCACTTTTACCCACTTCAATCTACTTCAACCTACTTCAACCCATTTCAACC
>JACYFF010031957.1:118000574-118022318 GCA_017589665.1 Selenicereus undatus | reverse complement strand
TATCTAAATTAAACTTTAACAAGTCTATACAGCATAAGTATAACAACGCACAAATTACACAAAATAAGTCCCAATCTAGGGTTTTTTCAACTTAATTTACGAATAGAATCTTAGTATTATGTTCACAAATAAATGACACATATGTACTTTTAAATTAATACGCCGGGACGGGGATGAAGAATTTTCTCCAACTTGGGATGGGGAAACGGGGATGTGGACAGAGATATTTCCCCAAGCGGGGAAGCAGGGACAAGGACGGGGTACATTTTCGCCCCGTCCTTGTCCTCGTCCTCATTCTCGTTCGAGGATTTGTTTCTGTCCCCATCCCCATTGGGAACGAGGATTTTTCCCCAATGTGGGGTGAGGCCCCGACAGGGACGAAAATTCTCCACGCTACTGCCATATGTAGTTGAGCTACCTTTGGCCTATAAAGAAATATAACTCTTTCATCATAAATTTTTTCTATTCACAAGGCTCAGATATAAGATCTTACTCCGTTCAACCAATAAGCTAGTAGTTATTATAGTGACATTTAAAAGTTCAGTGGAAGCTAGGCGACGAAGAAGCAGGTATAGAGAGATAGACCCTCTAGAGAGAGATAGAGAGAACCTAGTTCTTTGAGTTTTCTTCAGCCCAAACCCAAATGTCCCAACCCAAGAAAAGGAAGAAGCCCCCAGATCTGAGCCTCCCATGGCCTCCTTCAATTGATTTTGCCTTTACTGCAGTCTTACCCCTGACTCCTTGCATATGCTCAGCTTGCTCTTTGTCTATTTGTGAGCTTCATTTTCAAAATTTGGTCCTGTTTTCAGCCTTTGGTTTTATCAGCCCTAGATTCTTGAAGAATTGGGGATGTGCCAAGATTGTTGGATGCATGTTTTGGAGGGATTTTTTGCCTACTTGGTGGCCTGAAATCAACACCCTTTTCGATGGAGTTGCTTATTACGTCATTTGTCAACACGAACAGGTAAGCTCCCTCACTCTCTATCCCTCTCTCCTGCGTTGCTTTTGTTAGCTAGCGCCGAGTTCTATTATGATATGTAGTATTGAGCAATTGAAGAATTATATAATGAATTGGATGGATTTGCTCTGTCAATCTTTGGTTTTGAATAGTGTTCTGACTATGATTGAGCATGCTAAAGAAAAAGATTCATGCTTATGGAAGCACAGCCGTTGTTATTTTTTAATGTTCAAGGTATTTCGATGAAGAGGTCCTTTGCATTTCTAATCACCTTCACCGTATTTGCCCTGGGAGTATTGGCTTTTGCTCAATTTAGGAATTCTTTATTTATAATGACTTTCAACGTGAACCACTTCTCAAGTGATATGATTTCTATGAGATTCAGTTTGTCTCGTTTTACTTACTCTACGTGGCTCACCTTACTTACATTTTGCCCACCAAGAAACCAAGTCAACGATGATAGTAGCATATCTATGTTGTTACTCAAGACTTTGAATCTGTGTTTGACACAATGTCTCTTATGGATTTTGGTCCGGAATAGCATTGCATTATTTTTAGAACTTTATTTTTTCAGAACTAATTTGTTTGTTGGTGTCTCTGCCCTTCCAAGAATTGCACCACTGTTCTCTCTTAGGCTTTTTGATCTAGTGGCTGTTGATTGCAGATTATTTGGAAGTACTGCTTCCGGAATTGATGATGTTGATTTGTTATCTTTATTACAGTTTATGATGAGGGAAATGGAGTATACCAACTCCATTACCAAGGTCATTATCTCTAGTGAGTGGAACAGAATATGTCAATTTCATTCTCAAGACCATGCTACCGACCAATCATTTGGATCAATAGAAAAAAAGCAGAAACAACCCCAAGGCCATATATCTGTCCGATCCGTCTGGATCAAAAGAAATAAGTACAATTTACAAATTAATACTGATGAGAATGTCCACTAGTTGCTTTTATTTATGGTTGGATTTATTTTGTTCCATGCGTTTAGGCAACATTTGGGAATTTTTTGGTTGACTGCTGACAGGAGCAAAACAAGGTTCCCAGTTGGGTTGGCAAAAAATTGTCCGACCCGGATACCCGGATTTGTCTGACTCGGTAAAAATCGGGTATGGACACTTTTTTTATGTCCGAATTTGAAATTCGGACATTCGGACATGTTCGGATTCAAACCGGCTCAGGTCCAGGTTTGCTGAACCGGGTCCGGGTTGTCCGAATTTGGAGGCAAATCCGGGTCCAGACAAATTTGGCCAATCGGACTGTCCAGACCCGATTTTTTAGTGGGCTTGGGATGAGGCGAACCTTTTAATTTTGGGGGAAAAAAATGAAAAAAAAAATGCCAATTTCGTTTTTTCACTTGTTTTTGGCATATTGAAATTTGAAACCCTAATGAAAACCCTTGAGTCCCTTCTTCAGTTCTTCTCTCTCCTCTATCCCATCGATGCGCTGCTGTCTCTGAGTCCCTTCTTCAGTTCTTCTCTCTCTTCTACTCCATCGCTGCACTGCTGTCTCTTAGTACCCTCTACTCCATCGCTGCGCTGCTATCTCTGAGTCCCTTCTTCAATTCTTCTCTCTCCTCTACTCTATCGCTGTGCTATTGTCTCTGAGTCTCTATCCCATCCTTGCTCGACGGCTCGACGCTCACTTCATCTCTCTCCCAGACCCCAGTCTCCCATAACGCATCTCTGTTTGGACTTTGGATCCTAATTCATTGCAAGCATCTTCATCAATTTAAGGTAAATTTCCTTCATCTTTGTTAAACCTTCGAGCTCCCCTGATTCGTTGCCTTTGCGGCCCATGGCCATGGATGTTGGTGTTTCTTCTTTCGTTTGAAGCAAGCTCATATCATTAGAGGTGCCCGGTTTGCTGCTTCTTTGTACTGCTAATATTGTCATGTTTATGTTTAATTTGCTGCTTCTGTATTTTTTTTCCTTCACTTTTTGGTGCTTTATTTATTTGATCTATGTTCAATTTCCCTTCGGCCTTCATTTTTAGAGAGTTTGGCTCCTTCTTGGAGGACACTTTGGTTTTGGGATCATTGATGAGGATCATTTGCCTTTGCTTTTGCAGTGTGTGCTTCATCTGGTTATGGATTAATGTAGAAAGCTAGCTTGTATTGTATATGCAATGTTGTATTAACATTGAACATTGTTTCGTACGCAGGCATTAAGAACATAATGTGGAAAAAATGCAATGTATTTAGTACTCTAAATAAGCATAACTGTTTCTGTATTTTGTAAAATCCGCTTGCTGAAGATTTGGGGGGAGGGGTTCTTTTCCGAATGTATGAGTTATTATGTGGCCTATCTACTATCTAGTAGTACTATAACAGGATGCTGAATGAAAATTATCTTGTCAGTGTACAAGTGAGATTGTAAAATTGTCTTGCGAATCGAAGTGGATATATATTAATGATGTCCAAAGTGGGGAAAAAAGGAGATGTAGTGTGAATGTGTAAGAATATTATTCCATATTCAAATAAAGCAATTCTAACCCTTTTGAACTCCTTAATCATAAATTGTGTACATATTGTTGTCTATGCTCATAATATTAACTTTAATAACCAATATGTCTCGTGATTCCAGACTTGTTTTGCCTAGTTCATCAAGGTTTAATAACCATGGGACTATGGGAGCATAATCATTTTGTTTTTCATTCTAGAATTTGTCAGTTTATTTTTTTGTTTTTCAAAACTCAGAAGCATTTCATAACCATGGGAGCATAATCATTTACATTTTACAGTTTGTAACTTGCCTTTTAGTTCGTCAAGGGTCCTTTAACTTATCATTTGCTTGTGGTGTAGACTGTAGATACTGGATAATTAATTAATTATGGCGACTGTTGGTGTGAGCGTTGACATCTCAACTACACAGTCACAGGAAGTGGTTAGTTTTTCTTCTTTTTATACTTAATTTAATGTTTTAGAAAGCATTATTGTAATTAGATTAAATTGTTGCTAAATGTGGTTATTTTTTGCTGTTTTGTAGAATATAGAAAACACACACAACACAGGCAAATTGGCAAGTGTTCCAACTTCTAGCAAGAAGCACAAACCAGAACCAGATTGTGGAGCAAGGCGGATGAAGAACTGGTCCGAAGTGTGGGATCACTTTGAGAAATTAGAGGAAGGTACTTATTCGTTGCTTGAGAATGACGATTACAAAAGAGGGAAGTGTAAGGGTTGCAATTCGGTTTTGGTTTGTGAGAGTAGGTATGGGACTACAAACCTAAAACGTCATATAAAGACTTGTGTGAAGTTGCAAGGCCAAAATGATTTGAGACAAATGCTCTTGAATGCTTCCTTGTCCGGTGATATGTCATTAAGAGGTTCTAAAATAGATAATAATGTCTATAGCGAGAAACTTGCAAGGATAATTGTGCGCTATGAACTTCCTTTCTTGCATGTAGAGTATGAAGGAGTTAGAGAGGTCCACGAATACTTGAATCCGGATGTGAAGCATATTACTAGAAACACATGTAAGTCTTACAATTTTAAACTTTACCTTAAGAGCAAGAATAGAGTGAATGAGGTACTAAGTGCATGTCCTGGTAGAGTTTCTCTAACGGCTGATTTCTGGAGTTCAATAACGGGCGATTCTTACATGTGTATCACTATCCATTTCATAAACAATGATTGGAAGTATCAAGACTTTGTGTTGTGCTTTTCATGCTTCCCTCATCCGCATAATGGTGTATTGATTAGTGAAAGGTTTTCTAAGTTGATGGATGAGAGTGGGTGGAATATTGAGAATAAATTGATGGCAATTACTTTGGATAATGCTTCAAACAATGATACTTTTGTTGATTCCTATATGACCAAGTTATTATCTCAAGGTGCTTTAGCTTTAAATGGGCAATTTTTTAGGGTGCGATGTGCTGCTCATATGATTAATTTGATTGTGAAATCGGGTTTGGAAGAGCTTGATGTTGTTATAAAGAAGGTTAGAGATAGTGTGAAATACGTTAAGGGGTCACCTTCTAGGCTTGTCAAGTTTTTAGAAGCTGCAAACGACAAAAAGATTGTTTGTGTTAGAAAACTGAAGCATGATGTGGTCACAAGGTGGAATTTCACTTATCTTATGCTTGAGAGTGCCTTATTTTATAGAGGTGTCTTTGTTCATCTTGCCATAATTGATAAGTATTATACATTTTTGCCCTTCTTCTTATGAATGGACGAAAGTTGAAGTTGACTAAATTTCTCAAGCGTTACTATGATGTGACTAAGCTCTTTTCGGGAAGTAAGTATCCCACTTCAAATCTATTCTTCAATGGAGTTTGGCAAATACAACACCACTTGCTACAGGAGGCTATAAATCCCGATCCTTTCATTAGGGACATGGTGGTTAGAATGCAAAGGAAGTTTGATAGCTATTGGCAAGGGTGCAACTTGGTCTTGGTGGCGGCTATTATTTTGGATCCTCGATATAAAATAAGGGCGGTTGAGATTGCTTACACCAAAATCTATGGAAATGATGAGGGTGCTCAAAGGACAAAGCAAGTTCTTGATACCATGAAGGCGCTTTTTTAGGAGTATAAGGAGAAAAGTCCGCCAAATTTGGATACTCGTACTTCTCAAGTGCAACAAAATGTTGAATCGGAAGCCGATGGTTTGGATCTTTATGAGAATGTAAGTTGCACTTTTTCTATTAAATTTTGCATTAAGTTAAATTCTGAATTTCCTTGACAAAATTAACTTTAAATTAAATTTCAAAGTTAGATTTCGTAAAGGTCATTTATTTTTCATTCTTTGGTTGTTAAGGACTTGGACACCACGAATGCAAGTTTGTTTGTGGAGAAATTGAAGTTAGATTTATATTTAGAAGAACCACTTATAGATAGAAAGCAAGAGATAAATATCTTGATGTGGTGAAAATCCCTTGTATACCGTTCTCTTTCTCTAGTAAAGCTTGCACGTGATGTATTGAGTATTCCTGTCACCTCGGTTGCTTCGGAGTTGGCTTTTAGTGTTGGAGGTAGAATCTTACTGCCAACGAGAAGTTTTTTAACTCCCGATAGTATAGAGGCTTTGGTTTGCAGAAGGAATTGGATATTTGGATTGAAAGGTAATTTCTTTGTTGTATTTGGAATTTTGAAGCTCTTAGTTTTGGGGTGTTGTAGACTTGTAACTTAATTTATATAAATTATTGTATTACTTTGTTTAGAGGAGGATGATGGAGATGTTGATGCCATAACTGAGGAGATGACTTATCTAGATCTCAATGCTTCCACTTCTCAAGGAGGGTCAAATGAACGTTTTCAAGTTGATTAGAGGTATTAATTTATCATTGCTTTTGTTCTATACTTTTTAATCACAAGTGAGTTCCACTCTTATGCCATTTATATTTTGTTTGTGAGGTGCTTGGAGTTGGAGCTTTCAAGACCTTGGTGACTAGATTGGACACTTGAAGCATGTCGGCTGGGTTGGAGTAACAATTGGAGACTTTGTTGTCATTCTCTTGATGGTTTTGTAATAGACTAGTGTGTGAAGTATCATACTATTATTCATTTAGTTTGCTCGCTTGGCGTTGAACTTTGTGTTATTGACTTATTATGTACTTTGGTGTTGAACATTGTTTGTGAGTTTCTTCCAACTTCATGGAAGCTCAATTGTGTAGCCATGATGCAATCTTCATTCTTATTAATTGGCACTTGGCAGAATCGTTGTTGGGAACTTTGGATTTAAATTCGGACATCTGGACAACCGGGTCCGGGTCCGGGTATGGTTTGGCTGTCCGATTTCAAATCCAAACATGGTTCGGGTATGACTGTTTCGTCCGATTCGTCTGTACCCGTTATGACCCGAACCCGGGATTTTGCCAACTCTAGTTCCCAGGACCATTTCAACTTGAAACTGTTATTGTCATTTTCATGTTATTACATGAGTTTTGTAATAGGGAGTTGGTTTCTTCTTGTTCCTGGTTTGGCATTGCATCGCCTACGTCCCAACACATGGTCTTTTCGATCGATTTTATGCAATGGAAGATGGCTACTGATATTTGTAATATATCTCCAAACAGCTTAGTAAGTCCAATTGATCCTCTGATGCTCACACATACAACATACTCTGTTTTTGGGTGGGAAACATGGTTTGCCGATCATTTTATTTCAAGTGATCCAATCGTTGATCCAAAGATTAATGTGATGTCGTACATTGGAAAAAATCAGTATGTTCATTTGTTTTATTACTTATGTACATTACTCTGTCAGTATATGAAGGATGTAGTGTATCCTAGCTTTATTAGTTGTATCTCTCATGGCTACAGATTTACTACACCCTTCGTTGTAGTGACTGGTTCGCTGAAGTTGGGCAGCATGACCCTGTCCAACTTTGGGTTTAAGTTGTAATCTGCTAGTTGTCTTTCTTCGATCACTGGGTTTTGTCAGTTAGAGTTATTTTTAGTATATGCTATGAGTCTGTTTACGATGAGAGGACATAAGGATTATTCCTTATGGCCCAAGACCAGTCTACTTAACAATTTGTTTGGATCATTTATGTTTTTGAATTGTTGCTATCGAGTAGTTTTTACCTGGAATCCTTTTAACTATGCTCCTAAGAATAATTTGGTGATTCTTGATCACTTTAGTCGTAATTTTTTTGTTTATATATGCACCAATCTTGGCTGTAATGATTTAAATTATTGAAAATTTATACCTGGTTCTATTAAGTATCTATCATGGGGGAATGTGGAAGCACCTTGTCAAAGTTTCCCACGGCCCAGCCTTTTAAAGCTTTAGAATGACCGATTATGGTTCTAGGACATTACCATTGAAACTGTACACAATAGTGCAGGTCATATTTGTGATGATCCTCGTCTTGTGTGCATTTACCCAGTTACTGTACTTGAATGGCATTCTTTGTTTGCCTGGCTATTTTGCAGGACAACTTCTTTTTCTATCATTGTGGGTTTAAAAAGGCTTTTGGCTAGTTTGATGTTGCTGGATGCTTGCCAACCCTGTTCTGGGAGGAGGCGGCACCAGCTTGAGACAAACCCGGTTTTAAGTCTCCTTTTTTGTTGATTTCGTAAGACCAAGTTAATGCTTGATTCTTTGGATCAATAAGCGAATTGTCATAAACATCCCTTCCTCATTGTGTTATTATGAAAGTTGTATGTTGGAATGTCGAAGGCGTTAAAAAAACGCAAGTTATACAAGAAGTTAAGTTCTTGACCTTAACACAAAAGCCTGATATGTTCTTTTTGCTAGAAGTTATGGTTAATGAATCAAATATACGAAGGATTCTCCCCCTATTGGGATGTGAACATTTTGATTTTGTGTTACCAGTTAATCTCTCTAGAGGTATAGCGGTTCTTTGGAATAACGGTAATATCTATGCCTCAATCTTATTAAAAGAAACTAGAGTTATTCATATGTTAATCCACGATCCAGATAACACACACAATTCTGTCATTTCAGTAATTTATGCACCGGCGCAAACTAGAGATAAAAGTGCCTTTTGGAACCATTTAGTTGAACTAAACAATGTTGTTAATTTACCTTGGTGCCTAATGAGAGATTTCAATGAATTATTGTGTCCTAATGAAAAATTAGGAGGTCAACCTCCTACTTCTAGTAGATTTCAACGTTTAAATAACTTTTTATCTGTCATGAATGCTGAATGTGTTCAAGTCTCGGGCCATTTGTTTACTTGAAAAAAAAAGAATTCACACTCAACTTATCTATGAAAGACTGGATAGAATTATGATTAGGCAAGATTGGAGTACCTTGTACCCCAATGTTTATGAAACGCATGGTAACTTCTCTTGTTCTGATCATTGTCCTTTATTATGTCGACTCAAACTCATTTATCAAAAGCTAAGGCATTTCCCTTTTGTTTCCAAAATTTCTGGACCAAGTATCAAGATGTTGACATTATTGTCTTTAGAAATTGGTGGCATAACTACAATGAAACTAACATGTATAGAATTATGAGGAAACTAAATGTGTTAAGCATGATCTCAAAGATTGGTCAAAAAGAAACTTTGGGAATTTCAATGATAAAGTTGCCAAGAAGGCGGCCAAAATAGAATATGTGGAGGAAAGACTAATAGCTAATCCTAACAGCCATAGATTGCACTCTTGGATGCAACGGTTGTTGAAACAATCAGAAAAAATGATGTTGTTTAATCAGAAATATTGGGGGAAGTTAGCACAGAAAGAATGGCTAGTAAATAGTGATAGAAAATCTAAATTCTTTCAAAATAATGTTAATTCTAAAAGGAAGAGGAAGTTAGTCATGAAACCACGGGACGATTGTGGCATTTGGATTGAAGACCATAAAATGATTGTGGATAAATTTATTTCAGACTATATGCAGAGATTCAAATCTATGCAAAACAAGGTTAGAGTATTACCGAATTTAGGATTATCGAAATTAATTTCAGACTTTCATAATAATGAGCTTATTAAACTTTCAAATTTGGAAGAGGTTAAAAACACCCTATTCAGTATTGATTCTAATAAGACACCAAGACCAGATGGTTTTGGTGCGAGTTTCTTTAAGCACTATTGGCGAAGCATCAAGAAGGATCTTTTTAACTGTATTATGGAATTCTTCATGAATGGAAAAATCTTTAAAGAGATTAATCATACCTTCATTACCCTTATCCCAAAAAATGAATAGTCCTACACAGACTAGTCATTATCGACCCATTAGTTTATGTTCGACAATTTATAAAATTATTTTGAAAATCCTTGTTAACAGGATGAGACCCCTCCTTGACCGTCTAATATCACCCCTCCAAAGTGCCTTTATACCTAGTAGATCTATTCGTGATAACATTTTGTTAACGCATGAAATTATGCATAAATTTAAGAACTTTAAAACTAAGACTGCATGGACAGCTATCAAATTAGACATGGAGAAAGCATACGATAGAATCGCATGAGACTTTATATTAAAATGCCTTCAAGAACTAGGTTTTCACCCCACTTGGAACTCTTGGATTAAATAATGCATTTCTGCAGTTTCATACTCCATCATTGTCAATGATGAACCTAATGGCGTTTTCATCTCAACAAGAGGGATTAGACAAGGGGATCCTCTTTTCCCTTATTTATTTATTCTATGTATGGAAGCCTTAAATCATATGCTTCTCAAATAAGCTAACTCTCAAAAGTCTGGAGTGGGAGTTAAGATTTGCCCAACATCGGTCAAAATTTCGCACCTACTTTTTGCTGATGATTGTCTACTGTTTTGCAAAACTAATTTAGAAAGTTGTAGTAAACTTAAACGCATCCTTGACTTCTTTTGTTCTAATTTGGGTCAATTAGTCAATTATCAGAAATTTGCATTGACTTTCTCGCGTAATGCGACAGATACACAAAAGCAACTAGTGACTGCAATATTCAATATTCCGCATAGAGAGTCGTTGGGGGCCAAATATTTAGCATGCCCTGTTTTCCAGGGTCGACCTTCTTACTCAGTTTTTCAAGAAATTATCAATAAAGCAACTACAAAACTCGAAGGATGGAAAACAAACTGTTTATCTAAAGTAGGTAGAACGATTCTCATATAGTCACATTTAGAATCACTTCTAGCACACACGATGCAATGTTTTGAGTTACCACATAATGTTAGCAAATATTTAGGTAAATGTAATAGAGAATTCTTTTAGAAAAAGTCCAATACAGAAAAAGGTTTTCCACTTATAGCTTGGGATAAGGTTTGCAGGCCTAAAAGTATAGGCGGGTTGGGTTTGCGCAAAACAAAAGCAATTAACAAGACTTTTCAGTGTAAATTAGTCTGAAAAATACTTACTAACGCACATAGTCTTTGGGTCCAATCTATGAGGGCCAAGTACCTACATACTACAAACTTTTTTTGTTGTAAACGGGAAAACACGGATTCCCTAGTTTGGAAAAGTCTACTGAAATGCAAAGGGCTCCTACAAAAGGGCATTATTTTGAAAATAGGCAGAGGCGATGAGATCTCTTTTTGGTTTGATAACTGGGCCGAAAACAGGAATCTAGTTGAGAAATTGGGTGTGGCTGAAGACAATATTGTCCATCCTGAAGTCAAAGTTTGTGAGTTTATTCAGGAAAATTCAGAATGAAATGTTCCCAAACTAAGACAAGTCCTCAATAATCATCCTGTTGTACAGAAGATTCTGGGTATTCCCACACACATCCATAAATCTAGTGACTCATTTTGTTGGGGGTTGAATAGCTCAGGTAGCTTCTCAACAAAATCAGCTACATGGGCAGCCTATGGCATCCAATCGCATGATTCATCAACGTGGTCATATAAATGGATTTGGAATATTGACACATTGCCGAAAATCAAAGTCTTTCTTTGGCAGTTTTGTCATAATTCCTTACATGTAAGAGGTACTCTTCTTGAAAGGAGACTAAATTTCAATCCAGCTTGCTCCCTCTATCTAGGTGATATTGGGTCTATAGAACATCTTTTTAAAGATTGCCAAATGGTTAAAAAAGTTTGGGACCTAGCAGCAAAACATCATTAGCTATCACTTATCTTTTCTCCTTCAGGAAGCCCTGATCCTTCGCATTTTTTAAGCAAGATACACTTGTCTCATAACCCAAAATTGGAACAAAAACTTTTATTTATCTTATAGAGCATTTGGAAATCTAGGAATACAATAGTTTTCAATAATGAAATTTTCAATCCTATTGCATGCTTAGTTCGAGCAAAAAAAGCCAATGCAAAATGGAGAATTCGAACTTATATGTCGGTTAATCATTATTTTAGGGGACCTTCTTCTTCCCCTACCCCCTCAATTCATTTGGTGAGGTGGCATCCCCCATCACCGGGATTTGTCAAACTCAATTTTGATGGATCCCTCATCAACTCATTAGCAGCAGGAGGTTGTATCATCCAGGATTGGACGGACAAACTTGTTAAGGCAGGAGCAAGCTACTATGGTGATACATCTATTCTAGTTGCAAAAGCAAGAGCATTACGTGACAGACTACGATTAGCAATTCAGGTCGGGTTCAATTGTATAGTCGTTGAAGGTGATACTAAGATAGTGATTTAAGCACTGCAAGGGAAGATTCAAGTTCATTGGACAATATCGAATATTATTGAGGACATACATATATGGTATTCCCAAGGTATTCGTTTATTCATCAACCACGTTTTCAGGGAAGCAAATATGGTGACGGATTGGCTTTCCAAATTTGGACATTTAGTTACAACATCTTTCTCTTCAGATATTTGTTTTTCTTCTTCGCTTAAGGCTATTTTAACAGATGATATAGTTGGACGTACTCTTATGAGAAGAGGCGCTTAACATCTGTATGATTTTATTTACCCTTGTTAAAAAAAAAGCTAGTAGTTATTATATTTTAATTAACTATAAATGCTCGTGTTTAGTGTTGACAAAATAATAGTAAGAAATTGTTAAAAAGCAAAACAAATGGGCTCACGTCAGCAGTAGCAGCTACCCACCCCGCTTCTCTCTCTTCCACGCTCTCTCTCTCTCTGAGTGAGGACAAAAGAAGTGCAGGAGAAAGGGGGCCAACTCAAACTGAAGGCCACAGCCACCTGTTTCTCTCTCCATTCTCCTCAAGGAGCCCCCCATTGACACCACCACCACTAGCATCTCCCCACAAAACCCCCATCGAATTCCCCTCTTTTCTCTCAAAACCCTAGAATCTTCCCCCCTTTTCTGCCTGCCCACTTTCTCATTTATCCCATTTAATTGCTTTTCCTCCCCATATTTGATCATCCCAATCACTCTCTCTCACTTTTCATCACGTAAAGGGAAATGGGTCTCTTCATGTAGAGCCTTCGGACATCTTTTCTGGGTACATCTAACCCCCCAGATAAGGGAAATAAAGGAGGAAGAGATAAAAGTGAAGAAATCTACTCTTTTCTTCACCTCTCTCTCTCGCCTACCCTCTTTAAATTTTGTGATTTGTGGGTATTGATTGGAGTGAGTTTTAATGGCTTCTGTTGAACAAAATCTTGTGAATTCTGATGATCAGTTTAAAAATTGCGACTCACCTACCCAGAGCTCTGAAATTGACTCTAAAAGTTCGGATTCCAAGTCCGAATTTCAGAAGAATATCAACGAGCTTACCGACATTTTGTCCAATTTGAATCCTTGGGCTAAGGAGTTTATTCCATCTTCTTATCGCCTGAAGAATGATCAGTCAGTTCAGACCGATTTTTCTGCCCCTACCAAGAATGTTGGCGATGACAAATTTCCCAACAATCGCAGGGTATTCTCAATTTTGGCCTTGATCATCTTTTTGTTCACATATGGTATCTTCATTTCGTAAATGCATTTTGTTCCGTCAGTATGATTGTTGGTTAAAATGTTGCTTTATTAATTAGTATAGATTGGCTTACATTTGATTTGGGTTTTTGTAAGTTACATTGTTTTCAGTTTTGGTCAAAAGAAACTATGCAGAATCATCATTAGATGAGTTGAGTTGTGACAGTGGTTATAGGAGGTTTTGGGTGTGTGGTTACGTAATCTTTTACTAGTTTGTCTAGTCTACCTAGGAGCAGATTTCTAAGGTCGGATACTTGTGTATTGTGAGCAATGTGATCATAACTCGGTTCTTGGGACTTATTTGCCTGTTACTTCTTTTGTGGATTGCATCTCATGTGAGCATGGTCCTTGTTAGAGATATGAGTACGCAATTGGGGCACTTTATGCTTGTTACTCCATTCTGCTGACAAATTCTGCCTGTTTCTTGGTGGTACATTGTCTTATGTGTATGCATGGGATGAGCCAAACTTTCATTTTGGCACAATTGTGGAAATGCCAACATCTCCGAGTGTAGCAGAAACAATTGTTTCACGTAAATTGTGCAATAGTCATGCCATTGCTGTACCATATCATTCTGGAATTACTAAGTGATTTGTTTTTGGAGGGCTTGTGTGAGAGCTGGAGTTCTTGTTTGTTGGACAAAATAAGTGGGGTGGTTCTTTCTTTTATCTTCATGTCCTGCTCATCAAGCCGTCGCTAAATCATTGATTACCAAGTCTTCGTGCTAGTGATGTGTCCTATAGGTTCAAAATGGATCTGTTTATCATGTGCTAAATGGAGATTTAGCGAGGAGGTTCTATGTGTATCTGTAACTTCCCATTTTTATTTTCATCGATTTGTGTTTTCATATGACATATTGTAGCTTTCTCTTACACTTTGTACTTGCTATATACTATTCCAGAGGAAGATTAACTTTAACCAGGGGAAAAGGAGAATGAATGGGAGAGCTTTCAGACCCCAGCGGGAGGAAAGCGTTAGACGCACGGTATATGTATCTGACATTGACCAACATGTAAGCATGTTACCAGTCTTGGCTCTTTCTTCTGATTGAATGTCTTTTTTGTTAGGAGTCTTGAGAAGATGATTGATGAACTCAATTCTTTTGAATTAGGTCACTGAGGAAAGGTTAGCTGCTTTGTTTAGTAGTTGTGGTCAGGTAAACTTCTATGCTTACTCTACATTGATTTCTGACTGGGCTATTTGCTGACAGCTCCAGTTTCCTCTTTGCCGACCCCAAATACATATTCTTTGCTGTAAATACCAAAGTTATCGCCTTTTTTATTCCCCATGACTTGCGGCTCTGATCACGTATGACATCTCCATATTTATGTCACTGCATGTTTGAGTTTTGACTCAACTTCTTTCAACCCTTAAATTCATGAGTTATGTGTGCTTTCTGTAGTCATTCTTGTATGGGAAATTGTTCTTATTATCACTACTTTCTCTTTGCTTGCATGGCCTTATATTGTAATTTGTAATGCGCCACTGTTTCGTGACCATCATCCTTTTATCCTTTGCATTACAGTTAACTTGCTGAACAATGACAATGGATATACACAAAATGTCGCACAGCTCCTCTTTCATTGTGCATGCATTCTGTTATGGATTTCTTGCGAGAGTGCATTTTGTGTCTGAAAAATAGTTATGTGCAATCTGGGTTTAAGGGAGAGAGCAAGCGATATTAAAGCCTTTTCTTCTTCTTCTTCTTCTTTCTTTCTTTCTTTCTTTCTTTTGTGCTTTCTTCTTTCCCTAAGGTGGGAGGGGGGGGGGGGGGGGCTCTATTCTTGCTCGCTTCTCACCCCTTGGGTGGTCAAATGTCCCCCCCCCGCCCCCGGTTTTTAAATTTCGTTTCACTTAAAACCTGAATGGAAGAAATAAATGTCTTACAAAGTTTATGAAGTTGTGACCTCTGTTAATAGAGAAGAAAGAGTTGATAGAGGTTCGAAAAGAGGTTAAAGCTTTAAATATCTAGGATTTAGTTAACTGTGACCATGAGGAGGTGTAGGCTACAGGGGTCAAGTCGTTTGTACAGTCTTGTTGCATTTTTGTCTTAGGTACTATATTGCTCAATTTCTGAATCAAGCTTGGCAGTGTCTCTTACAACTGCCCGCCCGAGATAGATGTCTGAACAAAAGTGACCAGATTGCTTGGTCTCTCGTGAGTTGATTGGGTGCTTATTAAAATTACATAACTTAACCTGCTGCTGGCTGCTACTGTATATAGGGATAATGATGTACCCTACCTTCCTACTTTCTGGAGCTGGCTAACAGGTTTTACCAATATCCAGACAAGCTTTGAAATTTTGAATGCTTCATTTCTTTGCCCACATATTTTCATTTCCATTTGCTGTAAACTTTCAATTTTGTTAGGATGCTGTAGGAGCTACCCCTTACACTGATCAAAGGACATCACATCCACTACTATCCAATTTACTAGTATATTCTTTGCCATGTCATCACTTGAATTCCTTGTTTTACTTTCCAAGGATACACATATCAGCACAGTTAATTAGGAAACCGTAAAATAGGAGTACTCACCTTCCATATGATGATATGAGAGGTTCAAGGTTAAACTTCGAACTCAATGACTTGCAAGGTTCCCATTATCCATCTATTCCTTGCAAATGGGCCTCTTTTTCCTTGCCCGAGGCCTGTCAGCAAAAGAATATTAACATAATCACTTAATTTGTTTATACTGGTTTTTATTTTCTAAAATCTTTTTATATAAATCTTGTTTTGGATATCGATCTACATTCACTGCAAGTTTCTTGGATTGGTAATGTGTGATGGTGTGTGGTTAATGTGATTTGCTCGACTAGAAAGTTGAACCTGTCTGCTTATGTGGCTGCAGGTTGTTGACTGCCGAATTTGTGGTGATCCTCATTCAGTTCTTCGTTTTGCTTTTGTAGAGTTTGCTGATGAGTGTAAGTCATGAAAAATACCTCAGCACCAAGTCTCTCAAATTCTGTTTGGAACTCATTTCCCTCCCTTTGACACTTAATTACCATGTGATTTGGGTTTTGTCTGAGCAGATGGTGCTAGGGCTGCTCTGAACCTTGGTGGGACAATGTTGGGATACTATCCAGTTAGGGTGTTGCCTTCAAAAACCGCAATAGTTCCTGTGAATCCCACATTTCTTCCCAGGGTATGGATACATGGCTAGTTCTATCTGCATAAACTGCTTCACCCTTCTTCCTTCATATTGATGATTCTGTTTTTGGTAATTCTATTGTTAAAACAGTCTGAAGATGAGAGGGAAATGTGTGCTAGGACTGTCTACTGTACAAATATTGACAAAAAGGTGATCTTCTGTGGTTTAACTTGGTAGCTATGAAGCTTATTTCGCTATCCTTTTCAGTGTAGTATGATTGAATAAAATGATCTTTCTTACCTGATAATGATGTTATATTGATTGAACTGCTTGATATTAAGCGCTTCGTTATTTTTTCAGGTTTCTCAAGTGGAGGTTAAGAATTTCTTTGAAAGTGCTTGTGGTGAGGTGAGGATCATGTGGCTGAGATGTTTCATTGAGTGCTTATACTGCTTGTTTCCTTCCTTACCCCCCCCCCCGGCGGTCCCCTCCTTTAAGAAAAAATAAAAATAAAAAATCATGAGGCTGTCAACGATAGCGGTGATCATGGCCATTTGTTATAAGTGTTTATCATATTTGTAGGTTTCTCGTCTGAGGCTTTTGGGGGACAGCGTGCATTCCACTCGCATTGCTTTTGTTGAGTTTGCAATGGTAAGTTTAGCTTTATGATTACAGAGAGGAACCCATTCTTATACCACATCCCTTCTTTCTGTGGATTTCTCTATTGATGTTTTTTGGTCTTCATGCTGCCTACCATAAACCATACTGCATCCTTCCTCGTCAAAGAGGCGAGCATACTATTTCTTCTGGGACAAAAATCAATTTGATCTCTGCTACTAGTTACATTTGCTATGGTACAGTAGTGAGCTAAATGAATGCTTAGAAGCGGCTACCCTCTTTCTGCTCTTCAGTGTGCATTTTGTGCACTAGCACTTGCTCTGCATTTTGTTCTGCTTCTACTTGGTTGAGAAAATCTTACTGGAATTGAGATCTCAATCGAGATCGATCCGATCTTTCTCTAAATTGCCGTTATCTTTTGATGGGTTTGCTTGGGGAATGTGTGGTTGTTAAGCTTAGGTCTAATATATATTTCTGCCTTTCTTTCTTTCAAAACTGATGTTGCCTACAATGGAAATTGAAATGAGTTTGCGTAGACTCTTTGATTGCCCACAAGATTTTTTTTTTCCCCCTTTCCGTCCTCCATTTTTATGGTGTGGTGTGGGAAATGTATGATTGATTTATTATATGGCATGTGGACCTAAAGTTTTGGCATGGCTACCTAGAATTGCTCAAGCTTAGGAGAGGGATGGTCAACTCTTTTTGGGTCCGCATTTTAAAAAAAACTAGCAGCTAATTGTTGGCGAAACAGTGGACCCTAATCTTTCATTTGATGGGAGGCTATTAGGTGTGAGATGGCTGGCATACTTGTTGACCTCCTCAGACAATGCCCTGAAGGAACTCTTGCTGGGCGGCTGAAACGGTAGTGATGTTGTATTTAAGTACTTGTAAATTATTAATCGGCACCAGGTTCATTCATCTGGTTTTGAGACTTGCGTACTTTGTCCATGCCTTCAGAGCAAATTTTGCCACCCCTGCCTCTGAAGGAACAGGGAAGAAAATCTTGTGTTACCCAGCAGTTAACCAACTCGTATTTCTTGAGCAGGCTGAAAGTGCTATTCTAGCTCTGAACTGCAGTGGAATGATTTTAGGAACTCAGCCGGTCAGGTATTCTGCTTTGCCCAAATTCTATCATCAACTACGTACAGCTTTCACATATGGACATACCTATACTATGGTCTTGACTATGAATCCTGTGTATTTTGTAGGGTAAGCCCTTCAAAGACGCCAGTGAGGCCGCGACTTCCTCGCCCTGCTGCTCCAAATTGAGCCGGCAGCTAGCATCTTGCCCCGAATCCATGCTTCATGGATAGGAGTGCCAAAAACTGTAGTTAATCCAATTGAGACAAGACCTTAATTGCTGTTGAAGTTGAAGGGGTTGCAAAATTTGGAATTCCCTTTGATCTGATGTCAATCTTTTCCTATGTTTTTAGAATTTAGTCATCCCACCATGCATGCCGTGGTGGTTGAGTTTTTCGGACCCTGACTCTGGTTCTTCAACTCAAGTTTTTCGGGACCGTCTTGATCTTCGTATCTTTATGGCTCAACCCATTTCTGTATGCTTCTTTCGTGTTTGTGTTTGATATCTTTCTCCTGCATGCTGCATCTATGTCTAATAACCTGCCTCATGCGAAGCAACCTCTGAAACGTACAGTTGTATGAACACGAAAAAATAAGGTAATTTGGCATCAGAGTTAAAAAATAAAAGAAAAGGATCAACCATCAGAATGTTGTGAACAACAGTACTTTATATACAGATGATCCTGGAAATTCTGTGAAAATTATCACTTAAGAAGACAAAATGCAAGGAATAATCTCAGCCAGAAGCAAATTAAACAACTTAAGAATGACTAAAGAGTACTGATAATGGCGATGAATTCATAATTAAACCAATAATACATTCCATAACACCATAATCTTCATGAACTTGATGAATCCGACAGAGAAACAAATCCAAGGTAGATCAAAAGGAGAATTTATGTTGCTGAAGAACAGCAGTTTCGATGAGATGGGACACTTCCTGTTGTTGCTGCTGCTGTTCCTCCAAACTCTGGTAACTTGAAAGCAGCTTGTCCAAGAATCCTAACTGATCAGTACCACCGGTAACTAATCTCTCTCCTCCTCCAGTGAGTAGCTGTTGAGCACTCGATAACGTGCTCAGGAGGGTGCCGGTGGGTGGAAGTGAGTCCGGGCTTGACAACTGGGGCAGATGGATGGTGGTGTCAAAAGGAGACGCGTAAGGGTTGGGGAATGTCAGTGGTTGGAGGTAGTTTTGTGGTAAATTAGAAGGAAGGATTGAGTATGTGCTAGTGTTGTTGATGTTGGACTTCATTGAGGAAGGGTAGGTAGAGGGAGTAATGTTGATGTCATAGTCATGGTAGTCTTCATGCTGTTGATCTTGCTGTATGCCTCTTCCATTGTTCTTCTTCTTGAACACTCGACACACCACCCATCCGTCTTCTTGCTGCAGATTCAGGGGAAGAGGGATCAGAATTCAGATGTATGCAGCATTGTTTGTCTCATCGTTTCTTGTCTCAACACAAAAATTTGCATCTTTTATTTGGTGCAACGTAACGCAAGATATATACAAGCCACTGTAGCAATTAAAATAAAAGACAAAGATTTCTAATGTGGAAAAAGTAATATGTTTTTGTAATTAGTCATTATGCAATTAATTTTGAGTTTAAGCCATGTAAATGGAGAAAAATCTGCAATTGGCGACCTATATTTTTTTACAGGCCAATAATAACTTGACTATAGTAATAGAGGCTCAAAGACCAAATTATGAAATTAATTCCTAGCACAACTTAAACTCTGTATTCATTATAGCAAAGATTAACCAAAGATCTCATCTAACTCCTCTAATTTCCTCCAATTAGAAGCAATAAACGTACCTGAACTTGAGGATCATCATCATCAAGTCGATACTCATGCATAATCCAATCAGTCTTTTGTCCATGAGGAGCGCGGCCAGTATAGAAAACCAAAGTTTTGCGCATGCCAATCCGTTTATTGGCATTGCCATAGTAGATGGCCTTGTCTCTCCCGGTGGCCTTCCAGAATCCGGCAGCCGTTGCTCGGTTGGTCCGAGTTCCGGTTGGATACTTCTTGTCCTTGTGGCTAAAGAAGTACCATTCATTCTGAGGCCCTGACCCTATCCTGCACCTTTCTGCATGGATTGTAGCAATTTTGATTTCAGTGTACGTCATTTTATAACTAATTAAGCCAATTAAGTACGTGATACAATGTCAAGGAGTAGGATCCTATGCTAATTAAGTGCATCTTAAACGATGCAATATTGCACTAGTTTCTGGTGCAAAGTAATTAAGTCAAACATGAAAGTAATTAACAAAGTTAGTATTCCTATATCTATTTTTCAGAAGTATAGTGACCGTTGATCAGTTCTAGAAATACAGCTCAAAATCCCAAGGGTCAAGGAACTGTTCCAAACGGTAGTTTCTATCTTGTTCAAAAACTTTTAACAAAATATTTATATTAGATGGACGACTAATGTGCAGATAAGGATATTAATTATGCGGATTTTAACTGAGTTCTCACACGCTCAAAAAAAAAAAAAACCTCATGTCAGAGATGTTGACTAATGATCTAAATATGACCTATTTTAATGGACCGGACTTGGGAGGGTAGAATCACAACTAGTAAAGAGATTATTTTTTTTGGGCATCCTTATTTCTTCATCTAATTGTAATCGACCTACTATTCCCTACTGATCTATAAGAGTAAACCTCTTTCGCCACGTATCGATTTTCTCCAATTACCAAGTTCCAAACTTCTCTCCACAAAAAACAAAAAAGCAGCATTCCAAATCAAGTGCATGGCGCCCACAAAAATGTAATGTGGGCCTTACTCCTAGCTAGAGAAGTAGAGATTAGAGTAAGTGCAAGCTATTTGGCATGTAGGGATGACCCTTATGACAGCAAACATCTAGATCCTATCAATAGGGTATGCCAAGCTAACCAATGTAAAAGCCTTACCACTTCAAAGACAATTAGAGAACATGTTAGGCATCAAACTTAGGTGCGTACAATACAACTCTCTCTTTTGACAATTAGTGTACTTGTTGAGGAACTTTGTCCCACAATGCAAAAGTTACATGGTAATTTGTAAGTTCAATTATTTGCTCAACAGTACATGTCTATGAGGTATGTATAATTCAGTTTATTACTTTCGACTCAAATAAAAGAATTCCTGCACCCCCGAAGATCGAGGTGAAGATTGATAGGATTTAAGTTAAGTGATTTGAACTTTTGAAAACCTTATCAGCTGCAGATAACGGACAATTTGACACCCTAATATTGATATACACGAGCAAACAATGGATTCCCACCAAAGTATCAAGCGTATATATCAGCACTAGCTTCTCCAACTGACTTAAAAAAAATGGCGATACGACAAAGGGAGAAATGAAGAGCTAGAGGTGTGTATAGCTAACCTTTGAGATCCCAAGGCTCAAGCTTGTTGAGGTCAACTTCCCTAATGACATCAAGATCAATAGCTTCATACGAAACCTTTTTCTTCAAATAGTAGTAAAGCAGCTCTTCTTCTGTAGGGTGAAACCGGAACCCTGGTGGAACCGAGAGCTGCCCATTTCCGGGAACATTCATGGCTGTCTTCTTCCCCCTTCTCCTCAATATATTCAGCCTGAAATCACTCAAACACAAACTAAGAGAAGACTTAAATTCAATCACTGTTTGTTGTTATTATGCATGCTTCCTTCTTAATGCATGCATGCCATTCTTCTTAGCTTGTTTCTTCAAATTAAAGCAGAGAGAGAGAGAGAGAGAGAGAGAGAGAGAGAGAGAGAGAGAGAGA
>JACYFF010031957.1:117973239-117995574 GCA_017589665.1 Selenicereus undatus | reverse complement strand
TATATATATATATATATATAGAGGTTACAATAGTGAATTCTCCAAATAGTAAATCATATGTTAAGAGCTAGGATCATAATCATAATGTGTTAAGGTAAGTTGCTAATACGTACCTTAAAAAACCATATATGTCAATTAAGCTGATAGAGTGATAGTTGTCTTATACTTTTTCTGATTTGTAACCCAATTTGTTAGGGAAAAAAAATCATGTAATAGGATTGAATTAAATTTATCTTCAGCAAAACTGTTTCATTTTAAAAGAAAAATAATAGTAAGACATAGGCCAATACAGATTAGTTCAAGTAATTTAACACTTGTTTATTTAAATAATGTTTCGTGTCTGAATTTTATGAATAGAAATTTTTTATGATGATAGAGCTGTAATATTTTTATGAACCAGTAATAATTTGACTTGGATAAACAGAGGTCAACAAAAAAAAAGAGAGGGGCATAGAAAAAAGGTGTTAGAGCATAGAATACTGGAGCCCAATTAAAATTAAGGAACTCTTTCATACGTCAACCCAATTCATAAAATGGTCTCATTTAACAGTCATCCAATGAATTTTGTTTGAAATTTAACAAATATAAAAGAACGAGTTAGGTCCTATTTGGCAAACAGCTGTTTGCTGTTAGCTTTTAGCTGTTTGAGTTAGCTATTTGTATTAGCTATTTGAGGTAGCTGTTTGTATTAGCTATTTGAATTAGCTGTTTGTTGAAAAACCGTTTGGAAAAATTAGCTGCTTCTGACAAAGTTGTAAGATAAAAAGCTAATTCTTCAAAAAGCTCATCCAAAAAGCTCATGAAATTAGCTTTTTCAAATTAGTTTTTGGACCCAAAAAGCTCTTTTAGAAAGCTCTTTCACCAAACACCCCAATTAGCTTTTTTATTTGGTCAAAAAGCTAATTTTAGTCAAAAAAGCTTTTTTTTGATCAAAAAACTCTTTGCCAAACAGAGCCAATCACGAGGCCTTCATAATTCAATTGTACTTGATTATTTGTCTTTTGCAAGTTGGCAGTTTGCATGTTTTCTTCGTGTTGAACTTATGACTAGAGCTAGAAAGACAGGCAAAAAAGTGGGGGAGGGGGTGCCAACAAATTGCTTGATTTCTCAATTTATGCAATGTTTGTGTGGACTTATGCAATTATCTTCAGACAAAATTTCACGGCAGTCCATCATCCCTTCTTGGCTTTTTGCTATTGTTTCATTTCTTTATTCTCTTTATTTTGTATTTCTTAAACCCTCCTTTACCCGTAGAAATTTGTCAAGGTGTTGGTCTTATTATTGTCCCCTTTGGTTTGTATGTTTAGAAGAAAAACTAAACGGTATGTATACTGTAAGACTATGTAAGTACAGTTATCCATATACCAATGCGGGTTGTTTTAAGTGGTTTGGTATTTGTTCTCCTTAAACAAGGTCTCGAGTTCGAGTCTTGTGAATGAAGAAAATCTGTGATTGGAGAGCTCTACCTTTTATTCGACCAATAGTAATTTGACTCATATGAAATGGAGGATTCAAGACCCAAAAAGTTCAACTACCTATACATGTGTTCTACCATACCCTATCATGCTCCCTAAACCTATAGGTGGATTGATACAACATGTATACCCCTTAACTTATCAATACAATATAATGAACAAACAAAAGTCCCAAGTTGAATACATTTCACGTATAAACAGATAGTTTATCTTAAATAGCTAGCTAATCAGCTTAAGAATAATTCACATTTTAGTACCTTAAGATATGATCAGTGGATAACGTGGCTCAAAAGTACGTGAAAATAATAACTTAGGGTGTGTTTGGTAGGGGGAAAAATCATTTTCCATAAAAATCATTTTCTTTCAACTTCATTTTTTGCTATTTGATAGAATGAACACTCCGCCCTCAATTCGTTTCTTTTTACCATCAACCCTCTCCCCTGCTCACTGCTCTAACCCGACCCAACCAACGGATTCTATTTCTCTCTTCTCTTCAACATCAAACCAAAAACATTAATAAAAAATATACCCGGTTACAAACCCAGAAAAAAAGAGAATCAACATTAATGAGTTTCAGTTTTTTCACTATTCCCAATGATTACCTAGTTAACTTTGAGTGATATTAAACCCAGATTAAAGAAAATGGCGAATAAGGAGATGGTCAGATTGTGAAGTTCTTCAAAAAGGTAACAGTAACAAGGTCAAAGAATTCAAGAAATAATTGTAGAAATTGACGATGGAGATCATCGACAAAGATGATGAACATGAAGAAGAGGGGAAGAATGAGAGACAAAATGAGAGTGAAAATAAAGTGATTATGGACACAATTAAAAGAAAATAGAATGAGAGACAAAATTTAACAATGAAAATCGGGCATGAAAAATCATTTTTCCTACTTTTTCAAGGGAAAACAATTTCCTTCAAATGGGATAAAATGATTTTCCTCTGAAAATGATTTTTCCCTCCTTATTTTACCAAATGGCGTAAAATGGAAAAATTATTTTTCAGAAAAATAATTTTTCCCCTACCAAACACACCCTTAGTAATCAAAGATTTTAAGGGATGTATAATACTTGTTCTTGTGAACTAATAATGAGATGTAGGGTGTTATTTCTTTGTGTGTGTGCATGCTACATAACAAGACTATGTAGTCCATGATGTGCAATGACCACTATCACGGCAACTGAACCAGCAGTTACCATAACAATTATGGCCAGATCCGGAAGAAGTCTCTATTCTAAAGCTAAGACAGTGCATGAAGGGATGCACTTCTATATTGATCTCTTGACAACATGAGACCGACTATTAAAAAGTGGATATAAATTAGGAGACCACATACATTGCACAAGTAAGGCAATTAGGTCTTGTCGTACTAAGATGCACGTTACCATACATCCATACCTTGAGGGGTTAGTAAGTAACTCACCATCTATAGTAGAGAGCGTTTCTAGAGGTCATCGAAAAACTTATAGGTTTAATGATTACTAATGTGTAGATGAGACCTAAAATGTACGTACGGCAAGTATTTGTGTTGATTGAGACAAGAATAGTCAGAATGTATGCACAATTTACAAATTTAAATAACGGAATCTCTCAAATCTTTCATGGCATGTTCAAGAGATAATTGCCAAGCAAAATGACGAAATCAAACCATTGAAGATGAAAAAATAGGGATCATAAGAAGAACTTCTTTTTTTAAATCTATTTTTTTTAGGGACATCAAAATAAATGCAACATAAAGAGGACTTCTAATGTGGAGGACACATCTTAGAACTGCCTCATTCATGTGCAATTCACTATGAAATTCTGATTGGATCCAACGTTGATATAATTACTCGGTCATAATTCTAGATTTAGTAGATACTAGTATGATATATGGATGGACATGGGTGGATCTCTTTGTTGTGGAGGGGTGTCCAGCAAAAAAAAAAAAAAATTCTATTGATTTATTTGAACGAGATCAGATTGTTATACGTGGACACCTGTAAAATAGGGCCCAAAAGTGTTGAACACCCTCTAAATGTACCCAGTTCACTTAGTGACATGTTTAATTTTTTTTTTAAATATAAAAACTACAGCTATAATGTTGTAATTTGATGAAAAAATAAATAAAATTAGATATACAAAAAATTCTACTGAGTCATTTGCAGTTTTATTCCATGTTTCGGCATGTTCACTTCATTGCTTAAGGTTGATATTTTTTGAGGGGTTTTATTATTTTGCGCTTATAATTTGAGTTATGTAACCAATGGCTTTAGTAAATGTAGGTAATTGTAACATTATATGGTTTCAAAACAATTTATGTATTAAATTCAAACTATGAAGAATCACAGAGGACAAACGAGTAGTAGACCATCATTTTTTGAGTAAAAAAGTGGGTATAATATTATTGCATATCAAGGTCCGCTAGTGCAGAAATACAAAATATATAGAATGTTTGTACAAAAAAAAAAGGTGAGACAAAACATCTTTACAAATAGACTACCATAGTACGTATCATAAAATTTCTTTTTTTTTTTGGTGGGAATCGTATGTATTAGTGATGATATTAATATATGAACATCCTTAACCTAAATATCTAGATCTGCGAGTGTGAATGGATAGGGGTACATATAAAAGTCCTTATGCTTGATCAACCAGATCTTTTATGGCAACCAAACCGATCATGCATGCAACTGCAGTGCCTTTACGTATACTTCATATTGATGATTTAGTTCACAGAAGAATGAATAAAAATGATACCATGCCATTAATATCATATCCCACTGAGGGTACGCAATTTATGCAGGCTGGTGAGAGAAAAAAGGGCATTTAATACCATACATGTATAATCTAAACTAATCCAAAACCTACCACTTCTGTTCTGTACAAATGGCCAGCCTTGGCCCTAAGGAATTAATTTTCTAGTTTAAATTAAATTAATTGATAATTAGCTGTACATTAATTAATATAACTTGTGTTCAAATTCATATGTAGACAGCAGCTACGATGGCGTGCGCGAAATTCATGCAGCTCGAATCCATATGCATGCTACTTAAAATTCAAAAGCTTTTAAAAATCATCCAAACTAATAAGATTATGAATATATATATATATATATATATATATATATATTCAGGAGTTTGATAACTTTTTTTTTTCCGGATTATTTAGATGGGCAAGGTCCTTACAAATAAGAAAAGATACAATTACTACACAGTTTAAGAAGACAGCTAATACATCCTATAGGTTATGAATTATAAATAAATAAATAAACTCATGCAGCTCGTTAGTCCAACATAAATATGAACTGGAACATCCCTCTATTGACCAGGGCATATCCTAGAAATATAAATCTCTAGCTTGCCTTTTGTTGTCCAACTCTTTTCTCAAACTTTGAACAACTTTGTACAAAGTTTCTTCCTTTTCTACAAGGGCAATTGGTTCAATTTTGTTCGAATGGAGAACAATTTCAGGAGGTACGGGAACGATTTTAATTCTACTTGTTATGTTCAATTTAGGATTGGATTCAATATAAATTACAAATAATACCTAAAGGTATGAACTTAATGAACCCAAATGATGGGTGAGATCTAGTAAAACTCATACCTTACTGGTACGTCATATTATTCAGAATGATATTGCAAATAAATAAATTTTAAAAAAAACCAATCAAATAGTATGAGAATATGTGATACCATTATCATATCTAAACTTAAAAAACCTCGAACCAAATGGGATGTAACGTTGTTGTTGGCTTTATAACCCGTGATAACCTCTTTCCATTTTGCTTACTTCAATTAGCTGTATTTGTGATCATAGTAACATGTTTAAATTTTAGCCAATGTCTTCTCATATTTAAGTAAACTTAAAACTGGTTAGAGGTTATTGACTAAAAGTTCTGATAACATATATAGTTTGATATTTAAGTGAAATTCCAAATATTTTTTCAATTCCCCTCTAGCAAGAAGAATAAATTTTTGTAATTAAAAAGCTATTTTGAAATGACCATATGTACAAAGAAAGTGACAATTATTAGGTAGACCCGAGTTTATAGATTCGGGCTACCATCACTTTGGGCTTTTGACCGTTGCAATCTAGCCATTGGATTGGGCAAAATGTATTGTTATGTATTTTTTGCCTTTCTTTTTCCAGTGGAATGTTCGTAATGTAATATAATTTTTTGTTTCGGGTCCAACGTTTATATTGCATTTTTTTCCAAATAGATCTTTTGTATAGTAATTTTTTTGAGTCGAACCTTCATAATGTATTGATTTTTATTCGAGTTGTACTTTCCAATTCCATCTTCATTGAGCTATGCAAACCCCCCAAAAAAGTATATTACATGTTAAAGCAAAAAAAATCAATTTTCTAGGAATTGAAAGAAAAAAAACTTATTCAATTTTCTTGGAAATAAACAAATATTTACATGACAAACATAAATAACAATACAAATTAAAAGGAATAAAAGTAATATTTATTGGCAATCCAAGTTGTAGTTTTGTGGGTTGTAAATAAGGGGGGCAATGGGGCGGGTACCGTGCGGGTTTAGTCGTATTCTCATTCATATCCATTTTCAAAGTTAGTACTCCTACACATACCTATACCCATCGGGTGTTGGAAAGCTATATCCATACCCATGCTCACTAGGTATAGCAGGTATGCGAGTTTTATCAGGGTACATATGGACAAAAAAGAATTAAATTCATTTTGTACTTATATTCGATATCAAATAGCCAATATATCATATTAGCACCAAGCTTCTAACCAGTAGCAGATCTATACATATAAAACAAGGATGCCCATCTATTAAACTATCCATTTTAGGAGTGTCTATATATATATATATATATTAATCTAAGCCCCTTCAAAATGTAGATCATTGATTTTTTATTTATTTTTTGGCTAAGGGTGTCCATGGATAGCCCACAGCTCCACATGGATCCGCCTATGCTTCTAACAACATATCATATCCTGTCGAATACAACTAAAAATTTGCCAATCAAAGCAATAAATTAGTACTTCACAATTACAGTTTCTAACTAAATATCTTACCGAAATCTTGAATACCATACAACTCAAAGTAACTAACAAACTATCCAAATATAAGCAACAAATTAGAACTTTAAACAAACAGGTACGTGTTTTATATGAGGCAGATATAGGATTGGTAAGGGGCGGGTATTGATAAAACGGGTGTGGAGTGAGTAGAACCTATACCCATATCCATACCCATTTAAAAAATATCCGTCCCATATAATTTTTTTTTCATTTGCACCACGCATACATATATCCATTGGGGCAGATTTTACGGGTTCTAGATAGATTCAGATTTTTTTGCCAACCCTAATTGTAAAGGTGAAGGAAAGCAAATTTCAATAGTTAGAATTTGAAATAATGTGGAGAAGTTGGAGTTCCAAAATTTAGATCTCATATTGAAGATGCTCCTAAAATGTCAAGTTACTATCATATATTTTAAATTTAACCTGGTTCGCCTTTTGGGGTTTGGAGTCCTAAGGAAATAGCTATTGGATTCCTTTTCTTTTGGCAACATAAAGCAACTTTCAACAGTTATAGTAGAATCCCCTCATGTGGCCAACAAGAGATATGGGAGACCAAGCACCCAAGATTTGGACCACAGCTTGTAAAAGCGAGAACTATATTTCACTGTCACTTTGTGTGTTTTTGCATTATTGTTCCTCCACCTTTTTGGACTTGTTCTTCTGAGTTCTCTGGTCGTGTAATGGTTACAATTGAGCTGCTTCTATGAGAGGGATTGCTAGGATAGTTACTAGGTATCTTGTATTTATTTCCTTTGTATTTATTTATCTGGATGATTAGGGATGGTGGTCCAAGAAATCTTAGCCTCTATTTTGGTGGTGCGGTTGTAGTCCCAAGACTGATTAAAAAGCCTATAATATATCTTAGATGGTGATTTTATCTTAAGTTGGATTAGTTTCTCATAAATGGAATTCTTAAAGCATTTGCAATGCTAGGATTGTGGTCCAACATTTCTGTCTGCGGTCCAGAAAATGGCATGCAATGTTAATCCTTCCAACTCGTCCAGTGGTCCAGCTTGTGGCCATGATCCGCTTACCACCCTTTTTTGTTTTGTTTTGTTTTTTGCCAGATAAGTTTCAAACTTTTTTTTTTGAAAAAGTTTGACAAATAATATGTTAGTAGTGGGGTTCACAAAACATAATTTTATTTGGTGATCCAAGTTTATAATCCATTGAATGTAGAGAAAAAAAAACAAATTGACTTGTAGGATGATGTGGAGGGTGTGGGCTCCTACTTATGATCTAAAATCATGAATCACCATTACATATGCTCTAAAAGAAAGACAAATGCAAAGTTTTGGTTACGTACTATACTCTCTTTTTTCTTCTTGTTTTTGGGGGAAGGGATAAGGACTATCCTTAACTAGTTGAATTCACAAACAAATATTAACTATACCTCTCTTTCTTTGCCTAGAATCCAGAAAACCAGAATGCTCAGTCTCCGTTTTTGAGTCTAAGAATCTTCATCAAACCAAAATCACCAATAGGTCCACAACCTTAGGTCCACAACCTTGCATGCCTTAGCCTTGCGCAGACACATCACCTAGGCAATGTAGTCAATAGAGAAGAAGAGATCTCGGGGGATCACTGGGAAGGAATTGAGAAGGGTGTATTTCGGGTTTAGGGCGACGCTATGCGAGCAGCCAGACATCAACCTGTAACTATCCGGTGTTCAGTGTGCAGTGAGAGTACTGGGGCTGGTTCAACCAGGGGTGGTCGGAATGGATATGATGACAGCAAATGGGTTAATGGGAGTTTTAAAGTTGGCTACTCTGTCACTATGAACATCAATGCCAGTCTCATAATCAAAGAATTATACATGAACAGCCCAGTCTCCGTCAGAACAGGAAGCATATGTGCACTTAAGTTAAATTGTGAAGTAGTTGTAGGGACCATTGAATCTGCTCGCTGGGGGCTGAAACACAATAACAAATAAAGAAATAAAAGACCATTAAGGGAAATACCATAAGAGGCAAAGGATTAGCCATCAAAAGTAGTTTAAGTTTTTTTTTGTATTTTTTTTTCAGACAGAAACACAACCATCAGCACACACACAGACAGAGCAGGAATCTCAAGCAAAATTTGTTGCCCTCTACTCCTCTCAAAATTTTCTTAAAGTCATACCGTGACCTTTAGGTTTTACATACCGAGAAAACTAAATTGAAAAAAAAAGAAAGAAAAATACAATCTCAAATAGATCGAGCTAAAACAAGACTAACACAGTTACAGGAGAAAAGGAAGAACCTAAAATGGTTCCCAAAGTAAGATCACCACTGTATGAGTTACGAAGAGATGTTGGCTAGCTCATAAGAGACTATGAGATCAGCTGCCATGCCGAGAAATAACCTGCGATAGTCAGGAATCAGAGCTTTCCATCGCGGAGCCAAGTACAAACGATGACTCACTCATGCAGATGTTTTCAATTTCATTGATCATAGATGATCGTTCATGACTTCAGCATTTCAATTATATCTAGACAGGTAAAATCATTTGCTGAAGGGGCCTTGCTAAAACCCTCTTCTTCAGTTCTTCACACAAGAGGCAAAGAAAAGTGCCAAATGAATTGCAGGAAAACAAGAACGGGTTTGGGAGGGGATAAAAAGAAAGGGAGAGAGCCGTGTATGGAAATCCTTAATTTCAGCATCATCCCAAATGCTCGTCAAAGGGTTGTTTTCTTTCATCTAATTTCCCTTGAATTCTGCAGTCTGATGAACCCTTATTTGTTACCATCATTGGATGCTCCTGCATTTCTGTAGTACCCACAAATGCATATGTGACACCTGCCGATGTTGCCAGACCAATCTACATGCATGGGCTCATATTGAGTGTCTTATTAAAGAAATTATACATCACTTGTTTCTATGTTAAAAAATCTGATGGGCATGGTGATAATACTATGTTCCTAGAATCCACGTACAGCCAACTCTAGAAGTTTAAGGTTGACTTCTCATAAGCATGGCCACCTTAGGCATGATCAACATGAACAACTGACAGAGAACTTGGACCGCAATTATTTTTAAACAAAAGTATTCATAGTTTTAGCCAAAGACAGTCTAGAGGTGAAGATCTGTGAAGCGTAAGCCAAGCAAAGCTAACAAACTAGCAATGGATCCTGGGGCAGTTCCTGAATTCCTGGAGAAATTGAACACCTTGGGCTTGGCAACTTACAGCAATAGCAATATCCAGGAGCTACATTAAAGTTCTTTATATTAAATTATTGGCAATTGACATATCTGGAAACTACTGGAAGTTCCTGTCTTGGCCAAATCCCTTATGGACCAGCCATGCAAACTTCTTACCTGTCCATGATGATCATGAACACCAAATCATGTGCTTTGGCCTTCATGGTAAATTAATTTTAGGAAACGAACAGCCACAACAACAGTACTGACACAGAAAATTGTACCAATCGCATTGAACTCGATGTTTCAAGAGCAGATGAGTATTTCTACCATGTCCTATGTGTGCAAAATAAGTTTGCAATTTTTTTTTACCATACCTATTGGCTTTGAGCATACAAAAGAAGTAGTGAAGCCAGAAAGCCCACTGAAAATTACACAGGTGGAACAGTGTAAAAAAAAAAAGAAAAGGCAAAGACAAAACACTTGCCTCTAAGACCAGCGGTTTGGCATGCTCCTCCCACTCAGTCGCCCAAGATGCAGATGAGCTCCTTTCAAGAGCCCCGTTTCTCAGTGAGGTGAGAGCATTACACCCATTAGGGAAATCCTTAAACAGCATCTAAAGCATTTTTACAGCAAAATAGTTGTATCAGTAAATTTAAGCGTACCCAGAGGCAAAAGAATAAGGTAACCACTGGGCATGTATACCAACACCAATGAATGGGACTTCCAAATGACAGCACCTATTTTTCATCCTCCACCAATAATAGAGTAACACAACCGAACCTAGGACCTCTCATAAGGCTTCTGTCCATGAAATCAAGCAGACAAGATGTGCGTAGCCTCCCTTGCAAATACGCAATTTCCATTTAGAAGTAAAACACAGACAAGAAAATCACAAAATTCCTACTTCACAACCAATAAGAAGTATACAAAAGTTACTTTAGGGTTGAGGCGAAATTGTGCCATGAAGGCTTAAAAACTTCAGAATTTAGGGATAAAAATAGGAGATGAAACATTTCATGCCTAAACAAAACATGAGTTGGAGGTCTGTATTCTTAAGTTTTACATAAACTCCTTGTAATAACGTATTTCAACAGCAATAGTCTAGCACAAGGAGTATAACTCAAAAAATACTTACTAAAAGCTGATCTGCGAGCTCTGAGGAAGATGAGAAAAGAAGGCCATTCTTTTCAACTTTAACAAGTTCCTCAATACTGCAAACAAGTGAGTCAACCAGATGTCAGACTAAATTAATTGAACAAAGAAAACATTGTTAGAGAACCACGGTTCATAAAGCAGCATAGAATGAAACAAACAGCAGTCCAAACGAGTTTCAGGGATTATTTTTTGTAAGAAAAATCTACAGGACCCCGTGCTAAAATGCTTAGTTCACACGACAGATTCCAACAAGGCTACAGTGGCATGGAGTATCTACCAGGAGTAAGATGCAGCACAAACTGGCAAGCCACAACCAAACATATCCACGACCTGTGGTCAGCAAGCCATTGAACATGTTAGACAGCAAGAATTCATGCTCATTCCTAACAACATAGAACTATTGGTTTACCTCACCGTAAACGTCTAATAACCAAAAGAATCTCAATACCTTCATGGGAAGATCCAATCCAGATGACGAAGTATGCAAGCACACACCCAGGTCAGCTGATCCTGCACACAGCAGAACTCATCCAATTAAGACCACCACCAACCTGCGATTCCCCCTCCCCCCCAAAAAAAGAAAGAAAAGAAAAGAAGAAAGGAGGAAAAAAGAAAAGAAAGATCAACAAAGTGAGGAAAGGGGGGTTGAGAGACAGGAGTAAAAGGATTCTCTTCAGGGCAATGATCACATGGCCAGTCATTATATTAATACGGGTATTTTCCCACATCCTTAATCCAAAAAGAGCAACTTGAACAAGTTGATAATTGATATTAAGCCTGCAAAGCATTTGCCACATGACCATTGTGAATTCAAACAGTGCCGTTCAATTTTCCCTTTTCCCTTTAGCCGACCTTCTTATCTGTTTCCTTTTCATCCCTTGTGCTTTGAGTGTTTGTCGTTATGCATGGCTTCTTCCCTTCTTATGAGTTTCTCTTAATCTCGTAATTCTTAAGTATATAAAGTCTCTGCATATATCAAGTACTCTTGTATTTGTGATATGGAAAATGATAAATATACCATTTGAAGATGAAATAACAATTATTTTACAGCCATTTACATAAAAACATATATACAGAGTACCCCCTCCCGCCACCAAGATAACAATCTGGATTCAGGACAACCAGAATAGAATAGGGTGCAGAGCTGCGGATTCGATGTCCCAATCCAAGCCTGCTTTGTTGGCAGCCTTGTTCTATGGACTGCCCTTTTTTTTTTTTTTTTTTGGGGGGGGGGGGGGGGGGGGAAGCAACTAATGAAAAATTAACAGTACCAAGAAGCAATGGGTAATCCTCGGGTGACAACCACATAGTTCGGAAAGCCACACGCTTAAGGCGCAACTTCTTTATTTTCTCCTCATATTTTTCTTTTTCAGGGCCTTTACCTACAAGGAATAATCACCAAAACTCAATTCCGATTGCTTCTTAAGCAACCAGAAATAACATTAACATCAACATGCTGTGGCCAAGAAAGCATTACCAGTTATAACAAATAGCAATCTAGGATACACATATTGGCCCCCATCGCTCATCTCTTTCCAAAGGATCTCATCTTGGAATGAATCATCCTCATTTAGTAATGCAGCAACACGTCTATCATACATCACTGCTGCTTCAAGGAGAATTCCAAAATCTTCATCTGGTGTCCTAGGACCAAATATTGAAAAATATCAAATACAATCATAACTCATAAGCATGCTCATCAGCTTATACTCCAACCAACAATATCTTCTGCGTTAATAGCTAGGACCAAAATGTCATACCACAATTTGCTACCATATTGACAAACTCCTTCTCTGGGGGGGGGGGTGTTCCTTTGATAAGACACAAACTCACCCTTTGCTAATTTGCATAGCAAAATACTCTAATGGATGAAGTTCTTCAAATGATGACCCTGGGTACTGGAAAAGCCTAGATCTACATAAAACCTCGATTCCCAAGAGCAAATTCCCTTTGTTCGGGGGGGGGGCGGAGTAGCACTAAAATTATGCGGCCGTTCTTGATTTTGTTCTAAGTCCTTTTTCTAGCCCTGAACGGCAGAGCTAACAACATTATGTCATTTCCTTTTGCAGCTATTTGGAATAAAAGCTACAATACTCCTGAATGTGAGTGCCCGAGTGCCACCAACAAGAAAAGCAGGGAAAGCTTCTCGGCCCCTTCCTTAGATTACCGACCTTTAACTTCAGGCTCTCTCCTCTCTCAAACCTCAGGGCATGTTTGGTCCAAGGTTAAAGCACAGGTGACCTCAATGGAAAGAAAGATGAGTGGGAAAGGCCTAGATGATTCATCATTTAGTTAGAAAACATGATGCCTCATAAGAAGGTGCAAGAAAATCACAATCAGGCATTCTGAGACAAGATTAAGGCAGGCCTTTACACTAATATGTGAAGCTCTAACTCACTGAAGGGCTGGTGAAGTGAGACTCTCCCGTCTTCCAAGAAGGAGGTGTGGGGTCCAAATCCCACTAGAGGCTTGGGAGAGTTCTCCTCTCCCTTACCTCTCTCTCCCTCCTCTCATGCATTCTCAAACTACTGATTAGAAATCATACTCCTTTAGAAGAAGTCAATTTGCCACAAAAGAACTTACAATTCATCTTGTATATGATAGAAAATAATCTTTAAGGCCTAAGTCCATCACCTCGAGGAACCATCACTTATTAGGAACACAATTTTTTACAGACGCCGGTCATGCAACCTGCACACCTACTCTCGAAATGTCTAAACATGTAGACCATCTTCGCAATAGATCAAGTACTGTGATTAATTTAGATATGTCACATTTCATAACTGATCAAAGTCTTGCAGAATAGGTCATGCAAGGAGGCAGAACTGTTCTTTCATCTGCCATTCCTGTCTACAGCTCCACAAACTAAATTTCTGCTGTGCAGATGCTCAACAAACTTTTAAATTTCTAAAAATTAATCCAGGCATGCAGTGATCATATTCTACATATCAATCATAAATTCGTAGCCTATTTTTTCCTTCTCTCTTTTTTTTTTGAGGGGGGGGGGGTTTCTAAGCAGGATTAAACCACCACGAAAACACATTACTATTTACTACAGGGGTACTTCTCCTTCAAGCCGCAAAGGACAAATAAGCAATCGAACATTACACTACACCACATCTTAATAATTAAGAACCAAGCTGCAAATTCAACTCACCAACTAGTACTGCTGACAATAAGAGCTGGCCTGTTTGACTTCACCACGACACCAGTTTCAGTTTTGGTAGTAAACAGAGTTTCACAAAGCCCATCAGTCCTCACAATACTGTTCCCTGGAGCAAGATTTGGCCACTCACAAGGCTATTAATGGCAGCTAAATGATGCAAAAATATAGGATTATCCAACCCTTACCTTGGCTGATGCAATCTTGAAATCCCTGACAGTGCCTTAGTTCTTCGTCCAATTTATGAAATAGCTGTAGAAGATAACCAAACATACTTCACACACATGCAAGAGGGGGGGGGGGTCTTTTTAAAAGATCACCAAGCATGAGCTGAACCAGGGAGAAAATCCCAGCCTACCTTATGTTTCTCCTCCAATGAAGCAGGATGGAAAAATTCAGGTGGCTGATCATATAAGACAGTGGCTCTGCAATTGGATAGAGAAAATAACATTATAGCACTAGGAGAGCACAATTCAATCATCAGAAACTGCAAAACATAAAACAGAACCCTCACCTGATTCCCCAATTTTGCGCCAGTTCATGTTGCATTGCCTTTGTTACACAAAGGGAGCCATGTGCCAGCTGTCCGTAATGCTTCTCAAACCTTAGAAACCATACAATCATGGGAAATCTGCCATAAAATTACCAGTAGGAGCAATAAATGAAACATAGATTAGCAAATCAGATGCATACCATCGATATACTGCCACAAAACGGCTTCCTCTACCAAGAGATAACCCAAGCAGAGTGTATCCAAAATTATGCCAATCCACTATAAATGCAGACTGTCTCAACCAGCTTGCCCATTTTACAGCTGCCAACGTTGGAACAGATGGTGGATTCTGTAACGAAGGAAAAGCATGACTGACTCTGGACAACCGAGCTTTCTCATAAATATTAAAGAGATAACCTACAGAAATAGGTTTTTAATTGACAACTCAATAAATGCAAGATAAATTACAGGATATCTGGAGCAATTAATTTGAAAAAGACCAATTCAACAGGCGGAATAGTCAACGTGAAATGAAGAACTGCAAAATATGACAATAATGATATTAACATGTACATTAAGTGTGCATTACTGAAATGTCCACATTACTTGGCAAGTTGAGATACAAGAAGTTTTATGGCGTCAAAAGTCATACAAAGGATAAATTACTGAAGAATCTATATTTTGGGAAGGGGGGAATACTGATTTTCTTCATTTGATGTTGTTGACATGCAATTAGCCTTTTGTCAGAAGCCAAACAAGCTCCAGTTCTTTTGGTGTTGTTTTCCCTCGGCAATTATATGAGTGTGTGCAAACTAAATGTATACAGGATTTGATGATGGGATATAGTTAAAAGTTAAAACTGTTGCTAAGATACAAGCCTTAGCACAGTGCAAACTAAATCTATTCTAAGCCCTTGAATCTTTATCTACAGCTTTAAGAATTAAGATTAAATGGCCAAACGTATCTTCTTTTCGACGGACACATAGAATTTCCTCATCCATCCACTCCTCTGCACATTTGAGGCCCCTCCAACAGCCAAATCTGGGCAATGTCAGAAATTCAGCTAGCCAGCAACAGTGCCACTGAGACAGGCAACAGTTGATCCTTTTCCAAACACTTCTCTCTTCTCTTTCCAAGAACTCCTAATCCCACAGTAGTGGTATCATCGCAAGCGACCACACGCACTAGGAGGAGGATTCATAACCAGATGGCATGTGCTACTACTTACGAACAGCTACTGTGAAAATGGCAAGAGTTTGTTACTAGGTAGGAAAGTGTAGTTTAAACTGCATCAATCTGGATTCTGCTTGTTTATATCTAACAGCAATATATTAAAGTTTATCTACAAGAAGCTCTCAGCTCTGCTCTGATGGCAGCAGAGAGATCAAGAGACAATGGAAATGAAAAGGGAAGGCAAAATTGTCCACTTGAAACCCTCAACCAAGCTATGTTTGAAACTTATTAGGTCTGAATAGACACTCACCTGCACTATAAAAACATCTGGAGCAGGCACTTTAACACAAAGATGCCAAAGCAGTGTAATGAACTGGAACACTGGCTTAAGCAAAAGCATTAACTGACGAAGTATCAAAGGTAGATTTTGAAGAACTTTTGGCCATTGCGCCTACAAAGTTCCGAGAAAAATTAGGGATATAGGACAATGATACTGAGCTAAATATCTATAAGGATTCAGATGATCCTACCATTTTGTGAATATGAATGGAAGGGTGCTCCATAATAGCAGCATGCGGATCAGAACCTACAAAGGTTCACATTGACCATGTGAGCTCAAACAATGTTCTCAATCTCCCCTATCAAATAACAGCTTTTGAGGACACCGAAGAGATAGACCACAAAGAAAGTGACAATAACAAAGAAGAGCCAAGACATTTGATGATCGATATATTCACCTGTACGAAAGTCATGAATTCATAAATATTATCATCTAGTAGATACTACAAGAATAGCTGCAGCTGAATTTCAAATTGGTCTTATACTTTAGAAATGCATGACATGCAACTCATAATATGATTGTGACCGAGATAAAAAATTTTCCCTTGCTACTGACATCCTCTATCAACCAATATTGACAAGGAGCCCAAATAATGGTTTGGTTACAAAGGGGCTAATTAGTATGTCAGGTCACCAGTGTGGAAGTCCACCAAAAAACAAAAAAAGGGAGCAGCCTGGTGCACAAGCATCCCACTGCGTTCACGGTGGGAAGGGCTGCACCCCAAGGGGTGAATTGTAGGCAGCCTAACCTGACTTTGTCAGTGGCTGATTCCACGGCTCGAACCCGTGACCTTTTGGTCACACGGAGACAACCTCACCGTTGCTCCAAGGCTCCCCTTCTAGTGTGGAAGTCCACCGATACGGTAAAAACAAACAAGGCCTTGCAATTGTAGTCAAGTGAATTTCTTTAAGACTTTATCAGACATTTGTGGAAACAAATATAAATTAATGAGATAAATAAGAATACAGAGAGTTAAGACACATCATAAATGTCATCAAGCCCAAATCCATATCCTCAATCCTGCCTAGGCACTAGGCAAGGTGTGAAAGGGTCATAGCTATACACATGTACCCCTAAATTGCAGAGAGGCGTTACCCCTTATTATATATAGATGTTTAAGATATAACGTAGTACTAAATATTAGAGACATAATAAATGAACAAGTCAACAAAGTAATGGGTGTTGTCCAAAATGTAATTCTTGTTTCAACTAATTTGCACTATAATGGGCCATAACTGCCTTGACACATGAATCACAATTCAACATTTATAAAGTGGGGTTCATGGTCACGTTCATATAAGAAACCTTGATGATGGCTATTGGACTTTGTTTAGTTACATGCCCAAAAGTGGCAAATGAAAGACTAAAGCTTGCCTGCGCGGCATTATCATGTCAATCTTAATTTTTTTTAATTTTCTTGAAAGCTAGAATCAGTATTTGGAAACAACAAATTGAGGTTTACAATTCTTAGATATTAAATCAATTATTTGAACACCTGCGATGTTGCAAATTTTAACAGACCAAAGCCATAAATTAAAAACTTACATTGATATCCAGAATGCCCTAAATCTTTCTAATTTCCACAAACAGGTTCTCATGGCATATTTACAGCCCCCAAATAAGAGAACAGCCCCCGTTTCTTTCCAGTATAAAATACTGATCTTAGAACAATTATGTGTAAAACATCTCTATTTTCATAATGGTAACAAACATTTAGGACACATTGCAGTACTGCAAGTTGGCCCTTGCTCAAAATGAGACGAAAACTTTAACTCTCTCCCTCATCAGTATCTTTTCCCCATCAATGTCATCCACGTCAACTTTGCTGTGCAAAGATGTCAACAGTCATACAGATGACAACCAACCATAATTTAGAACAAAGGTTGCTTTAAAACAACATTTAGCGATTCATTTAAAGGGCCTAATCACTGCATAGAATTACTAACATATTCCAGCCTATGCCATTAGGACCAAAACAAAGCTTTGCATGAAGCGACCGACATAGCCTTCCAGGAACCATACGAAACATCAGTCGCATGTTGATCAACTAAGCAAATAATAACATGATGATCTCCTCTCTATTATGAGCACATTTGTATACTCTCTGTTCCACATAACAAACCAATCACTCCTGCCAACAGGAAGCACTCATCCAACAGGCCTACCAAACTAGTACCCCAGATACCCTCCTTGTGGGGATTTCATGCATATGCAGCCTTTTCCCAACAATTGCAACAAAGGTTGGTTTCCCTAATTCCCTTGAACCCTGAATTTCCATTAATTAATTAGCCAATGCTCCACAACAAAAACAGTGCCCAGTTTAGTATGTCATTTTGCTCTAGTCCACTTTGATCCAAACCTGTAACAAAGTTTGTCAGAGAAGTTCCACTATCAGTAGTTCGGTGCAGGGACAGGGAGGGGATCCAATCTTTAAGCAGCTAAGCATTACAAAATGAGAGGTTTAAGCTATTAACAGGCCAGTCATTCTTTATTCATGCAACAATATTAACTCAGAATAACGACAATATTACCTCCATATGCAATGATGTCTACCTCCAGAGATGCCTAAAAACAAACAAAAGCAAAAGAGCTACTCAATTACGAAATCAACAGAAAAAGGTGGGGGGAAAAAGAAATAATAGCAGAGTATAAGAATTTACTAGAAAATCTGAAATATCGAAAATGATCCCCCAGGAAACTACAGCAGAAATTTGTGTTATAAAGTGACTTGAAAATTTCTGTTTGTCAGCCTTCTTTTTGAATACAAATGCTTAGAATGTATATAGATGTCGCCATTTGTTATGAGTTACTCTCACAAATTCTGTCCGTGATGTGAGACAGATCTCTGTTTTCCCCCCTTCTCTGCTAGGTCTGTCTCGTGGCCCAAGTCCTTTTACCTTATGTCCCAATCTATTTTCTTTTCGCATGGAGTCATCCAAGAGAAATTTTTTCAATGTAAAGGAGCTATTATGAAGTTTTATGTGTATGCAACTTATTTCCTAGAAAGGACAAAATTTACAATGTTGATTAGTTTCACTAATGATGTTATAAATTTTGATAAGAAATGCAGCTGCTAACACTATAATTGATAGTGAGGATGAGAACAACACCAACATAGAAATAGGACTACAAAGTAAAACACATAAATTAACAAAATATGAAACCATTGATCCTAGGCACCAGTAGCAAACTCCATTGGGACAGAGACTAAATTGATTGATATAAATGAGGAAAATATTTTACCTGGCGAGCAAGGGAGAGGGCATGATATTGCATCCTTGGACTACGACCTATGTCCCCTAATACTACCACTGCCGCCCTTCCTCTTTTGCCCATATTCTACTAGGTCTCGTCCAACAAAACTGTCGTCAGAACTGACCAAAACCAAGCAGCAACAATTCATTCGATTGTTCACAATGAGTAAAAATCACTATAAATGCTAACTTAATTCAGGAATTCGTCATTTTGATCCAAACTCAGCATTCACATGATAGAAAAAATGGAAAGCAAAAAGAAATGCACGCCCTAAAAGTATATCAAAACAGCCCAAAAAATTCAAATTACATTGACAATCTGAAATCTATAGCACAATTTTGAATCCAAACAACACCCACAAGGAGCTCAGTGGTTAAAAAAACCGGATCAGATAAAGTAACCCTCAAAATTTTGCAGATTTTTGGGTTCCACCAAACCAATAACACTAAGATCTTCAAGAACATTCATAGAGATTCGAGATAGTAAGAGCGAGAAAGATGGGACAGTGAGGAATGAACGGATAGATTACTCACTGGAGTTTCCGAACCGCCGGCGGGAGACCTTCGCCGGGAACCGGGGGGAGGAGAGAGAGACCCAATGACTGGGAGTTAGCAGACTGGGTTCGCAATTAGAGCATGGTAAAGTGTACGTTTACTTTTACAGAGAATGAAGCAAAAATTTTGACAGAAAAATAAAACGGTTGCGGAAACAATATCATGAATTATGAGTTTTTTTTTTTTTTTTTTGGGGTAAGTTATCATGAATTATGAGTTTGAAATCGAAGTAGGACTTCAACCTTAAGTGATTGGCTAATATTTAATTGATTAAAAGAAAATGAGATATCTTTGGACTCATTTTTTTAAAAAAAATTATCTGTAACTCTGAAGACAGTAATTAAATATCAACAAAGGTTCAAATAGTTTGACACTTATTTCCTTTAAGCAGGGTCTCGGGTTCAAGTCTTATGAATGGAGATAATTTGTAATGTGAGAGTTCTACCTCTTATTCGGCCAACAGTAACTCAAGTTAAACGAAATGGAAGATCCTATACCAAAAACAAAAGTAGTTAAATAAATAAATTCTACAAAAATAGGTTAAACTAGCCTTAGTCCGCTTGTGATGTAAGAGTTATGTAAAATCATTTTCTGACATTATTATATTCAAAATGAAATTGCATGAAAAATTTATTTTTGAAAAATTTATTGATGTATTTTTATTCAAAGTACGCTTGAATAATTTTCTTTAATGGCCAATGTAACTGTAACAATATATCTATGTATATAGGTGTAAGTACTTGTTTATCAATCATTTATCAACCGTATCTTTTTAATATTTAAACTCTTTATTTAAAATATTATTTGAATGCATTTTATTAGTCATATAGTTTTGAATTTAGGTCCATAAATGAGTTTCTAATTGAAAGTATATTCGTGGCTTTATCTTTAAAACTTCCTCTGCATTTAAATTTCATATCAAAAGTAATTGTTAATCTTAATTTTATTGACTACTTTATTATACACTTAAAAATGTATATGTAAAGTTCATTAGAAGGATGTGACGGATATACTATACTCAGTACAATAAATAGCAATAAAGAAGTGATAATTTGGCATGAAATTAATGAGATTCTAACTACTAAGACAATGACACAAGCATATAAATTCCCTCAATTTTACATATAACTAGAGTGATGCTCGTGCATTGCACAAATCAAACTATTTGTTCAGTTCTTAATTTATTGTACATTTAATCTACGTGCATACAATTTGTAAGATTGTATAAAGAATATCCCATTGATAATATAAAGAACACAATGCATATAAAAGTGTAAAATGTACGTTATAAAAGTATAATGAATGTATCATGAAAAATATTAATGATTCATACGAAAGTAGCATTTTTGTTACATATTCGCTTGTATCATATGGTGATAATTACACGAATCATATACTTGATTATAGAATCTTCAAACTTATGACTCCTTTAATATTCTAAGTAATTAATCGGTAGCCAATGGTTGAAATAAATTAAGGGAGTGTTTGGTAGGGGGGAAAATTATTTTCTCAGAAAATCATTTTTCAAGGAAAATGATTTTCCACTTACATTTTCAGCTATTTGGTAGAATGGAAAATCATTCTCTTTCCACTTCATTTTTTGCTATTTGATAGAATGAACCTCCCGTCTTCACTTCTTTTCTTTTTACCATCAACCCCCTTCCCTACTCACTAATCTGACCCGACTCAGCCAACAAATTCTGTTTCTCTCTCCTCTTCAAAATCAAACCCAAAAGATCAGTAGAAAATATACCCAATAACAAACCCAACAAAAGAGAGAGTCAACATTAATGAATCTCAATTTTTTCACTATTTTCAGGGATTACCCAGTTAACTTTAACTGATATTAAATCCATATTAAAGAAAATGATGAACGGGAAGACGATGAATGTCTTAGATTGCGAAGTTCTTCAAAAGGTAACTGTAACAAGATCAGAGAACTCAAGAAATAATTACAGAGATTAACGATGGAAATCATCGATGAACATGATGAACATGAAGAAGATGAGAAGAATGAGAGACAAAATGAGAATGAAAATAAAGTGATTCTACGCACAATTAAAAGAAAATAGAACGAGAGACAAAATTGGGCAATGAAAATTGAGCTTGGAAAATAGGGTAAAATGATTTTCCCCTGAAAATGATTGTCCTCTTCTTGTTTTACCAAACGGCGTAAAATAGGAAAATCATTTTCGGAGAAAATGATTTGCCCCCCTGCCAAATACACCCTAAGAATTTACATATCTTCACAAATCTTGCTCCTTATGAGATTTTCAATCATATCTCATATTATTAACTAAAGCTCTTTGTTAATTCTTCTCTATTGTCTCTATATGGTCACCATTTAATGAAGACTACTTCAATGCACTAAAACAAAGTAATTGAGGAATATGAAAAGGTAGCAAATAGTATATATAAATAAATTAGAGCTAGGAAGGTATGTTATTAGAAAATGTGGTATAAAGATAAAACATAAATGCAAGGATAGTTATTAATTTTGAGACATTTGTCAAAAGGAGAAGCTATCACTCAATTTTATATATATATATATATATATATATAT
>JACYFF010031957.1:117929091-117972839 GCA_017589665.1 Selenicereus undatus | reverse complement strand
TATGATTTGAGAAGTTCTAGATTAGTTATGATTTTAAAAATTAATGAGTTATGAAGTTCTGAAATTGATGAGGAAAAAAAAAATAATATGAACAATCATCGAAGATTTTGAAGTTCAAGGTGAGAAATGGGAATAATCATTTGATAACATGCCCGGTTCACCAATTATGCGATATGAGTAGCCCCATAAATCTTTACATAAAAGACCTTAACCAAAGTGCCAAGCCACCAAGAGAAGTAAACTCGCATTGCAACTTGTATAGTACAGGTCTTAGTGGCTAGTGCACAGCGAGGTCCAGTATGTCTCCCACTGTCTTTTAAGAATACTTGTGTACTAAACGATATGTTACCATTCCTGTGCATGATGCTTTTCTTAAGTTACCTAGCAAAAAGGTTGTACCCGGCGGAATTGAATCACGTGAAATCGAACATATTCCTCCTACACAAACTTCCTGTGGTCTCTGCACCAAAGTCATCAATCGGATCCACCATTGTGCACCTTTTTGTCCAAACCCATGGCACCATCACTTTTTGGTATTGTTTGTTGGGAAGATTTGAGGAGGAAATCTGAAAGAACCAGGGCACATAACAAATAGATCAGGTGAGATTCCATCATCACAATCACTCGACAATAGGAGTAGCTTTATCATGTTCGGCATTCCTCATGTGTGATGTCCGATCAAAAAGCAAATGTTCCTCAAGGAATAAGTGGGGCGTCCCTCCTATGATCCCTCTCAGATTTTGCAAAAACTTCATGCAACTGTTATGTTGATCCATGAACTTGTACATTTAGAGACAATTGTTCATTGGAAAACAGAAAACGAAAGGAAAGAACTATATAGATTGGAGGCAGAGTAGCTGCTCGAAAGTACAAAATCATATTCATGGCTGGTCACAGAATTACAGTTCAAATTGAAGACATGTATCTTTCAAGTAAACACTTGAAGATTATACTGCTCCGCATTTTGGTTGCTCAGAATCCCACTTCAACAGTCTGAGCTTTAACATTCTTGCAAGCACGGTGCAGGCAAGGCTTAAGAGGATAATCCCATTCAGTACTGACGTTGTCAGCTAAATTTATCACTCAGCAAGTCAGCATATATTTCTTTTTTCAACAATTAGCTGCTACGAACAGCACCGATCAGGGTATTTTCTGATGTGATCAGAACACCTAGCTCTATAATTTGCTGATAGATATCCATATGCATTCGCATTTCAGTCAGATATCGTAAAGATCTAGACTTGCTTCTTGGCATAATATTCATGGCTTCCTTCCAAAGCCAAGGAGAACATAACAAGGTTTCCAATCTGTGCACAAAAACATCACTAAATTACACATGCTCTTTTCCATCCTCTTTTTCCCCTTTCTTTAATCTTCTTTTTCTTTTTCTTTTTCTCGCCCGGGGGGGGGGGGGAATAGGTGAGACAACCAACTTCTGGGATGCCAGCGTGGAAAGGCAATCACTTATGAACTACTTGCAAGGTTCAAATTTGATTAGTATCTATTTTTTAAAACTTTTTGACAAGTTACCCTTTTTCTAGGTTTATAATTTTTTTTAACCTTATACTTGAAAAAAAAATTATAATATTGGCTGTAAATGTGCATGCAAAGACTTCAAAGATATCAATAACGGGGCATGAGGACTGCAAAGTCCATAGTATGCATCATTCTGCACGACTTGGAAAGCATTTTTTTTTTTCTTTCTTTCTTCCCCCTAACAAGACCAACATGAAGAATCTAAAACTACTATTTGTTTTCATAGAAGTAAGCAGTTTGTCTCTTTGAAAATTGTACTTAAAAATGCACTGGAGGCTAGGAGTGCCAATGCTTGGAAACATCATTCCCATTGCAGACACCACCATCCAAGAACACAGGGATAACTTCCTTGACAACCTGCATTTTCAGTAAGTTGTTCTCAAGTTAAAAAGTTCAAGAATATGATTTCAGTGTCAGTTACGCTCAAGGGTCTTGTCCAAAAGCACCATATAACAATATAACATATACCTCTTCGGGAGCCACTACAGAAGTAGAGAAGAGAGTAAGATGATACTAGCTGATCCATTTTGAATGGCCAGTCTCACTAAAGAGCCAAGAATGATGAAAATAATGCCGAAGAAGATATCAAAGAGACAATAGTATTACACATATGTGCATAAAAAGGGTACGAAAGAATTAATAAGAAGGATGATTGATCATACCACTCTCAGCAGGTCATTCACCCTCCACAAGAATGGGAGCTGGTGATTACCTGAAGCCACTTCATAGCCCTGTTTGGTTTCAACTTAAAGCAGGAGTTCAGGAAACAGAGTCATAGGCATCTCAAACCAGAAGCATGTCATTCTTGCAGAGGACTATCTGATCCTCTTGGCTAAAAGTTTATATGAACTAAGGCAATAAAATTAATCTAAAAAGCGTGCTTTTCATCACTAGTGGGGAAAAGGGCAGTAAAATTGGTATTATTAACATTGAACATTCAAGAACAGATGGAGGAGAGCAGTCATTAAAAACATAGGAATCAGGGGTCAATACAGCTTATTTGGGGAATATGCAACCGATTGATGATAAGTGGAAGAAACAAAGTGAATGACTACCAAAATTTAGAACAGACTCGGGAGGAGGCCTAGGGGGTAGTGGCGATGAGAAGTCAAACATAAGGTCTTTGCAATTGCGAAAAGTTATATTGCTGTTGTTGTGGATAAACATTCGTGTTTTTAATTATCACTGTTGTACAATTTTCGTTTTTGTCAACAATATACAACTATGTACAACTGGAATTCTTTACAGACAATCACTCACCAATAATCCCCACACGAGCATTTCCCATCTTTGAAGTGGTGAAAAATCTTTGAATCCCCAACAACAATCTCCCGTTTTGTGATTTCCGATATTTTCTTTGCAACAACGTGGCAATCTTCACACAATCTGATGTTTTTCCTTACAATAATTGCTCTTCCTATAGTAGTTGAGATCAACCCTGAAGTGATAGCCAGTCTAACACTGTGAAGCTCAGGGGAATTTTCCCTTTTCTTGGCTACTTTTGTCGGGCTAAACTTAGCTAAAGTATGAACATAATTATCCTCTCCAATCTTTGTTGAAATAACATCCAAGGCATCATAAATCTTATTGATTTCTTTGTGGGACCGATCTTGATTAAAGAACCTTTGAACCTTGCTGTCAATCTCAATTGTGCTGCAACCAACTGTCCTTTCTATTCCCTCTTTACTCATTATAGAGGTTATCCTCTCCACGTCCTCCCACCTCTCTAACTTGGCATATAAATTAGAAAGCAACACGTAACACCCAGTATTATCCTGATCTAATGATAAGATATGCTTAGCTGCATACTCAGCAAACTCGGTACTCTTTCTATTTCTACTTGCAGCCAGTAGAGACCCCCATATCCTCGATGTTGGAACCAAAGGCATTTCCTCAATGAAACGCAATGCCAAATCCAAATTTCCACTACGGCCTAGAAGATCAAGCATACAACCATAGTGCTCTATTCCGGGATCAATTCCGTACTCCCTTTTCATAAGATTGAAGTACTTCCATCCCTCGTCAACCATGCCTGCAATGCTACAAGATGATAATAGAGAAACAAAGGTACTTCCATTTGGCTGAATATTCTTTTCTTGCATTTCTTTGCATAATTCTACAGCATCCTTCCCAAAACAATGCAATGCATACGCCATAATGATAGTGTTCCACGAAACAACATCCTTGTGAGAAATACTATCAAATACTTTACGAGCACTTATGAGGTCTCCACATGTGGCATACATGTGGACAATTGCATTTGAAACAGAGGTGCTCAAGACAAAGCCTGATTTTGCAATATAAGCATGAATTTGCTCACATTCTCTTTGCAAGGCAAACTCAGCATAAGCAGACAAAATGCTGGTGATTAAAAAAGCATCAGGTTCCATATCTGCTTTTAGGAAGCTTTGAAACAATTGTAGGGCTTCTGTGTAACAGCCATTCTGGACATAAGCTGCAGCCATGACATTCCATGAAACCGAGGTTTTTGAAGTCATTTGACTAAAAAGAATCTTTGCCAAACTCAGTCTTCTACACTTGCCATACATGTCAACCAACGCAGTCTCCAAGACTGGATGAGAAACAAACCCTTGCCTAACGGCAAAGCCGTGAATAGATCGCCCCTGCTGAAGTGCACCCAATTGCGCACAAGCAGGAAGTAAGTTTATTGTGGTGATCACATCAGGAACCAATTTATCATCATCCTGCATCTTCTTCAAGCAAGCCAATGACTCATGCTGCAAGTCATTGACAACATAGCTGCCTATCATAGCATTCCAGGCTGCAATACTTTTATGAACTATGCCATTAAAATACCTTTCTGCATACTTAACCTCCAGGCACTTGCCATACATGTCAACTATAGCTGTCTGAACCATGACATCCATGTCAAGCCCAAGCTTAATAACTTGGCAATGAATCTCCTTCCCCTTTTCCAGGAAGCATTCAAGGGAACAAGCACCAAGAGCACCAATTATGCTAAACCTATCTGGGACCATTCCAGAAGCCTGCATGCTGCAAAAGTACATGAGTGCACGACATCCATCACCATTTGAAACGTATGCACTAATCATCGAATTCCATGAAACCAAGTCTCTGAATACCATTTCTTCAAATAACCTTTCAGCACATTCAACAAAACCCAGCTTGGCATACATAGCAATCAATGAGTTACAAATGTAGACATCCACACCCAATCCACATTTTGTCAACCGAGCATGAGCTTTTTGCCCATGATTCAGAGACAGCAAGCCAGCACAAGCCTTGATCACAAAAGGGTAAGTAAAGTAATCCGGTTTAGTCCCTTCAAACTGCATTCTGTAATAATAATGAATAGCCTCGTCAAAAAAACCCGCATCGACTAAACCTCTAATTATAACATTCCAAGCAAAGGCACCTCTTTGGGGCATTTTCTCAAATAGGTGGAGTGCATCAGTCAATGACCCGGATTCCACAAGAGAATAAAGGGACTCGGTTTTCTCATACATGGGCAGCCTTTTTGAAGGGTTTATTTTCCTCCTATCTTGCTTGAGAGCTGATTTTGAAGGTCTTGGGTTCACTGCTTTATAGTTTCTGGTTGTGGCCAATGAACACTTCGCGGGCAAAGATTTCATGGGTGAGTATGAAACGGGCAAGGGAGCGTGAATAAGCAAAGCAGCCATATTAAAGTCTGAGACTTTGTATTCGTCAGAAGTTCAAAATTTCTCTGGAATTTGGAAGTTCTCTCTGCATTGGAAGCCGTGGTGGTGCTGTGGCAGCTCCATTGTTTCCCTTGCGAGAAGCGCAGGACAATAATAATAATAATAATACTGTAACAATAATCATAATAATAATAATAATAATAAGCCATTATTTGACGATTTTTTTGTAACCTGGTAGAACTAGACCGGTCGCAAAACCGGCGTAGGAAAACTAAAAAATCAAAGCAAAAACAGTTAGTGAAAAATGAATAGGTATTGTACAAAAATTATTTAAAAAGGAGACACTGTATTTTTAGAATGGTTCAAGTAATTATTGTCGTAATTGATAATTTGTTTAGAGAAATCATCTTTAGAAGATGACTCAACATTTTAAGTTCAAAAGTTAATCTAAATCAATATTATAATCAGTCATTCCGAGTAGTTTAATACTGATTTTTCTACAAATTAAGTTCATTTCTATACACGTAAGAGTTTTATTTTATCATTTTATGGAGTATTAGTCTTTCTTTTTATAAAAGATGTGTTCAATTGGTTTGCTCTAAGAGATTAGATAAAGATCGATTTTCAAATCACTACAGCACTGATTGTAAGGCTCTCCATCAAAAGTAAAAATGTAAAGTCATTGAAGATTATTCATGACAAGATTGTCAAAATTTCGAAGCTAAATGTCAATAAATTTAAATTTGTTATTTGAAAGTTGAATTTTATATTTATGTTTTGGATCAATAATTGTTTATTTAAAATTTTCGTTGTAAATGCCGTTTTGGCGAAAGCAATGCAGCCAATGCCCATGTCCACATTTCATAGTAATTGTGAACGAAGGGCGTATACCGTCGACTACAAATAAATAATTGCGCGGAAATTTTTTTCGTGGATGCCGGAATGGTTTTACTGGAAGCCACCCATTTGCAAATTAACATGTGAGTCATGGTAAGGGTTACGGGCAGGGGCATGTTGGGGTACAACCGTACAAATTATATTCAGATGACAAGCATCCATTAGTCAAAAAAATTTTAATAAACAATTATCTGTAAACATACTCGAAATTACTTTATATGGATGACCATAAACCTAAATGGCATTATCAAATTCTAGCAAATTTAAAAATAGGGCATAATATTTCTGGATCAAATATTCTTCAAAGTACGCATGAGAATTTTGATTGAATTGATTCCTGATAATTAACTTCAAATTTAATTTAATCAGCTTTTTGTATGGCCATAAGATTCAAATAAGTCGAGTTGAGTTTCATTGATTTCTGTGATGCTATATAAGAAAATTAATACTTAAATGGAAGGATCTCACATATTATCTTACCTTTGTTTTTTTAAGTAATTCATCTAAATTAAACTCCTTTTTCTTCCTTCATTTTGTTTTATGAGGGGCCAAGTCCCTTTTTATCTTTAATTTAATTAATTAATTAATTCTTCACAGCTAATGGGAAGGAGGGCAACTATAGAATTGCCATGGGCAGTATCATAGGTGCCTATTGTAGGATCCCCAATTCTTGGGCACAAATGAGAGGTCTTATGATCACCATTAGAGTTGAGAATGTCTGACCCGACACGATAACACGACACAAACCCAACCCAAAGTTACTGAGAGAAGCCCAAACCCAACCATAACCAAACCGATTTCGACCCGAAGTCGACACGATTTGACCGTTTAATATAAAAACATATTATTTTTCAATTTAAGGTAAATCTAGGCTATTTTTAACACCTACACAAAGTTGACCCGTTTATTAAAGAGGTCCCGACCCGACCCGACAAGTTTCCCAGCTCTAATCACAATTAGTTAATTACATATTTTGTGCAACTCTTTTCCTGCTCAACTATGAACACATATAATCGGATACATTATCTTTTATATAAATAAAAGAAAGTAAGAATATATAATGAAGGCAGAGTAGCCATTTAAAAGTACACAAACATTCATTTATGGTCACAAATAAAAAATGAAAGTCCAAATGGAAGTAAAGCAACTTCTGGGGAAAAAACTTAGATTATACTGCAGTTTGGCTGTGCTCAAATTCAGCTCCAATGGTCTGTGGCATGAGTCTTACAAGCGGGGTGCAAAGTGAGGGTAACGAGGAGCATCCCAGTCAGTAGTGATGTGGTCACGAGTGATCTCTTGGAGGGACCGACAGCCACTTAGCGCCATGGTCAGCTCAAACTCATCGCGCAACATTTGGAGGACCTTCCTTACACCAGCCTCTCCCTCAGCAGCCAAGGAGAACACAACAGGTCTTCCAATCTGAACAAAGATCAAACCATCATGCATTTAGCACGCCTTTATCGTTTCTTTTTCTGTTTTGCTGTTCAGGGGTTTGGGAGGGGGGGGGGGTATGAGACACAAGGCCTAAAACTACTGTTTATATGAAACAAATTTCTTCCCGAGGATTATACTTACAAATACACCGGAGGCTCCAAGTGCCAGAGCTTTGAAAACATCAGTCCCACGACGGATACCACCGTCCAGGAACACAGGAATGCAGCCTTGTACTGCCTTGACAACCTGAACTTTCACCAAGTTTTACTCAAATTAGAACATTTATGCCTGAATTTCATTGTCAAGATCAAGGGTCATCTTCTGAACACAGTACTGACAATAGCAAAGGCATCAGCAGCTAATAACATTACCTCTTCAAGAGCCATTATAGTCGCAGGGACATAATCAAGCTGGCGAGCTCCATGGTTCGATACGATAATACCAGCTGCTCCATTTTGGACAGCCAGCCTAGCTGAAGAGCAAAGGATGATATAGAAAAAGCTTGAGAAGATATCCAAGAGATTATATAGTATATGCATAAAAAGGGATTAAGAAAGCAATGAACGTCGTCAGGAGAAAAGTAGGAATAAGAAGGATAACTAATCGTACCATCCTCAGCGGTCAATACACCCTTCACTAGAATGGGCAGGCTAGTGATTGTCTGAAGCCACTTCACATCCTGTTTATTCAAAGCAGGATTGTCAGAGAGCTGATAAATCATTATCTTAATATTAAAGGAGTGCTTGATCATCAATTTTCATTTAAAAATATCGTTCAAGGAGACGAAATCTCGATAGAATTCTTACAATGTTTTACCAAAAACCTGGAAATGATTGTCTACAAAGAAAATGCCAGGACTCCACTTGGTACACACAATATGTGCAGTGAAGAAAATTCAATTTTCCATTCTCAAATAGGGTCAAATTGATGCATCTAGAAAAACCACGTCCTCTGTTTTGTTTTGCTGCATGTAGGACAACCAGAAAATTATCTACCAAACTGTTTTCTTCTAGCCAAACATGCCCTAAGACTATGAATTCCACTAACCTCTTGTTCAAGTTTCAAATCAATCAAAAGCTTAAGCTAATAGCTGAAGGCCCGGGAATAGGTTCATACTCTAACATGCCCCCTAACGCGAATGCCCTTTGGGCTTGAAGCGTGGATGCTGCAAAGGCCCGCCTTACCTTGCGCAATAAATCAATATGGGGGCTGTTGAGATTCGAACCCGAGACTTCTCACTCAGAAATGCTCCGATACCATGTTCAAGAACCAACTCAACTAAAAGTTTAAGCTAATGGTTGAAAGCCCAGGAATAGGTTCATACTCTAACACCTCTAATCTTGTTTTCACATTAATTCAAACTGAAGCTATGATCTGATTCAAATTCTTATGATTCCAAAGATTCTCATTTGTCTGGCTATGGCATGTGGCCGGAGCGCATATTGTGTTTTCTGGCTTGTGCTTTTTGGCAGGTATTTGGCATTCGGTGTATTGGGATACAGAAATTTTTTGTGATGAACGTATAGGAAAACCTTCTTTGGATTTGCCTAAAATTTTTGGAATTCATTTATTGCTTTCTAGGGTGGCTTGTTTGGTTTTGGTGCATTTCATGTAATAGGCTTGTATGGTCCTGAAATATGGGTGTCCGATCCTTATGGACTAATAGGAGAAGTACAACCTATAAGTCCAGCATAGGGCGTAGAAGGGTTTGATCCTTTTTTTCCATGAGGAATAGCCTCTCATCATATTGCAGCGGAGACATTGGGCATATTAGCCAGTTTATTCCATCCTAGTGTCCGTTCGTCTCAACGCCTATACAAAGGATTACATATGGGCAATATTGAAACCGTTCTTTCTAGTAGTATCGCAGATGTCTTTTTTGCAGCTTTTGTTATTGCTGGGATGATGTGGAATGGTTCAGCAACTACTTTGATCGAATTATTTGGTCCCACTCATTATCAATGGGATCAGGGATACTTTCAACAAGAAATATATCGAAGAGTAAGTCCTGGGCTAGCCGAAAATCAAAAGTTATCAGAAGCTTGGTCGAAAATTCTTGAGAAATTAGCTTTTTTTGATTACATTGGCAATAATTCGGCAAAAGGAGGATTATTTAGAGATGGCTCAATGGACAACGACGATGGAATAGCTGTTGGAAGGGTAAGACACCCTATTTTTAGAAATAAATAAGGGCGTGAACTCTTTGTACGCTGTATGTCTACCTTTTTTGAAACATTTTCAGTCATTTTAATAGATTGGGACGGAATTGTTAGAGCTGACGTTAGGAACAACGGAATCTAAGTATAGCGTTGAACAAGTAGGCGTAATTGTTGAGTTTTATGGTGCCGAGCTCAACGGAGTCAATTATAGCAATCCCGCTAATGTAAAAAAACATGGCTCAATTGGGTGAAAAATTTGAATTAGATCGTGCCACTTTGAAATCTGATGGTGTTTTTCGTAGTAGTCCAAGGGGTTGGTTTACTTTTGGACATGCTTCCTTTGCCCTACTCTTCTTCTTCTGTTCAGACATATTGCATGAGGCTAGAACCTTGTTCAGAGATGTTTTGGCTGTATTGACCCAGATTTCGTACCTCAAGTAGAATTTGGGGCATTCCAAAAACTTGGAGATCCAACTACAAGAAGACAGGGAGTCTAATACAACATTGCTTTCTTTTTTTTGCCCCAATGTTTTTTATATGATATTAGAGAAATCTTAATTTGAGTCAATGCCCTTCCTTTTTTTTTTTTGCTTGTCCTTTTTTATCTTTATCTAGAAAATAATCCCAAGTAAAAATTAGACATTGTTCAGAAAGAGGCTTTTAACAAAACCCTGATGAGAAATCAGGCAAGTACAGTCTAAAATTTTCAAACCAGTTAGATATGGAGCTCCTATCAATAAATTCAGTTCTTGAACAAGCAGTTCAATTCGAAAAGCATGCAAGCACATGTACATTGTGAGAACTCTGAAACCATATCCAACATTACCTTCCAGCTCAGTGAGCGGTCAACTTGACCAGCGACATATGAGGCAAGGCCAGAGTCACTTGTCTGCATAACAGGGAAAGATTGAACAAAGGTCAATTACAGAGTGTTTGCAGTGCGGATTTGTTCATCATCAGCCCAGTATCACCAGTCACCACTTACTTTGTCCATCTTGCCAAGGTCAAGACCCTCAAAGTTCTTCAATGTTAGGAAAGGGGGTAATGTAAACCTGAATGAGTCAAGAGAACATATCAGCGGATATATTGAGATATATAGCCACGTAGGTAATGGACAATCTGATAGGAGTGGAACCATACCTGTTCTTGATGTCAGCTTCTCTTCGCCCCAATCTGGGCGTGTCAACAGTAAGGGCAATAGCCTTAAAGCCAGCCCTCTCAGCTCTCCTCACAAGTTGGGCGACTACATTCCTGTCCTTGTACACCTGAACAAAATGAAGCACAAGATGATCCTAAGAGTATGAATGTATGATGAAATCTGTAGCTACTACAAGCAGTCGTAGCAGAATGTCAAATGTCGAAAGCTTATGACTGAGCAAGGTTCAGCTTGCTAATGAAGATTTAGAGGCCACCGTGGATCGGATTTTGAATCCCACAAGGGACTCAAAGGGGCCATCCCAAAACCCAAAGGGGGGGGGGCAGCAAAGATGAAAGCTTACATAGAGCTGGAAAAATCGGATGCCTGGTCCAGTAGAAGCAACTTCTTCCACACTTGATGTAGACCATGAGGACAATGTCTGGGGAAAAAAAAAAAAAAACACCAAGGGTGAAAATACGATTTGTAAGCAGGCAGTGCACTTGAAAAGAAGCTTCACAGGGCTTCGTTTAATTTCCCTGCTTTCGAAATGTCAACCACACAGGGAGTATGAAAACCCTATATACAGGTTCTAATATAGTTGACACAGTAATTAGTCCACAGGGATGACTTTCATGACAACTGCTGCAGAATTTGATGAGATTATTTTAAAGCGCTCAGATCTTCAACAGGTACTTCTGAATCAGATACATTGAGTGCTTCTTTTCAATAGAACTTAAACAAAAGCAACACATAAAACGTAAAAGAGTCATATGAAATTTAGTTATAATTTGCTGTATGTTCTCTAAGGTTGTCTAAACAAAGACAAAGTGAAACTAGGCTCATCGAAATCCATCATCTTTCTTTGTGGAAAAAGCAGAAAAATAGACTGTGAAGCTCAGGTCTCCCAAACACTTTAAAGCAAGCCTCACAACTTAGCAACTTCACAGCCCCAAGCGCACAGTACAATGGGAAACTTAAATTAAAGGACAAGGGGCTTTTTGAGTTCCTGCGATTAGCTTGCAGCAAACTACAGATAAAATATATGTCATTACATTTCAAACGAACATGTATAATAGTATCTACAGTTAGCTCAGAAATAAGTTTTAATTAAACTCAGTGAAGGGATGATGTCAAACCATGATGGTTGCAGCTGCTGAAGCTGCTCTTGCGGTGGCATATTCTCCTGCATGAGCCATTGGAAAATGAAACCGTAAGTAAAAAACCAAAGCTAGAGACATCATGTGAAGCCACTCTTTAGAAACGATTTATATTCAACGCCAGAAATACTCTGTCAGTCAATGGATGATCTCTGATCAGAATGTCATATTTGGCCCCGGGGGGGGTCACCATAGAATTCACTATTCAGTCACCCAGGATTGCCTATTACATACATGATACATGCTTGAAATTCAGTAAGTACTCAGTAGGCGTACTACAGATCTGGAAATCAGTACAGATTTCGATGATAATTTAAATTTCTACTAGATATGTATGTGAGGGACCTTGAGAATTCAATAACATGAAAGCTTTCTTCTGCAAACAATAAAAGAAGGAACGATACATAGTAAAGTCAATAGACCTCTAGCAGCTTATAACGTGATCCTTAGAAAAAGCACAAGGCAGGCTAAACCTTTGTACCTGAAGAATGGTATTACAACTAAGTATGAGGGGGACAATCAGCCTAGTAGTAAAATTCACCTCAATATCAGCAATGAAACAGCGCCTACTTACTCATTGAGTCAAAGAAGAGATGTGCACCAGCAAGTTAAATGAAACAAATCAACTATATGCTCAAATCAAAAGCCAACTTCATCAGAATTTTAGTCCCACTATAAAATGAAATAAAACATGCAGGGCTCATTTTGCAATCACATATAAGCAAAGATTATCTGCTCAATGCACAGACAGCACGACTGCTCGAGGATAAGATACCTTCAGGGTGTGCCATCTTTTGCATGGCAGTCGGGGCTATCATGATAGGCATTGAGATCTTGAATCCCAAGACAGTTGTTGTCATGTCAATATTGGTCACATCAATAAGAATGCGTGGGCGAAACCTGCATATTTAGCAGATTACTCTTCTGTCAGGATGCATAGCACCCGGGAACAAAGAGTATATTATCTAATTTCATATAAACCAAGTCCATCTTCCACACAAGGGAGCAGGTTTGACACCCACAAAAAACATGGAAAGTTGTCCTTTTGCTTATCCCCTACAACCTTCCCCCCATGCATTCACCCATATGGGTAACCCCGCAGATGGGCCTCCTTAGTATGTCTATTCATGACAACATCTAATCCCGGTTCTGCAGTGTCTGGATCTGGGGAGATCTAGATGTAAACTGTCTTACCTTTGCTGCGTGCATTGTAAGTCTATTTGCCTGCTAGAAAAGCAAAACAGAGCTAGGAGAACAATAGAAAGGGTCAGAGACACAGTCTTACAGGATCCTGGAGAAAGCATTTCTATTCTCAGCAAGAGTCCACTGATCCTCAGCGCCAGATGCATAGTAGTCATACACCATCTTAGGCAATTTCTGCTTTGCGATGGCCTCATACTCGGTCACATTGGTAATCTCCATCTTCTCCTAAACAATTAGTACTCCCCTAAAATTGCATGTTCAATTATCAATTTAACAATCATCAGCCTAAGTTATGAGTGCTTTTTGCCAGAAAGTCGGAAGCAGCAGTAACATTTTTTCAGGATGCAAGGACAAACATCAAGAACCCATTGATCTCATTATTAGTAGTATAGCCATTATTAGCCAATATGATAATAAGCATACTGTGACGTATGCAACACCAACGCAAAATCTAAGTGGGTTTGTTGAATCAAAAACTGTACAAATTGCACTACCTGGGTATAGTGAAGTCGAGAAATTCAAATAAGGGAGTAAAGAACATCAATCAACAAAACCAATCAATACCCATGTCATTTAAGTAGTGAAAACACTAATACAACATGACAGAAGATCAAAAGACAAAAAGAACAATAACCCCTTTTAGTCTGTTTCAGCGAGAATCCCACAAAATAAGAAAAACCCATTTGAGTAAGATCAAACAACAAAACGAACAACCCTTTTGGGCTATTTTCGCAACAATATCACAAATTGGAGAAACCCATTTGAGTTGAGAGAAAAAGTAGTGAACGAACCTTGTTCTTGGGTGGGCAGAGGAGGAAAGACACAGAAAAAAAAAACAGAAAATGAAAAGATTTGCGAGATAAGTAGTGAAGTAGAAAAATTATTGATGGATAAAGAAAATGACAAAACAAGGATGAGGATTAGCAATTGGAAGGTGGGAATTTGAAGAGCCGTCTCAAACCCCTCATCCACAGAAGCCAATATGTGTTTCAGAGTTTTTCCCCCTCGAATTATCAAATTCCGAGACACCCAAATCGATAAATCTTTTGGTATTAAAATTCCAAAAAAGGAGAGAGAAAATAAAACTAGTAGTAGTAGACTAGTAGCAGCAGATGCTCTGTCGCCCACAATGATGGAGAACAAGACGTCACGTGAAACGACAAGTATATATACCTAATGATGGGAATTGTTTTTCCTTTTCTTTTTCTCTTGGTATTTTTTTATTATTTTTTTGGGTACAAAAGAGGGGACCGAACCCCAACTAGTCTATTATTGATTCACAATAAGCCTAGGGAATTTAGCCCCGACTTGGTCTGCGTACAATGAGGTTAATACATTTCTTGGAGGTTCATTGAAATAAATGAAATCGTCATTAAGCCCAATCCCTAGATTTGCCAAAGAGTCCGCCACTTGATTTGATTCCCGATAACAATGTGTCACCCTCGCTTCCCAATCCAGTGATTGGAGTAGATTGTTCCATCTCTGAACTATCCCATGGTGTCTGGTGTTGCAGGTCATGCTTCCCTTGAGCATCCCCATGACAATGATCAAATCAACATGTGTTATAAGTTTCTTAGAACCCTTTTCTTTGGCTAATAAGAAGCCTCGAAAACCGCTCGTAGCTCTGCACTGATTGATTAACATAGCCCCATTCTTTCCGCGAAACCTCCCAACCACTTACAATTCCATCCTCGGAGGACAGTCAGGCACCCCCTCCTTCTGCTAGACCCGGATTTTGTTTCGAAGCACCATCCATATTAAGTGCGTACCATCCAAAAGGTGGGGACTCCCATCTTATGAAAGTTTCCCTCCATGCACTGAAAGGAGGATTGTACCACTTGTCCTTCATTGCATAAGCTTTGATGATTTCTTCGAATTTCCGTAGAAGGCATTTGATTTTATCTGCTACGACGTTCATGGGTCTGCCAAAGCAGTTATCGTTCTTCCATCGCCATAGCCACCATATTATAGCGGCAAATTTGATGGGCCAGAATAAATCTTGGGGTGCTTCCTTTAGATTTTGAAGGATTCATTCATCGAGATCAAGCGTTGCGTCATGTACTCCCAGGTCTGGCTGCTCAAAATATCTCCAGATCTCCTTGGCCTCACTACAAGCCCTTAGAATGTGATCGATGTCCTCTATGTAAGCTGGGCACTTGATGCAATTAGGATTGGAAGCCAATCCCCTTTTGACATGCATCTCATTTGTCATTAACCTTGGTATTTTATTATGCACTTCCTATCCATCCTCCTTCTCCAAGGCTTTGTTAGGAAAATAGGGTTGAATACGGTACTGGATATCTTAACAAATCGTGAACGTGCATACTTTTCTTAAGACTTATTTATTGTACCGTAAATAATCTTAGGGATCAGATGCTGAGTAAGGCAGGTATGGATGTTCAAAGATATCTCAATGTCAAATCAAAGAAAGTGCTGCAGTCACTCACTAAGAAATCCTATTGCATGTATTAGTTTATCTTCTTCTTATACCTAAGTCTCTTAATCTGAAGAGACACCAGATATGAACCTGTTGGTAGGTGTCTTTTAAGGGAAAACCGTTGGAGGTCATCAATTCGGATAGAAACAGTTAGAACCTACAGACCACAGACTGTGGTAGACACCATGGGTTGTCCGTGGTCTACGCTGCCCAGAACAAAATAAGCTATAAGGAAAAAAGGGAGAACCACAGGCCATGGCATTCACCACGGGCAGACTGTGGTGGTCTCCTGATCCCTGGCCTGTTTCTGGACCTTGAAAATCTCCAACTTTCCCCTGCCATTTTAAAGGCAATACAGGGGATTAAAATTTTCCTAGCCATCTCAAGAGGATAAATACACACAAAGCAACATCCGAGAAAACCTGGAGATTTATGTATAATAAAAGTATCTTGTGATTTGAACTTTCATTTAGTGAGGGTAATTACAATTAATCTAAATGTAATAGTAGACAAGTCTTTGAACTATACATCCTTTCTGACCAATTGGATACATTTCACACACAAATCTCAATCTACACTTAAAATTTTGACACTATTATCCGACCACGTGTCCATATCCTTCATGAGTGCATCAAGCCAAACCCTTTAGCTCTTTGAAGCGGTCACACTTCACACTCACTTAGGTAGACCTTAGAAATTTGCTTGTGTAACACAAGTCATGCAATCGAGGTCTATTAAGAGTATAACTCACCCTCTTATAAACATTATAGTTCATAAGCTCTCTTACCTTGGGATGAATTATGTTAGTGCTATCAATCACTATATAATGTTGTCACTCATTGAACTTAAGACTTGACGTCATATCAAGAATTAAGTTGAGGCTTTATTATTAGTGATTAAAGATATGGGCTTAAATCCCATCCCTCTTGATGTTTTCAACACCAAATCCTTTTCTAGACCCTTGGTTAAAGGATCTGTAAGATTTCACTTGTTTGCATAAAGTCGATAGTGATCACTCCATCCTTGATCAACTGATGAACATAGGCATGCCTAAGTCCAATGCGCCTTGAGTGCCATTATAGACATTACTATAAGCCTTGGATATCGTTGATTTGTTATCACAATGGAACGAAAGTGGCGACATTGACTTAGACCACAACGACACTTCCAATAACAAGTTTCTTAGCCACTCTGCCTCGTTACTTGCGACAGCTAAGGCTACAAACTCAGCAACCATGGTGGAATCTGTTATACAAGTTTGTTTCTTGGATGCCCAAGATACAGCCCCACCACCAAGCAAGTATCCCAACCTGACGTGGAGATACAATCCTCTCTACCAGTTACCCAACTTGCATCCGAGTATCCTTCTAAGACCAAAGGATAATCTGAATAACATAGGCCATAGTCTTGAGTATTCTTTAAATACTTCAAGACTCTTCGTATTGCATGCCAATGAATTTTACTAGGGTTACTAGTATATCAGCTTAACTTCCCAACGACGAATACAATATTCGGCCTTGTGCTTGTCATGGCATACATCAAGCACCCTATGACCTTTGCATACTCAAGTTGTGCAATAGGTCTCCCACTGTTTCGAGTCAACATATAAGTTGGATCAAAATGAGTGGATACCGGAAGACAATCTTGATAATTGAACCTTCCAAGAACTTTCTCAATATAATGAGATTGTGTCAAACAAATACCATCATTATTTCTAGTGATGTTGATGCCAAGTATATTGTCAGCTTCCCCCATATCTTTCATGGAGAACTTGGAAGACAGAAAACTCTTGGTTTTCTCTACTTTTCCTAAGTTAGTCCCAAAAATCAGCACGTCGTCAACATACAGACGTATAATCACACTTTTTCCATGTTTAAACTTGGAATACACACATTTGTCATATTCATTAATCCTAAAGCCAAATGAAAGCACTACTTCATCAAAATTTTGATGCCACTATTTAGGTGCTTGCTTCAAGCCATAAAGTGATCTTATGAGTTTGCATACTTTTCTTTCTTGGCCTGAAATTACAAAACCTTCAGGTTGTTTCATATACACCTCCTCTTCTAATTCACCATTCAAGAATGCAGTTTTCACATCCATTTGGTGGATCACTAGCCTTTGAATTGTAGCAAGAGCGACAAGGACTCTAATAGTTGCAATCCTAGCTACCAGTGCATGTGTATCAAAGTAGTCAATGCCATGTCTTCGATTAAAATTCCTCATTACCAACCGGAATTTAAATCTTTCCATGGTACCGTCCACCCTCCTTTTCCTTTTAAAGATCCACTTAGATGTTATAGGTTTACATCCAGGGGTAAAATCCACTAAGACCCAAGTGTTATTTTCCATTATTGAGTCCATTTCATCTTGGATTGGTTCTTTTCAGAAAGGAGCATCTTGTGATTCCATAGCCTCTTTAAAAGAGGTAGGATCCGAATCAATGCTATAAACATATATAGGGAATTTCATTTTCAGTGGATTCCCTAGTTCCTTCTACCAAGTAGACAAAGAAATCCAGTCCAAAGGATTTCTCCTTTCTAATCCGCTTACTTCTTCTTACTTCTATTATGTTTCCATGTTTTTGACCATTACTTGAAGCCATAGTAGTTGGAATAAGTTGATTGGGTTCAGGAATTGAGGAAAATATGTTTTCATCAAAAATTGCATCTATTGATTCAATCACGGTGTTAGCCGTGATTGAGTCATTTGGTTCAATGACCATAAACCTATAGGCTTTGTTATGTTCAACGTAGACTATAAAGATGCACTCAATTCCTCTTTCTTCCAATTTTCTCTTCTTGGGTTCCGAGACTCTTACAATAGCCCTACAACCCCAAACTCTGAAATAACTTAGGTTTGGTTTTCTCTTATTTCGCAACTCATATGGGGTAGTGGAGTTCCTTTTGTTAGGAACCCTATTAAGTATATAACATGCTGTGAGCACTGCCTCACCCCAAAACCCTTTACTTAAATCGGAATTAGAAAGCATAGCATTCACCATTTTAGTTAAGGTTCGATTTTTCCTTTCCGCTACACCATTTTGTTGTGGTGTATACGGTCCTGTAACCTCGTGAACTATACCGATTTATTGGAAAAAACTTGGATCATAATATTCACCACCCCATTCGATCTTAGTCTTTTAATAAATGTTTCACAATACAATTCAGATTCATTCTTAAAAATCCTAAACTTATCTAGTGCTTCACTTTTAACATGTAATAGATACACTTGGCAATATCTTGAGAAATCATCAATGAATGTGACATAGTATTTATTTCCTCCAAAAGAAGGAGTAATATAAAAATTACCTAAATTACTATGAATTAATTCAAGAAATTTAGAGATCCTTTGAACATTAGGAAAAGAACTCCTAGTAAATTTTGTTAACATGTAAGTCTCACACTTCTCTATGTTTTCATCCATGTTTGGAATTAACTCAAGTCTTGACATCTCTTTCAACATCTTATAATTCACATGTCCAAGACGATTATGCCATAGAGAAGAAACAGAATGAACAAGCATGTAAGCAGAATTGTTCACTTTATTAATTACTACTAGAATGACTGATTACATTCAACTTAAACATGTCACCTCCAGTATATCCCTTCCCCACAAAGAAACCACCCTTGGACAAAATAAAATTGTCAGATTCATGCACTTGTTTCAAGCTAAACTTATTAAGAAGAAAGCTGGAAACGAGATTCTTCCTAACTTCCCGCACATAGTATACATCATTCAACACAAGAGTTTTGCTGGAAGTAAAGACTAGTTCCACTTGACTTATTCCTTTGACATCAACAGTTGAGGTGTTGCCCACGTAGAGCACTTTTCCATCCTCGGCTGCTACAAGAGTCTTGAAGAAGGAGCGATCTTTGCACACATGCTTGGAGGCACCCAAATCAACCCACCAATCGTTGTCAATTTGGACAACATTGATTTGATCAAAGATCATAGCCACAAAGGTGTCCTTTGTCTTGGCCTTTTGGTTGTTCAAGCCATGTTTGGGCTTCCAAATAGTGCAATCTCTCTTCTTATGGCCTGGTTTGTTGCACTCCTAACAATTCACTTTTGCCTTCTTGTTACCCTTGTTGTTGTTGTTCTTGTATGGCCTTTTCTTATTTCCTTTTTGTCCTTGACTTGATTCGCCACCTTCTATTACATGAACCTTGGAGACATGCTCCTTGGATTCATCCTGCATACGCAACTCTTCCTCGATTTGAAAATGGTTAGCCAAGTCCTCAAGAGAAATATCCTCTTTCTTATACTTTAGGGTTCTTTTAGTGTCTTTCCATGAGGGGAAAGTTTGTCTACTATAGAAGAAACTATGATGGACTCATCCATATGCATTTTGTGTTGCTTAAAGTGACATAAAATACGTTGAATTTCATGTAATTGGTCAAGAACAAAGCATTCTTCGACCATCTTGTAATTGTTAATTTGACTTACTAAGAAATTCTTACTTGATGCATCTTCCGTCATATACTTGTTCTCCAATGCCTCCCAAAGTTCCTAGGCGGACTCAATCCCTTGATAGACATCAAATAGTGCATTCGACATGTTGTTTAAGATATGACCACAACAGATGTAGTAATCGTTCTCGAAGTTGGATCTTCGGCGGGTTTGCTCCAAAGACTAGTTTTCGGTTTCCATGGGGTAGGGAGTATTCACCACATGCACCACCTTCGGTGTAATGAGGAGGAAATACATCTTCTTTTGCCAACGACAAAAGCCAATGCCATCGAACTTGTCCAATTTCTGAAAATTGGATGTCATCTCACAAAGTGTTGCCATAGTAAAATAAGTCTTAAGATTGTTAGGAAAATAGGGATGAATACGGTACTAGATATCTTAACAAATCGTGAACGTATACACTTTTCTTAAGACTTATTTACTGTACCGTAAATAATATTAAGAATAAGATGCTGAGTAAGGCAAGTATGGATGTTCAAAGATCTCTCAATGTCAAATCAAAGAAAGTGCTGCAGTCACTCACTAAGAAAATCTTATTGCATGTGTTAGTTAGGGATGACAAAAAGTTGGGGAATACCCATCCCCGCCGGGGCCCCGCCCCGAAGTGGGGAAAAATCCCCGTTCCCAAAGGGGACGGGGACGGGGACGGGGACGGGGACGGGGAGGAAAATTAATCCCCGCTCGGGGATGGGAACGGGGACGGGGACATAGTTCAACCCGTCCCCGTCCCCATTTCCCCGTCGGGGATTTTGCCCCGTTCTCATCCCCGTCCCCAATTCCCCGATTGGGGAAAAATCTCCGCCTCCGCCTCCAATTTTAATTAAAATTATAAAAATAACCTTATTTTCAAATATTTTAAATGAAACAACTAAGGTTATATATGTAATTTTCTTTGTAAAAATCCTAGGTATATACTGGATTTGGTACTCATGGCTGTGAAGAGTTTAGAAGGTAAGGAAAAAACAGCGGGTAAAGATTTCCGTTGGGGCCCCGACGGGGATTAAATCCCCGCCGGGGATGGGGACGGGGATTCCAGCGGGGACGGGGACGGGGAATATACTCCCCGTACCTAACCCGCCCCGTTGCCATCCCTAGTGTTAGTTTCTCTTCTTCCTATACCTAGGCCTCTTAATCTGAAGAGGCACCAAATATGAACCTGTTGGTAGGTATCTTTTGAGGAAAAAACCGTTGGAGGTCATCAATTCAAATAGAAATAGTTAGAACCTGTAGACCACGGACCGTGGTAGACACTACGGGCTGTCTATGGTCTGCGCTGCCCAGAACAAAACAAGCCATAAGGAAAAAAGGGAGAACAATGGCTGTGGCATTCACCACGGGCAGACTGTGGTGGTCTCTTGATCCCTGGCCTGTTTCTGGACCTTGAAAATCTCCAACAGGTTTGTTTAAAAAATAAGAAATTTGCTGTATTTATTATGAATTGAATTTATCTAAATTATTCTTCAAAAAATAAGTGAAAAGGAACAGGGTCTAAATTAATAACAATGACTATGAATACTAAATGCTAATAAAATATCTTTCGAATGGAAAAGATAGGCTTTCCGTACTTTAAATTTCGGTTCAGTTCTTATTTTTCTCATGAAATTATTATGAACTTATTCATGATTATTTGTAACTCATTTCAGTCGCTTCCCAAAAAAGAACGTGGTTAGTATATGATTACATTCAAATTCTAAAATTTTTTATTTAGAGCATTCCCAATATGAGCTTCAAAAATTAGAGCCTAGGCATACCGCATTATCAAAAGTTTCATATTTCTGAAACTTACATTTTATCACTTTCTTAACTAATGGAACTCCAACTTAAGTTATACAATAAAATATTTCATATGGACCCACCTTATAACATAATTTTTTTTCAAATATCTAAATAATATTTTTTATTAAGAAAAAAAGAAAAATCAATAAAAAATTAAAAAAGTACAAAAAAGGTGGAATGGGGGAGGAACGGGCAGGCGTGGAGGCCTACGTGCCCCCTCGTTTCCCGCTGGCTGACAGAGGCTCCTCAGCACGAGTGTAACACGCGGGGCCCACAAGTCCCACGCGTTCCACACGGCTGGGGGGCGCTCTTAGATGTATTCTCATCTTTTAAAAACTTAATAATTAATAACCATATTAAGGGTATTTTTTTTTCAACTTATAAATAAGTAACTTATTACGAATTATTGTTGATCAATATTGATCAATCAATGCTCATCAGTATTGATGAGTGTTGATCATAGGTGAAATTGTGAGCAGAAAATATAACTAAGTATTATCAGTGGTAATTGGCAGATCAGTGCTGATCAGTACTGAATATTGATGATAGCTACTTATAATAAGTTGAAAAGAACGATCCCTATATACATAATATAAGTTTTTAAATTTGATAAAAGTGGGTTGAGTGTCTAATGGGCCTAGGTTTAATAGTACTAAGGGCCTAATTTGAATTGATGGTAAGATTGTCAATAGACTTAGGCTTTGTTTGGCAAACAATTATTAGCTGTTAGCTGTTTGTATTAGCTGTTAGTTATTATTCGTTTGAATTAGCTATTTGAGTTAGCTGTTTGAATAAGCTGTTTGTTGAAAAGCTATTTAATAAAATTAGCTGTTTCTGATGAAATTGTGAGACAAAAAACTAATTGTTCAAAAAGCTCCTCCAAAAAGCTCATGAAATTAGCTTGTTTAAATTAGCTTTTTGGACCCAAAAAACTCTTTCACCAAACACCCATATTAGCTATTTTACTTGGTCAAATAGCTAATTTTAGTCAAAAAAGCTCGTTTTGGCCAAAACGTTATTCAAAAGGCTGTTTACCAAACACTTTCTTAGTTGATTCACTTGATTGTTATAAGAAGTTAATGCTATTGGATGTCTAATAGTATGGACTCATGCTCTGTACGGTGCTTCATAAAATAGACTTTCACAAGAGATTATTAAGAAATCAAAGGTCACGTTATATATAATTGAGATAATAATTTTAAAAATCTGTAATGGTAAAAAAGATGATCCAAATTTGTTAATTTAGATGTTAGACAAAAATTAATTCGTAAATAGTTGATTCCAAGAGACTGATATTTTGAGCTTGTGAAAGTTATCTTTTGAGACACAATAATATTTTCTCAAATATGAGTTTATCAAACACCAAAAATATAGATTCTTAAAACTAATTATCATTAAAGCCAAAAATGCCAAACACCTTTTTTAACTTTTCATAGGTTTTTGTTTTTTTTTTTGGTTGAGCAAGTTTCATAGTACTTGGAATTTCATTTTTTTTATGCGGATAGTATTTGGAAATTTAGATAATGTAATTTGTTACAAAAACATAAACACCAAAATAAGCACAATGGACGGAACAATCATGTCATATGTGGAAGGAAAATCAAATTAAATAAAAAAAAGATCGAGGGTGAGGAGACACAGATGAACCAAGTGTTGTATAACAAACTAAACTCATCAAGACACAATTCAACACTCAAAAATTTTGACTACAGTAAATCTTCATTTAACAACTTGCTAAATGTGGAAGTGAACATACTGATAACATGCTAATCTTTCTTTTATAATTAAGCTTAGAAAATTGATATACAACCTTACAAGATACACATGAGCCAAAATATACCCAATAAAATGCAAAACTATTGAGTTCTACTTTTTTCCGATTATTCGTTCGGTATAATCCTAGAAAATAAAAATATCATGGCCAAATTACAAACACACACCTAAATTGACTGTTAATACAAAATAACATAGAGCTCCGCTAGATGTTAACAAACAATTCATGCTTCTTATCTCAGCTGACCTAATGTATATGGATATAAACCGGTAAGATTGAAAATCGGAATCTCAATAAAGACATCCTAATCAAATTTGCTTTGTGTTTTTATGCTATTTTCTCAAATTTCTTGCGATTTCTTCAATAGCTGGATTTTTGTCCCCAATATGAAGTTTTTGCCCACAGCCAAGACTTTTTAAGTAATTATTGTTGGAGCAGGAGAAATTGAAGTTTTACTCTCGAGTCAGCATCTCCAAAAGTATATGCTTATTGCTTCTCCTCTACAAAGATAGGAAATCTCAACCTTATAATCCATTACAAATTAGATCATGAGGACATGCTACCCTACAAAGATAAATACATTTTGCTTGCTCCAAATAAATTACGAAATTGTGAAAAAGAACTAAAGTTTGCCATGCCTGTCTTTGGATCTATTTCCAAAGCTCATAATTAGCTAAAATGCATAAGAAATAGGCACGATCAACTAATTAAAACACATAAGAAATAGAAATTAGCTCCCAAGTCATTAAATTTTTTAAAATTTTCTAATCAAGAAGTTTGCTTATCATTGAGAATTTGTTTTTTTTTTTTAGTGAATTATGGCTTTTAAAAAAACATTTATGCTTTTTTCCATTGATGTCAAAAATGTAAATAAAGCTCAAAATCAAGCAGCTGAAAAACCAATAGAAAAGTGGGAGGAAATTTGGGGGGGGGGGGGGAACATTGAATAGGAAGATCAATAACCTGTAATTAGAAGCTATATGCATTTGTATAAATTTTAAGCAAGGGTAAAAACTCTATACCTTTACCACATTAATAACTATAGTTTCATATGCTATCAACTTCTTACCTTCTATGTTTAAACTTTACGTTGATCAATCATGTACTACATCTATGTCTAGCATAATGCATTTATATTCAAACATGCAGATTTCAACTCACATGTACGTATTATCTAAACAAAGATTTATAACTTCTTGTATTCAATTAGATAAACAATGCCTGACACTTACAATCACTTACTGCGCCTCAATTGCCAATGCATTGAAGGTTTAGTGCAATTCGTCTTGATTCATAGAATACCTGCAGGCTAAAAGACGGCAAAGAAGGGATTAAACAAAATAACCCTAAAACAACATAAATCAAAGAAAAGCAAGCACAAAAATGAGCTCATAAAAAAAACGGCTTACATAACAACACACAATAACCTCAAATAACACAAATGTCGTCCGAATTTACAGATTTGACAGCAAGAATTGGGAGGGGACTAAAGTGACTTTTCAATTTTGTCATCTTGAAGATCATAGAACATATTAAAGAATGGAGAAGTACATAGATCTTTGAATTGATTCTTCTAATTTTTGAAAAATTGCCAACTTCAATTCCCTGCATCAATCAACACAAAATTATTAAAAATGGATGAATCCAATAAAAAAAGTTGAGAAAAGTAGAAGCAAAAGAAAATTAGATGGAGAATAAACTCTGAAGGACGAGGGGGTTGAAGAATGAGATTAAAACTTTCATTTCCATTTTGGTGAAATGTGCTAATCACCTCCCTTGCTGTTCGCTAAAAAAAAAAGAAAAAGAAAAAAAGTGAATGCTTTTGTATAAATTATGTGGATAAAGAGAGGGAATGACATAGATATACTTCTTTGTTTTGTTCTCAGAGAGAGATTCACGCAAATTAGCAGCTTTTTTAGTTTTTTAAACTAGTTTGGGTCCATGCTTTGCACGGAGTATATTCAAATAGATATTCTGTAGATATGTTATCGAAATAATAAACAAATAGTTATGATAGACATGATTAATATTATAATTTAGAAGAGATAATGGAAAAATTCAATGTAAAAATTAAATATACAGCAACTTCGTGCATAACTAATTGGATTAATAATTAAAAAGTATATGATTGTGACAAAAGTCTATATAAGTATGATGAAGATAATAGATAGTAAATTTGTCACAAACCATGCTAACACCCTGTTCTTTTCGTTGGGAAATCAACCCAACCCATACTCACCCACTCTTTCCCCTCTCTTCCCACTTCTTCCCACACTTAAAAAAAAATATCACTCCTTTCCACACTCACTCATTCATTCCCACACCTACATAAAACAATCATTTCTCATATTTTGAAATTTTTTACAATTTACGTAATTGTGTGTATGAATAATCTGATAGCAATTATAAACAGTTTTAATTTTTCGGATGTCATGAAATAGTTTTATTTTTTTGTTTTTCATTATTTTTATAATTTTTCATTATTTTTTATTTTTTATTTCTATTTTTTATTTTTTATTTCTATTTTTTATTTTATTTTATTTTATTTTTTATTTTTTAACTTAAAATTTAAAATATTTTGCAATTATTTTTATTTTTTTAGTTATTTATAAATTTTTACATTTTTAATTTTTTTTTATTTTTTTATTTTTTATTTTTCTGTATCTATTTATTTTTTATTTTTCATTTTTTTATTCCTGAAAAACAACCAACAAAAAATTCCAAAAAAAAAACAAAAATAAATACAAAAAAATAAAAAAATAAGAAAATAAAAAATAAATACAAAAAAATAAAAAAATTAAAACTGAAAAAATTTAAAAAATTTAATAAAAATTAAAATTACAAAAATTACAAATTAAAAATTAAAAAATAAAAAATAAAAAATTTTAAAAATATAAAAAATTAAAAATTAAAAAGTAAAAAATTTTAAAAATCAAAAATTTAAAAATTTAAAAATTAAAAATTAAAAATGTAAAATGAAATAATAAAAATACCAAAATAAAAAATAAAAAATAAACAAAATAAAAAAGAATGAACAAAAATAAAAAAAAATTCATCATCATTAATTACTATCACAATAAAATTGTTACATTAGAAAACAAATATTTCAACTTCATTCAACTGCATTCAGCTGTCACCCACACTCAGTCACTCATCCACTCTTTCTCACACTTAAAAAAAAAAATACCATACTCACCCACTCCTTCCCCCCTTTTCCCACACCCACTCATCTCACACCCCTCATTTCCCACTGAAAAAGAATAGGACCTAAATTGGGTGATGATAAGTCAATCTATGATGCCAATGATGAAAAATCTACCTTCTCCTCTTGTTGTTGAGCAAAAATTTATGAAGTGGCTAATTGTCTAGTGAATTTAGGTATAAACTATTTTGAAGTTAGTTTAGTTTCAGTTTTACATATAACAAAAATAAAATTTGTCTTTCAACGAAAATAATTTGAACATTGTATTTATGCTAATACATAACTTTTTGGATATTTAAAATGGCCAATTAGGGGACGCTAATATAATTAAGTGTTCATACTTTGTACATTTGACTTTCATGTCAACTGAATAGTTTCATGAGTTTTGATATAAACTTCCCATGCCCTTATGTTGTCTTACAAGAGGTGGGTTGAGATCAGATTTGTGGGTTGAGATATTTCTTAGTTTGAAGTGTTATGGCAATTTGGGGTATTTTATTTTAAACGGTTAAACATTAATTATAATTTTAGGTGTTTTATAAAGAGAATTTGATTATTGGATTTATATGGTTTAAAAGAAAACGAAAGTGATTTCAATTTTTCTTGTGCATTAAATAGATTAGATTTTGGTCAATTTATTTGAAATGTTAAAAATTAATTATACGTTTAAGATTTAATTGAATTAAATTTAATTGTAAGATATATATGCTTTGAAACAAAAAGAAAAATAGTTCGTTTATTTCCTTCTGTTAAATAGATCATATTAAATATGAAAGAAATTCAGTTTCACGGGCCTAATATGATGATTGTGTTTTATTTTAATTTTTTTTTATATTTCACATTCAACCCTTGCAATAAGTTATATCATGCTTACAATATGTAATTTTTCAGCACAACCCTTACATCTATATGATCATAATTAATATTGACTATGTTATCAAATTCAAAGAGAACGATAGCAGCGACGATAACTACAATGACAACAACAACAATAGTAAGAATGGAAATAATCATAGAAATCATATTTATATTTATATTTATATTATCTCTAATAATACATGCTCAAATGTACATTTGTAACGAAAAAGACAAAATAATAATAATAATTATGGAAATAAATTTTTTTATTATTTCTATATAAATTTGTATATTATATTATGTGATAATAATAAGGTGTCACCTAAGGTTTTACAGCTTGTTCAGTAATTACAATTCGGTTTCCTCAAGTTAAAACTTCTAAAACATGAACTTATTCCATTATAATGAAATAATAAAAAATTTTATATCCATTATACTCCCTTAATCTCTCTTTGATAATTAGATGATCATAATTAATATTGACCATGTTATCAAATTCAAGGAGAAAGACAAAATTACCGACAACGACAATGACGACAATAACAACAATAATAATAATGGAAATAATCATGGAAATCATAGTTATTTTTCTATTATCTCTAATAATACATGCTCAAATTTATATTTGTATCGAAAACTACAAAATAATAATAATAATAATAATGGAAATAAAAAATATTTATTGTTTCTTTATAATTGTGTATATTATATTATGTGTTAATAATAAGGTATCATATAAGGTTTTATGACTTGTTCAGTAATTATAATTTCGTTTCATTAAGTTAAAACTTCTAAATTATTAATGTATTTTATAATAATGAACTAATAAAATTTTTTATATCTATTATAATATCTTAATCTCTCTTTGATAATTTGATGATCATTATTAATATTGACTATGTTATCAAATTCAAGCGGAAAGATAACAACGACAGCAAGGATAATAACGACAATAACAACAATAGTAATAATAGAAATAATCATGAAAATCGTATTTATTATTCTATTATCTCTAATAACACATGCTCAAATTTATATTTGTATTGAAAAATACAAAATATTAATAATAATAATGACGAAAATTAAAAACATTTTGGTCCGTAAGAGCCACAATGGGCAATACAATATAATAGGGGATGAGGGAATCGAACCTGAGACCTAATGTGCCTAGTAAATAGTACAATACAATGAGGGATGGGGGAATCGAATCTGAGACCTAATGTGACTAGTAAAGATAAATTCAAGGGCTAAGATTGTTTAAGATTTTGATCCAACGGTTGTGAAGCAACATATACCCTAAATTTACTCCCATGTTAGCATTTTTTATTTTCTCAACACTCAACTCCTTACACATTCTAGCATTTATAATACTAGTCTGGACCCGTGCTTTGCACGGAGTATGTTTAAATAAACATTTTGTAGATATATTATCGAAATAATAAACGAATAGTTATGGTAGACATGATTAATACTATAATTTAGAGGAAATAATGGAAAAACTCAATGAAAAAGTTAAGTATACAAACACTTCGTGCATAATTAATGAAATTAATATTTGAAAACTATATAATTGTGAAAAAAGTCTATATAAGTATGATGGAGACAATAGATTGTGAATTTCTTACAAAGCATGCTAAATAGGATGATGATTGTTAGGGAAAAACTACACAGTTTTAATATTTATAAACCCCAAGTGCAAGGTGTATCGTTGAGTACTTGGGGTGTCGTCCGCAGGGAGTTGTGTTTCCAACTACCGAGGTTAACTAAAGCGTCTCAATCTAGGCCAGAGAGAGAGTGAAGGGAGAAGGACTAAACTACTAAAACAAATAAACAAAAAGGGACTTGGGTTTATGATTTTACCAATGAATGAACCAACTAACCAATACGAGCCTTAATCTACCCAAACCACACTATGAACAAGAGATGGTCGGTTGCACCATCAAAGACCACCCAAGCCCTCTTTCAAGGGTCATGAGCTAGTCTAATTCGCGTAACCACCTACTTTCGTGGGGTTAGTCGAATTAGACCACAAAACTAGCAACCCCGGACCTAGCTCGATTCGGATACTACTTTCGTGTCCCGAACTCGGCTATTCCCTCTCCCACACTAGCTAATTGACCTCACCTCTCAGCAAAAGTCAATCGCCCAAAAATATGGATGAAAGCTCTCTCAAGCATTTCATCGAACACTTGGCGGGCGTGAGGAAAAACTCTAGGTTCTAGGCATAGATTGGGTATGGTTAGGCCACATACAAGACTAATTAGTCATCAAGAGGCTAATCACAATCCAAGCCCACAAAATCTACCAACTAATCAACACAAGAAAGAATAAAACCTAACTACGCTTAAACTAGCAAACATGAACAAGAGAAAAGATGATAAAACTAATCTAATTCTAACAAGCAATTCTAAGATGGATTAAACATGAAACAAAGCAATTAAAACAAACCAAAATCAAACAAATAAATTAAATTAACGAAATCTAAAGCAAGAACAAAACATAAGATAAAAGAGAAGGAAGAGAAAACTCATGTTTGATAGGATGAATTCGCAATCCAATTCCTTGAATCTACAAGTTCCATCCTAATCTAATCCCCTCAAATGGGGTTTTTATTGCCTCTAATCTAATCTAAACTAACCTAGAAGAGTAGAAGAAGAAGCCCCAAGCGAACCCCGAACTCCTTTGCAAACCGCACGAAGGAGGGTTAAATAGAAAAAACCCGAGCGAACGGCGAACAGGAGGGGAGGCACGGTCGTGCCACGTGGCACGGTGGGGCCGTGCCACATTGCTGGCCGGCTCTGCCGGCTGGCTCCCGTTTTTTCGTCTTTTTGCTCGTTTTGACCCTTTTTCGCCCGTTTTCGCGGTAATTGCTTGGTTCAAGTTATTACCTTCAAAAATAGACAAAACAAGTAAAAATCTCAAAGAATACTGAATAAAATAAGAAAAACTCTAAAGATTACGTTATTATACGAGCTAAGATTAGGCAAAAAAGGCATGTAAAAGGTGACAAATTATCGCATATCAATGATAAGTCAATTTATGACTTCAATGACAAAAAGTCCACATCCTCTTCTTATTGGTGAGTAAAAATTTATGAAGTCGTTAATTCTCTAGTGAAGTTAGGTAGAAACTATTTTAAAGTCGATTTAATTTTAGTTTCGCATGTAACACAAATAAAATTTGTCTTTCAACGAAAATAATTTGAACATTATATTTATGCTATTATATAACTTTTTTGGCTATTTAAAGTGGTTCATGAGGGGGTGCTAATATAATTATGTATTCATAGTGTGTACATTTGGTTTTTAGGTCAACGTAATAGTTTCATGGGTTTTGATATAAACTTCTAATGCCCTTATATTGTCTTGTAAGATATATGTTGAGTTCAGATTTGTGAGTTGAGATATTTCTTAGTTTGAAATATTATGACGATTTGGGAAATTTTATTTTAAAAGGTAAAAGAATAATTATAATTTTAGGTGTTTTATGAAGAGAATTTGATTATTGGATTTGTATGGTTTAAAAGAAAACAAAAATTATTTCATTTTTTCTTATGCGTTAAATAGATTAGATTTTGGTCAATTTGTTTGAAACGTTAAAACATTAATTATACTTTTAAGATTTATATGAATTAAATATAATTATAAGATATGTATACTTTGAAAGAAAAAGAAAAATATTTCAGTTATTTTCTTCTGTTAAATAGATTATATTAAATGTGAAAGAAATTCAGCTTCACAGGCCTAATATGATGGTCGTGTTTTATTTTTATTTTTTTTATATTTCACGTTCAACCCTTACAGTATGCTATATTATGCTTACAATATATAATTTTTTAGCACAATCCTTACATATATATGATCATAATTAATATTGACTATGTTATCAAATTCAAAGAGAAAGATAACAACGACGATAATGACAATGACGACAACAACAACAATAGTGATAATGGAAGTAATTATGGAAATCATATTTATATTTCTATTATCTCTAGTAATACATGCTCTATGTATATTTGTATAAAAAAAAGACAAAATAATAATAATAATAATCATGGAAATCAAAAAAAGTTTATTATTTCTATATAAATGTGTATATTATATTATGTGTTAATAATAAGGTGTCACATAAGGTTTTTCGGCTTGTTCGGTAATTATAATTCAGTTTCCTTAAGTTAAAACTTCTAAAATATGAACTTATTCTATAATAATGAAATAATAAAAAAAAAATTATATCCATTATAATCTCCTAATCTCTCTTTGATAATTAGATGATCATAATTAATATCGACTATGTTATCAAATTCAAAGAGGAAGACAACATTGCCGATATTGACAATGACGACAACAACAAACATAGTAATAATGAAAATAATCATGAAAATTGTATTTATTATTCTATTATCTCTAATAATACATGCTCAAATTTATATTTGTATTGAAAAATACAAAATATTAATAGTAATGATGGAAATAAAAAACGTTTTGGTCCGTAGGAGCCACAAAAGGCAATACAATATAATGAGGGAGGGGCGAATAGAACTTGAGACCTAATATGTCCAGTAAAGAGTACAATACAATGAGGGAGGGGGGAATCGAACCTGAGACCTAATGTACCCAGTAAAAAGGGAGAGATTGGCGGTTATCAAGATAAATCCAAGGGCTGAGATTGCCTAAGATTTTGATCAACGGTTGTAAAGCTTGGATTAATGAGAAGCTTGGATTGAGGGAGGGAAGCATTTTTAGGCATCCACCCATTCTAGCATTTGTAAGAAAAAGATAAGGATTACTGTTGTAATTTTTTTAAGGATAAAATTATGTAGAGAGAAAATCGCTGAGAGAATCATATAAATTAACAAATATCTTTTTTATGGATAAAACCATCGAGATTAAAACATATCCTTCTTTTTCTAATTTTTTATGTTACTGTGACAATCTTTTTATAAAAAATTTGACAGTTGTGATTATGTAATTTGTTGCTCCATCGGTTCATAATCTTAAATTTATAAGAAAATTTGAAAAAATCACGTTATCACAACATTGTTATTATATAATATAGTATAGATATAGATGAACGACACCAAATAATACGTACTAATAGTTTTCTGAATAATTAATGTAACCTGCATAATTAAATACTAAAAATTATTGAATATTGCTAAATATATTTAAAAATATAATAAAATTTCCAAATGTTACCAAAGATGACTGGATTTGATATTGAATATTCTTGATCTAAATATTGCTGCTTATGCAAGATACCTTGGAAAATGTTATAATCTTCTATTCCGTTACATGGCCTAAAAATTCAATGTTTCTGACCATCCATTTCATTTCACAAATATCATGAATTCAGTGAATCTTTCCATGAATGCTTTGCCAATTAAATTAGGATTGGGAGGAGTTGAATTTCTATGATGTGACAAGTTGCATGCTGTGGAGTGAGACAAACATAGAGACGTGTGTTGCAAGAGTATCAATTGGACCAAGTTGTGACAGTTGAGTAGAGAAGGCAAGGAAAGAAAGCAAGAGACGTAGCACCCAAGAGAGAGACCAACAGAGTGGATTTGGTTATGAAAACCATTGACCATCTCCATTAGGTAGGACGTGTTCTTTTTCACGATAAGATAATACTGTAAAAAAATATAAAGAATTGTAAGAAGATGTAAGAAATTGTAAAAAGTTGTGAGGAGTTGTAAAAGGCTATAAGAATAAACGTAAAGAGTTGTTGAATTATTAAAAAGTTGTATAGGATAGTTTTGAGATATGTATGTATAATTGTTGATCTTTAATGTATGAATTATGAAAAAAATTATTTTATGAAGATAAATTACGTATATCATTGATATTTATGAAATAAATTTTATAACATCAATAAACAAATTATATTTTAACATTACAAAGAAAAAATTATTTTTCAACAATTATCGCTTTGGATGATAAAAAATAATATTGAAATAACATAATTAATAGAAATAAACCTTCAAACAAAATTGACTATCAATAAGATAAATTTAAGCCGACAAATATATAGAACCAAATATGTTCCACACTTGAGGTGATTTTTTGGTATTAACATCAGTTTCACCTACTATATAGGCAAATTTTAAAAAAAAATTTCTCAACAAAATTGAATAGAACCCTAAAAATGAAATTCTAATTGAATTAAACATTTTGGAATTAAATTCAATCTAATGTTCAATTGTACGATGATAGCAACCACGTAGTCTTGGATAATCTTATGGATGAAATAGTTGAAATACTTTCGTCACCTACAGTTTGACTATTTTCATGCATTATTCACGTCGAATCTCAAACATAAATGCGATTTTTTTTTTATAATTTTAAAAAATGTTGACTTATTTTCTTTATAATGGCATACATATTTCATGTCAAAACTCAAATATTAATTCACATCATTAAATTCTGTTTTTATGTTTATACAAATATTATATTCATAAAAAAATTGCAAGATTTTTCATGTTGGTAGTATATAAAAGAATATATACATATTTCTATAAATATGAGAAAAAAATAGATGATAAAAGTTGAATGTTATAAAAAATATTTTAGGAGATTTAAGAAGATATAAGAAGATGTAAGGAGATATAACAAAATATAAGACGATGTAAGAAAAAATAAGAAGATGTAAAAAGTTATAAGGATCGAACAATAAGCTGTAAGCTACAAGTTAAATCCCCCTGATAAGGGCCTTAGTCTTGCAGATCAAAAGAATTCAACAAATAGTACTTAAGGGTCCGTTTAGATGGGAAGTAAATGGGAGTAAAGAAGGGTAAGGAAGAGTAAGTACTACTCTTAACCCATCTTTGGGAGTAAGAAGGGGAGAGTAAGGAGGAGTTACCCTTACTCCCCTTTACCAAGGAAGTTGAGAATGAAATCTTTAAATCAGCGAGGGCTAGGGAAAGAAGAACTAGGGACTTGGGTGTCGTGAGGCGCATCAAAGATGAAATGGTAAGATGCTGTCTAAGGATGCAAAAATCAAGTAGATATGGCAAATGTATTTTTCCAAACTCCTCAATGGTGAAGTGATGAAAGATTTTCGAAGTAGGGAAAGAGAGAGAAATGAGAGGTGTCTCGATCCTCAATCGTGTGATCCTATAAGCAAGGACGAGATTAGAGAGTCCCTAAAGAAGATGACTAGTGGAAAGGTAGAGGGACTAGGCCAGATACCAGTGGAAGTGTGGAAGTATTTGGGTGAAGAGGGATTAGAGTGGTTAACAAAACTTTTCAGTGTTATTTTTAGGCCTGCTAAGATGCCCAGAGAATGGAGATTTAGTATACTCATCTCATTGTACAAGAACAAATGTGATATTCAGGATTGTAATAATTATAGGGGTATAAAGTTGCTTAGTCACACTATGAAGTTATGAAAGAGAGTGACTCAAAGAAGGTTGCGGAAGCATACTTCGGTATCAGAGAACCAATTTGGTTTTATGCATAGCAGGTCGACCATATAGAGGAGATTTACCTCCTCAGAAGGCTTATGGGATTGTACATAGATAGAAAGGTAGATCTTCAAATGGTGTTCATTGACCTGAAAAAAGCCTATGATAGGGTTTCGCGTGAAGTATTATGGAGATGCTTAGAAAAGAAATGAGTGTCACCTGGGTATATTCGAGTTATTAAGGATACGTACGAGAGGGGTAGGACGAGTGTTAGGTCACCAGGAGTGACTACCTATGACTTCTTTCGTTGGTATGAGATTGCATCAAGGTTCCGCTTTAAGCCATTTTCTTTTCACTCTAGTTACGGATGAACTTACAAAAGGGATTCAAGATGAGTTACCATGATGTATATTATTCGCAGATGACATTGTTCTTATTGATGAGACCAGAGAGGGAGTTAATGACAAGTTGGAGCAATGGAGGCATACACTGGAGTTTAGAGGTTTTAGAGTAAGCAGATGAAAACTGAATACCTTCATTGTTGTTTCAGTGGAAGGGCAAACGTGGGGGAAGAAGTCACCATTGATGGGATGGTGATACCTAAGGTCGAGAACTTTAAATATCCAGGCTTGATCATTCAATAGAATGAGGATATTGACGAAGATATTAACCAGCACATAAAAGTGGGTTGGCATAAATGGAAGTATGTTTCAGGTTTGTTGTGTGATAAGAAGATGCCTGTAGGATTAAAAGACAAAGTTTATCATATGATAATTAGACCGGTTGTACTATATGGATCGAAGTGTTGGCCTGTAAAAAAGGCACAGGTCTAAAGGTTGATGGTAACAAAGATGAGGATGATTACGTGGATATGTGGTTATACGAGAATGAATAAAATTAGAAATTGAGTAATTAGAGATTTAGTTAAAGTGGTTCTCATAGAAGATAAGATGAGAGAAACAAGACTCAGATGGTTTGACCATGTGAAAAGAAGGAGTGTGGACACTGTAGTGAGGAGATGTGAGAGGATTAACATCCCCGAAGGTAAAAGAGGAAGGGGACGACCAAAGAAGAGTTTAGACGAGGTGACTAGAGATGATTTGAAAGTTGTAAGATTGACGGAGGACATAGCTCAGGATAGGAGACTACGGCGGGATAACATTAGGATCTTAGATCACAGAGAGTTGGCAACTTGATTTGGTTGTGGTTTTTTCAGTTGCATAGGGTAGGGTTTCTTTTCCCCCAAATGTCGTGTTTGTATGCAGGTAATACATACGTTTGGAAAGAAACACTGTCTGCCTACCTCTGTTTTTTAAGGTATAATACCTTCCTCTACTTTGTTGTACGTATGTTGTACGTATATTTAAATAGTTACGACCATCTGATTTATTAGGATTTTCTAGTTCATTCCTTGATGCAAATCCCTAGTTTTTTCCATTAATGTTTCCGTAAAATCCTTCTTTTATAAAACATTTTCACAAAATCATTATTTTTGTGGGGCTCTTGGATTTAGTCTCTCTACAGGCATGGATGTTGATAGAGGTAAGACTGCCTATATCTGAATCCCCCCAGACCTCGTGAAAGCGGGACTCACACTGGGAGTTGTTGTTGTTGTTGTTCTTATAAATCTAAATATAATATATTATAATATATTTAGTCAGGGCATATGTGTCAATTTCTTCATTTACTCTTATTTACAATCACATTCTCCCAAACAAAGGTAAGTTCTTAATCTCCTTAAACTCCTAAACAAGAGTAATCAATTAACTCTTATTTACTTTCCCTTACTTTTACTCCTTCTTACTCATATATACTCTTATTCCTCTAACTTACTAATTACTTCTCTCCCAAACGGGCCTTAAGAGTTAAAAATTTACTGGAGTACATATTCGATCTTCAATAAGAAATTATTATTTTTCAATCAATAAAAAGAGGTCTTAGTTATAAAAATATCTTAATTTTTACCAGTAAATAAGCAAATTTTGAATAATGACGTTAGAGGAAATCAAGATACATAGTCAAACTACAATAACAAATTAAGAACTTCCTAACTCCAATAGCAAAAAGTTTGCCAATCCATAGCATGAAAGCTTGATTTATACAAGAATGTTCGATTTACTTGAAAAGGCCTTGACAAGAGATAGAATACATATCTCCCTTGTGTAAGGATTCGGGACTCAAGGGTCGTCCAAGCTAGGGTCTTTGTTTCGAGGTTCGCGGACTCTCTTTTCTTTTCTTTTTCCCTGTCTCTCTTTTCATAATATATATTTGTTTAAAGAAATTCATAATATACATATACTCTTATTTTTATGTTTTTCTTGCCAAAAAAAAAAAAAAACAAAACTTAGGAAGGCCGAGCCCCTTTCACAAGGGTTTATTTAATGAGAATAACATTGAAAAATACATGATACTTATCATTTTGGTCCTTACGACATATAGAATCCGGATAAGAGCATAGGCGGAGTCATGTTGGGGCAAAGGGGGTCAATTGATCCCGCAACTTTTTTGGAAAAAAAGAAATGAATGTGGGATATTTTTCTGGGCAAGAAAAATAGATATATATTAATTAGTTCATAAGCACATATCATAAGAGTGCATAGTAGGGTACTAGTTGTCCCTTGCTTTGGGTAAGAGGTCTCTGGTTTGACTCTTCATTCTGCCTTTTTTGTTTTTTGTTTTTTTTTTGAAGTGCCCTTTAATTTTCCAATCTTCCCCCTTGCTTAGAATCCTGGTTCCACCACTGGATAGGAGGATCAAGATAATGAAAGGCACGTTATTTCACTACTCCTGAACTTATTTGGAAAAGTTAAATGGCACACTAATAGGCGAACATTTCATCATTAATCGCCATTAACTTGATTTTTGTGTATCTCAAATGGGACATGAATTAGTCGAGAGAGACATACATAATGATTCAACCCGATTGTCGTCTATGTTCTTTACCAATATATCCAAATGATATGAAGTAAATCCTGGAAACATCTGGATACTCTAATGTTTAGGATGCGGTTCTTTTCGTAGGTAAATTGGGTGGGTAAAAAGATGAAGTGGGTTGATGTTGGTTGAAGTTGGTATTTTTTTTTGAGGTGGGTTGAAGTAGGTTAAAATTAGTATATTTTTTTTTTCTTCTGGTGGGTTGAAATGGGTTAAAATAATGAGAATGTAATTATGTGTGATAATTTATAAAGTTATTGTAATTTTTAGTGTATTTTTTCACTGAATGATAATTTTATAATTTTGTAACTATTTTTCTGGAAGTTGGAGACCGATGCAACTTGTAAATAATTTTTAACGATTTGGGTTACAAAATTTATTGATGAAAACTTTTTATATACGGACCTTTTTTTCATGGGTAAATTTGAAAATACCAACCTCAACCCACTTTTACCCACTTCAACCTACTTCAATATATTTAAACCTACTTAAACTATCAACTAAAGTTCAATTTATGATATTAAAAAAATTCAACATACTTCAACCCACCTCACCCTTTTACTCACCCCAATTTATTTATAAATTTTCACCATTTTCAAATCATACTACTTTGCAAAAATAATTAAATCTCACATGACACTTTACAAATTATTAAAATTATGAAGGGGTGGGTTGAAGTTGATTGAAGTGAGTTGAGGTAGGTTGAAGTGGGTTGAGGTATGTTGAGGTAGGTTGAAGTAAGTTGAAGTGAGTTAAAGTAGGTTAAAATGAGTTAAGATTAGTAAATTCAAAATGACCTGTGAAAAGAACAGGACCTTAGACAATGTATTACCCTGATAATTTACCGTATAAATAAATTAAGGCACATAATAAACAGTTCGACAACAGTAAACATGGGATGGATATCCTTGAGTCTAATAGCAGATCTGTAGGCCTCATCGCTTTGTCTTGGGTCAAAAATTGGCGCTGGACATGCCGAAAGTAGCCCAAACGACCATCAAATGCTCCCCAAAAAAGGTAACACACGGTTGGACCTTGCAGTGTCCACTTAGGCCTTGTGAAAAACTAGAAAAAAATTCTGGTGTTGATCATTGTTGTAACTGGATCTTATCAAACTGATCCGAAATATTTATATAGAACAATCTAAATCTAGCTCTTTAACAACCTTGTTTGTTGCCTCTCCGATATTATGTACAGTAGCCCCCAAGATTATAACTAGGTGAATGGTGGAGCTTTCTTCGTACGCTGCGTGTGAGCTGGAGATTCTTCAAGAACTGATACGCTAAGGGACATTGAGTTCACTAATCGATGTTTGGGTTTACTAACTAATCTCTGTTAAATTTTATATATTAATCGGACTTTAAATAAATAGTTATGCGTATAAACTTAAATGAGGTTTCAACCCAAAACCAATTGCAATGGGTGGAGTAATAATCTCTTGCAGAAATGTGGTTCCGAAAGAAGCTCTATGCATCGCATGTTCCTCCCACGCGTTGATCTATGATGTTTCAGTATTATGTTAGTGTCTAATATCCATCCTTGCAAGTGCTATTGTGCTACCTTGCTGCTTGAGAACAATCTCCCTGGTGCCATTCTACAACAGCAATCTCCATTTCATGGATGCACAATAATTTTGTCCGTGAAAGTGCGGCTAAAAAAGTTCAGAGGTATATGCAATGCATTAAGCTTCTTTCGGAATCATCTTTTGCTTATTATAAGACTTATACATCATTATGTACAGTAGTATAAAGTGCTTTGATTGTCTTACCCTCTACCATCTCTTATTTAATTATAAATACACGATACGTGTAGGGATGATAACGGGATGGATATGGGGTGGGTTGAGCCATACGCTTACCCATACTCGTTTTCAAAAATCGTACACATATCTGTACTTGGATCCATCGAGTATTAAAAAATGAAACCCATACCCACACCAATCAGATTTTGCGAATTTTATCTGGGTTCATATAGAGAATGGAAATTAATACCCATATATAGGTCATATTTAGATTATTAGTTAACATCTAGGCAACATACATCCAAGTACGATATCCATTTTTGTCATTATGAGATTGCAAAGTTGTAATATTTGTGAGTATATTGTTTGAAAATATGAAATCAAATACACTGTTGACTAATTTCTTGATAGAAGGGTTTGGATTGAAATTAAACCGGAAAAATGTTGAAATAAAATAACTTTTTTGTTATTATAAACTAGTATAAACCCGTGCTATGCACGGTGCATGATGAAACAGATATTTAAAAAGTATGTATCATTGAAAAAATCAAAAAATTTATCGATAAGTAGTTATTGAAAAAAATAAAAAGTTTTGAATTTCATAAATAGCAACTGAGATAAATAAAGTCAAACAAAAAATTAATTGAATCATGTAGGATAGTTTAAAGATATAGAATTAGTGGTTTATATTTAGGGATGAGGGTTCTACCCAAACCCGAAAAATTCTAAACGAACCTTCTTTATTTATGGTGGGTTCGGGTATAAAAAATGGAGGAAAAGCAGGTATGTGGCAGGTGTGCCAAAACAGGTATAGGTATGGGTACAGATCGGGTACAGGAATACCATACCCAACCTCGCCCCATATCAACACCCGATTGTTTTTTAAAAAAAATTTGGGGCCGAAGCGAGTAGACTGTAGTGAAAAAAAGGCCAAAATCTGTACCTAAATACATATTGTGCTCTCATATTCAGCTGACAGCTACTCTACTCTTATGCACCTACAAATTTGATATTTTGTAGGGACACAGTGCATTTCAATTATGAGTATTATTTTTTAAACTTAATAAATCCGACGTGTATTATTTTAATTTTAAATATGTAGCCAGAAATTTAATAAGGGGGAGATCCATGTAAAAAAGTAATTTTCATTTAGTTTTGAGCCTTTAAAAATTAAATTTAATGAACCCGATAGGTGTTAGTTTTTGCAATGTATATGTACCAAAATAAAACTTGAATAGCTCGAAAAACCCGATGGATATTGGTAGGGTATGAATTTTTAAAACCCGATGGGTACGGGTGTGGGTATGAGGATGGTTTTAGAAAATGAGTATGGGTGCGGGTACGGCTCCACTCGCCTCGAACCCGCCTCACACTCATCTCTATCTATATTTAATAGATGGCTAACCCATAGATAATAAGATTATTTTATATTCTTTATGATTTTTAAAAAAAAGTAATAATAAAGACATGATTTATTTGGGGAATGTACGTTTTTTTAATAGATATAATCAAAGGCTTTGATTTAATAGGTGATTAACTTTTACGGTTGAGATTACACCAAACAAATCACTTACGTTGTAGCATTTTCGGTTTTTCCAAAGATTATAATTTTTATTAAATGTTTGAGATTTGTTTAAGATAATAGGATTATCATATAGTCTTTTTCACATATAAGTAAAATTATCAGAAATTTTTTAAAAAATAAAAATTATAAAAGAGTATTTTACTTGAATAATGTAGTTTTTTTAACTTTAAAATCTACGGTTTAGATTTAATGAATAAATATAATTGCCTATTTTTTTCCCTAGATAATTTTTTTGATTGAATTTTTTCCCTGGATAATTGGATCGTCATTTATCTTTTATAATGTACATCCAAAATCGTGGGGGATTTTTCTTAAAAAAATAAACGGATATCTTAGCTTTAAAATCAACAATTTAGATCTATTGCATAAATAATTTTTATCGTTAAAATTACACTAAATCATACAAATCACACTTGTTGCAGCATTCTAGGGTTTTTCAAAGATTACACATTTTTTAACTACTCGATATTTTTTTAGATAATAGGATTATCATATATCCTTTATCACATAACCGAAATTATGATGGATGGTTCTAACAATAAAAATTATAAATTTGATGCATAAATAATTTTTATGGTTGAGATTATACTAACTCCACAAGTCACACTCATTGCAACATTCTAGGGTATTCCAAAGATTATCATATTTTATAACTGTTGAACATTTTTTTAGATATTAGAATTATCATATATCCTTTATCGCATATAATCAAAATTATGAAGGATTTTTTTAAAAATAAAAATTGTAAATTAGTATTTTGCTTGGATAAGGTATTTTTTAACTTTAAAATCTACGATTTAGATTTAATGAATAAATATAACTACCTATTTTTACCCTAGATAATTTCTTCTGATAGATTTTTTTGCCTCAATAATTGCATTATCATATAGCTTTTATCATGTATATTTTTAATGAAAATAAAAGGACATCTCAGCTTTGAAATCGACAACTTAGATCTAATGCATAAATAAATGTTTTATGGTTGAGATTATAGTAAATCTCATAAACTGGACTCGTTGTAGCATTCTAGGATTTTCTAAATATTATCACATTTTTTAATTGCTTGGAATTTTTTTGAGATAATAGAATTATCATATATCCTTTATCACATATAACTGAAATTATTAGGGATTTTTTTTTAAAAATAAAACTATAAATTGGTATTTTAATTGAATCAGGTATATTTTTTTTAACGTTAAAATCTATGGTTTAGATTTAATAAATAAATATAATTATCCGGTGCTTTTCCCGAGATTTTTTTAATAGAATTTTTTTTTTGATAATTGGATTATCATCTATCTTTGATCATGTATATCCGAAATCATAGAGATTTTTTTTAAATAAAAACAAAGAGATATCTTAGCTTTAAAATCAACAATTTAGAACTAATGCATCAATAATTTTTATGGTTATGATTAGACTAAATCCCACAAATCACTTTCGTTGTAGTATTCTAGAGTTTTCTAAAGATTACCATGTTATTGTATCTACTTGATATTTTTTAGATATAGGATTATAATATATCCTTTATCACATAACCGAAATTATGAAGGATTTTTTTTTAAAATAAAAATTATAAATGGGTATTTTACTTGAATAAAGTAGTTTTTTTTAGCTTTAAATTCGCAATTTAGATTTACTGAATAAATATAACTGCTTAGTTTTTTTCCTAGATAATTTTTCTTGATAGACTTTTTTTCCCTAGATAATTAAATTTTCATCTATATTTTATCATGTATATCCGAAATCATGGGGGATTTTTTAAAATAAAAATAAATAGATATCTTAACTTTAAAATCGATGGCTTAGATCTAATGCATAAATATTTTTATCGTTGAGATCAGACTAAATCACACTCATTGCAACATTCTAGGGTCTTTTTGAAGATTATCACATTTTGTAACTACTTGGGATTTTTTTAGATAATATGATTATCATATATAGTTTATCACATATAATCGAAATTATGAGTGATTTTTTAAAGAATAAAAATTATGGATTGGTTTTTCAGTTCGATAAGGTAGTTTTTGTAACTTCAAAATCTACCGTTTAGATTTATTGAATAAATATAACTGCTTAGCTTTTTTTCTAGATTTTTTTGATAGAATTTTAGATCTAATGAATAAATAATTTTTACGATTGAGATTACACTAAATTATGCAAATCACACTCGTTACACCATTCTAGGATTTTCCAAAGATTATTACATTCTTTTAACGGCTAGAAATTTTTCTATGGACATAGATATATTATAGACAGATATATTTTTTTAAAATTAATTTTAGTTTTTTGCAATTCCAATGGCAGTAATTAAAAACAATCTTAATCTAACAGTTGAAAAATCTAATTCTTGAGACTTTAGATAAACAGTAGGATCCACAAGATTGATAATTTT
>JACYFF010031957.1:117904470-117915575 GCA_017589665.1 Selenicereus undatus | reverse complement strand
GAGAACGTTCTGAGTAAACTTGTAATCACTAATTGATCTCTTCTTCGAGCACATCGCTCTAAGATCAATTCTGTACTATCCCATCATTATAGTGGATTCTTCGCTCATCGCACCCGTGATTTTTCCCATTTACGATTTTTCACGTAAATCTTGCTGTTTGTTCTCTTTATCCTGTTAATATCGTATTTTGTGATTCATTGTTACTTCCAATCAAATCCTAACTGATCCTAACAAGTGGTATCATAGCACTAGTTATAGGATGACAACAGTCACAAAACTCGATATTCCCAAATTCGATGAGGGATATGAGTTTCAATATCTGGAAGGTCCTTATGATGGTCATTCTCATCCATAACGAGTTAAAGAAAGCTCTTGGTGGTAAAACAAAAAAACCTCTTATCATGACAGAAAACTCTATCAACAATTCAGTTGTGCTTTGCAACCTATATTCTCCGTAAAATTCTGAATACCATTTAAAATTTTCAACTTATTTATCCTTAATAATCTAAGAAAATAACTATTAGAGGAGTAGTGTATTGACGGATGACCCACATTGTAAAAAGATATACATTTGTTTAAATACCATTAGAGACTTGGGGAATTTTCCTTCCCCTTGTTCGCCCTTCCTCTCACACGTCATCTCTTACCTAAGATGTTATTATGTGATGTAGCCCTTTGTGTGAATTTGTTGACCAATATTTAAAATTTTTTTAAAAAAACATTGTATTAAGAAAATTGCTAGTTGCCGCCTCACTTCGACTACTGCTTCTCTAATTTATTTATTTTTTTCCCCTTAAGTGTAGATTATTAAAAAGCAAATAGATTGGTTGAGATTGGTTGAGGTGGATTGAAGTTGATATTGTTTTTGAGGTAGGTTGAAGTGGGTTAAAGTAGATTAAAGTTAGTATATTTTTTTTGTGGTGAGTTAAAGTGAGTTAAAATATTGAGAATGTAATTAGGAATGGGTGGGTTGAGGAAAGTTAAGGTGGGTTGAAGTGGGTTGATGTTGGTATTTTTTTTTTCAGGTGGATTGAAGTTGGTTGAAATACGTTGAAGTGGGTTAAGTGAGTTGAGGTTGATAAATTCAAAAGGACCTACGAAAAAAAGAGAGCCAAAGTCTAGGATGTTAAAGAATTTTTCATAAGTTTGAATTATGAATGAGGTAACCTTCAAAATTTAGATTATTTGAATCTAATATTTCTTTGCTTTAACATCTTTATTTTTGGAGTCTAGCATGTTGGAAAGTCGGTATTGTATGTCCGTTGAGCAACTATGTCTCAGACTGCGAGAGCAATTTTTTAATCTTACTTTGGTGCTACTATATGTCATTTCGTTAATCTAACTGAATTGTTTTTGACACAATAGTAGTTATTACTAAGGTATTACTTGAAATTAGAATTATATACTATATTGTTACATGTATTTATCTCCTCCCCTCTCTCTAGAAAATTCTAGCCTTCTCTTCTGTCTCTTTAAAAAAAAAAAAAAAAAAACTCATGTTTTTCCGTTTTCTTCTGTGGGGCTATCATTGGTTATTCCCAAATAGTAAGCCACGATTCTTACTTTATTCATGTTAGTCCTATTAGTTTTATGAATAATTATTCTCTCTCTATTTGTGAGAGTCTCTATACCCACTTCTAATTGGTGGTTTTGTATCACCCACTTGGAGCAGATCTATCAACTTCTTTTCATTTCGTTATGTTTGTCTAGGAGATTGTTAATTGACTGCAAGATCAATCTATAACAATCGTCAACTGTTCAAATTTAGACTACCATAATATATGAATCTTTTTGACAAGAAGATTACAATATACAAGATTTGCGGAATCCCATGCTAGAGGTTGTATTATGAAGTAACAATTAATAAGAATAAGAGTGTTTAGAAGAGTTTCAATTAGTTTTTTCTATGAAAGGGTTTATTTTATTATTTTAATTTAAATTTGTTTGAATGTCATACTTATTGCAAATATCACATGGTTTTAATTAATGAATTCATTCTTTACCATTAAAAAAAATATAAGTCAAAATTACGATATTGATGTCATGGGTTTAAGGCTCCGTTTGATCGTTAGAAAATTTGGTGGAAAGAAAAGTTAAATGAAAAAAAATGTGAAGGAAAAAAACTTCGAAGAAAGTGAGTTTTTTTTTCTCTTGTTTGGATTTGAAGAAAAAATACAAGAATTTGAATGAGAAATTTGAATGTTGATGTCATCTAAAAAAGTAGCTAGTGCAAGGTTGGAGGAAATTAGGAATTCCTTTGAGAACTTTTCCCAGATTTTTTCCATAATTTTATGAGGAAAATTTTATCATCTGTTTCTAACAATTTTTCCATCAAATTTTCATCTATATTTTTTTCTTTATGATTTTCTATAAACCAAACACAAGAAAAAAAAGTTACTTTCTCAAAAAAAAATTCTTTCCTCAAATTTTTTTAAAGTCGAAATGGAGCCGAAATTTTATCATACGTGCATAAGTGCAAATGTACGATTTAATAACAGTTTAGGCCACACTTACACAAACATCAGATTAATATAACTTCTTTTTGTAGGAATAAAGAAAAAGAGTGATTTGTCTTTTTTATTATTATTACTAGTATAGACCCGTGCTTTGCACGGTGCATATTACAGTACAGATATATATAGTCAAAATAATCGAGGAATGTTCATTGTATACAAAGTTAATATTGTAATTTAGAAAATGATACTTAAATTTATTGAAAAATATGAATAGATAGCACTTTTATGTATAACCATTGAAACTCAATAATTAAAACAACGTATGATTATCAAATACGCGATATAACGTATGACAGAGATTGTAGGTAGTCAAAATGAAACTAAAAATCATGTTAAATGATATGATAATTCGTTAATTTGTGGTGGCAGTGACGAAGAATTCACATTCTCTTCTTCTACCTACATTAAAAATTAAGTTTTTAGTAATAATTTGATTAGCAATGATATAATGAAGATTACAACTATATCTTGTGTACATGGTGTATCTAACGTCAGTGTTTCGTAAGTAATACACATTCACCTTCCAACTTACTGGCGCAATAAGAGTGATAGACAATTCTACTTCATGGCATCGTCGATGCTCCATAACAAATACCCATGGTTTATCCATACAATCATTTATAATCGCATATACTGATAGATGACCATACGGCTGTAGAGAATGTTATAATGAGATAGTAATCAAAAAATAAAGCATCCAAAACGTGATTGGCACAACTTCAGTTTGGCTTCGATTTGAGTTTTCGGTGTTGGTCGTTCTTTGGATAACTGGATTCTCTATTCGGTTCATATATACGTTCAGATTCGGTTTTTCATTCTAGGCCAGAGCTGAAGGGAGTTAGAGGTGAAGAAGTTAAGTTTAATTTCTCTCCTATTTGTTAAGTTCTCTGTTTGTATTTTGGTTATTCAAGTTGATTTTACTTTGCATAATTTGCCTATAATTAAAGTTAATGGTGATGGATAAGGTAGTTTCTTCATGATATTGATCTTCCAGTGTAGCGTGCTGAAATAATTGGTTATTAATTAACTAAACCTTGACAATTTAATTCAATCGTATCACATTTAGTTTTATAGCGATCTAATTTTATAACACTTCCCTAAAGATCAACACTCGTACTTACTACAGCGATCAACCATACACTTGCGAAATTCATAACATAAATATACAACTGAAAATGTATAATCAATAGTACCTAACAGTGAATAAATTAGATAATTTTTTTAGACTATCATAATTTTCAAATTATTATAGAGAAATTAAAATATTATAACTGCGATCGAAAATATTTGCTAAACTTATTGTAGTATATTTCGATATATTAGAAATTTTAGTTGATAGTTTCTCACAATTTGCACTTGTCAATCATTGCTTCTTCTTAAAAAGTTATTAATTATTTTATTTAAAAAACTCAAAATATTGTATATGACATGGTTGCTATATGGAATATTGTAATATTTTATAAATAATTATTACCAATAAAAACCTATAATTTTTTTCACTTACTATATGGGTATAGAAATAATTGTTACAGATAAAAAAAATATAAAACTTCATCAACCTCTTAAAAGGAACATTTTTCGACCCTTAATTAATTGTCATTGTGTGAATTTTTGTTCATAAAAAAAAATAGTGATTTTATGAACTTTAATTCATGACCAAGAAATATAAGAAGAAAAACACCTTATCCCGCTTTAAGAATGTTTGGAAAGAAAATTCTTTTGTCTAGGTCTAACTCTTCTATTAATTCATATATCTCTTTTATTTAACCTAAAAATAATATGCAAAGTGGCTAATTTCGGGTTTACCATTAAAATAAGAAAAGTGAAACTTTAATATTTTATTCCTTCCTTGGATCACTAAAATATTAATACCATCCATAAACTTTAGTACATATATATTTTCAGTGATTTAGAAAAAGTTATTAAAGTATATTTTGTTTTTAGGTAGTTAATAGATTCCACTATAAAAATGGGTCAAGAAATAATATACTTTTAATTATGATGGTAATTATTTTTATTGAAAATCTGATGGTTGTGATTATATAATCAAATAACCTAATGATATTATGATGATAATTATTTTTATTGATTTAGGAAAGGATATCAAAGTATATTTTGTTTTTAGGTAGTTAAGAGATTCTGTTACCACAAAAAAAATCAAGATATTATATATTTTTAATTATGACGGTAATTATTTTATTAAAAATCCGACGGTTGTGATTATATAATCAAATAATTCAACGGTTCAAAATCTCAAATTTATGAGAAAATTCGAAAAAGTCACGTCATCACAACATTGCTTTTATATATAGTATAGATTATTCAAAGAGAAAGTTTATGTAGGGTTTGAATTCTCGAGGACTTGGGCGAGAGGGCCGTAGGGGCTTCTAGGAATAAAGAAAAAGAGTCATGGGGTAATCCTTTTCAGAGATGAACCGGTGATTATCAGTTGTGTTCTAGGTTTTTCTTTTCCAAAATGGTCATGCGTGACGTCAGCATTAACGTATTTATATTCTTGCATTCGTCATTTTGTTCACACTGATGAGAAGTCATTATAAAACAGATCTAAAATAATCAAACAAACAAATGTTGATTTTTCAATTTAGTTTGAATGCAGTAGTAAAGATCTGGCTCAATTATTTTTTATTTTTATTTTTTTGTGCAGAAGAGGGGATACAACCCCTGGAAAAGACTTTTATTGATTCACAATAAATCTGGAGAATTTAACCCCTATTTGATCTGCGTACAAGGAGGACGAAACCTCCCTACGAGGTTCATTGAAGTAAGCAAAACTACAAGTAAGTCCAATTCCTAAATTTGCCAGTGCATCCGCTACTTAGTTAGCTTCTCGATAGCAATGGGATATCCTTACTTCCCAGTTGTATGATTCCATAAGGCTTTTACAGCACTAGACAATAGTGTGGTGTCTGGCGTTGCAATTCATGTTTCCCTTTAACATTCCCATTACCATAATCGAATCGACAAAAATTATAACCTTTTTAAAATCCTTATCCCTTGCTAAAAGGAGTCCTCTCAACACTGCTCTCAGTTCCGCCCTGACGGACGAGCAGATACCCAGTTTTTCAGCAAACCACCCAACCATTCGCCCTTTCCTCCTCGAAAGACACCTCCACACCCAGCCAAGTCCGGGTTTTGTCTCGAGGCACCATCCATGTTCAATGTAACCCAGTCAGCCGGAGGGGGCTCCCATCGCACAAGTATTCAATCCAAATATTGTTGTTCGGATTATACCACTTGCACTCATTAATGTAAACTTTAGTAGTTTCCGCAAACTGATCTAGCATAAACCTGATTTTATCCGTTGGGGTATCCAATGATCTTCCAAAACAGGCATTATTTCTCCATCGCCATAGCCACCATATGATGATGACAAATTTCATGGGCCAATAAATGTCATGCTTCGTGTGTCCTATGTTACGGTAAACCCATTCTCGCAAGTCAGAGCTTGGGTCATGAACTCCTTGCCCTAATTGCTCAAAATGTCTCCAAATTCCTAGCGCTTCACTGCATGTGCGAAGAATGTGCCTGGTATCTTCCGTGATTGTCGGGCATGTGTGGCAGTGTGGATTAGAGGTCAGGCCTCTTTTAACTCCCCACTCATTTGTCATGAGTCCTCCATGGAGAATAATCCATAGTAGCATCTTCATTTTTTGCGGCGCCTTAATCCTCCAAAGTGTCTTCCATCTAACCTTGACTACTGGTGAGTCGTCCTCTCGCTGAATATCTATGGATGACTGTATGGAGAAGCTGCCCGAGCTTGTCCCTCCCCAAAAAGGTTTATCGCAAACTCCCATGTTTGGATAAACTTGAACAGCTGCAATCCGGCTTTGAATGTTTGGCGGCAATAGACCTTCCAAGTCCCCCCACCGCCATCCTTCATCATATTGCCAGTAATCCGCGACTGTTCTGAGCTGGTCAGTCATAGGTATGGGTCGGGTTGCTAGCTCCATCAAAGGCTTTTCCGCAGCCCATCTCTGCTCCAGAAAAACGTATGTTGTCCATCACCTATAGAATATGCCATACCCTTTTGGAGGATAGGTTTACTCTCACTGATTCCTTTCCATAGATTCGATGAATTTCGACATCTCGTAAACATATCAATACCCAAACTTCCTTTGCCATAACGATGTTTCAAAACTCGAACCCACATGGCATCTGGTTCATGAATCATTCTCCATCCTAATTTTTCCATTGACACCGAGTTGAGCTCTCTCATGGATCGAATCCCTAATCCACCCTTGGATATGGAACGCGTAATTGTAGTCCATGCAACAAGATGAGGTCTTCATTCTGTGCTGGCACATGCCCATAAGAAACGCCTAATCTTTCGATCCATGTCATCACATACTGCTCTTGGCAATCAGCAGGTTTGCATAGTATAGGCTGGGATGGCCGTGATGGTTGAGCTGATAAGCGTAGCTTGACCTTCTAATGAGAGACACTTCATTCGTCATCCCGTAAGTCGCTTGTCAACTCTGTCGATCACATGCTGGAATGTTGCCTAGGTGACCTTCTTTGATAAGGTGGGAACCCCCAAGTATCTACCCAGATCCTCTTTGATCGGTATCTCGATGATGTCGCTGATACTTTCGGCCTCTAAATGGTTCAGGTTAGTAGAGAAGAGGATTTTTGACTTAGCATGGTTTATCCTCTGTCCAGACGCAGCACAAAGGGTCTCAAGACACTCCTTGATAATATGGGCTTGCTCCATCGAAGCTTCAGCAAACAAAACTACATCGTCTGCAAACATTAAATTCGAAATGGGAGGGCTGCCTCTACAAACAGAGACCGGTTTCCACCTGCGTTGAGCTACTGCTAATTCAATAACATGAATTAGACGTTCGAAACACAGTACAAAAAGATATGGTGAAAGTGGGTCTCCTTGTCTAATCGCTCTCGTTGGCTGAAATGATTCCATAAGTGTCCCATTCCACAATTTACTCATTGAACAGGTTGAGAGACAGGTATATATCACATTCACAAGCAAGGATGGGAGCCTCAATTTAAGGAGGGTATCTTTGATAAAGTCCCATCGAATCAGATCATAAGCCTTCTCAAAGTCGATTTGATAGCCATTTATCCCTTAGCACCATTTCTTTTCCGCGTCATATGTAATATCTCTTGCATAATCACCACATTATCCGTGATTTGACGTTTCGGAACAAAGCTAGCTTGGGTGGGCAAGGTGACGCATGGTAGAATCACTTTGAGTCTCTCCACAATGGCCTTGGTAATAATTTTGTACATCACATTGCATAATCCAATTAGACGAGATTGCGTTATAAATTGGGGATTTTCCACCTTTGGGATGAGAGTCGGGAAAGTATGATTCATCATTGCCGGCAAGGGTTGTCCGTTCAAGACTCCTAAGGCCGCTTGTGTCACGTCCCTTCCTACTATGCCCCAGTACCGTTGGAAAAACATGGCTTGGAAGCCGTCTGGGCTCGGAGCTTTATAGGGGTTCATGCTTTTCAAGGCATTCCACACCTCTTCAGGTTCAAACAGCTTGCTAAGACCACAAAGTTGATTTGATGTAAGATTTGGAAAGCGATGGTCTAACTGTGTAGCATCACATGCATGATTGCCCTCATCAGTGTAGAGCCCTCATCAGTGTAGAGGGTCTTGTAGAAGTCCAGCACCAACGTTTTAAGATCCTCCGGATTAGTGACCCAGCATCCATCTGTATTTTGCAAACCCTCGATCCTGTTTAAGCGCCTTCTCACAATAGTGCTGAGGTGAAAGAAGCGAGTATTGCGGTCACCATCCCTTATATAATCCATTCGGGATTTTTGAAACCAGAATAATTAGATTTGGTGCAAAATATCATCAAGTTGGCTTCGAAACTTTTCCTCCAATTTTAATAAATGTTTGGGTCCTCCTTCTGCAATACGTCTTTGAATCCCCCCGATACGTCCCCAAACAATCCTTTTTTTCCGGAATAAATTGACAAAGACCTCTTTATTCCAAGTACTAAGGTGCTCAGCTAAATCTCCAAGGGCTAGGTGCAGCGCGGTATGCATCTGCCATCTTTGTTTAATTAAGTAATCAAAATCAGAATGCAGCATCCAGGCTACTTGGAACCTAAAAGGTTTAGTCCCCTTCGTTTTAGTAGTAAATCCCATAGTAGAAATAAGGATTGGTGCATGGTCAGATTGATTTCGAACCAAATGTTTGACTCCTCCATCTTGAAATTTACATCGCCAACCCATGTTGCATAACACTCGATCTAGTCTTGCGCTTTTCCGTGTTTCCAGAGTGAGGCCCTGAACCCAAGTGTATTTAGGACCCGAGAAACCAAGGTCGATCAAAGCATTATTTTCAATCCAGCTGTTGAATTTCGAACAACGGTTGCCATATCCGAACCTCCGTGATCCCGTTCAGCTAAAGATCGTGTTTCATTAAAATCTCCTGCTAACAGCCAGGGGCGGTTAACGGTTGATGCTTTCACTTCTAACTTTTCCCATAATTCCTCACGAACGAACGGGTGGGGACTTGCATAGATAGCGGTGAAGAGCCAGCCTCTATTCCCATTCGAGGTAATCTACACAGTGACGAATTGCTCATGCGGTTCAAGAATGTGTAACTGGACCATGTCATCAGTCCATAAGATCCATATTCCACCTTGGAAACCACGAGCATCTACGCGATATTGGCCCCGGAAGCCAATCTTGTTACAAACAGTGTCGGCTCTGGAGCCACTAATATGCGTTTCTAAGAGTACAATGACTTGAGGCCGTTGCATTCTAATCTGCTCCTTGAGTGTGTGCAGAAAATCTCTATTCCCAGCTCCTTGAGTGTTCCAAACGAGGATCTTTACATCCTGAGTCTTCACATTATTTGGCGTGTTCATTAAATTTATCATAAAAAAAACCCCCCAAAGGCGTGGAATGACCGTCATTTGGATTGTTAGTATAAATCCAACCTCGGTTCACGGCTTGCACTTTGGGTAAGCACGTGTGCTTCATCCCTAGTGACCTCCATTTGTGCTTGTCTTGTGCTGTCAAATGACACTTGTTGTCTACTTGTATTGACTCCATCATTAGAGGTATTGCCTTTATCAGGTGGGATGTCAATAAAGGAGGCATCTGCATTCAGTTCTGAATTGTTGTTTGTTTGAGTCTGAATTACAGTGCCTCTGGCATTCCATCTCCCGTTAGGATCCCGTGTATTAGCTGGTGTGGGCTGATTTGGAGCCTGCGTGATATTTCCCAGCTCCGATCCCCAGTTGGGCCCATCAGCACCTCTTCTCATGACGTGAATGGGCTACGTTATTTGGAACCCAGGCTGTGGGTTGGTGCGAGTGATGGGCCGAATGGGCTGCATGTTTATGGGGCCTTTTTCCTGCAGACGGGACTCGACCCGTGTCATGTCTCGTGAGTTTTGGGTTGATGAAAGCTATTTTGAGGAATATTCTCCTTGACTATATTGTTTCTCCTATCCGGCTCCACAAATCCCTCACTGATATTGGCTACATTATCTTCACCTTCCAAAATGGATGCTTCTTCAGAGTGGCTGCAGATTCCATTTTCTTTCTGCGTAATATCTCCTTTCATAATGGGGTTCAAGTCTGCGTTTAAGTCAAGATCTGCTAGAGCTCTAAATCTGGAGCCTTGATTATGGACATGGGTTTCGTCCCTTTCCATAACTGCAACGTGATTCATGCGAGGCCTTTACTCCAATTGGACGCCAATCTCTTGGGTTTCCTTATCAGGTACTGGCTCCAGATTCTGAGTTTTGCGACCCGGCTGAGCATCTCTTTCATTCCGGTTTAGATCGGTTTCCTCCCTGGATCGGCCCCCATCCTGAGGTTGTTGACGTGAGGACTTTCGTCTCACTGGTTTTTTTACTAGCATCCAACTTCCAAAGATGTTTTCCTCCTCTGGCTGGATCGGCTTGATAACATTCATGTCCATATTTTCCCCACCGTTTTGATCGATTGATCGATCGTGAGGACATGCATCTTCTTTATGGCCCTGCGTGCCACACTTGAAACATATCATCCGGAGGCCTTCATATTGTACCTTCCATATTCTTCCATTTAGCCGGAATTTGGACAACAAAGGTTTCGTGAAATCGATCTCCACACTTAATCTGATGAATTGACCCCGTTCTACATTTGCTGCTGTGTTATCGACTCTCCTCACTTTCCCGATATTGCTTCCAATTTTATGCAGGATGAAATCCTTATTGAAATACTCAACACTTAGTTTCGGTATTCGGACCCAAGCAGTTAGTCCGATGATGTTATCTTCCTTTGGAACGAAATTTAGAACCCATTCCTAAATTACCAGATAATTACCCCCAATCATCTAGGGGCCATTCATCATGACATGCTCATAGTCCTCTAGGTTTGTGAAACGAGTGACATAATAATCATTCCCAATGTCAATGAGCGAGAAATCGCCTTTCAAGGCCGACTTGATCTTCAGTCGTCTTTTCAGTTGGAGGAAGCCAATCCCTTTGTCAAACATTTTAATAATAAGCGCATTCTGCCAAGGCTCATGAATCACGCATTTCTTGCAACGCCCGGGATTTTTATCCCCTTCATTAAGGCGTTTACGCTATTTT
>JACYFF010031957.1:117874900-117885041 GCA_017589665.1 Selenicereus undatus | reverse complement strand
TGTTGGAAAGTCGGTATTGTATGTCCGTTGAGCAACTATGTCTCAGACTGCGAGAGCAATTTTTTAATCTTATTTTGGTGCTACTATATGTCATTTCGTTAATCTAACTGAATTGTTTTTGACACAATAGTAGTTATTATTAAGGTATTACTTAAAATTAGAATTATATACTATATTGTCACATGTATTTATCTCCTCCCCTCTCTCCAGAAAATTCTAGCCTTCTCTTCTGTCTCTTTAAAAAAAAAAAAAAAAAACCAGAAACCTCATGTTTTTCCGTCTTCTTCTTCGGGGATATCATTGGTTATTGCCAATAGTAAGCCCCGATCCTTACTTTATTCATGTTAGTCCTATTAGTTTTACTAATAATTATTCTCTCTCCATTCGTGAGAGTCTCTATACCGACTTCTAATGGGTAGTTTTGTATCACCCACTTAGAGCAGATCTATCAACTTCTTTTCATTTCGTTATGTTTGTCTAGGAGATTGTTAATTGACTGCAAGATCAATCTACAACAATTGTCAATTGTTCAAATTTAGACTACCATAATAAATTTATCTTTTTGACAAGAAGATTACAATATACAAGATTTGCGGAATCCCATGTTAGAGGTTGTATTATGAAGTAATAATCTATATCTATATAATACATAATAGCAATCTTGTGAGTCCTACTATTTATCTAAATTCTCAAAAATTAGAGTTTTTCGACCGTTAGATTGAGATTGTTTTTTATAATTACTGTTGGATTTATACAAAAATCAAATTAATTTTAAAAAATCTATCTATCTATAATCTAACTATATCCATAATATCTATAATCTATCTCTCTATATAATAGCAATCTCTTGAGTCTTGTTGTTTATCTAAATTCTCAAAAATTAGAGTTTTTAAATCGTTAGATTGAGATTATTTTTAATAATTACCACTGGATTATAAAAAATCAAATTAATTAAAAAAAATCTATCTATCTATAATCTATCTATATCCATAATATCTATAATATAATCTATATCTATATCTATATCTATATAATTTATAATATTATAAGTCCAATCTCAATGATAAAAATATTTATGCATTAAATCTAAGCCGTCGATTTTAAAGTTAAGATATCTATTTATTTTTATTTAAAAAAATCCCCCATGAATTCGGATATACATAATAAAATATAGATGAAAATTTAATTATCTAGGGAAAAAAATTCTATCAACAAAAATTATCTAGGAAAAAAAACTAGGCAGTTATATTTATTCAATAAATCTAAACTGCGAATTTAAAGTTAAAAACAACTACTTTATCCAAGTAAAATACCCATTTATAATTTTTATTTTTTAAAAAATCCTTCATAATTTCGATTATGCGATAAAGGATATATTATAATCCTATATCTAAAAAAATATCAAGTAGATACAATAATATGGTAATCTTTAGAAAACTTTAGAATGCTACAACGAAAGTGATTTGTGGGATTTAGTGTAATCCTAGTCATAAAAATTATTGATGCATTAGTTCTAAATTGTTGATTTTAAAGGTAAGATATCTCTTTATTTTTATTTAAAAAAATTCCTATGATTTCGGATATACATTATCAAAGATAGATGATAATCTAATTATCAACAAAAAAATTCTATGAAAAAAATCTCGGGAAAAAGCACCAGGTAGTTTTATTTATTCATTAAATCTAAACCATAGATTTTAACGTTAAAAAAAATACCTGATTCAATTAAAATCAAAATTTATAGTTTTATTTTTAAAAAATCCATCATAATTTCAGTTATATGTGACAAAGGATATATGATAATTATATTATCTCAAAAAAATCCCAAGCAGTTAAAAAATGTGATAATATTTGGAAAATCCTAGAATGCTACAACGAGTGCAATTTGCAAGATTTACTATAATCTCAACCATAAAATATTTATTTATGCATTAGATCTAAGTTGTTGATTTCAAAGCTGAGATGTCCGTTTATTTTCATTAAAAAAATCCTCCATTATTTAAAAATATATATGATAAAAGCTAGATGATAATGCAATTACCGAGGCAAAAAATCTATCAAAAGAAATTATCTAGGGTAAAAAGAGGTAGTTATATTTATTCATTAAATCTAAATCGTAGATTTTAAAGTTAAAAAATACCTTATCCAAGCAAAATACTAATTTATAATTTTTAGTTTTTAAAAAATCCTTCATAATTTTGATTATATGCGATAAAGGATATATGATAATTCTAATATCTAAAAAAATGCTTAACAGTTAGAAAATATGATAATCTTTGGAATACCCTAGAATGTTGCAATGAGTGTGACTTGTGGTGTTAGTATAATCTTAACCATAAAAATTATTTATGTAGTTAAAAATTATTTATGCATTAGATTTATAATTTTTATTGTTAGAACCATCCATCATAATTTCGGTTATGTGATAAAAGATATATGATAATCCTATTATCTAAAAAAATATCGAGTAGTTAAAAAACGTGTAATCTTTGGAAAACCCTAGAATGCTGCAACAAGTGTGATTTGCATGATTTAGTGTAATCTTAACGATAAAAATTATTTATGCAATAGATTTAAGTTGTTGATTTTAAAGCTAAGATATCCGTTTATTTTTTTAAGAAAAATCCCCCATGATTTTGGATATACATTATAAAAGATAAATGATGATCCAATTATCTAGGGAAAAAATTCAATCAAAAAAATTATCTAGGAAAATTATATTTATTCATTAAATCTAAACCGTAGATTTTAAAGTTAAAAAAACTACATTATTCAAGTAAAATAGCCATTTATAATTTTTATTTTTTAAAGAATTCCTGATAATGTCACTTATATGTGAAAAAGACTATATGATAATCCTATTTTCTTAAACAAATCTCAAACATTTAATAAAAATTATAATTTCTGGAAAAACCTAAAATGCTACAACATAAGTGATTTATTTGGTGTAATCTCAACCGTAAAAGTTAATCACCTATTAAATCAAACCCTTTGATTATATCTATTAAAAAAAGGTACATTCCCCAAATAAATCATGTCTTTACTATTACTTTTTTTAAAAAATCGTAAAGAATATATAATAATCCTATTATATACGGGGTAGCCATCTCTTAAATATAGGTAGAGATGGGCATGGGGCGGGTTCGGTCGTACCCGCACCCATACTCATTTTCTAAAACCATCCCCATACCCATACCCGTACCCATCGGGTTTTAAAAATTCATACCCTACCCATATCTATCGAGTTTTTCGAGTTATTCAGATTTTATTTTGGTACACATTGTAAAAATTTGATACCTATTGGGTTCATTAAGTTTGATTTTTAAAGGTTCAAAACTAAATGAAAAATACTTTTTTACATGGATTTCCCCCTTATTAAATTTCTGCCTACATATTTAAAATTAAAATAATACATGTCGGGTTTATTAAGTTTAAAAAATAATACTCATAATTGAAATGCATTGTGTCCCAACAAAATATCAAATTTATAGGTGCATAAGAGTAGAGTAGCTGTCAGTTGAATCTGATAGCACAATATGTATTTAGGTACAGATTTGGGTCATTTTTTCACTACAGCATACTCGCTTCAGCCTCAGAATTTTTTTTGAAAAAAATTAGGTTTGGATATGGGGCGGGGTTGGTTATGGTATTCCTGCACCCGATCCGTACCCATACCTATATCCGTTTTTGGCACACCCGCCCCATACCTATTTTTCCTCCATTTTTTGTACCCGAACCTACCATAAATAAAGAGGGTTCGTTTCGGATTTTTCGGGTTTGGGTAGAACTCTCATCCCTAAATATAAACCACTAATTCTATATCTTTAAATTATCCTACATGATTCAATTAATTTTTTGTTTGACTTTATTTATCTCAGTTGCTATTTATGAAGTTCACAACTTTTTATTTTTTCCACTAACTACTTATTGATAAATTTTTTAATTTTTTCAATGATACATATTTTTTAAATATCTATTTCATCATGTACCGTGCATAGCATGGGTTTATACTAGTTAATAAGAATAAGAGTGTTCAGAAGAGTTTCAATTAGTTTTCTCTATCAAAGGGTTTATTTTATTATTTTAGTTTAAATTTGTTTGAATGTGATACTTATTGCAAATGTCACATGGTTTTAATTAATGAATTCATTCTTTACCATAAAAAAAATATAAGTCAAAATTATGATATTGATGTCATGGGTTTAAGGCTCCGTTTGATCTTTAGAAAATTTGATTGAAAGGAAAGTTGAATGAAAAAAAATGTGAAGGAAAAAAACTTCGAAGAAAGTGAGTTTTTTTTCTCTTGTTTGGATTTGAAGAAAAAATACAAGAATTTGAATGAGAAATTTGAATGTTGATGTCATCTAAAAAAGTAGCTAGTGCAAGGTTGGAGGAAATTAGGAATTCCTTTGAGAACTTTTCCCAGACTTTTTCCCACAATTTTATGAGAAAAATTTTATCATCTGTTTCTAATAATTTTTTCATCAAATTTTCATCCATATTTTTTTCTTTATGATTTTCTATAAACCAAATACAAAAAAAAAAATTACTTTCCCAACAAAAAATTTCTTTCCTCAAATTTTTCTAAATTACAAATAGAGCCAAAATTTTATCATACGCGCATAAGTACAAATGTACGATTCAATAACAATTTAGGCCACACTTACACAAGCATCAGATTAATATGACTTCCTTTTGCAGGAATAAAGAAAAAGAGTGATTTGTCTTTTTTTTTATTATTATTCAAAGGGAAAGGAATAAAGAAAAAGAGTGTTTGAATTCTTGAGGAGTTGGGCGAGAGGGCCGTAGGGGCTTCTAGGAATAAAGAAAAAGAGTCATGGGGTAATCCTTTTCAGAGATGAATTGGTGATCATCAGTTGTGTTCTAGGTTTTCCTTTTCCAAAATGGTCATGCGTGACGTCAGTATTTACGTATTTATATTATTGTATTCTTCATTTTGTTCACATTGATGAGAAGTCATTGTATCACAGATCTAAAATAATCAAATAAACAAATGTTGATTTTTCAGTTTAGTTTTAATGCAGTGGTAAAGATCTGGCTCAATTATGTTTAGAAGCTAATTATGTCAATTGAATCAAGATCAAGTTATTTCCTGTATTTCTGCCACAATAAAGTGCTCTTGTTTTTATAATTTTTTTTTTCACTACTCCTAATTTCAAAAAAATTTAGTGAGCAAACTGGCTCATAGAGAAGATAAAGTACAGAACCTCACACGTTTCCCATCTTCTCAAATAGAAAAAAATGGGAGTGCCTCGGCATCGAATTCCACATCGAGAAACATAAGAGACAGTGACGAATCTATGTTGAGCCTTGAGGTGTCCATGGACACCCCTGATTCAAAAATCTAATGAACTATATGTAGAAGGGAAAAAATTCTGCAACTAATCGGATGGTGTCACGTGTAAAAAAATAAGTCAATTACAGATTGTCATGTGTCACGTTGACTTTGGTGGATCCGCTTGGTCAAAATTAAGTTCAGCCAATTAAAAGTCGTCACGTGTCATCGATGATGCAGAAATTACTAATTATTTTCTTTATTTAAAAATAAGAAAATAATTATTGGGCCTAGGCCCAAAACCCGGCTCTAACCCTAGCTGGCAGAGCCCATAAATAGGGGGTCATCTCCCTTCATTTGGATCATTCAACATTCGCAGAATTCAGAGCTCAGACGACAAGGAGCATCCAGCTACTAAGCGAGAAGGATCAAAACTTGCAGAGTTTCAGAAACTACAATCAGCCACCTACAAATCAAAATCAAGAACAGTCTCTAGAGTTCTTCAGCTGATTTGTATCAACCGAGATCAAGCATCAAGCCCTCGGAATACTCACATCATTAGGAGATCGAATCAGAGGACTATCTTATTGTATTAAATTCAGATATTGTACCTACATACTACATCAATACAAGATTAAATTTGTTTCTGAATTTCTTGTCTTTATTTATTTTAGACTCGAAATTTGTATTTATAAATTTTTGGCACGCTCGGTGGGACCACTTTGCCTCTCATCTCTTTCTCCGATATACAAACTCTGCACTCCCTCGAAGATAATATGGCCCCTAAGAATGCTATCACTCAATCTTCAAGGAAAGTTGTCCGATCTGCATCTCAGGGATCAACAACTGCTAGTGTTGCATCTGGTGGTGTCATGACTAGGAGTATGGCAAAAACTGCTACTGCTATCACTGTGGAGCACACAATTGTGGCTGCACCATCACAGTCACATAAGATCCAAAACCTCGGCTCCAACGTATCTGATGGAGTCAATCAAGTCGCTTCAAATGTTCTGAAGCAAAAATCTGTTGCTGGCTTCATCATGCCACAAACAATTCCACCTGGAATGGATGAACTCCAAACCCACACCAACCCTGCTTTCCAACCCTTCAATTTTGAAGATGATGGTTATTCAAGCAGTGATTCCTCTTTGGCATCCTCAAAGGGATCACTTTCTTCGCATACTGAAGCTGAATCATCAGACACTGTCGTCATGCCAGTTATGGTGACAGGGGCTACTAACTTCGAAGAACAACTGGCGAGCATGAAGACTACCTTGGATAGACTCTCCAAAGAAAGTGCAGAAAAGGATGCCAAAATCAAACGCCACAACGATAAGATTGCTGAGCTGAAGAAGAAGTTGGAAAAGAAGTCCTCTGAAGCTTCCAACAAAGGTTCAGGCCCCGAAGACTCTGATAAAGAGTCCAGCCACAGCGAAGAATCTGATGACGAGCGTAAGGCAAGAAAGAACCACTCTTTAGACTCGATGTCTGTTGAGCAGATTCAGAGCTTAATAGCAAATGCGGTCAAGGCTCAGTTGGGAGGAGGATCTCACAAGACCCACCTATATACAAAGCCTTATACGAAGAGGATTGATGCTCTTCACATGCCACACGGCTATCAGCCTCCCAAGTTCAACCAGTTCGATGGCAAGGGCAACCCCAAACAGCATATTGCTCACTTCATTGAGACATGCAGTGATGCTGGCACAGAGGGGGATCGGCTGGTGAAACAATTTGTTCGTACTCTAAAAGGGATCGCATTCGACTGGTACACAGACTTAGAGCCAGAGTCCATTGACAGCTGGCAACAAATGGAGCAGGAGTTTCTGAATCGGTTCTACAGCACTCAATGTGTTGTTAGCAGGACAGAGCTAACAAACACCGGACAATGGAAGGACGAGCCGGTTCTTGATTACATTAATCGTTGGAGGTCCCTAAGTCTCGAGTGCAAGGACCGTCTATCAAAAGCTTCAGCCGTTGGAATGTGTGCTCAGGGTATGGAGTGGGATTTACTACACGTCTTGCAAATGAGTAAGCCAAGGACCTTCCAAGAATTGGCAACGAAAGCTCATGATATGGAGATAACGATCGCAAGTCACCGTAGTAAGTCTTCTTCCTTATCTGAAGCTAGAAAGGACAAGGGCGAATTCAAGAAAAATCCCAAGTCCACAAAGTCCTCAAACAAAGAATCCATGGCTGTTTCAACTGGGGAGCCGGTTCGAATATCTGGAAGTGAGGTAAAAAAGATCACGTTGACACATGAGCAATGAGCAAGATGACATAATTGATTTCAACTATGAGACGTATTCTGATGTATAATTTCAATTATGAGTAAGAACTACTTGACTATTTACACTAACATTGAAGGTTCAAGAATGATATCTTTTTTATCTATAATTTTCATAGTTGTTTGTTACTAACTACTTCATAATTCATATTTCCATAATTATGGGATTATTCATTATTTTGATTTGACTTTATTATTTAAGATAATACTAAAGGTATAGTCACTCCATAATTTTTATTTCAACCATTACAAAATTATACATCCCAGGATTATGCTTTCCTATGATTATTTTCTTAGATGTTAACGATTTTTTTCCACCATTATGGACTTATACTTCCTGATATTATACTCTTTGGGATTAATCTTTTTCTACAATCTAGTGGTCATAAGGAGACAAAATGAATTCAAAAGGTTTAAGAAGAATATTTTTTTATAATTTTCATAATCACTAATTACTGCTGTAGGCACTCAAAATTTGTTTGTGCCGTACCAAAATTAAATTAAATTAGTTAATTAGGCCAGCCCTTTTAATTAATTTAATTAAGCCCAAAGACTCACAACTCAAGCCCAAAATGAAGCCCGGCTGACTATCAAGTCCGGGTCCAGTTAAAATTCGAGTCAAAGCCCAAATCGAGACTCAAGACGGCTACCAAGTCAAGCCACGACCTAAAAGCCCGAACGACGTTCAAGTGATGGCGCGGTCAAAAGTCAAAGTCAAAATCAAAAGTCAAAGGTCAAAGGTCAAAGGTCAAAGTCAACATCGGCTTCCAAGTCAGAACATCAAAAACGACTCTCAAGTCAACGACCGGTTAAAGCTCGAGGCGACTTCCAAGTCAATGCTCGGTTCAAACCCGGAAGACTCAAAAATCAAAGTCAAACAAATGAAAGTCAGGCAGCCTACGGTAAGGCCTGATTGAAAGGCCCAAAACCTAGGTCAAGGCCCAAAACCTAAGTCAAGGCCTGTCTTGACTTGGGAGGAGGGGTTTTCCTATAAATAGGTCCCCACCCCCTTTGTTTCAAGGGTTGGAAAATCCATCCTTGAGAGAAAGAATCAGAGGAGTTTGTATCTATAGAGATTGTAACCCAATTGAATCCATAAAAATTCAATCTTTGTAATTTGTGATTACAACTGCATAATCATTCATTTTAGAAAAAAATATTCCATAATCCTCATTTCAATAATTATGGAATTATATGTACTTCATAAGATTATAGTTTCTTAGTATCATTTCCTTATCAGTGATTTTTTCCTTTACTATTATGTGAGATATTTGAAAATTATAAATTCATTATTATCAACAATCGGATGGTTGTGATGAGGAGAGAGAATAAATCCAAAGGTGTGAAATCTCTAATTAATGAGAATGTAAGAAAATCTCACATCATCACAACATTGCTTTTATATATAGTATAGATATTGAAGGTTCAAGAATGATATCTTTTTTATCTATAATTTTCATAGTTATTTGTTACTAACTACTTCATAATTCATATTTCTATAATTATAGGATTATTCGTTATTGGGATTTGACTTTATTATTTAAAGTAATACTAAAGGTATAGCCACTCCATAATTTTTATTTCAACCATTATAGAATTATACTTCCCAGGATTATGCTTTCCTATGATCATTTCCTCAGTTGTTAATGATTTTTTTCCACCATTATGGACTTATACTTCCTGATATTGTACTTTTCGGGATTAATTTTTCTCTACAATGTAGTGGTGATAAGAAGACACAATAAATTCAAAAGGTTTAAGAGGGATATTTTTTTATAATTTTCATAATCACTAATTACTGCAGAATCATTCCTTTTAGAAAAAAATATTCCATAATCCTCATTTCAATAATTATGAAATTATATGTACTTCATAAGATTATAGTTTCTTACTATCATTTCCTTATTAATGATTTTTTTCCTTACTACTAAGTGAGAGATTCGAAAATTATAAATGATTCGAAAATTATAAATTAATTATTGTCAATAATCGGATGGTTGTGATGAGGAGATATAATGGATCCAAGGGTTTGAAATCTCTAATTAATGAGAATATAAGAAAATTTCACATCATTACAACATTGCTTTTATATATAGTATAGATATATGAAGTAATGGGGCAATTTTTTATACGTTTCTGGAAGCACATGCTTTTAATGACTATGTATATACATTTTTCACGCATTTATTTTTCATATATTAATATTTTAATATATATTTTGATTTGGCTATTTAAAATATGTGCTCTTAAAAATATGGTATATATATATATATATATATATTAGAGTAATAGTAAGTGGATCGAACAATCTTTTAGATATAAAGCATAATATGATTTTCCTAACACATTACAATCATTCATAGAAGAGGCTAGAATCAACCAACACTCAAGGCGTTAGCTTTTAAGCCTCTTCTATTTGTTTCCCTATATCTCATACACACAAACACACAGAGAGAGCCAATCAGACAGTATTGTCACTAGTCACACCCACCCAACGCTAATTAACCACACAATATATGTCCCATTATGAAGATCAATTAAGCAAATTTGTTCAGTCA
>JACYFF010031957.1:117854745-117866717 GCA_017589665.1 Selenicereus undatus | reverse complement strand
TATATATATATATATATATATATATATATATATATATATATATATATGTATATATACACATTTATACATGTGTGTGTATGTATGTATATATATATATAGAGAGAGAGAGATAAATAATCAAATCGTTAGGTATGAATTCTACTTAATTCAGTATTATTTCACCTTTCTTTTTAAATTAAAATAAACATAGTTAAGAAAGGCCCACTTTCTAACTCTCATTTTATTTTATTTTTTGGATGATAAGCTTTGTAATTGGAGTAACCCAATTGAGTTAATTTTAAATCTCAATTGGCTTAATAGAACATGTTTCATGAAAAGTATTTATTCATTTATTTTTTGATGAAGATCACAATATGCAAAGATAAATTTTGAGTAAAATGAAGACAACCAGCAGGATTATTATGACCCGGGCCACCAAAGTAGAAATGGACCCCTTGAGGGGCGTCCTCCGTACGTTCACCGAGTTGAAGGTCGTGGCAGTCGCGATGGGTCGCGTATGGGATTAGCTCAGTTGGGCTAACAACACGGTTGTGGGGATCAACGTGCTCAAGGTGGCTAATGTAACTGGCCCTCTTGTAACCTGCACTGGGGAAGAACCCACTTCCCATTTGGGTTGAGGTGGGGTGAGGAAACACATGCTTGTCAATTTTCTCTCCCCCCAGTCAACTGTATCAGCTCCAAGGGCTGGTCTTGGCAGAAGAGAGCCTGGCCAATACCCTATCCGTTTGTCGTTGACTTCAAGCCACCAATTTCTGCTTTTTCGATCCTATTTGACAATCAATTGTTAGTATAATTTTAATAAAACAATTCTAACCAAAGGCTTCAATTAAAAAGACTTGTTAGGATCCAGATTGAGAACGAGTTAATTTGGGTTGTATGATAATAGTTTGTCATTTTCAACTCAAATTCGATTAGGTCGATCGTGATCTTATGATTAGGTTAGTTTTGGATATCCACAAAAATCTTACAAATTATCAATTGGAAATAAAATTGAGTTAACAATAGGTTGATCCTATATTAAGCTAGGTTATTAGCTATCATTTGAGTAACCAATATTCTTGCTTATCATAACCAGGTTAGTTCGATTAAGTTGGACCATTTTGAGTATGCATTAACACTGATTCAAACCAACTTTTAACGCAGGATTGTGAGTATAGTAAGTTTCAAGTTCAGGTTGATGCTACGCTATCTTATTCAGGTTAAACTCGAATCGAAATTATTAAATTTAAATTTATTATCTATACTTCATTTGAAGTTTACACTCATAGGCAAAAAACAAAACTTTTAATACTAAGGCAAAATTAGATAGAAAAATTCACTTTTGTTTTGCAATGTTTGACATCGAATGTGCTATCCCTAGAAGTACAGGTCCTAAGAGCACTTGCAATGCAAGACTTGCGAGTCAAAAATTTGACCGATGGTCCAAAAAACACTATGTATCAGTAATTCGCTTCCGCTCGTCCCACGGTCTAGCTCACGGTCGTGATCCGGTCCCCACACATTTTCTCTCTTCTTTTTTGCCAACTAAGTCCTTAAAAGTCTAAATTAAACCCAATAATATGTTAATAATGGGGTTTATAAAATACTATTTTATTTGGTGATCTATAAGATGCAGAAAAGAGAAAAAAGTTAGCTTGTAGGATGACGTGGAGGGTGTAGGTCTCCACTTGTGATCCAAAATTATGGATCACTATTGCATATGCTCTAAGGACACCCACTTTTCAAGTATGGGAACTAGTAGTACATGGACTAGTAATCATGCCTACTATCCCTAGTAGCCCATACAGGCCCCTCTCGATAACCTTAGATAAATGATCTTGCCCACTAGACCCCTATCTCAAGGTCTATCTAATGGCTCTCATTTTGGGGGGGGGGGGGGATGCCCAAGCCTGTTTGAAGGCCATGTAGAACTCCACAAAAGGAATTTTGCAAGCAATAGGAAATGATTGCACCTTTCTCAGGTTGGGAGGCCTCCTTGGTACCATTTTGAGTTGTGCTCATTTTGTGGTTTATTTCTAAAGCCTTCAGAAGTTGCTAATACATTTATTTGGCCTGAAAGTCTCAAAAGTTCACAAATACACATGTTATAAACGTACCTGATGAATCCTTACATCAATGGCATATTGAATTCCATCAAATACAGAAACAATAGGCAGACGTTGGCCAATAACATGTTGAGTCGTTACGACAAAGCCTGGACAGTCAACGTCATAGCATGAATGTCCTGGTTGATATCCACCATTCTGTCAATGCATACATAAAATTTGATAATCACTAATAGGTAACTAGCCTAATAAGAAGTGCTTATGAAAAGTACTTATTGATACTTATTACTAAAATTTGCCGAAATATGTTGAATGGTTAAAGAATCTATGAAATGTATTTTCCATAAGTACTTAACAATATTGAATTGTGTTAAAAATTGTTGAATTTTAATGATCAGTACTTATAATAAGTTAAAAAAAAACTTGCCTAAGTGAACTTACGGTCCAGAATGTAAATAAAACTGGATACGCCAACCTGTACCTCTGAGGGTATACCTACAATGCAAAATATCAATGTTACCAATCTAACATCAAAATGAATTCACACCCCAAAAAAAATCTCCTATTATTGTGGAGGCTAGAACTTGCAACATAGGGTTTCAATCAAACACTGATACAAACTGGCATAGTTTTACCCTATCCTTTACATTTGAATGGGTTATTTATTCAATTTCAAGACAGATTATTTGAGTCACATTGATTGGGTTAATAAGATAAATTTGGTTTCAGTTTTAGTCAGATAATTTTTAGTTAGCAACAACTAATGATCGATTCATGTTTGGTCCATTACTCTTATTTGTCAAAGAAAAATTTATGAAAAATGTTCAGGGTGAATTTGATTTTGTTTGACTCAATAAACTTTTTTTTTCCGATTACGTTGATGCCAAAGGCGAAGGGAAAGTCCAACATACAATCAAACGATCACAAATGCCACAGGAAAGGATCAAAACACACATTAAAACCAAGGCATCTAAGATCGATACTCACTAAGAGAATATGATTGGGATGGAGGAAAAATTCTTTGCTAGCATCTCCGGTGTGTAAGAAATCTTCTCCTTCCAATACCTAGACCATATGGCCACTCTCTAACATATAGTATGAGTTAAAGCTTCAATGTCCATGGGTTGATGATCAAAGACCATAGCATTCCTCTGCACCCACAAGCTCCACGTTGCTGCGAAGAAGGTTGCAATCCATAGCTTCTTCCTAATTTTGTTCCTCACTCTTTGACTCATCCAGCTTTCATAGTGCTGTCGCAAAGTATCATGCCTTGTTATATTGTAGCCTAACTCAGAAGCTAACTTTTCCCAAATACCCCATGACACTGAGCAGTTAACAAGTAGGTGATCGATGTCTTCTTCCTGGGTATGGCAGAATGTACAATGCACAGCTTGGGGGGATATAATTCCTTTTCGACATAGCATGTCCTTGGTGTTGAGTTTTCCGAGCAAGGCTAACCACATCATTAATTCAACCTTTGGTGGGGCTATATTTACCCAAACACTACACACCAATTTATCGATGGAGACCCCTTGGTCTGCAACTGCCTCTACCTTGTTAAGGAGAGCTTTGACCGAAAAATTTGAATTACCACACCATAAAACCCCATCAGTGCTATTCCTTATAGGGTGAGTCTGCATTATCGTAGCCTCCAGCATGGTAGCCTCATGCTGCTCCTCCTCAGATATGGGTCTTTTCCAGGAAAGAGTCCATCTCCATGTAGGGCCTTCAAACCAACCCATACTTGAAATGGGTTCCTTTTGTTGAGAGGATATTCTATAAAGCCTTGGGAACTTACTGCACAAGGAGTCGTCCATTGCCCAAGGGTCTTCCCAGAATCGAAAGGTAAATCCATCACCCATTTTTAAGCTGAGATTTTGTAGAAAAGCATTCTTGATACGAGACTCTTCCTTGCCCAGTTTCTTGATTTCTTTCCATGGCCCTAGCACTTGTGATAATGTACTGGACGGGAATCTCAAATGGTCCTCATTATGAATAGAACTTACCACTGTTCTCCATAGTGCACCTTCTTCGCAAGCATATCTCCACCACCACTTGAAGAGTAATGCTGCATTTTTTAGTATTAGATCACCTACCCCCAGTCCCCCTTGACTCTTCGGCTTTTGAATCACCTCCCATTTGACGAGGGCACAAAACCTTCCCTCTTTCTTACCATTCCAAAGAAACCTATGTTGCATCCTAATGATTTCAGATGCTACTCTCTTAGGCAACTTGAAGATAGATAAGTAGTATATTGGTAGGCTGTTGAGCACAGCCTTAATAAGGACCAATCTTCCCGCTCTAGATAGGCAAGTAGCCTTCCATGAACTCAGCCTTTGCTGTACTTTGTCAATGATGGGCCTCCATGAGGAGTATTTCCTCATGTTAGCTCCTAATGGTACACCCAAGTAGGTGAAAGGCATCTGTACCACCTGACATCTCAAATTGGCTGCTATACTTTGAGCCCAGCTATCCTCCTTGCCGAGGGCAATAATGCCTGATTTGTCATAATTCACTTCTAGGCCAGAGAAGGAGTAAAAGCTCAGTAGAATTCTCTTAATGTTTTGGAGATACTGCTCATTAGCCTCATAGAGTATTAGGGTGTCATCCACAAACTGTAGGTGGCTCACTTGGATATTTCTCCTCCCTACCTGCAGTCCTTTTCAAAACCCCATGTCTATAGCCTTGATCATCATTTTGTTGAGTACTTCCCCCATCAACACAAATAGGAATGGAGATAGGGGATCACCTTGTCTCAATCCTCTACCCATTGAAAATGGTTCACATGGTCTCCCATTAAACAACACTGAGATAGAGGCTGTTGATAGGCAGCCGTGCATCCAATTTCTCCATTTGGCTCCAAATCGCATTTCTTCTAGTACCTTGTCCAGGCTCGACCAATCAACGGTATCATAGGCCTTTTGGTAATCCAATTTAAGAAGAACCCCAGCCTTTTTACTCTTTTTTAACCAATTGACAACTTCATTTGCAATTAATGCTCCGTCAAGAATTTGTCTTGTAGGGACAAACGCTGTCTGCGCTTCTCCCACAAGGTTTGGCATCACCTCTTTGAGCCTTCTACTAAGGATTTTAGTAATAATTTTATAGATACTTCCAACCATACTTATGGGTCTATACTGAGATATCTCACTTGGGCATTTCTTCTTCGGAACTAAGGTCACCCATGTGGAGTTAATACTGGCATCCAAGCAATCAGACTCAAAGAAATGCATGACATAGCTGCTGAATTCGTCCCCTATGACTGTCCATATATGCTTGATACATTTGATGTTGAAGCCATCATACCCCGGGGCCTTTGTTGGGTCGCAACTTTGTATAGCCTCTTTTATTTCTTGCAGAGTGACTGGCGCTTCAAGCCTCTGTTGCTGCTCCGTGGTAAGCTTTGCAAGTCCAAGCGATCCTATATCAAAGGTTGAAGATTCCTGTTTGGTATATAAGTTCTTGAAATAACTGATAACTGCCTTCTTTAGCTTGCTTGGCTCAGTGATGATCTGACCGTCCACCGTTAGCTTCTCAATTAGTTTTCTCTTCCGCCTCATGGTAGCTACAAGATGGAAATATCTTGTGTTTCGGTCCCCTTCTTTCAAGATGCTGCATCGTGACATTTGTTTCCAAAATCTTTCCTTCCTGGTCATCCAAAATTCTAACTGTGTCTGCAACGCCATTCTTTTATGCCACTCACAATCTGATAATTCACTACATTGTGCTTGGAAGTCCAGTTTTTGGAGTTCTTCCTGAAAAGACTTAATTTTTAAGTCAATGTGGCCGAAGACTTCTTTGTTCCACCTTCTCAAGGGATTCTTGATAGCCTTTAGCTTCTTGTGAAAGGGTAGCGAAGCTAGTTGGATCCATTCCTTCCTAAAGAGACTGATAAAGCTGGGCTCTTCTAGCCAGCAATCTAATGCTCTAAATGGAGCAGGGCCCTATGTTATATGAGACGTTGACATGATCAGGGAGTAGTGATCAGAGAGTTGCCTATCCTTACAAGTTACCTGGATGTGCTGGAAATTTTCAAAAAAATCCTTTTCAATCATGATTCTATCGATTCTGCTTGTTGAATTCTTCCTCAACCAGGTATATTTCTGATTAATATCCAAGTCCATCAATTGCAAATCTTGAACCAAGTCTCGAAGTTCTCTCATACTACTTGTCATTTGCATAGCTCCATGTCTTTCTGAAGGGTTTAGGACTTCATTAAGATCACCCATAAGCAATAAAGGGAAATTCAGATATGATTTTAGACCTCGTAGCTGGTTCCAGAAACCCATTCTGTGAACTGGGTTATTAGGGGCATAAATAACACATATAGCGCATGTGAAATGCTCTTGTAGGAATTCACCTGTAACACAAATCCATCTCTGCATGGTATAAGTATTAAAAGGTCTGAATGACTCCTTATGCCATGAGATAATTATACCACCTGATCCTTCTTCTGCTTGTACATGCCTCCAATCAATATCTTGGTGTCCCCAGCAGGACCACAATTCCCACTGAGAAAGTTCTCCATGTTTAGTTTCTACCAGTCCTAGAAAATCTAAGTTCTCCTCCTTAACTAAATTTCTGATGCACTGCTTCTTATTAGCTGCCCTCATGCCCCCTGATGTTCCAAACAGCCACTTTCATGGTTCCTTTGCAGGTGCACTACTTAGGGTTCTTATCGTCTCCTCTTGTTGTGGAAACCTTTTTGCTTTTCTTCAAGCTTTTGGTAATTCTGACCTCTGCTGCTTTTTCGTTTGCCACCACTGACACGCCTAGGATTTTTCCAATTTCAAGAGATTCTCTGACGAGTTGGCGAATGCTGTCCGATGTTTGGTTACTAGAAGTATAGCTCCTTCTAGACAGTGACAGCTTGTTTAACTTAGCTACTGCGTTCTTTCCCTTCCTTTCTTTTCGTTTAACACATATTCCTTATGTGGCATATCCTAGTCTGGTAGAGGGCTCACAGCATGTGGGTTGTGAAATCTCTCTACTAGCTTGCTGGAGATGGATTGTTTCACAGCGGTTAGGCTCAAGGATATTCTCAAACCCAGGAGGTGGTTGAATATCACTTCCAGTCTGTGCCACACTATTTCCCCAAGAAGACAACCGTTTGGTGGTCTTAAACATCTCCTCGGAATAACGATTCTGACTGAAGTTAGCTGTCTTAGTCTTGTTGCTGGAATGCATACTTAATTCCAAATTGTCTTTTGGTCTCCCCCCACTTTCATTAGCTTTCAGCTTGCTTTCAAAGTTAGGAGACTCATGGGCTTCCTCCTGGGGGGCCACCCATTTCAAATTACTGAGAAACTTATGGACTTCCTCTGAATTAGCCATTGTAGCCGCTTGTTCTAAGTCAATGGCGTCAACCTCTAGGGTATTAGGGACCTTCGAGTTACTGTCTGTCATATCCTTTGCTGAATCTTTTGTATCATCTAGGTCCTCAAAGCCTATCACGCCCTCATTCGAGTCTGTAACTTCCTTAGATGGACTTGCAGAACTTGGTAGAGCTTGTTGGATTTGATGAATGGCCGAACCTACTTTCTTCACTATGATTCTATACCCTGAATACCCAATGTGTAGGACAAAGTCCCCTGTAATTGTCTTGAATATGGCAGTATCAATTAAAATTCTCATGGATTCAAAGGATTCCGTTTTGTCAATGGCTCTTTCTAAGCAGATCATTCTGCCCCAAAGCTCTGCTATATTTATGAAATTTTCCTTGTGCCATCCGTGCGGTGGGACTCCAAGAGCTTCAATCCAAACTCTACGAACTTCACAAACTTCATATTCATCCCATTTTTTGACGTTGACAAAACATTGATGTAGCTCCTCTGGGTTGCTTAACACTTCCTCCATCTGTTGAATTGTAGGAAATGTCAAAATAAATTTGTACTTGCTCAAAGCACATATTTTTGTAAACAGGCCAAAGCCATCGATTAAAGCCGATGCCAACGCACCAAAGTCCCTGGGACTATCCGTAGTGCATACAATGCTGCAGTGTAGCTTCTCCACCAATTCTTCATTTACTTGACCCTTCACAACCTGTAGGTATTCTTCTTGACTATTGTCATGGTTATCACCACCTTTGGTACTTTCTTTCTTGCACCATTCTTGTTGTACCGGGCCCCGCTTAGTGTTATGTTTCCCTTTTGGAGCCCTGCTTTGGACTCTCATTCTTCCCTTTTCAAATCTACCCATGGAGACTCTTATTCTGGAACCTCTAACTATTGAATTGTTGTGCATCAAGATACTTCTGGTTGCCTCTTCTAGGCTCCCAAATCTCATAAACCTGTAACGCATTCCCGTACTTTTGCTTCTCCTGGCTGGAATGTACACGTCTTTGACTATACCGGCTTTGCGAAAAATTCCTTTCAGGCCATATTGATCCAATTTTTCTGGGATGTTTTGGACAAAGACTGAGAATTCCTTCTGTGGCCGTGCGTTATCCTGTCTCCCTTTTCCTCTGTGGCTAACCTTTTCACCTCTTCCTGCCCCCATTTTTTCTCTGTGGCTAACCTTTTGTCCTGAATGTAATCATACGAGGTGTGGTCAATTCGTCGAACAATTGGCGTGCACCGATTCGACAGGCTTGAAATTTCAGTCTTCTACACTATCTGATGTTGTTCCTGTGGAGATCCACTCAGGGTAGAGCTCCCGGAGCTCCGGCCTCTAGGGGAGGACGAAGGTCTCTCCGGTGACTCACTTCCCACTTCTCAAGCTTTGCTCTCTCTCTCTAGTTGTCTCTCTAGTTGACTCAATAAACTTTGTAATATTTTTGAAAATAAATATAGAGCAGGATCATATTTTTTTTCAACCAAAAGGTCAAACAAAGTGCTTTGAAGTATCCTATAAAAAATAATGATCTTAGCTTTCTTTTAAATAAAATATAAAAAATAACATTAGCACAATTAAAAGTTGATAGGAAAAAATATTATTGTACAAATGATTCGGGGAAAAGCCCGTGCCTTGCACGGACATTGCTCTGAATATGTAGGCTTACCATCCATCCAACCTCAATGGTGTTTCTTCGTTGATCGCGATCAGCACAAGGCCAAACCTATGATAAGCTAAAGTCATTGGCAACAACCCTTGGATTCCACACATTGAGAACTGCGTGAATGCCATAGATGTCTTGCACTCCATCTTCCAGTTTATACACAGCATACTGAAAAAGATATCTCCAATATAAGAATGGGTGACATAAAGCAACAAAATTTGAAGCAATTATGAAAGAATTTAATTTTTCTTTGATGTGATCCAGTTAGTGGTAAATGTATAAATGAGGGGAGATTGCTGTTGGAAAAGTTGAGTTGTTGAGCGACGTCTTTGTTCCTATGTAATTTAAGATAAGTAACAAAATTTTTTTAAAAATAATTACTTTGTTTTTTAGTGTGAATGAGGCGGAAAGATTGTTGTAGGTGGAATTAGAACCAAAGTCTCTAGTAACAATTTATAAAGACTTTACCAGTTGAATTAACTGACTCCCCCAAATCTTTAGATAATAAATAGTAGAATGAGAATGGTTAATAAACCTTCCCTCCCTCAATCCAAATTTCTCTTTTAATCCCGCCAAAATGCCCCAAGTAGTTTTCAAATTTTAAATTTCAGATATTATCTCCACATTATCTACTTGAAGACATATATAATGGGTTGTTACATCGTTATCACTGCCTATCTCCATGACCACTAGCAACATATATGAACTATGGCCGATTACTTCCTACATCTCACAATTAACCGCATATCTATCTCGACTATCAGTTAACCTGCCCATTGAGGTTTCCATCATCGCCATGAACTCATCTATATCTCCCCCTCAGTTTCTTTAATGTTGTTCCCTATTTTGGGGTCTTCCATCGGATATATATCACTATTTTTATTCATGTTAGATCATTATCAACCAATTGGAGACATGTTGGCCTCTCTATTTTGCGAATAGGACCCAAAGCAACTAAGTGGTGTTTCCGGGGATCTCATATTTTTCTAATTTTAGATAGTGTTAATGCAATTTTCCTACACATCGCAAGTTGAGGTCTTCTGACAAAGTACAACTTCCACCCTTTTCAATTAACAACAATAAAATGCAACTTTTCTTTCATTTATATCTATGTCATATCCTAAACTACTAATGGCATTAACCACAACTAGCGAATACAATGATGATGAGAAGTAATCTGGTCAATTTAATTTATGACAAATTTTGGTATATATTTAGGATTTGATTTTTCCTTTGATATATACATTTGTTTGTTTGATTTTTTTTTTTTCCATCCATTGTCAGTAAACACCATTTTTAGTTACCCCTCTCTTTTCAACACAAGTGCATCAGTTGGTAAGATCTTTTAATTCTACTTTTTGTTGGGGGTTAATGAGATTAGATAAGTTTTTCCATACAATGTGGAAGATAAGTAATCAATCTTACCGTCCTACTTTACTAAAAGAATGTTTTATAGCTATTCATATATATTTTTTTTTTCTTTTTACATGTCTAACTCTCCATAAATCTTTTTTTGTTTGAGTTTTTGGTGGCCACAATATAACAATGTATCGATGCATATAACACGGATAGAATAGAACAACAACAATTATTAAGTATTTTTAGTAGCAAAAAGATTATAAGTTGATCCTATGCTACAATGTTGTCCATATTTATGGAAGAGCCTACAAGACAATTCTTTTAACTCATAATTTATCTTCCATAATTCCACATGGTAATCCATAATGGCATTGTATGCATGTTTCCTTAACTCCCTTAATAGATCATGTTTTCCATTTTTTTGGCCCTTGTAGGGGTGCATTTAAGTATAGAATTATGGAAAATCCACTTTGCATGATCACTCTAACAATACCATGCATTTCTCATACTTTCCTTGATTTTGATAAAATGGTAACTCACCATGGGTTTGCTTTTTTCCTAAGGCAGTGTCACTAAATGTTATAGACTATAGTACTATATACTCGTGATAACTTCTTGAAACTGCAAAACAGAATGAAACTCTTCAATTTCTTATACATATACATATATTTCATTTTCTTCCTTTAAAAAAGAGAGAGAGAGATGATTAATTTCTTTTGTGAAATGTAACAACATTAGTGTTTACATCATTGATAAGGGGTCTATCTTTGGTGATGTTGTGAGTGATAGGGATGGATCGGAGCTCACTAGTATGAAGCCATTAGTTCGAATAATAGGATTAAAATTAAATTAGTTCCCATAAAGCGTTTCCATGGAGAAAAACAAAACAGTTGCTGGAATGTATTGGACTTTGATTCCCATAAATCATGTACAAATAGGCTAATGCCATTGGTTTTGTCGTGAGTTGGATGGTTCTTGTGCACTTTGGAAGATGTTAATATGTACATATCATTGATTGTTTCATTAATGTATTTAATAATTGAAAATCCTTTTATGTTGGATGTAAAATATAGATTTACATTTCAACATTTTAGTATGAACATTGGATTACTCAATTTAGTATAAATTTTTAAGCTAACAGAATTAAAATATATATTTAAATATGATGAATTTAAATGTTATATTTTATGCTAATATTCAATTTTATTAATTTTTACCATTTAAAGCCCGGGCTAGTAAGTTCAAAGGCTTGTTCAGGTTAATTCACGCAAAGGATTGTTTTTATACGTCTCTTTTCAAATCTGACGCCATATATTTTACTCTTGAGCTACTTGATACGATAGGTTTAACATGGTTTTCTAACAGAGGCACCATACATATGCGGACCATAGTTCTCGTTCTTGCCCCAACAATGCTAAAAAGTCACTGGAGGTGTGCGTCCCAAGTCCAGGCAAGCTAGATCCGCCCCTATTTATGCACAAATTAATGAGGCTATTCTGTGATCTATTTTATTATACAACTTAGTCGATGTTATGCTCGTATAAATAGCCAATACGTTAATTAGAGAATGG
>JACYFF010031957.1:117833201-117849032 GCA_017589665.1 Selenicereus undatus | reverse complement strand
TGTGCAAAATATAATCAAAATAATTAATAAAACGATGCATGATTAATAGCTTAACATGTCCTTACAAGGATTGGTTTTCAACATATGATCCAGTTGACTCAACTGTTGTTCACATAGGCAATAATGCCCAATGTAATGTACCTGGAATCGGTACTGTTAAAATCAAGACCCATGATGGTTTTGTCAGGACTTTATCGAATGTTTGTCACGTTCCTGACTTGAAGCGTAACCTCATCTCTTTAGGCACCCTGGAATCCAAGGGGTGTAAATATTTAGCTGAAGGTGGAGTTCTGAAGGTCTCGAATGGCAATCGAACTCTACTGAAGGGTTTGAGGCATGGAAGCCTCTATGTCTTGCAGGCACCTACTATGATAGGTTATATGAAGAAAGGTTCATATAAGTCATCTCTCAGAGCTAAGTTCAAGCATTGCTTGGACTTTGTTAGCATTCACAGTATTTGAGCGCCCTTCGGGGGCATAGACCCTTTGCGGGGCGTCACCCTTCGAGGTGCGATGATGGTGTCAGAGAGTTGGTGATTGGAGATTTCAGTGCAAGGTGGAGATTGTTGGATTTCGTGGCTCAAAATCCAAGAATCGATACGGTGGGACCATGCTAGACGATACGGGCATGTCAGGCCGAAGAAGTGGGGCGTCGAAAGGAGGTAGAAAACTGGCACGGGTGTGCCATGCCATGTGGCACGGTCGTGCCACCATGGCACGGGGTGACCGTGCCACCTGGCATGGTCGTGCTGCGTCCTGTTTTAGGCACGGTTTTTTGGCGGCTAGGGTTGTCTCGACGAGTAGTTTTCTCCTGGTGGCTAGGGTTCTCCTCTAAGGGTAAAACCCTGGACTTCTAGACCCTATATAAAGGGTCATGCCTAGGATCTAAAATAACTCCTAAACTCCTAAATCCCTAAACACATTGAGAGGTAGAGAGACTTTGAGAGAGATTACAAGAAAGGTTGTAATTCTGCTATTAGGTCGAACTACTTGGTGTGATTGTGATCGTTTTGTATTCTCCCTGCTCATATAGTGGATTGATTGTGCTCGTTGCCGCCCGTGGTTTTTTTCCCGCATTGGGTTTCCACGTAAATCTTGTGTGTCGTTGCTTTGTTTTTGTTATCGTTCTTTAAATTTATGAATATCTGTTTCTTCCTATCGCTTCCGCTATTAGTTTGCTCTAATTGCTAACAGTAACTTTTCCCTTTTTGAAGAGCCACCAATCAATTAATTATTCAACAAATTAAAAAGAAAACTATATTTTTATGTATTTAAGTCTAATCAGCATTTTATTATTCATGCTATGCATGTAGAAGCCAACAGTTGAAGGGGGGACATACTCCATTCAATTTATCGACAATCTCCTCAAATTCAATGCATCGTAACCATTAACATACATGATCTTGTGCTAATAATTATTCTCTGGTAGTTATAATATCACTTTCTGTTTTAGCAGGAATTTAAGTTAGTGAATTTCTTAATCATACTTTGCCAACCCTTTAATGAATTTTGTAATTCTTCTATATATGCTCACATTGTCACATGCATCTCATCTTCTATTATGTTGATTGTAATCACAACTTAATATTTTATGTATGTCTTGGCAACTCCCCTAATCATTAACCTAGATTCAAACAATGGATAATTAATTTGTAGCTGAAAGAGATAGAAGGCAAGGAATAAACCTCAGGTAGAATGATACGTTAGAATGTCAAAGTATGATTATGAGATTCTGCTATAGTTTGACAAATTAAGCAAGCAAAAGGGTGAGAGAGAGGGACAAATTGTCCGTGTCATTCATTCATGGTGCACGACTACATGGGTTAAAATACAATAGAGTTCCTCCTTGAGCGTAATTCTAGGTCTATCTTGAGTAGTAAGCTATTTGGAAAGAAAATTAATTCGTTACAAACTCCACCACAAAATATTATCACAAAATATTTCTATCCTTATCACTCCCCCTCATGTTGTAGCATGAGGATTAACGATGCCCGACTTGAACTGTAAAATCGAGCATTGTTGCTTGCCAAGAGCTTGAAAACATCTGCGATGTGGTACCGCGACGGAAGATAGTTAGCGACCAACTGACCAGATAGAATATGTTGTCGAACGAAATGACAGTCAATTTGTATATGTTTGGTGCACCAACAAAAATTTAGGTTCTTGGCGATGTGTAATGCCGCCTGATTAACACAAAAGAGTTTCATAGGAAATTGCACGAACACTCGTAGTGACGCAAGAAAAGAGGGAATCCAAATAAGCTCACTAGTTACAGCCACCCATAGCATGATATTTAGCTTTAACTGAAGAATGAGACACTGTAGTCTATTTCTTACTCTTCTAGGAGAAAGGCGATCCGCCAAGAGTGACAAAATACCCTATTAAAGAGTGTCTAGTGAGAAGGACATGCTTCCCAGTCTGGATTGTAGTATTCAACTATCTGCAAGTCAGATTCTCTGCGCAAGAGTAACCCTTGTCTAGGATTCCCTTTCAAATATCGTTGGACACGTCTAGCAGCCACCATATGTTCTTCCTTGGGATTCTGCATGAACTAAGACAAAATATGTAGATTATAACTTAACTTAGGATGAATAATGATCAAGTATATGAGTTGGTCCACAACTCTTCTATATTGAGTAGGATCATCCAGAGGCTTTCCTGTAGCTAGTCTCAATTTATGATTGGTCTCAATGGGAAAATCTGTGGCGGGAGCATTGACACCTAACAAACCACATTCTTCAATGATCTCTAAGGAATATTTGCGATAGGACAAAAATAGACCTTGGGAGTCATGAGCTCAATTCTCAGGAAATGTTTGAGTGGCCCCAAGTCTTTTGATGCGAAAAAAACTTGGCAAGTAAGCTTTGAAAGCTGAACACATAGCACTATAATTCCTAGTTAGAACCAAATCATCAACATAAACTGCCAGTGCTATAAACTTCTCATTCTTTTGATACGTAAATAGGGAATAATTTGCATATTATTTAATAAACCCATATTCAAGAAGCTTAGAAGAAAGCTCAGCAAACCATTGGCTGGAAGACTATTTCAAGCCATAAAGAGACTTTCGGAACTCACATACTTTCTTGGGATTAGAAGTCTTGAATCCCCGGGTGTAACACCCCCAAATTTCAAATCACTTGATTCATAGATAACCGCAAACAGAACACTTAATGATGGAAGGCGCTACCGCCGTCCTGATAAGGACAAGGTTCACTGAAACCATTTCATCTTGCAACTCATGTCCACAGTCACAATATCTATTAAATTGAAACACTCCAAGACCAAAGCTCATAATAGTTCAACTTCAATACAATCGACTTAATCATATCATGTGCTAACTTGCACTCCACACTACATAAGTATATTGAATATAGACCCAACTTGACCATGAGGTCGATCCCAACATTCATGCTATGCTGAATCCATTGTGAGCATTTGATGACTTCCAAAAGGTTGCTAAATGGAGAAACATGTGATACTTCATCACCTAAAATGGAAAACATGAAAACAATTTTAAAATGTAAGCTAAAACTCAGTACATGCATTCTTGTATCGTAAAATGAGCATAGAAACACTGTTGATGGGTACCCGCCTTTGCAATTTATTTAGTTCGCAATAACAATGAAAATGAAAGTAATATGAAACTGAATTACTCATTATTATCTTGATGCGAACCCCTTGCAATGATATAATCTATACATAGGTGTGCACCTGCCAATCCGATTAAGAGGCCACGTGGGTAAATGATGGGCTGACGCCCTATAGATGATAACTAACGGGGTCACAAGTTAAATGGCAAATCGTTGTATAAATCATTGATAAACTCATTAAGATTTGTGCTTGATAAACATGTTTTACTTTCTGAAGATACAAGTAATGGATGTAGCTTGAGTCTTTAAACAAATGTCATATGACTTGATAAATATGTTCTAACTTGATAACACTTATGCATAACGAAAAACAATAACTAGGCCTTGACTCTGTTTCATAAATGTCATTGTGCATGTGTAGTTAGCAAATGATCCTTACTCACATAATTGAGTAAGTAAAAGTATGTGTAATAGAAATTGAGTAATTAAATGGTATACATATCTTGAGTATTTCAATATAACTTCAAAACTGAATTAAGAAAAGTAATTAAATCTGATGTAAAGTAAATGAAAGTAAAATAGACCACAATGAGATAAATGAAATTACAAACGAAAAGGCCTTGATGGTGACAAATGAGGGAGTGGTTGTGGCATTTTCTGATACAGGTTGTTGATACGGGTTTAAGGCTTGCAGATGTATAGCTTGGTTTAAGATAACAACGAGTACACTAGATTGACTTGATAAATACATTTGATACATTCTGAATTAAGTAAGTAATTAAGATTTGAGGCCAAGAGAGATATATTTTGATTCAAAATAGCATAAACTGTAATAACTTGGTCTGAAAAATATGATTTTTGAGTCAAAAATTCTCCACACTTTTCATATTTCATTCATAAATCCATTATATATAAAATTCCACCCCAAATAAGTCATTGAACTCAATAGAAGCTATTAAGCCCACTAAACTTGGTATTTTCTTTGTAAAATCCATAATTGATTCAAAGCTCATAAACAAGCTCCCAAATTGTATACTTGTCTTCTTCTTTCTCATTAATCAAGCTAAAAGCTCCATGAAAGTATATAAATATTCATTTCTCCCTTAAATAACCTTGCTTGGCCCAAAATACACAACATGAGTGCATGATCAATCTCACTCAATCTTATTATTGCTCTTTACACAATTACTCAAAATGCTTCCAAAAATCACCAAACTCAAAATACTGAGCCAAAATTCTTGAAATCTTATAGAAAATTCAAAAATAATATGGATAATCTACAATAAAATTTTTAAAATTTTCCTCCAAGTATACGCTACACAAAAATTGCAATAAAAGCCCAATTTGCACCAAAGTAGGTCAGCTCACTTCAAAAATCCATAACTTTCACCTTTGACCTCAAATGGAGACCTAAAACACCAAGCATAATTCCCACCATAGGGTTTCCAAAATGGGGCTAGAACATAAGTATGCCAGTTTTGGTCTAACCTGCACAATCCTCGTAAAATGACCATAACCTTGTCCACAAAACTCAGATTAAGGAGATTCAAAAGGAATTTGAAAGCTAACTCACTGATCTATCTACTCACCAAAAATCATAATTTTTAGCTGGGCTGATCATTACCAGTTTATTGGCAAATCGTCTCCTGTTTTCGGTCAGTTCACATCCACACTATTTTTGCTTTCTCCTCTTTTTTTCACATAAATCCTCACTTGAAATCATTCCAAATCACCAAAAACATCATCAAAATCATCAATAAGACTAAAGATTACAAAATCATATACAAAATAATACAAATCCATCACTTCAAACTTAAGCTTGCATGATCATGAACAACCTCAACCCTTGCATGCTTTTAAGCTTAACTAACAATTAAAATATCAAAATAATTCCTATTTATATCAAGATAACATGATCCATAATCAAATCCAACACAAAACCAAGAATCAAAACCAAAATCAACAAGATAGGTAATAGAATTACTCACTTTGAACTTGAATCTATGAAGATGGAGGTGGTGATAGAAGTTGGGGATGATAGTTGGTGGTATTGGGGGTAGGGACTGGTGGCTAGAGGTGGCTGGGAGTGGCTGCAGTAGGCTGAAACAGCAGTAAGAGGGGCTAGAGGTGGTACTGCCATGTAGGTTTAGACGAGAGAGGAAGAAGAAGACCAAGGTTTCTACTTGAATGAAAATGATTTTGAGTTTATCTTGAATACATGGCTAATATTTAAGCATAAAAAGTGATTTTATGCTAATTAAAATTAGGCACAAGTAATAGTGATTAACTTAATTTAATAACACCAAAATTTTCGGGCCATAATTTGAGCCGAAAATGAATTGAGTGACAACTCGGGCCCAAATGGATTGGGCCAAACTTAATGAATTTGAGCCCAGATTTTTGCATCATTAACAATTAAATTTTTTTGACATTATGAAAAATAATTGATCACCTAATCATATTTACCAATGCCTAATATCGATTCACCCGAAATTGTTATGGTAGATGAAAATCGAATTGTAAAGTGGGGCCCAAAATGAATTCTCCCAGCCGAGATGATTAAATGCTATAAATAAATGTGAAAAATTAATAACATGGCTTAATTACATAAATAAACATGATTTAGGGTCGGACTATTACACCGGGCTAAAGTCGCATGTACTTCCTCATCGAGATCTCCTTATAGAAAGGCTTTGTTAATGTCCATCTGATGGAGATCCCACCTCCTAGTAGTTGCAACAACAAGAAAGCACTTCACACTTGTCATTTTAGCAACTGGTGCAAAGGTTTTTGTAAAATCAAAGCCTTCCACTTGTTTGTCACCTTGGATCATCGAACAAGCTTTGTATCTCTCTATGCTTCCTTCAGCGTGATACTTCACTTGTAAACCCATTTACAATCAATAGGTTGACGATCTGTCGGCAAATCCACTATAGCCAAAGTGTTGTTAAATTCCAAGGCTTCAATCTCCTTGGCCATGGCCTCCCTTTAATTTGCGTCTTAAACTACTTTATGATAAAATTTGGGCTCTACAATTTTTGTTATAGTAGATAAGTAGCAATGGGGTATGGTTTACCTGAAGAAACCTTTTCAAGCATGTGAGCGTGAGTTAAACAATCATAGAGAGATGTGGTGTTGCAAAAATAATCTTGAAGATGACCCAGGGGTTTCTAGTTCTGCTTGTAGCATTCTAGACTTTTAGGCCAAGCGACTCACTGGGCCGCACCTCTTCCTCTGCTTCGTAAGGCCCAGTGGTGCGACTATCAGTAGAGTCAACTAGGTTGTGACCTGCCATGTTTGGACTCCCAATGCCTGCTGGCCTAGTGTCATCTAGGCTGGTACACCCTAGCCCACCACTCGCATCGGGCTACCTAGCATCTGCTGGGCTTGAATTTGGGCCATCTATAGCATTGTGTTGCCCATCGCCTTCAGGGTTGGATATAACAACAGTTAGCTTCAGGCTTCGCAAATTGGGCCTGCCTGAAACCATCAAACCGTGTATATGCATTGGGCATCCTAAGCTCATGATCACCAAATGCTTGAACTTGATCAAAATGCCATTTGTTGGATTGTGCTTCTATTCTTACTTTAGAAACTGGAATATTTTCTTCACAATACATGATATCTCGGCTCATAAATATACCCCCATTATCTAAATCATAAACTCTTCGCCCACTTCTTGCCATGAGGATACCCAATAAAAATACATCTCCTACTATAATTACCAAATTTGGCCTTTGGCCATTTTATTGTAAACATAGTATAAACACCCTCAAAACCCTAATGTGCTCATATAAGACCTTAGCATGAAATAGTATTTCATAGGGTGTTTTCCCATCCAACACCGAGAATGGTGTTATGTTAATCAAATATGTGGTAGTTAAGACACATTCCCCCCAAAACTCAAGAGACAAATAAGCTTTAAATCTAAGTGCTCAAGCAACATTCAAAACATGACGATGTTTCCTATCAACCCTTCCATTTTGTTGGGGTGTATCTATGCAACTAGTTTGATGTACAATCTCATGTTCCCTATAAAGCTTTTTCATTAGGTCCAAAGTGAATTCATTATTGTTATTACTTCTAACAATCTCAACTTGCACCTCAAATTGGGTATTAACCATCATGCAAAAATCTTTTACCAATTGTGGCACTTCACTTTTCTCACACATTAAATAGGTCTACACTCCTCTATTAGCATCATTAAAAATAGTGAGAAAACAACTAGCACTACAAAAGGACTTAACATGATAGCCACCCCAAATATCACAGTGTATAAGATCAAAACACTTTGAAACTTTATTTTCACAAGTAGGGAAAGGTATACGATTTTACTTTGCATGTAGGCACACATCGCAAATTTAAAAATTATCTTTATTCTTACTATTAGTATCTAACTGAATGCTGCCAAAGACTTTAGAGAGAGCCTGACTTGACGGATGCCCCCATCTTGTGATGCCACAATCCTTGAGAAATGGCCTTGTTAGCTTGAATGCCCGCCTTTAATCCATCATTGTAAATGAAGTCTCGCCTTCTGATCTCACCTACTCCAATTAGGTTCTTCGTAGTAAAGTCCTGTACTACACAAAGCTTCTCAGTGAATCTCACTGTGCAACAAATCTCATCTAATAATTGAGCTATAGATATCAAACTGCAATCCAAGGTTGACATATATAATACGTCTTTTAAGACCAAATTGGACAACGAAGTCTCTTTTAACCGCATAAGTTATTGACCCATTCACCAAACCAACCGAGATTGGATCAATGTCGATGACATTACTCAATGAATTCATATCACCTATCATGTGGTACAATGGACCGCCATTAAAGAGCCACGATTTCTTACTCGATAACTTGTCGAGTCCCGACTTTGGAACCTCCATGAGAATAAGATGTCGATGTACCCGATCCAGTGTAAAATCATATACGGTTGAGCAATTGTTCACTTCCAGGGCCGAAGATACTGCTTGCGACATCTCCCACTAAGCCTGCACCACGAAGGAGACTGCAAGGCTTGTTGTAGTCTCGCATCATCTGCTCGAGTTGGTGAGTCCACCACCACGGCCTCCACGGCATCTCCCGCAGCTGCTTGTTCCTTCTCGATATTCCAGCCAAGTGGATACCCAATAACTTCATATCACTCTGCCGTGCAAATAATCCTCTCGCTATGCTGTTGCTCTCATGTCGAATTCATAGGTTGAGCAACTGCAAATGCATTTGTTGTCTCGTACTTTTGGTCGTGATGAATCATAACTCTCTTATGGTTCTCCTCTTGCTGAACCATATGACATATTTTATCTAATGACGGCAACAGATCTGAGGCTAAGATTTGACTTTGAACCGTTGAGAAAGACTCATCACTGAGCTTCATCAAGAATTGGTGCACCACAAGTAAAAGTTGGGATCTGTGTGTAATTCTCGAGCTCGTTCCATAGGCTCATTAATTTAGAGAAAAATTCTACAACCTCAAGTCCATCTTGTTTGCACGAGGCAATGGAGGCTTTTAGTTGGTGTATTCTAGGAACATTCGATACAGAGTACCTTTTCCGTATGTTCTACCATATCTTGTGTGTAGAGTCTACAAAAGCCACACTTGGGTGTAGCTTAGGGTCTATCATGTTCATAATCCATTATGTGATTCTGGAATTCACAATCTCCCATGTGATCGCTTCTTCTTAATACTCACCATCTTTGACCACTGACTTCGTTAATTTTTCATCAAAGAAGGCCAATTTATTTTTGGCTCAAAGAGTTGTTCTTACAGCTTGCTCCTACAAGTCATAGTTCTTCCCATTGAAGTTGACAGTGGTTATAATCATTCCTCGCGAATCTGATGGGTGAAGAAGTAGGGTGATTGGTAATTAATGATGAATTATTTTGGTTTGGTTTCATTAGGTGGACTCTTCTCATTGTTACCCATGACTTTCTGCCTTCAATTTGTGGTTGTAAATTTAGAAAATTGAGTGCTTTGAAACCATGACAAATTAAGCAAGGAGGAGGGCGAGAGAGATGAATGAATTGTTTGTGTCATTCATTAATGGTACATGGCTGCATGGATTAAAATGCAAGAGAGTTCCTCCTCAAGTCTAATTCTAGCCATATCTCGACTACCAAGCTATTTGGAAAGAAAATAAATTCTTTACAAACTCTATCACAAAATATATCACAATACCACAAAATATTATCACAAAATATTTCTATCCCTATCATTGTTTGTTTATCAATAATTATTGGAAGTTTCATTGGACAATTTTTATGTTTATTCGATAGCAATGTGATAAACTAAATTTTTAGTACATTGCATAGATATTCATATTTATGCAGAACTTTACTTGGGTTAGATAATTTTCACTTAAATGTATCCTATGCACCATATCAATGTAAAATGTTGGGTAATGTGAAGTTTGGTCAGTTATTGAGCTTTGAAGAGAATATTACCCTACAAGAAGGTGTAGCAACAGAAAGATTAGATTAGTTTGTTATAACTAAATGCTGACATGTACAGAGGTGCAACTAACTTCAGTTTTTCATATTCTTAGGCATGTATATATATAGATGGTAGGTAGCTAAGGACAATGTAATTTCTCTTTCTCTGAATCATAATCTTTCACATTCTTCTCTCACTAAACTTTCCTCCCTCCAAGTCGTTGATCATATCAATCAGATGTAGCTGAATAACATGGTATCAGAGCAGTTCTTTACCAGATCATCATCATCAACAACCATGCCATTGATTACCAGTTGAATCAGGTGAAAACTATCACTTGATTCTTGAGCTTTCTGGTTAGACATAATCAATAGTTTTCGATTCTCTGGTCGAAATTTCCTTGATTCTTGATTGGATTTTTTTTTGAATCGTTTTTTTTTTTGAAAGAAATGGCTGAAGAAACTCTGAACTCAATCATGGCCAATCCATTCCATGTATTGTTCTTGAATCCCTCGGACAATCCTAATAATATTCTTGTGAGTGAACAAATGAATGGAGAAAACTATAGTCATTGGAGAAAGGCTATGGAAGTTGCTTTAATTGCCAAGAATAAGCTAGGATTTGTGTTGGGGAATTGTGTTAAACCAGCAACCACTTCTCCCTTAGCTGCTCAATGGGATAGATGCGACAAAATGGTCATTTCTTGGCTTATTAACGCTGTTGTAAAGGATATTGGCCAGAGTATATTGTTTTCATCTACAGCAAGAGATGTTTGGTTACAGCTTGAAAAGAGGTTTGGAGAAGTGGATAGCACAAAACTCTTCAGAGTCCAAAGAGATTTGTGTTTAATTTCGCAAAATAACCTTTCAGTTGCAGATTACTTTACACAAATTAAGAAACTATGGGATGATTACAATGGCATGATCACCATTCCACATTGTAATTATGGAGCTGAATGTGCTAGCTTAAAGGCTGCTCATAAATTGGTGCAAGATCAACAGTTATTGCAATTCTTGGTTGGACTAAATGAAGATTACAAGATGGCAAGAGGTAGCATTTTAATGATGAAATCTCTACCAGATATAGATCAGGTTTATAACCTGATTCTACAAGAGGAAAAGCAGAAATCTCTTATTGCTATGTCTCAATTTTCACATGGCTCTGCTGCCTTCAATGCTAACCTTTATGGCAAGGAAGTTTCAGGTTTTAATCATACAGCACTTGCAAGTCAACAGAGGTCTTACAACTCTAGTTATGTCCAATCAAGGACCAATCCCAATAATTCTGGTTATTCTACTGGGTATAATCAGAATTACAGTCAAGGAAATATGAATACAAATTCCAATTACAGAGGAACACTAAGGTCTGGGAGTCAGGATAGAAGACAACTGTACTGTGATCACTGTAAAATGACAGGACACACTGTTCAGAAATGTTACAAGCTTCATGGTTATCCCCCTGGACACAGACTTTACAAAGGAAGGAAAGTGGCATCCATTGCTCAAACAGATTCAATTGAAGGACATACTTTTGGTCAGAATCAAGACAGAGTACAACAAGTCTCACATGATACAGCACCTGCCTTAACAAATGAATAGTATAACCAGCTTATGGCACTCTTGAATCAGCAAGCAAAAGGTTTTAATGAAGACATGAATGCAACTGGTTTTATGGCAGGTAATAGATTTTGCTTCTTCACATCTATCAATAACAACACTTGGATTGTAGATAGTGGAGCTAGTGATCACATTACATATGATCTGTCATTATTACAAAAGGTCATATCCATCCAGGATCACTGTTATATCACTTTACCAAATGGCAAGAAGGCACAAATCAGACACACTGGCTCAATGACTCTCAGTTCTGATTTGATTTTGCATGATGTACTACATATTCCAGACTTCCAGTTCAACTTGTTGTCCATCAGCAAATTGACAAAGCAGTATTCAACTAATGTGGTTTTTACCCCTGAATTCTGTTTGCTCCAGGGCCCCACTTTACAGAAGGTAGTAATCCTTGGTAGAGAAGTAAAAGGGTTGTATTGCTTGGAGAAAGGTGAAGCACTACCGAAAGCAAATGCAGTTCTTAAAAGGCAGATTCTGAAGAATAATAACCAGACAGAAGACAATGTCATAGCTTGTTTTTCTGCTTCAGAACTTTGGCACTTTCGTTTAGGCCATTTACCTTTTGACCAAATGAGACATGTTGGAATTTCTCAATGTAATAACCTCAAATTTCATGGGGTCTGTCAGATTTGTCCTATGGCTAAGATGCATAGGACCTCTTTTTTTTTTAGTAACACAAGAGCTTCAGCTAATTTTGAGCTTCTCCATGTTGACATATGGGGTCCTTACCCACACAGCACATACAATGGTTCAAGGTTTTTCTTGACCATAGTTTATGATCATTCCAGAGCAACTTGGGTGCATCTTTTAGCACATAAAAGCAATGCTTTCCCATTATTAAAGGCCTTTGTTGTTTTTGTGGAAAGACAATTTGAAGCTACTGTCAAAATTATAAGGTCTGACAATGGGCTTGAATTTAAAGATAATTCAGCCTTGGCCTTTTATAGAGACAAAGGAATTATACATCAAACTTCATGTGTAGATACTCCTCAACAGAATGGAGTTGTAGAAAGAAAACATCAACATTTATTACAGATTGCCAGGGCCTTGATGTTTCAATCAAACTTGCCTAGAAGGTATTGGGGAGAGGCCCTTCTCACAGCAGTCTATTTGATCAATAGAATGCCCACTGCAGTACTTGATTACAAGACTCCATTTGAGGTTTTACACAATGTTAAACCTTCTCATGATCATTTGAGAACTTTTGGTTGCCTCAGTTATGCTTCAACTCTGAAGAGACAAAGAGAGAAACTTCAACCTAAGGCCCATCCTTGCATATTTTTGGGGTATCCATATGGCCAAAAGGCTTATAAACTCCTTGATCTCACAACAAATAAGATCTTTACTTCCAGAGATGTGGTCTTTCATGAAAAGATTTTTCCATTCCATCAATTCAAAGACCATTCGACATCCCCTTTGCCCAACATTACAGACTTTATTCCAGCCATTGAAGATTTTCAAGTGCCTGCACATGATCACTTCATGGACCAGTCTACTTCTGGTAGTTCTTCCCTTACAAATACTACATCAAGTACTTCCATATATGAACATACATCCACACCTGATGCTTCTCCCTCTCTTCAAAATCAACAACCAGTACCTTTGAGAAGATCTACTAGAGCTCACCATCAGCCTAGACATTTACAAGACTACTTTTGTGGTATTGTTCAGTCCACCAAGTTACCTGCTACTCATCATGCTTTGGTCACTACTTTGACCCAACTGCAAGAGCCAAAGTCCTATGAACAGGCATGCAAAGATCCAGGATGGGTTGCAGCAATGAACATAGAGATAGAAGCTCTCATGACTAACAATACATGGGAACTTGTTCCACTACCACAGGGCAAGAAAGCCATTAGCAATAAGTGGGTGTATAAGGTTAAACTCAAGTCAGATGGATCTTTGGAAAGATTGAAAGCCAGACTTGTTATCAGGGGCTTTACTCAACAATATGGTATTGATTACTAAGAAGTGTTTTCTCCAATAGTAAAGATGGCCACTATCAGAAGTATTATTGCTTTAGCTGCATCAAAAGGTTGGCCTCTATCTCAATTAGATGTTAATAATGCCTTTTTACATGGAGATTTGAATGAGGAAGTTTATATGGAAGTCCCCAAAGGCATTCCCAATCCATCAAACAAAGTATGTAGACTCAAAAAGTCACTATATGGCCTGAAACAGGCCAGTAGGCAATGGTTTAGCAAACTAAGCAGCACATTGCTTTCCTTGGGCTATCAGCAATCTAAAAATGATTATTCCTTATTCATCAACAAATCTTCTACAGACATCACCATTGCAGCAGTATATGTAGATGACATAATGTTGACAGGATCAAATCCAGCAGAAATTGATCATGTTAAACAACATCTACACAAGTGCTTTGGTATCAAAGATCTCGGAAGACTTCACTATTTTTTGGGCCTAGAAGTCAGCCATATCCCAGAAGGAATTGTTCTTTCACAAAAGAAATTTACTACAGAACTATTAAAGGATTGCTCTCTATCCAATCTGAAGCCCACATCAACTCCTTTGCCATTACATTACAAGCTGTCCCCAGATGAAGGAGACCTTTTGACAGACCCCACTGATTACAGAACACTAGTAGGAAAGTTGAACTTTCTAACCCATACCAGGCCTGACCTGAGTTTCACAGCTCAAACCTTGAGCCAATTCATGCAAGCACCCAGGATCCCTCATTTACAAGCTCTTCACCATACTTTGAGATATATTCAAGGCACTATTGGTCAAGGAATTCTCCTTAAAGCCACTTATCAACTTTCTTTACATGCCTACTCAGATTCAGACTGGGCTGCTTGTCCCCATACTAGAAGATCTGTAACTGGATACATTCTATTTTTGGGTACTTCTCCCATCAGTTGGAAAAGCAAGAAACAAAGTACTATATCAAGATCTTCATCTGAAGCTGAATATAGGGCTATATCTCAAGCAGCAGCTGAAGTAACATGGCTTGTGAGACTTCTTGAAGAACTTGGTGTCCAGTCTTTGAAACCTGTCACACTGTTCTGTGACAATCAGTTAGCCATCAACATTCGCAAGAATCCTGTTTTCCATGAGAGAACAAATCACATAGAGTTGGATTGCCATTTCACAAGAGAAAAAGTGTTGGAAGGCTTATTACAGCTTTCCTACATGCCTACAAATCAGCAGTTGGCAGACATCTTCACAAAGATTTTGGCTTCTCCACAGCAAAACTATCTTCTCTCCAAGCTTGGAATGGTCTCTCACCCTTCCAGCTTGAGGGGAGTGAAGAGAATATTACCCTACAAGAAGGTGTAGCAATAGAAAGATTAGATTAGTTTGTTATAACTAAATGTTGACATGTACAGAGGTGCAACTAACTTCAGTTTTTCATATTCTTAGGCATGTATATATATAGATGGTAGGTAGCTGAGGACAATGTAAATTCTCTTTCTCTGAATCATAATCTTTCACGTTCTTCTCTCACTAAACTTTCCTCCCTCCAAGTCGTTGATCATATCAATCAGATGTAGCTGAATAACAAGCTTCTTGAAAGTTTTGATTCATCTACTTTGGAGATCAAGTCAAATCTAATTCGAGTCATACGTCTAGCTAGAAATTAAATACTGATCACTTAAATTAGTTCATATCATGTAGAGTAATTTTATATAATAAAAATGTTCACTTCGTCATCAAACAGTTAGCGTAATTATTCATCATTTCGGCCTCGACCTATTTACATGCTACGATTCCCTGATTAACTTATTGGCTATTTATACGAGCATAACACCGACTAAGTTGTATAATAAAATGGATCATAGAATAGCCTCGTTAATTTGTTCATAAATAGGGGCAGATCTAGCTTGCCTAGACTTGTGGCACACACCTCCATCACTTTTTGGCATTGTTGGGGTGAAATTGTGAAAACAAGAACTATGGTCCGGATATGTAAGTTGCCTATGTTAAACCATGTTAAATACATTAATATTATGCACTAATTTTCTTTGGCTCTATTTTATGCTCTAAGATGAAGCGAATTAACCTCCTAAGATACACTTGGCTGGGGGTGTCAGCTTGTCGGACGCATACCCCAAATAAACGTTGGTGGCATCCCCCGTAAAGATTAGAAGGCTGAAGATGCCACTCAGATAATTCCATTTCTTTTTTTTGGCCAGGCGGGGATTGGGGGGGGGGGGGGGGGGG
>JACYFF010031957.1:117804498-117833101 GCA_017589665.1 Selenicereus undatus | reverse complement strand
ATTAAAACCACCTTGGCTCCCCCCCCCCCCCAAGATTTCCGTTGGTTGGTTCATATTTTCACAATATAATAAATCAGAGAAACAAGTAAACTACAAAATTAAACTGTTTTTTATTTAAAAATCAGCCAAAAAAACTATTTTTTATTTAAAGATAAAGATATTAGAGGACAATGCTTTACTTTTACTGTTTTACATCACTAGTTTGTACCCGTGCTTTTGCAGGGGCCATTTAAATTTTGAAATATAACTTAGGTATAATCAGTTCTAAAATGGAAAAGAAATAATTTGATAGTCTAAATAATTAATTTTAGTTCACACTGTAAATAGTAAAAAATTATTCTTATCATAATCTTCTATTTCAATAGAAAAATTAATGTATTCAATCCCTCAAAATCACATCAGGAGGATATTAGGTATGAATTTGGATAAAGATGTTGCAAATTTTAAAAAATACATAATGTATAGCAATGATAACATAGTAAAATTATACAATAAAAAACACGATATAGATAGTTAAATATATACATAGAGCAAAATATTAAAAATGAGTAGAATTAAAACGAAACAATGCACAATAACTAATACCCAAAAAGAGTAAAACATTAAAGATTTTATGATAAATTTAACTCTTATCTTCTCAAAATTTGAAAATATTTTTTTTCTTGTATCTTGTTTTTAAAACTTGGAAAAGTCAAAAAAACTATCATCAATACAATCCTATAATTTTTTTTTTCAAATGTGATCCTATGCAAAGCTAGGTTAGGTGTGGGCCTCAAGGGTTTTAAGGTTGACGGTTGGTTTGAAAATTTTTAGCTTGTGGGTTTAAGACTATAGTTTGGTTTTAAGGTTTAATGTGCTCTTTGATTTAATATTCATATGTTTATTGAGATTTTAAACTACTCATACTGACATATAGTCTAACACTTACACGGGTTGAGATATAAGATAAGCGCTTGAACTATTAGTCTTCCGCAACACTGGGGACCAAAATTTATGCATTGAAATTTTTAAAATTTTAATGTTAGAAGTTTCAAGAGCCTTTCCTCTTTGTGCAATGCAACTCTATTGATCAATAATGCAATTATATACATTGTTATGTAATCTTCATGTAATATGTTTTAGTTATTTTTATTATAAAAATTCATAAAATAAGTACTATAGATAGCTATTGTTTTCTCTTCTGTAGAAATAAAATATTTAAAATTAATTATCTCCTTTTCTTCTTTTTTTTTTAATAGGAAAACAATCCTGTGTTATTGTAAAAAAAAAAAGAATTATGAGTTCAATAATAAAAGTAAGTCACATCTTGTGTTACAAATAATCAATCTTAATATTAAATATTAAAACTAATTAAGATCATCATTTAGAATATAGCAGTGAACTCCAAACAAATAAAACATATATTCTAATTTTTACTATATATACTACTTATAAATTATTTTACTTTTTATTCTTAGGATTCATAGATATAACTTATAAATGTAGCAAAAGTTTTCTATCTTCCACACAATAATTTAAACGTAGTTGCTTATTCTTTTTAGGAATGAATTTCATTATTATCTTTCTAATATATGCATAAAAATTGATGTTGATGTTTTCAATGTTGAATATGGTTTGTTTTTATAATTTTGTCTGCAAACAATATTTATTTATAAAAATGTTAACATTTTCAACTTTATATATAAATTATTGGGTGATCTTTTATTTTTAAAAAAAATTTAACTATATGACCTATTGGACTATGGAAATTGATGAGATGAAAAATAGTTATGGGTGGTGCAATAATGGTTAAACTAAAGAAAGGAGGTTACGGGAGTTGTGATGTTGAGATAAGTATGGGATTAGATTTCCCCCCCCCCAAAAAGCTAAAAATAATCTAAAGGGTAAGATTTATGTTTGTTTTTTTTTTTTTTTTGGTTTCAAATGAGTCACGAAGGCAATACAATACAATAAGGGGAGGAAAAATCGAACCCGAGACCTAATGTACTCGGAACCTCAATGGCTAAAATTTATGATGTAGAATGATCAACGGTTTATAGGCACTATTGCTTGAGATTTTAGAATTGGAGGAGGGAAGCTTTCTCAACCTCTTATACATCTTTACATTTATTATATAAAGATTAATGTTAAAACAAATTAAGATCATCATTTAGAATATAGTAGTAAACTCCAAACAAATAAAACATATCTTCTAATTTTTACTATATATACCACTTATAAATTATTTTTTATTCTTAAGATTTGCAAATATAACTTATAAATATAGCTAATGTTTTCTATCCTCCACAAAATAATTTACATGTAGTTACTTATTCTTTTTAGGAATGAACTTCATTATTATCTTTCTAATATATGCATAAAAATTGATGTTGATGTTTTCAATGCTGAATGTGGTTTGTTTTATAACGCCCCCAAATTAAACATGTTTCACTGTATGTATTTTTCTTAATAAATCCCTGAATTAGGTCTAACAAACTCGATGATAGGGGCATTAACGTCGTCCAAAAGGACAAGGCTTGAAATATGTATACTAGAAATGACATAGTTAGGCATAGCTTCAACCACACACAATCACACATTATCAAATCGTATACAATCAATTGTACATTAATCTCAAATATGGTTTATACATCATAGTAAAGTAATTCACCTCATAATCTACACCTCTATCCACTGAGGATTTCAACATACGACTCCAAAATATGCATGTCATATATCGTTGATTGATCCCTCCAGATTCCTTTGTTCAACTTATTCTCTTCAACTGGTTTGCTAGCATGAGGACGATTCACTGAGCATTTTTCTAAAACAAAACATGGAAAAGATTTCAAAATGTGAGCCGAAACTCAATGCATGCATTCCTGTATTGTTAAATGATCTCTGCATAAATTGATTGTGCGCCCGCTTTGCAATTCATTTTAAGTTAAAATAGTGAATGAGATGAATGTAAACTGCAATTGCTAGTTATTATTTGATAGTGAACCCCTTGATGTTGTTATGATCTATGAATAGGTGTACACCTGCCAAGTCGATCGGGGGAGCTGGCCTGAAACCGCGTGGGTAAGTGAAGGACAATACCCTGTAACTGATAACTAATAGGGTCACTAATTATGTGACAAATCACTGATTAAACTGATTCATTAATGTACTTACCAAAACATTATAATTTTGATAAATACGTACTGATTTCCAAAGATACAGGCAATGAACGTACCTGAAGTCTTTAAAATGTAATGCCACTTGATAATACTTATGCACAATGAGAAATGATAGACTAGGCCCGGTTCCATTTGACAAATTTAATTGTAAATATATGGAGTTAGTAAACTACATTCGTACCCATAATTTGTAACTTTAGTAGAAATTTGATAATCAAAAGGCATTTGTAACACAAGTAATTCAATATAAGATGAGTTACACCAACATGATTCGAAAACCAAATAAATTAAGGCAATTTAACTCAAGGTAAAATAGTGTGGAGCAAAATTGATCAAAATAGAATTATTGAGATTATAAATGAAAGGCTTTGATGGTTACAAATGTAATACGGGTTTTTTGATATTTTTGAGATAGACAATAAAGGTTTAAGGCCAAGAGGAATGTAATGGATCACACCAACTAGGCCCGATAACCACTGTTCTTGAGTCTTAATTCTCCCCATTTCTCAAATTTTATTCTCATACCCATTGAACTCGTTGAACTCTCTAAACTTTGCACTTTTCTTCGCAATAACCATAATTATTTAAAAACTTTTGATTAAGCTCCCACATTACTAGTTCACCATCTCGCAATATTTTAATACCCTTTCAAGGTTCGCCTTAGAAAATTCATATCTTTCACTCTCGATCTCAAATTGAGACCTAAAATCCTAATATAAAAAGCTTATGAAATTCTGCAACACTTTCATTTACAATGCAAAACCCAACTACTACAACACGGTTCTTAAAATTGGGCTCAATCGCAACTGTGCACAGCTCAGGCCTATCCTGCGCAGTCTTAGTAAAACAGACATAACTTTTTTTCATAAAACTCAAAATGAGGTGATTCAAAAGGCATTTGGAAGATAAATCATTGATCTATCTACCCACCAAAAATCACAATTTTTTGACTGCCCAAATAGTACCAGTTTGCTCGTAAACAAACCCTTGTTTTCAGTCTGTTCACAGCTTACTGTCCACATTTTAACCCCTTGTTTTCCACATGATTTCCCTCTGAAATCAGTCCTTAAGATCAGTAAACAGTACTTGGTTCTTCTCATAATCTTACACAGCCATTTTACCTGAAAATAATTCATAATTATCTTTACATATGTCATTCAATTCCTCTCTTTACAAAATAGCTCCAAACACACCCATAATCACCTTTGCTTGCATAAATGAGCTAATGAACCATTTTTAAATCAATTGGGGAATTTCCATAATTTACCCCTTTATGCAAAAATCCCACCAAGCCATTTTTTTTTTCAAGTTAAAACACATCCAAGGTTCATTTTACACCAAGGTTTATACAAATAACATGCTGGATGTGAATAATAATCCAAACCATGCATAATCACCAAACCCTAGTTTATGTCCAACATAAAACATCGTTATCTCATCTCAAGATCACCAAACACACCATCATCATCATCAATAGGTTTAAAGATTACCAAATCAAAGATAAAACAATCAAAATCCAACAACTTAGCTTAAGCTTGCATGATCATGGACACCGCTCAACCCTAGCATGCTTGAAGCTTATCCAATCAATTAAAAACATCAAAACAACCCTTGATTCTACCAATCCAATATGATCAACAACCAAAACCAACACAAACAAGAATCAAAACCAAAAATCAGCAAGATAGAGTTAGGGTTTACTCACTTTAAACTAGAAAAGGAGAGAGAAAGAAGAGTGTTGCCTGCTTGCTTGATATTTTGAGTCTTTTACTTGAATGAAAATGACCTAAGTTTTGCTTGGTTGAATTTTTATCTAGTAAAAGTAGCTATTAAGCCAATGAAAATTAAACACATTCAATGGTACTTAGTCAAGCAAAATGAAGTAATAGCTTGTTGGGTCGGAATTGGGCCTAAATTAGTTTGGACCCGAAAAATGCACTTTATGCGTGAAATTTTTCGTAGCTCGAAATTAAATTTTTGTGACGCTATGAAAAATAATTTAACGTCTTAAACCATATCTATCAGGGCCTACTATCGATTCACTCGAAATTTTACGATAATTAAAATCAGAATCGCAAAGTGGAGGCCCAAATCAAAATTTTTCAATCGGAATGATTAAATGCAATAATTAAATGTGAGAGAAAAAAAAATAACAACAGAACTTAATCAAATAAATGAACAAGATTTATGGTCAGGCTATTACAGCCTTTCCCCCTTAAATAGTTTCATCCTCGAAACTTATGAACTTATTCACAAATATGCAAGATTGCCTCAAATAGGTGTGGGTTCTTGGCTTTCATTTCTTCCTTAGTTTCCTAAGTGGTTTCTGAGGAGGTATGATCTACCCAATGTACTTTGACTAAAGGTATCTGGTTGATGCTTAGCTGGTTAATCCTGCAATCTACTATCTGGACTGGGTGCTCTTCAAGCAGTAGACCCTCCATGACCGCAATGGGTTTGGTTATGAGAGCGTGGTCAGGATCTAAAATGTACTGCATGAGTTGTGAGGTAAGAAGCATGTTGTACACGTGTTTGAGTTATACAAGCAGATCTAGTTTACAAGTTATGAAATTCAATCTTTCTATAAACTTGTATGGTCCAATGTATCTTGGCCTCAATTTAGCTCGCAGTTTAACCTCCTTGTACCCTTAGTTGGTGAAACTTCTGAAAAACCTTATCATCTACTTGACACTCTAGAGGACTCCTACTTTTGTAAGCATAACTTTTCTGTCGACTCCAACAGTCCGTTTTCAAGAGTCTCCCAATGACTGTCATCTCATCGAGTGCTGAAGATGATCTTCATTACCCAAAAGATGATTTTGTCGACAATGTTTGATGTCATTTTGCCCTGATGTTTCATGTGGATTTTTCTCTGCTAGTAATTCCATAAAATTGACTGCTAGGGGTTTTATGCCTTCTTCAAATGCAAAATGTTGGTCTTAGATCAATGTCTCATCTACTTCACTCTGGTGCAAAGAGTGCTACATTTTCTTCCATATAAAGCCTTAATGGCCATTTTAATGGGGAACTAGTAACCATTGCTGTAAGAAAATTTCATCAATGATAAGTCATCTTCTCGATATCCCTTGGAACTCCAGTATACTAACTCTCAACATGTTTCCTAGAATTTGATTCACTTTTTTTCAGTGAGCGCATCTATCTTAGGATGATAAGCATTGCTATAATTCAATTTAGTTCTAAAGGCTTCTTGAAGTGCTTGCTAAAATAGGCTTGAAATCTCTGATTTCTATCTGATACTATATCGGTTGGAATTCCATGGAATCAAACTATCTCCTTAACATATAGTTGGGCTAGTCTTTTGACTCCCCAAGTATTTTGAATTTCCTCTATTATGGAGGGTTGTTGGATAAATTAAGTGATGACGTTTGGTCATTTGCTTGCCCATGCGACACTAATTAAATATCAGTTTTCAAGCACTCCAAAGATATACTCAGGGCATCTGCCACAACATTTTCTTTCTCTGGCTGATATTGGATCTGCAGGTCATAATCTTTTAGCAACTCCAACCAAGCATTTGTCTCAAATTGACTTCTTTTTTAGTTAAGATATACTTCAAACTTTGATGATCAGTGTAAATCTTTGTTGAGTTATTTTGATTAAGTTTTGATGATAACAAATCCAAGTGTAAAAATTTGTCCAAGTAATGTTGCTCCAAACACGATCTCCAAACAGGCCTAACTGGTGTTTTCTTTTTTGTATTAACTGGTTTGCTACATGTGAGAACAAGTCTTTAAAACAGGTTCTACTTGGTGGTTCTATATTAAGAACAACTCGATTGTAAAAGCATGTTGTTCCTGGACTCTAGCAAGATCAGCTCGATGTAAAGCATGTGGTTCCAAAACTCTAGCAATGCAAAGAACAACCCCAGCAAACAAGGTGGCCTTGGTGTTCACAGCAGCTCTACAAATCTTGGACAAGATGACTGGTTCAAAACAAGAAGTCTTGGGTATATAGGTTTTATTTATTTAGACTCTTGTTAATATGCCAATATTGAAAACGCTTTTTAAACACCTCTTGAATCGGTATTCGCACCAAGTACTTCAGAACACCAGTTGCGAACAACCCTGCAAACAGGGTGCCTAGGGTGGTTCTGCACTGAAGTGGCCATACCCGGTTATCTTTGAAAATTCATTTCGGTTGGCCAAAATCTTCAGTATAATTTTCTTAAACCCCAAGATTGTTATCTTTCTGGAAAGGATATTCCTTGAATATATTATGGGAGATTTGCGAAAATAGTTTTTGGGGAATTTGCCAAATCTAAATATTTTCCTTTGCCCATATTTTCGGATTTGATAAAAAATCCTAAAACTGAAGATTTCTGGTTGCTTTTGAATCTTCTTCACGGCTATGAAAAGATAAGGGTTATCTCTTGAGATAACAAATCCCTTATAACTTCGAAAAACTTGCCACTAGCCGTTGGGAATATCTCTCTTGAAAATCCTTTTCCAAACTTAGCTGAATTCTTCTCTTCTCCTTGGTTTTTGACCGTTGGGTTTTTTACATAAAAAGCTCAGCTCTTTCGCCTACACATACACTGAGACATTGAGAGAAAAGGAAAGAAAAGAAAGCAAAGAGTGAAAACCTGGAAACACACAACATATAGGAAATTTCAAAAAGAGGTTTTTCTAGAAGAGTTTTTGAAGTATTCTTGAGAAAAGAAAAACCAACTCAAGTTGTGTTTAAACCAAACTTTCGATATATTGGCATAATAGGATCTTTATTGTACCTTACATCTGCTTAGTAAGAAGCACCCCAGTAAGGTGTTTGTTGACCTTGATCTCAGATCAGTCAATAGTGAATGAGTGTGTCCTAGTCGTGTGGACTTTGGACGTGTCCTATCTGGTGAGATTTGGACGTGGTGTAATCTGCCTTAGAGAAGGAGATTACGTGGTTGCAAGGTTGTAACAAGGTGTGTTACAATTGTAACGAGTTAAGCCCGGTTTAGTGAAGTGGTTAAATCCTACATGAGGTAGGTCGTGGTTTTTCACACCTCAGTTGGGCTAGAGGTGTTTTCCACGTAAAAATTGTGTGTGCCTTATTTTTCCGCATTTATCTTGGTGATTTTCGCATTTGGTATATCTGAGAACACCTTCTGCAAACAAGTCATAGGGGTGTTTGTTATTTACAACGCGAAAATCAGACACCACAATTCACCCCCCTCTTGTGGTAGAATACTCACTAATTCAACAATCTTACAGGACACTCCAGATAAGTAATGTTTTCAAATTCTCAGTGTAAAAGCCATAACCGCTAGTTCTGGGTCATGGGTAGGGTGTTTTTCTCTCATAAGGCTTGAATTGTCGGGAAGTATAAGTTATCATTTCATCATCTTGCTAACTTGTACCTTTCTTCATTAAATTGGTCAGGGAAGACAATCTTTGACATTGACAAATCCTTCCCGAACTTGATAATACCCTGCTAAACTGAAAAAGTTTTTGATCTCAATAACATTGGTGACCATTGGACACTCTATAATTGCTTTCACCTTCTTCAAATCAACCTTAATCCCTTCCTTTGAAACCACATGTCCCAAAAACATCACTTCTTCTAACCAGAACTCATGTTTCTTGTATTTGCTATGTAATTGATGTTCCCTTAAGGTTTGCAACACTGTTATCAAATGAGTAATGTGTTTGTTTCTGTCTTTGGAGTAAATCAAGATATTGTCTATGAATACCACCTCAAACTTGCCCAAATAGGATCTGAAAACTCTATTCATAAGATCCATAATGGCCATGGGGACATTAATCAGGCCAAAATGTATCACAGTGAATTCATGGTGACCCAAACCTAGTCCTAAATGTGGTTTGGGAATGTCTTCAAGTAAAATCTTAAGTTGACGATATCCATATCTCAAATAAATATTGGAAAAGACTCCCGCACCTTATAGTCAACCAAATAAGCCATCTATTCGAGGCAATGGGTATTTGTTCTTGATGGTGATCTTGTTCAACTTTTTGTAATCAACACATAACCTCGAGGTTCAATCCTTCTTCTTTACAAATAAAACTGGGGCATCCCTTGGTGATACACTTAATCTGGTAAATCCCTTCTGTAATAGCTCATATAGGTGAATCTTTGGTTTTCTAAACTCTGCTGGGGCTATACGATATAGGGCTTTAGAAATAGGTAGGGCACCAGGGATTAATTCGATCTCAAAATCAACTTCTCTTTGCGGGACAGTCCCGATAGCTTTTCAAGAAAACATCTTTAAATTCAAAAATTAAGGGCTATTTTCTGCTTTTTCTTCATTCAGTTGAGTGCCAATAGCACAACACCAATACCCAATATATCCTTGATATAAGATATCACTCGTTTTCATAACAAAATTTAAAGGACAAGGTGTTTCTTCTCTTGCCCGTAAAACATATTTCTCTCCCTCGTTTATCCCTTAAAATAGCCTTAAGATCCTCACAATCTATCGTGACCCCATAAGTACACAACCAGCTCATATCCAGAATGATATCAAAGTCTAACAAGTCAAATTGAATTACAACTCCAGGAAATACTATCCCACCAATAGTAATTGGAGCAAGTTTATAAGAGATAGGTCACCAAACTCTAGAGTCATTGGGTGACTTGATTCTATGATTGATTTCTGTCTCCTTATTTTCAAGGTTCAGTTGCATGACATATCGAGTGGATATGACTTAATGAGTGGCAATTAAATCAACCAATACACAAAATGGCCTCGAAATTAAAAAGAGAGCTCCAGTAACTATCGTACCAGAGGTGACAGCTTCTTTCGTGCTCAAGATATATGTCATTCCTACAGCTGCGGGCCTTGGCGGTGGGAGGCCTTATCCACAGCCTTCAGCCTTCTAGGACAGGTAGCAATGAGGTATTCCGGGCTACCACACCACACGCATTTATTAGTTCCTACTCGACATTCAGGAGTGGTGTGTTTGGTTCTTCCATATTTCCCACAGACTTCAGCTACACCTGTAGGATAACTCTATGGAAGAGCAGGAGCAAGCATCTGTTGGTTTACATTGTCGCTCGGAGCTCCTTGCTCGGTCTACTTCCTCAATCAGGCAAAATGTTCTAATGTTCACCTTTTTGTTCTTTGGAACCTCCACTGTTGTGAAAATCTTTTCTATCTCTCTCATCCATGCTTCTAGTTCCACTAGGTCATACTTTCCATCATATACTTTAGGGTTACATCGCCTACCCTATCTGCTAATTTATTGACTTTATGAGGGATTTCAAAAGGTGCTGGGGCTATTCATTTCATAAGCTCGAACACCTAGGTCTGTTAATTGTTAGAGTTTCCATATTGCTAACCAACTCAAGAGAGAATTGAGGGCATTCTACTAAGGGTTATTGGCACATTATACAAAACTTGGTCACCTGACCCTTGATCATAATATGAATTTTCTTCTATGTGGTTTTCTGCATTGTTTTACACATATTCTAATATTCTGACTATCCATTCAGCTGAGTAATTCAGTCAACCAACTACAACCAACATATAAGATACACATACACAAAAAATACAGCTAGCATGACCCAAGTATTATTAAAACATAACACAAAGCTTCATTATATCATTGCCATAATTGCTTACGTATACACATATAAATGGTTCCACAAAGAATTTCACATCCAACTGACCATCCAACTGACCACCCAAAGTCAACCTTTACACCTACCTCATAACTAAAACACTACTTAGCCCCAATAGCCTAAGTCCGCCACATGCCTAGAAGTAGGCGGGACTAGTCAACACAGTCGGAAAGACCTGCCTAACTATATGCAATGTCATAACCTGCACAAAATTCATATATCCAACCGGCTATACTATATACATATTGGCTCAAAAAGTAATCTATCTGAGATGTCAACGTGTAATATAAATCAATCTAATCCCTATACAGATCATAGCCTAGGTCACACTCATCCCCAGGCTCCCTGCCCGAGTCAAAACTGTTGTCTGAAGCACTAATCTTTACATTCTCATCATCATGATCAAGTTGATGGTCCTTGCATTTCTGGGTCCTTGTCTGAGTCTTCGATGATATCACCATTAGAGCTAAACCATGGTGTATCAGGGAGATCTATAACAATGTGGACCTCATTTGATTAATTAGATATAGGGGTCTCTTCTCTAGGTTCTGACGGCTTTAGGGTGTCAAGCAGCTGAGGATTGCTCGGTGCAGGTGATGATGGTGGGGGAGATACAATGTGCAATGAAAATATATACTGTAGAATGTCCATGTTATTCCCTCTCGGCACAAACTCCTCCCTTAATAACAGCTCAGTGATAACGTTAGCCCAAGCCTCGCGAAACTGAAATCTAGGTTTGTCCTATCTTAAGGCTTGAATCATCATAAAGTCATGATATCGGGTCTTACACTCATCCCAAAGACCAATTGTAGATAAGGTCCACAATAGCCTATGTGTATGGACCATAACACTATGAAACTCATAAATTGGGTCTGCATGTGGGCTACCATACCAGCACATAGTAAAGAGATATGAATGGCCACAGAAGTAGCTGACATTATATTCATTGCATATGGATCCATCTAACAAGGAGGAACATAAGTGAAGAACATGGGAGAGATAAACATACATTTCTACTGTCATAAATATATTAATAGCCTTCACTAACCAACCTTCTCACCCTCCAATCTCTACTCTCCATACTCCATATCCCATCAAAGAAAATCAACCTAGCTCTGATACCAAATCTATAATGCCCCCAAATTAAACATGTTCCGCTGTATGCATTCTCCTTGATAAATCCCTGAATTATGACTAATAAACTCGATGATAGGGGTGTTACCACCGTCCAAAAGGACAAGGCTCAAAGTATGTATACTAGAAATGATATAGTTAGGCATAGCTTCAACCACACACATTTACACATTATCAAACTGTATACAATCAATTGTTAATCCCAAATATGGTTTATACACCATAATAAAGTATTTCAACTCATAATCTACACTTCCACCCACTGAAGATTTTAAAATACGAACTCCAAAATATGCATGTACTATATCATTGATTGATCCCTCTAGATTCCATTGCTCAACTTATTCTCTTCATCTGGTTTGTTAGCATAGGGACGATTCACTAAGCATTTCCTTAAAGCAAAACATGTAACAGATTTTGAAATGCGAGCCGAAACTCAGTACATGCATTTCTATATTGTTAAATGATCTCTGCATAAATTGGTTCGGCCACGTGAAGAGGAGAAGTGTGGCCACCCCAGTGAGAAGGTGTGAGATGATTCACCCCCCCGATGGTAAGAGAGGGAGGGGTAGATCGAAGAAGAGCCTAAAAGAAGTGGTTAGAGAGGACATGAGAGTTGTCGGTCTTACAGAGGACATGGCTCAGGATAGGAGGTTGTGGCGGGTCAAGATTAAGGTTTCGGATTGTAGGGGACCGCCTCCGTAGGGGGCAGTAGCCTAGGCGGTGTAGGGCGGGTAGGGTTTTTGGTGTGCTTGTCTGCAGGTCGTGCTCTTCTGAGATGTGATGGCACTAAGCGCCCCTGGTTTGTTCAGGTATGTCTCTACTCCTTTTTTATTTGCTATCCCCCCCTTTTTTTTTCTCTTCCCCTTCGCTTACTCCGTAAATGGTTTCGCAATCGTTTTCTCTATAAACTTTTTATCAAAACTGTTTTGTGGGTCTTATGGAATCAACATCTCTATGGGTAGGAATACTGGTAGAGGTAAGGTTGCCTATAGCTGGATCTCCCCAGACCCCGTGAAAGCGGGACCCACACTGGGAGTTTGTTGTTGTTGTTGTTGTTGTTGTTGTTGTTGTTGTTGTTGTTGTTTTCCACATGATTTCCCTCTGAAATCAATCCTTAAGATCAGTAAACAATACTTGGTTATTCTCATCATCTTACATAACCATTTTACCTCAAAATAATTCATAATTATCTTTGCATATGTCTGTCAATTCCTCTCTTTACAAAATCACTGCCTTGCATAAATGAGCAAATGAACCACTTTTAAATCAATTGGGGAATTTCCATAATTCACCCTTTTATGTAAAAATCCCACCAAGCCATTTTTTTAAAGTTAAAACACATCCAAGGTTCATTTTACACCAAGGTTTATATAAATAACATGCTTGATACGAATAATAATCCAAACCATGCATAATCACCAAACCCGGCCCTAACTTATGTCCAACATAAAACATTGGTATCTCATCTCAAGATCACCACACAGACAATCATCATCAATGGGTTTAAAGATTACCAAATCAAAGATAAAACAATCAAAATCCAACACCTTAACTTAAGCTTACAAGATCATAGACACCCCCTCAACCCTAGCATGCTTCAAGCTTATCCAATCAATTAAAAACATCAAAATAACCCTTGATTCCATACCAATCCAACATGATCAACAACCAAAACCAACACAAACAAGAATCAAAACCAAAAATCAACAAGATAGAGTTAGGGTTTACTCACTTTGAACTAGAAAAAGGAGGAGAGAGAAAGAGGAGTGTTGCTTGCTTGCTTGCTTGATATTTTGAGTGTTTTACTTGGATGAAAATGGTCTAAGTTTTACTTGGTTAAGTTTATATCTAGCAAAAGTAGCTTAAGCCAATGAAAATTAAATACATTCAATGGTGCTTAGTCAAGTAAAATGAAGTAATAGCTTGTTGGGCTGGAATTGGGCCTAAATGAGTTTGGACCCGCAAAATACACTTTATGCGATTAAAATTTTTCGTAGCTCGAAATTAAATTTTTGTGATGCTATGAAAAATAATTTAGCCTCTTAAACCATATCTATCAAGGCCTACTATCGATTTACTCAAAATTTTACGATAATTAAAATCGAAATTGCAAAGTGGAGGCCCAAATGAAATTTTCTCAACCGAGATGATTAAATGCATAATTAAATGTGAGAGAAAAAAAAAACAACACGACTTAATCAAATAAATAAACATGATTTATAGTCGGGCTATTACAGTTTTTATAATTTTGTTTGCAAACAATATTTATTTCTAAAAATGTTAACATTTTCAACTTTATATATATTATTGGGTGATCTTTTATTTTTTTAAAAATTTAACTATATGACCTATTGGCTTATGGAAATTGATGAGATGGAAAATAGTTATGGGTAGTGCAACAACAGTTAGACTAAAGAAAGGGGGTTAGAGGAGTTGTACTGTTGAGACAAGTATAGGATTAGACCCGCCCCCCAAGACTGAAAATAATATAAAGGGTAAGATTTATGGTTTTTTTTTTTGGTTTCAAATAAGGCACGAAGGCATTACAATACAATAAAGGGATGAAAAATCGAACCTGAGACCTAATGTACTCAAGACCTCAATAGCAAAGATTTATATTGTAGAATGATTAACGGTTTATAAGCACTATTGCTTGATATTTTATAATTGAATGAGGGAAGCTTGTTTAATCTCTTATCCATCTTTATATTTATTATTGTATAAAGATAAGTGATTGTTGTGTGAATTTGGACGCTCATCGCTCAACATTGAAAGTTGAAGCATATTTTTATTTCATTTTTATTTATATGGTGTTTAGGTATTACATGCCTAGAAGGCTAGAACTATACAAGACAATAGTGAAAGATGGGTGCTTAACAGTGGACTATGTGTGCAAGCAGATAAGCTTATTGTTAGGGTTGAAGCGAATCGCAATTCGATATCACAGCGGAAGCAATTAGGATGAATAGATAAACAGAAATATGAAAACCAATAACAAGAACAAATCACACCAAGAATTTACGTGGAAAACCCCAATGTGGGTAAAAACCACGGACGGCGACAAGCCATGAACAATTCACTATGAGAATCAAAGTACAAAGATTGCAATCACAATGCGTGATTCAATCTGGATGTTACAATCCCTCAATTTGCACTCAATCTCACCAATTGTGTTTGGGAATAGGAATAGAGAACTCAGAATCGCCTTTTCGCACTTGCACAGCGGCTCTGCTGTGTTTTTCGCTCAACTGCAAAACCTAGGTCGCGAAACCCGAGAAATCTCGGTTTCACTAAAGTGGCACGGTCGTGCCATTTGGCACGGTCAGACCGTGCCAATTCTCTGCCCGCTGAAATCTTCGTCTTTCTTCGACCCAGCGCCAACTGGTGACCATGCCACCCAGCAGCACGCCCGTGCCTCAGCCCGTGCCGCCCCGGTGGCTCAGATTTTGGGCCATAAACCCAACACTTATTTAAAAGGTCGGATTACTAATTGAACGAGTCAATACCTTATTGCCTCATTTAGAGAGCCATATTAACGAGTAGGGGCCAGTTGGTCAATATTTAATACATGTTCAATGACCCGATAAATATATATCCATTGATCCGATTTTTTTGTCAATCTTATTACGTACCAATAGTTTAATACATAATAGTAATTATTATGTAATGTTTTGGGTAAGTAGACTCCATCTTAGAATAGATTCAGAGTAGGTTTACATTGAATCTGTCAAACCAGACCCATTTAAGCACATGAAAAGGATCGACCTACTCATTAATAGACAGTCATGACCTAATCTAATCTACTTTATTAATGGCCTGACCCAGCTTGTATTCCTCCCTTACTGTTCAAGCTTGGTTAGGCTCAACCAGGTTGATAATTTACAAATACAATTAACATTTATGAAAAAATTAGAAAGATATAAGCCCCGTGAATATATGTCGGCCGCAAATTTTGTTCTGTTTTTAGACCTACAATTTTTTGTAATTATTAATGATGGGTTGTTGAATTTAAGGTGGCAACTGGCGAGGGGATAATACTAGTGATGACAACGGGGCGGGTTGAGCACGAGTGTATATTCTCCGTCCCTGTACCTGCTCAGCTCCCCAAATCCCCCTGTCCCTGCCCCATTCCGGGTCGCAGGAAAAAAAATCCTCTCCATTTCCCTCCCCATTCTCGGCGATGATTCAATATCCGCTACGGGCCCCAATGAGAATTTTTATCTGCAATTTTTCTCCATTTTATGTGAAAACTGTATTATAAATTGGATCTTGGATGAAAGACCAAGTTGTCCAGGGGACCTAACTCAATTAATTGTACAAAACTCTTGTAGGCTCCGTGCAATACAAATCTGACAAACTTCATCAAAGTTTACAATCCAACCCAAAGTAAAGTTTAACAAGTTCATGCAACACAAGTCTAACATCAATGCACAAATTACACCACTCAACCAAAGTCTAAGAAACCAAACACAACATAACCCAACTAAAGTCTAAGAAGTAAAAGAGGAATTATATAGTGTTAAGGTTTTTTAAGTTAAATTTATGTATTTAACCTTAATCTTATGTTCATAACTGAATGATTTATATGTAATTTTAGTTATAGACAGGAACAAAGATGTATTTTTTCCCTCAATCAAGAATCAGGAATAGAGGATAAGGACGAGATGTTTTCTCAATTGGGTAAGCGGTGACGGAAACGGAGTAAAATTTTGCCCCGTCCCCGCCTTGTCTCCTGCTCAGGGATTGAATCTCATCCGCATCCGCATCCCCATCTCCATTGGGGATGAGAAATTTTCCCCAAGGCGGGGCAGAGCCCAATGAGAATGGAGATTTTATGTCCCACTGCCATCCCTTGAATAATACACTGTCAAAGATTTTTTGTGCACATGTCTCAATCCAACCTTTAATTAATCAACCATATTGAGATCCGAATTAGAGGTGGGAAACAGATCGGGTCGGGTCGACCCATTTAATAAACGGTTCAAGTTCATGTCGGCATTGAAAATAGCCTAGATTTCCTTTAAATTGAAAAATAACATGTTTTCATTCTAAACGGTCAAATCGCGTCGGCTTCAAGTAGAAATCAGTTCGGTTCGGGTCGGGTCCGGATTTCTCTCGATAACTTCGGGTCGGGTTCGTGTCGTGTTATCTTGTCGGGTCAAACATTCCCAGCTCTAATCCGAATGGCTTAATTAATGGGTCAACCGTAACACTAATCTGGCCCATGACCCGCACAAGGTTTGATGATCATGCACGATTAGGTGGTTTGGTTTATGTTAGTCACCGCATGCAATTAATTTGTTATATGGGCTTCCGTAAGTGTTTAGGGCTGATCTGTGGAGAAAGAGAGGTACTTGGGTTGTCCTTTAAAAGCAGCATTGGGAATTTGATTAGGTTTATTTTTTACAATTAATCAAGTTTATCTAATGCAAAAGGGGAAAATATCAGAGATTCTTCAATTTTATCTGATGAAATTTTATCCAACGCAGAAGACATAAAATGAAATAAAACAAAACTAGAGTGCGCGCATGATTATGAAAGATGCCAGTTGCTTGCAATTGCTTTTTTTTTTTTTTATAAAATAATTAAACTGCAATTGCTATTTTAGTAGTAATTATAGGTTTCTGTGATTATTTTTTTAAAAAAAAAACACAAAGAACCGGAAAAAGGGGAGGAGAGAGGAAGGCTAATAAGATTTCGGGATATTTAATAAACAGATTTTTAGAGAGTTTTTTGGTAAAAAAAAACTTTTTTGATCAAAATTAGTTGTTTGACCTAGTGAAAAAGCAAATTTAAGTGTTTAGTAGAATAGCTTTTTGGGTCTAAAAAGCTAATTTGAAAAGACTAATTTGATTAGCTTTTTAGAAGAGCTTTTTGGGGAGTTAGTTTTTTGTCTCACAACTTTGTTAGAAACAGCTAATATCACCAAACAGTTTTTCCACAAACTGCTAATTAAAATAGCTAATACAAACAGCTAATTCAAACAGCTAACCGCTAATACAAATAGCTAACAGCTAACAGGACCTCCATTCTATCTCTTATTAACCTGTAATATGTGCCTTATAACATCATTGTTATTATTTATTTATCTCCTGCTAACAACATTACTAAAATTTAAATTATTTCTATCACGTGAAAGCTGCAACTTAATTTATACATAAATGGCAGAGCAAAATCAGAGTAATGCAAGTGATGAGCTGGAAGCTAGTCGTCAAGTTTTTCGATTATCGTCCGCCTGGCATGCGATTCTACCCCTTCCGATTCAGAGCTCATCCTCCATTACTTAATCACTGCCTAAAATCAATGGCTTATCACTTCCCAAAAATATGATCATCCACAGGGTTAATATATATTAAAACAATCCGGACTACCTCACTGGTACGTTGTTTTGTAATCGAGTTCGAATTGGATTAATGTTCATTTTCTTAACTTCATTTAATCAGTTATGCTATCATAATCACCAGTGGGGATTTTTTTTATGGAAAAACGTCGATTCTGAATTTTCTGTTGTTAATATGAAAATCCAACTCTATTTGCTCTTAATAGTAGACTAGTGGTATTGTACGAGAAGCTTTGCAACTTTTTTTTGCCGTTGCTCCTCCTTTATTTTCTTTGTTTTTTTTCACCATCTTTTGCCTAACCAACTTCAAATTAGGGTGTAATTGACCGTTCATTTTTGGTGTGTTTTAGTAAGGGGGAAAATTATTTTTCTAGAAAATTATTTTTCATGAAAAATGATTTTTCACTTACATTTTCAACTGTTTGGTAGAATGAAAAATCACTTTCTTTCCATTTCATTTTTTGTTATTTGATAGAATGAACCCCCTGTCTTCACTTCATTTCTTTTTACCACCAGCCCCCTCCTCTGCTCACTGCTCTGACTCGACCCAATCAACGAATTCTGTTTCTCTCTCCTTTTCAAAATAAAACCCAAAACATCAGTACGAAATATACTCACTAATAAACCTAGGAAAAAGAGAGAGTCAACATTAATGAATATCAATTTTTCCACTATTCCCAATGATTACCCAATTGATTTTGCGTGATATTAAACCCAGATTAAAGAAAATGGCGAATGGGGAGACGATTGGTGTCTCAGATTGCGAAGTCCTTCATAAGGGCAACAGTAACAAGGTCAGAGAACTCAAGAAATAATTGCAGAGATTAACGATGGAAATCATCGGTGAAGATGATGAACATAAAGAAGAGGGGAAGAATTAGAGACAAAATGCGAGTGAAAATAAGGTGATTCTGGGCACAATTAAAAGAAAATAGAACGAGAGACAAAATTGGCCAGCGAAAATCGGGTCTGGAAAATCATTTTCCCTACTTTTTCAAGGAAAGCAATTTCCTTTAAATGGGATAAAATGAATTTTCCCTAAAAATGATTTTCATCTCCTTATTTTATCAAACGGTGTAAAATGATAAAATCATTTTTCGGGAAAATTATTTTCCCCCTACCAAACACACCCTAATAGTGTTTGATTTTTACCGAGCTTGTGAATTCCTATTGCGTATTTATGAGATTAATAGTAACTGACATTTGGGCATTGACATTGGGGCGTTGACCTGGGCAATTACTCAAGTTGAGTCCCATGTGATCTTCTGGCTTGTCATTACGGGTGTTCAAAACTTTCAGAAACTGAAAATTTGAACCAAAAACCCGTGCTCAAAACCGAATTTTCAGGTACTCAAACCGAAATATTCAAACTTTTAGCTTACCTAAATTGAAAATTTTTTCGGGTTATCAGTTCGGGTACAATTTATGGGTTTTGGGATTTCAAGTATCCAATGAGAATTTTTTTTTTAATTTTTTTACATAGCAACATAGGGGCCAAACTCACAAAGAAAAGGCTATTCATTTATGTCTTTTTGAAACTTCGAACCAGTCCTTTTTTTTTTGGTTGCCTAGAAAGCATAGTAAATGCAACTGGATGCTCTTTTATATATCATCAAAGGGAAGCAATCATAGCAATTTTTGCAGTTTGATATAGGGTAATTGACTTCCTTCTGTTAAGTTGTGGAACTTTTAGCCCTTGCCTTTATGACAATACAGATACGGCTTTGTGAATTTTATGTTCCAATGACGAGGGGGAAAAAAAGTTAAAAATGGAACTAGGTAATCGGATACCCGAGAAACTAAACCAAAATTTTTGGGTACCCCGAATTTTTGAAACCCGAAATTTTTGGTTCGGTTTCATCTTATGTTTTTGCCTATCCAAAAATTCGGGTACCTGAACCGAATTCTATTTTGGTTCGGGTCCTGAACCTTGAACAACCCGCTACTTGTCATGAGAAGAGCACGGTGGGCTTGGACAGCCCATGGGCCAGTGGGCTGGGCGTTGGCACATGGTGATGATGCTGGGCAGTAATGTGGAGAAACTCGCTGGGCTTGGCGTGATGATCTGATGTTCGCTTAGTGGGCTGATGATGATGGGCGTGCTGATGCTGTTGGGTGGTTCAGTGGTAGCAGGCCCACATGGGCTGCGCTGACTTAGAGGGTCCTTGGAGGCGTTTGAGTATTTGGCCCATTAACTTCTAATTGGAGACAGAGTAAGGGTTGAGTGGCTGAGGGGATGAAGGATGGGCCCGAACTAGTGTCTGGGCTTAGGAATTTGCATCCGAATTTATATCTTCTCCATCACCTCCAATTGTACCAATTACGTATCAATTCCGTTCAAAGACCGACTCAACCAAAAGCTTAAATTAATGGTTGAAGACTTAGGAATATGTTTATACTTTAACACGTCATCTCATACGAATGTCCTTTGGGCTTGAAGCGTGGATGCTGCGAAGATCCACCCTACCTTGCGCAATAAATCAATATGGGACCGCTGAGATTCGAACTCAAGATCTATCGCTTATAAAGGCTTTGATACCATGTTCAAAGTCCGACTCAACTCAAAGTTTAAGCTGATGGTTAAAGGTATAGGAATAAGTTTACAATATAACAAATTCTATATAAAAATATATAGCATAGATGAGTAATTAGTCACAGAATGAGTTCAAATATACATACGAAAATAAAGGTCTGTTTGGATGGGGAGTAGAGGAGTGTAAGGGAAAGTATAGAAGAGTAGATACTCCTCCGTATCCTTGTTTGGGGGTAACAAGAAGAGATTAATGAGGGGTAAGGAGGAGCAACTTTTACTCCTCCTTACTCCCCATTTTCTGTCATTTTCGTACTCTCCAATTTGGAGTGTAAAGAGGAGGGAGTAAGTGAGGAATAAGGATAATAATTTTACTTATTTGCCCCTATAAATTTAACTATAATATATTTTAATCTATTTTTTAAGGACATATGTGTTAATTCATTCATTTTCTCTGATTTACTCTCCTACTCTTGCAAACAACGGTAAGTCCTTACTCCTTTAAAACTCCCAAATAAGGATAAACAACTAACTCTTATTTACTCTCCTTTATTCCTACTTCTCCTAACTCTTATTTACTCTTAGTCCTCTAACTTACTCTCCTTCCATTGAAAACTTCCATCTCATCATGTAACAAACATTAATCTCCGGGAAAGACCGACTCTCATTCATCATCATGCCTTGCCCCTTGAGGATAAAGTAATATTCGTCTCCTGGAAGCTCAAGTTTCCTGCTACTTTGCAATGTCAACTCCTGTATCGTCCTCGTCAGCACCTTTAATATGGTTTTTCAGGAACAAACACGCCATGATTCATAGCAGAAAGGGTGAAAGTATGTGAGATTCACAGAAAGATTAGCTGAAAACATCATCTACCAATTTCACGGGCCACCGATGAGGATCTTAGACCGATGTGACTACTCACTTACCTGCAACTCGTACTCAACTAGATAGAGTCCTAATAGTTACCACTGCAAGAAGCATTTTAGCAAATAAGTGATCAAGAACTGCCCAGCATAAAATTAGTACCGAGTTAGAAATGCCTAATTCTAGATTTATTCCTTGATCATCAACAATTGCTTCGCATTAGGTGTTGGAGTAATTTCCATAAAAATGGAACTTTATAAGAGACATGAGTTAATTATTATTATTAATTGACATTAATTAAATGCTTCAAAGGATGCCTTTTGACAAAAGACATCTAATAAATAATATTTTTTGCCATTAAATATAAATAGTAATTGATATTATTTGCTATTGAAGATATGTAATTAGTTAATTAACTAACTAATTTCATAAGTGTCTCTTCAATTATTACCATTGAGATTAAAATCAATGAATGAGATTTCATCTCATGAAAAGGTGCATATCTCTTGAAACCATACCATATTTTCCATAAATAGAGGATCAGTGGTGTGATTTGATCGATCTAAAAAATATTGTTCCTAGCAACCTTCACTTTGAATTTCTGTTACATCCTAAGGCTCTTAAGGCCTGTCTTCGTGTGCACAACACGTAGAGAGGGAGACTTCTTTGTATCCTAAAGAACTAATCACTAAACCCTGTTGCACAATTATGGGCAATTAGAGTATTTAGGAAAATAGTACACCACCTACCTAGAAGTCTCGAAGTGATCCCAGACTGATTCTTTTCTTAATTTTTCTAACATTAGGTTTATACTAGGGCTGAGCACAATTGGGTACCCGGTTGGTTTTGAGGAACCGATCCCGGTGTTGGTTGGACCGAGTCCAGAATTATAAGAACTGGTCCCAATCCTAGTTGAACCGGGTCCAGAAATTCTGGACCTGGTCCCGGATCCGGTTGGGACTGGTTTCACCACTGGATACCCGATATCAAGCCCCACCTAAATGATCACAAATCAATTTTCATAGATTCTGGCAATAAAATCAAAAAGCCCCACCTAAATGATCACAAATTGGGATAAACCATGTGAAATTTAGACCCTTGTTCATCCCCATGCACTGGGATTTTGCCCGATTTCTTTTCCCATGCCCATTTAAGCTCATGCCCAAATTTCTGGGTGAAATGCCGCAGTTGCCCACAAAACGAAAACAAACAACTTTTTGATGCAACTAATTACATTCAACCCAGCAACCCAACTTAAATCCAAATCATAATAAGATAGGAAATCAAGCCAAAACAGAAACAATGAACAAAATCAAGTAGAAGCCATCAGAATCAATCACTTACAACCGGTGGGAAGACAACAAGAGAGACTGAGAGAGCCAAGAACAAGCACAAGCAGTCTGGAGAGAAAGAGACGGACAACCGAGCAGTTGAGGGTTGAGCAGACGAGCAGATGAGGAGTCGAGGGTCAAAGCGTCTAAGCTGCTGGCGACTGGCGTGAAGAGAGAAAGAGAGACTGAGAGCAGTGAGAGAGCCAAGAAGAGCAATTGAGATTTGAGCATGGGGAGAGAGACAGAGGAGGAGTCGAGGCCTCGAGGGAGCACTGAGCAGAATGCTAGAATTGAGGAGGATTTCAGATTTTAGGGTTTGCAAATTGCAACTTTGCATTTTGCAAATATATATTTTAATTTTTTTTTGATGTGGACCGGAAAATCGGGTACGGGGACCGGTTCCGATTCCAAATTTTCAGGATCCAGTACCGGAACCAGTTGTAACTGGGTCATGAATTTTGGAACTGGTCCCGGTCCCGGTCTAATTAACCAGGTCCGGGTCAAGAACCGCCAGGTCTAGACCGGGTTTGGGTCTGGGTCCGGGGAACTGATTTTTTTGCTCAACCCTAGTTTATACCCTCCTAATCGAGAATTGCTTAGTGGCTTCAGATTAACACCCCATAATACCCAAATTTGTCAAGAACCGCTTAAAACATAAAATCAGCAGCATTTTCATAAGAAAGTTATGATCAGGAACTGCTTTGTATTACATCAACAACTTCATTCTCAAGAAACTGTTTAGTTTGACATTTATTCTCCTTAAATAATAAGGTCCTGAGTTGGTCTTATGAATGGAGAAAATTTGTAATAGGAGTTCTAACTTGCTCAGAACGCCAAATGCCACTTGAAAAACTTGACAAAAGTAGATCTAACTTAATAGCAAATTGTTAGAGTTCTAACTAAGTCCATAAAAGCAAGTTCTAACTTATTTGCAAAGGATAATAAATTAAGTTACTATTGGCTCACAAAAGTAGAACTTGCTCATCATAGATTTTTCTTCTTTACAACAACAACAACAACATCTCCCAGTGTGAGTCCCGCTTTCGCGGGGTCTAGGGAATAGATTTTTCTCATTTACACGACTCAAATTCAATATGTTGCTTAAGGGTAATAAGTATCAAGTCATTTTAAGTCTTTAACCAACCTGTATTGGTAGCTTTATTAGAGTTCTAACTTGGTTAAAGCAAACACTACGTGACACATTGTTATTAAACATTCCTTTGGACTCAAATTGTCACCTTGCTATCTAATTATCCAGTGTAAAAATAGTGGCGAACGAGGAAATTTTGTAACATAATGAGGCACACAGTGCTGTTAAATCCGAAAAACGATTGGGTATCCATAGAGATAGAAGTAGATAGTGCTTAAACGTAGAAACTTTTTACGGCACAAAGCCATCATAATTGGTTTTACAATGTACAAACTGAAAATCAAAAAAATAAAGAAAACTCTTTATGGTAAATATTTTGTTAGGAAAAAAATGATAATAATCGGGGGTGGTATATGTGGAAGTGTAAAAGAATGTAGATATTCGCGAATATTAAGCAGGATCGACAAAATGATAACGGGCACACAAGATTTTACGTGGAAACCCAAATCGAGAGAAAAACCATGGGCGACAATAAGGACATAAAATCCACTATATAGGTGAGAGTACAAACTAATCTCAAGGGGCTAGCAACTGCGATATCAATACAAACAGACAAACGATCTCAAACAGTATGACAACTCAGCGGGATCAAATACAACTAAAATTTCTGAACACTAACTTTCCATAAAATGTGGAATAGAAAATGGAGATAACCCACGAGCGGTGGTGCATCAACAGGCACTCCAAAGTGTCACTCAAATGCTAGCAAAATGTCCACCAAATGGCAAAACCAAAGTATCCAATTTATAGAATGTCGGAATGAAACTCCCACAACAATTAAGGGAAGAAAAGAAAAGCCAAGCCAATAAATTACCCACAGTAAAGGCTCATCAAGAAGGGTGATAACAGTTGCATGAGTCTTGAATAGTGCCGCTGAAACATCACCAACGTAGCGCCCGACCAAGCAACTACAACAAACCGAAGTAGCCCAAAAGACAACGTGGACTGCAGTTCGTGGGCCCAACCATGGAACCTTCGTAGAACTCTCTAAGCACCAAAATTTTGGTAGAACAAATGATATCAGGGGATTGAGTTAAATCAAATTTAAGCCAACCAAACACTATCACAAAATTGGCATGCATGTAATGAATTTTGGTTCATTGTCAGGACTCATTGAAGAAAGGGTTGGCCAAATTAGAGTAGAGAAATCAGGACTCATTGAAGAAAGGGTTTCTCCGGCTACAATTCCCTCGGTTTCTCTGAGTTCAGTGGAGGAGATGAGGGGTTGGTGGGGAGGTCATTATCATCTTCATTCCCACAACATCCCTTTTTCTGGAAAATGAAAATCCTTTATTCTTTCATACCAAACACAGGAAAATTATAATGATAAATAATTTCACCTGAAAATAATTTTTCATGGAAAATCATTTTCCAAGAAAATGATTTTCCTTTCAACCAAACACAGCGTAGGTGACCTATGATTTTCATTTTTTCAGTACTTCTCTTCGCAACAAATTTGAAAAACAGTTAAGACACTATAATATGTAGTTGAGTTATCACAAAAGGAAGAACGAAAAAGAGAAAGATCTGATGGGCGTGATGGTTCATGTTCATCATGATGCAAATGTGGATCCGATCCATATGGTTGTCCTCCTAGACATGTGCCTTTATATAATTGGGCTCAAAGCCCATGACAAGTTGAAGCCCACACCATTAGTGGTATTTGTAAAAAAAGGCTCATATTATGATTATTATCGCTGTCATCAGCATAAAGTACCCCTCACATTGTCAACGTTTGTTACATTATAGACTCAACATTATAGATTCGGTGATGTGACATAATTTAAACGAAATAAACTATGTTTTTTAGAAATGAGATCATGAAAATAATGGTTGGATTTAAAAGCAATCAAATAAATAACCATATATAATAGCCCGAGTCTACAAGTCCGAGTTACCTATATAATAATTTGCACACTAACATGCAATTTAATTAAAAATCTTAAATAAAAATATAACTTTATTAATCATATAAGCAAAGTACAAGGACATTTTGTTTTTACTCAATACCAATCTGCATAACATAATACTTTTTTTATTTTTCAAAGGAGCCACAAATGGATACTTGGGTAGTACATTCACATGACATAATTAATATTAAAGAATAACATTAGTAATAGGCTTATTCTTATGGTAAGCTTAACGTTTTCTTCGTATTCTTCTTCCCGTTTTCCACTTCCTACAGAGACGAAGAAATGGAAAGAGAGGATCCAGAACCGGTGTTCGGGCGCTCAGAAGACCCGCCCAACACCGCATTTAGCTCCATGATAAACCTCTCCATAGCAGGTGCAGGCAAGCGTATAGGGGACAAAATCCCCTTCTCGCGTTTCTTATTCTTATACGGCATGTAAAACGTACATATCCCGGGCACTTCTCCGGCCGTTCCAGCATATTTGGGTAAACCCCACCCATAGTCCAACTCATCAAACCCGATCCTAGTTAGATTTGAGACTGCCAAGCACCGACCGACCGGCGGTGCTCAAGCGGGGCCTGCCATTGATGACCATGAAGTCAGCAAGTGACCTCATGTACTCATCGGTGACGTTAGCCTTGGCCTTCTTGACCAACTCCACTGCGTACCCCAGCGGCTTTTGGCAAAGATCACCAGCAGTGGATAGTACTGCCGAGAAGGCAATGGAGTTCCCATAGTATCCCTTTGGCGCCGGCGGGTTCAATCTGGATCGAGCGTTCACAATGCTGTGAAATCGAACTGTCTCATTCGGGTGAGGCCGCAGGGCAATCGTACGACACCGCCACAGGCAGGCGGTTAGCACCTCGAATGTAGTAGAGGATTTCAAGTATGGCGGGATCAAGCGCCGAAGGGCGGACATCTCTCTTGGTCCTGTTATATTTACATCGGGAAAGGGTTGATGATATATATCTTGACACATGATGGCATACACATAGCACCTTGAATGCAGTAGCTAGAGGATTTCAAGTATGGCGAGTTGATGATAGAGATTATATCATCATGCATTAAGTTTTGAGAAAATAACACCAAACTATTTTATCTTTAATAGGCACCTTTATTATCTCCCTATTTGTGATTATACTTTAATTTATATACAAAGAATGTAAAATTACAGATAATAATTCAGGAAATTGTTGAATACATAATTGCAAAAGAATAAGTTTTCATTCAATACCTCCTTCACTTTTCACATAACTTGTATAACATATTTGTTTGAATTCAATATCGTATGGTAAGGTAAAAGATCGAAGTGTAAATAACTTTAAACATGTACAAATCATCTTGTAGTATGTGTTTTCAATGATACCTATGTTCGTTCATTTTACATGGCGCTCATATGACCAAAAGTATTTCCAATTTAATGTTTCTATACTTTTAGATCATCTAATCTATATATTAACCAATTCAATGCATGGAAAACAAACATTAATCCTGTCTTCTTCTTTTTTTCTTTTTTTTTTTGGAGATTCTAGAGATACAAATTATGAGATATGATCACATAGGCATGATTTTGGCAGCTCAATTAATTAAAATCAAATACTCACCAAAAAAGAAGGATCTATGGACCATGTTATCATCAAGGGGGACGACGTTGCCCCTGGTTTCAGCCATGGTATCATACTCATGGTGAACACAAGTGACTCGAGGAGGGTCACGAGCACAAAGAAGGTGTCGCTCCCAAATGGGCTGGACTGAGAGTTGGCCTCCACGAGCCAGCTCCGCCACCGCACTCAGGAACTGGCAAAATCCTGCTCCATCAGTCATTGTATGATTGAATGTCCATCCCAAAATTATGCCACCGCACTTTAACCTCGTTACCTATTCATGATACAACATACAGATGACATTTTAAGCAATAAGGTTAGAATTTTGGTAATAATAGAATCTATAATTAATGGGTATAACAATATTTTGGTAAATTGGTTTCTTAGACAGATGACATTTACAAATCATGACGACGGATCACCTGAATGATGATCAAAGGGTAGTCAAGGATGCCTCCATAACCAGGAACATGAAAAATGAGCTCCTCCAAGCAAGGGAAAGGTGGGTGAATCTCCTCTCCAAAGTCATAGAGAGTGACATCAGCATTGGCTTCAATGAACAACACCCCCTTCCCATTACACTCCACCACCAGCTTCCTCCCGGCTTTCTGTCTCAGCCGCCCCGCAAATGGGTAGTAGGGCACCAAGGCCTTGCCTACGGCTTCCCTGATCACCTTAGCCGGTTCCTGGTTCCGTCCCTTCGACTCACTGCCCCTGTAAAACTGTAAAATAGGGATTTGGAACCGGAGCCCTTCTTGGTCGTCGACGTCGGAGAGCTCCTTGAATTCCTTCGGGGTCGGAGCCACCGGAGGGATGAGCTCCGGGGCCGCCCTCATCACCTTGAACACTAGGGGTGATTGGGTTTGGGTGCTCTTCTCGTAATTTTGCATGGTTTGGTTGTTTGTAATCACTGCTTAATTTGATGAGTAAGAATCTTAAAGTTGAAAAGCTTAATTAACTTAGTGGTTTGATTTGATTTTGAAGTGGGA
>JACYFF010031957.1:117787087-117798942 GCA_017589665.1 Selenicereus undatus | reverse complement strand
GGTTACAAATAGCATAGGAATTTGCATGCACAAATAACCTTATAAAATGCTAATGAGGTGATTGACGTGTTGGTCATTATCTCCTTTAACCACCCGCTTTCGGATGATTATTTTTTTGCCTCTGTGTAAAGAAATTGTATAATTGTGAAGACTAGTGGCCGTGGGCTTTAGTCTGATGTTGGAATTACGCCTTTACCTATTGTGATCCACTGAATTATCATGAGATAAAAATTTAATAGATTGACTTACATACCCTTTCAAGCAAAAAAAACCTTATAAAGTAGTTTTAACATGCTCTATTAACTCTCACATATACTCATATTAAAAACTCCTTAAGAGGCCGCTGTTATAAAATTGCTCGATAGCAGGCATACCCTAAAGGCCAAAGCTTTCTTAACTTATGGCTTTAAACAAGAATTGAACCTTACAACAAATCTTGGAAGATATTCTCACCTATGTTATTTCCCCATTAGAAGAGTGCAACATCCTCTGTAATGAGAAAGAAAAATATCTATAAGACTTAACTTGAACTGGCCAGGCATAATTGATAATGCCACCTATATAGATTGATTTATCCTCAATTATGCATTATCTTAAAATTTTATATAAGATTGTTCATCTTAGAATTGCTTCCCTAATCCTATCGACCATAAACATAATTAATTATGTCTTAAGTCCAATTTAACTTCAGATTACCTAATGTATCGTATTTCCTTTTGCCCATAACTTATTTGAACCCGCACCCCAAAAAAATAACAAAAAGGAGTTGGGGGGCATATTAGTATAGAAAACTGATAATGATTGTGTAGATAAGTCGTTCTTATGCTCACTAGAAACAAACTATAAATACATTATTGTTCAACACAAGGGATGAGGTCCAAACATACTAATTGTATTGCATTGTCATATAGTAGCTTGTCCCTTTTTGAAGAGCCACCAATCAATTAATTATTCAACAAATTAAAAAGAAAACTATATTTTTTATGTATTTAAGTCTAATCAACATTTTATTATTCATGCTATGCATGTAGAAGCCAACAGTTGAAGGGGGACATACTCCATTCAATTTATCGACAATCTCCTCAAATTCAATGCATCCTAACCATTAACATACATGATCTTGTGCTAATCATTATTCTCTGGTAGTTATAATATCACTTTCTGTTTAGCAGGAATTTAAGTTAATGAATTTGTTTATCATAATTTGGAAACCCTTTAATCAATTTCTTAATTCTGTTGTATATGCTCACATTGTCACATGCATCTCATCTTCTATTATGTTGATTGTAATGACAACTTAATCTTTTATGTATATATGTCTTGGTAACTCCCCTAATCATTAACCCAGATTCAATGAATGGATAGTTAATTTGCAGCTGAACGAGATAGAAGGCAAGGAATAAACATCAACTAGAATGATGCGTTAGGATGTCAAAGTATGATGAAGAGAATCTGTTATAACCTGACAAATTAAGCAAGGAAGAGGGTGACAGAGAGCAACAAATTGTCTGTGTCATTCATTCATGGTGCATTGGTGCACGGCTACATGGGTTAAAATACAAGAGAGTTCCTCCTCAAGCCTAATTCTAGCCCTATCCTAAGTAGCAAACTATTTGGAAAGAAAATTAATTCGTTACAAACTCTACCACGAAATGTTATCACAAAATATTTCTATCCTTATCATTCCCCCTCATGTTGGAGCATGCGGATTAACGATATTCAATTTGGACGGTAGAAATGAGAATTGCTGCTTGCCAAGAGCTTTTGTGGAAACATCTACGATATGATACTACGATGGAAGATAGTTGGTGACCAACTTGCCGGATAGAATACGTTGTCGAATGAAATGACATTCAATTTCTATATTTTTGGTGCGCTAATGAAAATCCGGGTTCTTGGCGATATGTAATGGTGCCTGATTAATACAAAAGAGTATCATAGGAAGCTGCACGAACACTCATAGTGACGCAAGAAATGAGTGAACACAAATAAGTTCACCAGTTACAACCAGCCATAGCACGATATTCAGCTTCAACTGAAGAATGAGACACTGTAGTCTGTTTCTTACTCTTCCAGGAAAGAGGCTATCCACCAAGAGTGACAAAATACCCTATCAAAGAGCATCTAGTAAGGGGGACATGCTTCCCAGTGTGGATCACAGTATACAACTATCTGCAAGTCAGAATCTCTGCGCATGAGTAACCCTTGTCCAGGATTCCCTTTCAAACATCGTTGGACACGTCTAGCAGCCGCCATATGTTCTTCCTTAGAATATTGCATTAACTGAGTCAAAATATGTACATCATAACTTAACTTATGATGAATAATAGTCAAGTATATGAGTCGACCCACAAGTCTTCTGTACTGAGTAGGATCATCCAAAGGCTTTCTTGCAGCCAGTCCCAATTTATGATTGGTCTCCATGGGGACATCTACAGCTTTGACACCTAACAAGCCACATTCTTCAATGATCTTGACGGCATATTTGCGTTAGGATAAAAATACACCTTGGGAGTTGCGAGCTACCTCAATTCTAGGAAGTTTTTGAGTGGCCCCAAGTCTTTGATGTGAAAACAACTGTGTAAGTAAGCTTTGAAAGCTGAACACATAGCACTATCATTCCTAGTTAGAACCAAATCATCAACATAAACTACAAGTGCCATAAACTTCCCATTCTTTTGATAAGTAAATAGAGAATAATTTGCATATGATCTAATGAACCCATATTCAAGAAGCTTAGAAGAGAGCTTACCAAACTATTATCTGGGAGCTTGTTTCAAGCCATAAAGAGGCTTTTGGAGCTTACATACTTCGTTGGGATTGGAAGTCTTGAATCGCCAGGCTAAAGTGATATATACTTCCTCATCGAGATATCCTTGTAGAAAGGCATTGTTAATTTCCATCTGATGGACATCCCCGCCTAGTAGGTGCAATAGCAAGAAAGCACCTCACACTTTTCATTTTTTTTACAATTAATAGGTTTACGACCTGCAGGAAAATCGACGACAGCCAAAGTGTTGTTAAACTCCAAGGTTTTAATCTCCTTGGCTATGGCTTCCCTCTAATTTGCATCTCGAACTACTTCATGATAAAGTTTGGGCCCCACAAATTTGTTATAACAAATAAGTAGCAATGGAGTATGGTATACCTAAAGAAACCTTTTGAAGTGTGTGAGCATGAGTCGAGGGGCCTTGGAGAGATGTGGTGTAGCAAAAATAATCTTGAAGATAGCCCTTTGGGTTTCTGGTTCTGCTTGCTGTGTTCTAGACTTTTAGGCTAAGCGACTCACTAGGCCGCACCTCCTCCTCAGCTTCGGAAGGCCCAGTGGTGCGATCATTAGCAGATTCAACTGGGTCGTGACTTGCCATGTTTAGGCTTCTAGCACCCGCTGGCCTATTGTCACCTAGGCTTATACACCCTAGCCCATCACTTGCATCGGGCTGCCCAACATCTACTGGGCTTGAGTCTAAGCCATCTAAAGCATTGCATTCCCCAACGCGTTCAGGGCTGGATATAAGCAACCCTTTAGTTTCAAGTTCAGCATATTGGGTCTCCCCAAAACCATTAGACTGTATATATGTGTTAGGGAACCCAAGCTCATGATCACCAAATGCTTGAACTTGATCAAATTGCCATTCATTGGTTTGTGCTTCCATTCTTACTTTAGAAACTGGAAAAATTTTCTTGATGAAGGACGATATCTCAGCACATAAATATACCCCTATTATCTAAATCATAAACCCTCCACCCACTTCGTGCCATGAGGATACCCAATAAAAATACATCTCCTACTATAAGTACCAAATTTGTCCTTTGGGCGTTGATTATTGTAAACACAACATAAACACCAAAAAATTCTAATGTGCTCATACAAGGTCTTAGCATGAAATAGTATTTCATGGGGTGTTTTCCCATCCAACACCAAGAAGGGTGTTCTATTAATCACATACACGACAGTTAAGACATACTCCCCCCAAAAATCAGGAGGCAAATAAGCTTTAAATCTAAGTGTTCAATCAACATTCTGAAGATGATGATGTTTCTTATCAACCCGTTCTATTTTGTTGGGGTGTATCTACATAGCTAGTTTGATGTAAAGTCTGATGTTCCCTATAAAACATTTTCATCGGGTCCAAAGTGAATTCGTTACCGTTATCACTTCTAATGATCTCAACTTGCGCCTCAAATTGGGTATTAACTATCATGCAAAATTTTTTTACCAATAGCGACGCTTCACTCTTCTCACACATTAAATAGGTCTACACTCCTCTATTAGCATCATTAAGAATAGTGAGAAAATAGCTAGCACCAAAAAGGGACTGAACATGATAGCCACCCCAAATATCATAGTGTATAAGATCAAAACACTTTGAAGCTTTCCTTTCACTAATAGGGAAAGGTATACGAGTTTGTTTTGCATGTGGGCACATATCACAAAAACTATCTTTATTCTTACTATTAGTATCTAACTAAATGCTGCCAAAGACTTTAGAGAGAATTCGACTTGATGAATGCACCATCCTACGATGCCATAATCCTTGAGAAATGGCCTTGTTAACTTGAATGCTTGCCTTTGATCCATCCTAGTAAATGAAGACTCCCCTTTTGAGCTCAACCACTCCAATCAGGTTTTTCATAGTAAAGTCTTGTACCACACAAAGCTTCTCAGTAAATGTTACCGTGCAAAAATTTTCATCTAATAATTGAGCTACAGATATCAAACTGCAATCTAAGCTCAGCACATATAATATGTCTTGTAAGGCCAAATTAGACAACGGAGTCTCTTTTAACCGCATAAGTTGTTGACTCATTCGCCAAACCAACCGAGATTGGATCAATGTCAGTGACATTACTCAATGAGTTCATATCACTTGTCATGTGGTACAATGCACCACTATCAAAGAGCCACGATTTCTTACTCGATAACTTGTCGAGTCCCGACTTTTGAGTCTCCATGAGACTAAGAAGTCGATGTACCTGATTTGGTGTAAACCTGTGTGTGGTTGAGCAATTGTTCTCCATCTCTTGAATCCATTCCTCAAGTTTCACTAGGTCATATTTTCCATCGTAGACTTTAGGGTTACACCGGGCTACCCTATCTGCTAGTTTACCATCCTTATGAGGGATTTCAGTAGGTGCTGGGGGAATTCATTTCATAAGCTAAGACAAAATATGCCAATAATTAGGGTTCCTAATGTTATTAGCCAACTCAGGGAGAATTAGGGGCATTCCACTAAGGTTTGGTGGCACATTACGCGAAGTTTGGTCACCTGGTTCCTGACCATGATCCAAGTTATCTCCTATGTGGGTCTCCGCATTGTTTTGTATAGGTTCAGATATTCTGGCTATTCGATAAAAAGAGTAATTCAATTACTACACTACAACCATCATATAAGATAAGCATACAAAAAGGGGTTCTGCATGTGGACTACCATAATAGCATGTAGTAAAGAAATGGGAGTGGCCACAAAAGTAACTGGCAAGATGCTTACTGCATATGGATCAATCTAACATAGCAGAATATAAGCGAAAAATATGGGAGAGATAAGCAGACATTACTATTGTCACAAATCTCCAATGATATCATAATAACCCCCACTAACCAACTTTCTTGCTCTCCTAACTCTACTCCCCATACTTCATATCCCATCAAGGAAGATTAGACCCTGCTTTGATACCAAAAATAGTAATGCCCCAAAATACATATGTTTTACTGTTTGTATTCTCCTTAATAATTCTCTTAATTATGACTAATAAACTCGATGATAAGGGTGTTACTGCCGTCCAAAAGGACAAGGCTTGAACTATGTGTACTAGAAATAACATAGTTAAGCATAGCTTTAACTATATACATTCACACATGATCAGACCATGTGCAATCAACTGTTATCCAACATAAGGTTTATACACTACAGTAAAGTAATTCACTAGACTTATCAGTTCAGGCGGGCGGGTTAAATACAGGTCGGGTGTATTCGGGTTCGGGTAAAATACGGATCAGGTGTATTTCGGGTTCGGGTAAAATACAGATCGGGTGTATTTCGGTTTTGCGGGTTTCGAATCAACCGAACGGGTTTAGAGCGCCTTTTCTGTGAGTTATTTTTCTTTTTTTGAAACAAAAATTCTGCATACTTATTACTCAAAATTATCATTATTTAATGAAAATGCATAATAATTATAATTTTTCAAAAGAATATTAAAATATTCAAACATTTTATTATAATATATGAACATCTTGTATATGCGGATAAAGAATTAAGCCCAACTTGATTTTGGATAGATTGACCCGTACATTGAAAGAAAGTTAATAGTAAGTCGGCTATTTATTGGGCAGCCCGTCTAAAGCATTTTAATGGGTTGTAGCAGTTTCATCGCTAATAATCTATTTAATAATTTAGTATTTTTATTAACTAACCTACTAATGTCCATTCAGGTAAAACTTTATTAATGGACCTACCCCAATACGAATACGGCTAGTCATTTTTTTTACCGTTAGTATCATAGTTTAAGACTAGTCATAATGAAAATCAAATAAAATTAAATAAAAGAAGTACAAGATATTATCTTGCAACTATAACACCAAAACTTTAACAACAACAACAACAACAACTCCCAGTGTCGGTCCCGCTTTCGCGGGATCTGGGGAGATTCAGTTGTAAGCAACCTTGTCTCTATCGGCATTCTAACATCCAAATTTTAAATTATTACAAATTAATTAATTTTAAAAAACTTAGACAGATTTGTTTAACTAACTATATAATGGCATGACTTTCGCATCTTTAATGCTTGTGTTCTTTTAAATTAACTTTTTAAAAAAGACAAGATAGTTATTCCATGCAATTTTATAAATATTTTAAACGTTTTTTCATTTAAAAGTTGTGTACGGTTTTATTTTCAGAGAATGGAGAAGAAAAAAAATAAGGTTATTATTGTTTAATTTGTAAATAGATGCAATATTTATATAATATCTTTTCAAAATACTCAATAAAAATGACTAACAATTATTCTTAAAAGAGATAAATTAGAGAAAAATAAAAAACTAAGGATATAATGTTCAGGTCAAGCGGGCAGGTTCGGGTTTGGGTCGGGTTTGACCCGCTAATTTACGAGTTTTTCAGGTTCAGTTTATTTCGGGTTCGAGTCAAGAAAATCGTGTTCAAAACCCAAAATTTTCGGGCAGGTTCGGGTCAGGTTTTCGAGTCGGGTCAATTTTTGACAGGTCTATAATTCACCATAAAATTTACACCTCCATCTATAAAGATTTCAAAATACAACTCCAAAATATACATAGATTATGTTACTGTTAATCCATCTAGATTCACTTACTCCAATTGTTTTCTTGAGCTGGTTTACTAGCATGACAAAGATTCACTAAGCATTTACCAAAAACAAAACATGAAAAACATTTCGAATTGTGAGCCGAAGCTCAGTACGTACATTTCTGTATTGTTAAATGATCTCTACATAAATTGGCTGGGCGTCCGCTTTGCAATTCATTTTTAGTAAAAACAGCGAATAAGATGAATGTAAAACTGCATTACTAGTTGTTATCTAATAGTGAACCCCTTGATACTATTACGATCTATGGATAGATGTACACCTGCCAAGCTGATCGGGGGACCAGGCCCGAAGTCGCGTTGGTAATTGAAGGGTGAATGCACTATAGATAATAACTGGCGGAGTCGTTTATTAAATGATAAATCACTGTGTAAACTAATTTGTTGATGTACTTACCAAAATATATTAACTTTGATAAATACACTATGATTTCTAAAGATACAGGCAATGGGCGTACCTGAACTCTTTAAAATGCAAACTCACTTGATAATACTTATGCATAATGGGAAATGATAGACTATGCCCCGTTTCTGCTCAAGAAATAGAATTACAGATAAATGCAGTTTGTAAACAACTTTCACTCATATAATTTGTAACTTTAATAAAAATTGATTAATTAAAAGGACATCCACAAATCAAACAATTCAATATAAGATAAGTTGCACTAAAATGATTTCAAAACTAAATAATTTAGGTCACTAAACTCGAAATAATACAAATTGGAGAAAAATAGACTAAAATAAAATAATTGAAGTGATAATAAAAAGATTTTAATGGATATAGATGGAATATGGGTTTTTGATATTTCTGAAATGGATAACAAAAGGTTTAATGCCAAGAGGGGTGTTGTGAGGTTCAGGAAAGCTCATGTAACTTTAGCTTGGCCGGATAAACACCGATCTCGAGTCACTACTCTTCCCACTTCTCAAATTTCACTCTCGTGCACATTTGGCTCGGTTTTCCAACCCAAGGAAGCTTCCATGCACAATCAAAGTTGTTAAACTCATTAAACTTTGTAATTTCTTTGCAATGTCCATAATTATTTAGAAACTTCGGATAATATCTCCAAATCTCACAGTTTCTTTCCTCCCCCAAATTATCATTTAAGAAGTCCTGCAACACTTTCATTCACAGTGAAAAACCCAATTACCACAACACGACTCCTAAATTTGGGCTTAAACAAAACTATGCACAGCTTCTACGTATACTGCGCAGTCTTAGAAAATCGGCTATAACTTTTTTCACAAAATTCAGAATGAAGTGATTCTAAAGGCATTTGAAAAATAACTTATTGATCTATCCACCAAAAGTCACAATTTTTCGATTGGCCGAACATTACCAGCTTATTCGTAAAGGGACCCCTATTTCGGGTCTGCTCACAGCCATACTACCGATGCTCTCAACGTTTTCTTCACATAATTTCCCTCTAAAACCATCTTTACAATCACTAACCCATGATTTGTTCTTTATTATCACCTTACAAAGTTATGTTACTCAAATTTACTCCATGATCATCTTCATGTAATTTTCAGTTCTTCTCTTTACAAAAACACTTATAACGCATCCATAATCTCACTTACTTGCATAAATGCACAAAATAACCTCTTTTCATCAATTGAAGAAGTTTTGCATACTCTACCCATTTTCCAACAATCACCTCAAGGCATTATCCAAGTTAAACAACACGTCCAAATTTTATTTTTCATCCAATTATATACAATCAACATATTTGACGCTAAGAATAAACTAATCCATGTATTATCACTAAACTCCTAGCTTATGACCAACTTGTACTTGCACTTAAACTCATCTAAAATCAACATAATCATCATGATATCCATTACTAATGCCAAAGATCACAAAATCAAATGCAAAACAATCCAAATCCATCACGTCAAACTTAAGCTTGCGTGATCATGAACAACCTCAATCCTTGCATGCTTTCAAGCTTAACCAACAATTACAATATCAAACTAAGATTTGTTTATACCAAGATAACATGATCCATAATCAAATCCAACATAAGAACCCAAAATTAAACATCATTAGGTTAGGATTTGCCTTACTTTGAGCTTGAATACAAGAGATGGAGGTGTGTTTGGTAGCGGTAGGAGTTGGGGATAGTGGCTAGTGGTGTTAGGGGTGGGGATTGGCGAGCAGTGGTGGCTGGAAGTGGCAGGAACCACCGAAAAACAGCAGTAATAGGGGGTGAAGGTAGGGTTGGGTAACCGTAACCCGGGGAAGAAAAGAAGAAGGAGAAGGCTTTGTGTTTTGCTTGCTTGCTTGAAGATTTTTGTCTTACCTAAGTATGTGGCTGATACTTAAACTCCCCAAAGTAGATTTTGTTAATTATAATTAGATATAAATAATGATAATTAGCTAACTCAAGTGCATAAGCTTGTTGGGCTTCAAGTTGGGCCCAAAATGAAATGGGTTAGAAATAAAGCATTCCGTTGTGATAAAATTTTTGCATAGTTAAAAATTAAATATTTGTGATGTCATGAAATATAATTTAATTTCTTAAACCATATTTATCAGGGCAAACTATCAATTCACCTTAAATTTTACGATAATTAAAACCTGAATTGCAAAGTGAGGGTACAGATGAATTCTTTTCCAATTAGAATGATTAAATGCGATAAATAAATGCAAAAAAATTAAAATGGATTAATTAAGACAATGAACATGATTTAGGGTTGGGCAATTATACTGCTGAACCATATGAGATATTTTATCTAGTGAAGGCAATGGATCCGAGGCCAAGATCTGGCTCTGAAACGTTGAGAAAGACTTGTCATTGAGCCCCATTAAGAATTGGTGCATCTTTTCCTCTTCTAACATCTTTGTCATCTTCTCTACTGTGCCGAAAGTGAAAGCCAGGATCTTTCTGCAATTCTCGAGCTCGTACCGTGGGCTCATTAATTTGGAGGAAAATTCTACAACCTCATGTCCATATTGTTTGCACGAGGCAATGGCGAATTTTAGTTGGTGTATTCTAGGAACATTCGCTATGGAGTACTTTTTTCCATATATTCTCCCACATCTTGTGTGTAGAGTCTATAAAAGTCACATTTGGGTGCAACTTAGGGTCTTATCACGTTCATAATTGATGATGTGATCCAGGAATTCACCATCTTCGATGCTATCGCTTCTTTTGAATACTTACCATCTTTGACCACCGACTTCATTAATTTTCCATCAATGAAGGTCAATTTATTTTTGGCTCTAAGAGTTCTTAATTATAGCTTGCTCCTACAAGTCATAGTTCTTCCCATTGAGGTTGACAGTGGTTGTAATCACTCCTGGTGAATCTGATGGGTGAATGAAGTAGGGTGATTGGTAATTAATGATGAATTCTTTTGGTTTGGTTTCATTGGGTGGACTCTTCTCGTCTTTACCCATGGCTTTCCGCCTTCACTTTGTGGTTGTGAATTAAGAAAATTGAATGCTTTGATGCCACGACAAATTAAGAGCGTGCTCAGTAAAATTAGCTGTTTTAGTAATGGTTAGCCATTTTACTAGCAGTTAGCGGTTTTACTAGCGATTAGCTGTAATCCATTAGTGGTTAGTGGTTAGCGGTTCAACTAGCGATTTAAAATAAATGTGTTTAGCAAATGTAGCTGTTGAAGTAGCAGATTTATGTAAAATGGCTAAAAAGGGCACAATAAATAAATATTTTTAGTGAATAAAAAGAAGAATTTTGTAATTTACAATGCAACCACTAGGTAGATGTTCTTAAAAGCTTAACTTTTGAAAAACACTACATAAACCTCTAACCACTACCTCATTCACTACTTTGCCGAACACTTTTAAGTAGTAGTCTATAACATTTTGACAACTGCAATCCACTAACCTCTACTTCAACCTCTATTACCAAACACACTCTAAGTAAGGAAGAGGGTGAGAGAGAGGAACGAGTTGTTGTGTCATTCATTAATGGTGCACGGCTACATGGATTAAAATGAAGAGAGTTCCTCCTCAAGTCTGATTCTAGCCCTAACTTTAGTAGCAAGCTATTCGGAAAGAAAATAAATTCTTTACAAACTCTATCACAAAATATGCCAAAATATCACAAAATATCATCACAAAATATTTCTATGATTATCATAGTTTGTTTAATGATAATTATTGCAAGTTTCATTGGACAATTTTTATGTTTATTCGATATTGATGTGATAAACTAAATTTTTAGTACATTACATGCATATTCATATTTATGCACAACTTTAGTTGGGTTAGGTAATTTTTACTTAAATGTATCCTGTGCACCATATTGGGTGAAATGTTGAGTAGTCTCAAGTTTGGTTAATTATTGAACTTTTTAAAAGTTTTGATTCATCTACGTTGGAGATCAAGTCAAATCTAATTCAAGTCATACATCTAGCTAGAAATTAAATACTTATCAATTAAATTAATGCATATAATATAGAATAATTTTATATAATAAAAATGTTCTCTTCGTCATCAAAGAGTTAGCATAATTATTCATCATTTCTCCCTCGACCTATTTGCCCACT
>JACYFF010031957.1:117773800-117783830 GCA_017589665.1 Selenicereus undatus | reverse complement strand
ATAATGATCTTACAACAATCTTTTCTACCTTCCTCTCTCTCTTAACAGGTGTTCGTATCTACTTGCTTGATTCCGGATGTCAACATCTCCATTTTTTTTTGAGTGCTTGCACCGTTGACGTTTTTGCCGGCATTGTGAAGAGAGGGAGGACCCCCTGGGTCAGAGGTTGAACCCAATTGGTTGTTGAAGCGATTACTCACCACCTTGGGCTTGTCTCATCTCTCGAAAGTGAACAGAAGGGGGCAGCAAATGGGAGATCAAGACTAAGAGGTTCTTAACTATGTATCAACGAACCCCCAGACCACAACTTCTATTTTACCAAGACATAGACCTTCTTCACTTTTTCACATACATATCTTATCTTATGTTATAAGTGATAGTTCTTTCTCTGTATTAGACTTTTTTTTTAAAAAAAAATTCCCTATTCAGTTTGTGCAGAGTGGTAATTTTTGGTAGTTGAAAATATTGCATTGTATGTGTTGGTAAATATTCGAATTGCGATTGGATTAGTACTATTCATCCTACTTTAGAAAGGTTTGTTGGTTATCTACCCTTCTAATTTCAAGGTGGCTTTACTAACTATTTCTTGAAAAGTCATATTTGAGGGCTTTCCCTTGAAAAACTAGACACACTAGATATTTGCCTAAGCGAGGATTCTCGTCATGGAGTATTAAGAACTCTAGTGACTTGATCTTTTTGTGAGATGGTAGCATGTCGTGAAAATGCATGTATTGATTTGTGAAATTGACTAGCTGGCCAAAATAGTGCAAAAATTGTCTAGATTATTCTTGAGTTTACAACAAGTTTCTGGTTTTTCTTTGCAGAAAAGTAGACAACCATCTTTGGTGAATATTAAAGACTCCTAAGTAGCTCCCACTACCCGCTTGAGGACGAGAGCGGTTGAGATATTGCTATAAAATTAAAAATTTCGCATACTTAGAGCCTGTTTCTTTCCTGGGTAAATTGGGTGGGTCAAAAGGGTGAAATGGGTTGAAGTTGGTTGAGGTGAGTTGAGATAGGTTGAAGTTGGTATTTTTTTTTAGGTGGGTTGAAATAGGTTGAAGTAGGCTAAAGTGGGTTGATGTTGGTTGAAATTGGTTGAAGTTGGTATATTTTTTATGTGGTGGGTTGAAATGGATTAAAATAATGAGAATGTAATTAATGTGTGGTAATTTATGAAGTTATCCAAATTTTGTGAAATTTTTGTTTGTCATTTTTTATTTTTTATTTTTTATTTTTTTGATTTTTAATTTTTAATTTTTAATTTTTAATTTCTAATTTTTAATTTTTAATTTTTTTTAATTTTTTAATTTTTTAATTTTTTTTTTATTTTTTTACTTTTATTTTTTATTTTTTTATTTTTTATTTTCTATTTTCTATTTTTTGTTTTATTTTTGATTCTTGATTCTTGATTTTTTATTTATTTATTATTTTTTTATTTTATTTTATTTATTATTTTTTTTATTTTTATTTCTAATTTTTTATTTTTTATTCTTTATTTTTTTTGTTTGTTCTTTCTTCTTTCTTCTTTCTTATTTCTTATTTCTTATATTTTAAGCTTTTAACCTTTAATCTTTTTTTTATTTTTTATTTTTTATTTTAATTTTTAATTTTTAATTTTTAATTTTTAATTTCTTATTTCTTTTTTCCTTTTTTTAATTTTTAAATTTTAAATTTTAATTTTTATTTTAATTTTTAATTTTCAATTTTTAATTTGTAATTTTTTAAATTTCTTATTTTATACTTTTTTATTTTTTATTTTTTATTTCGTAATTTCTTTTGTTATTTTTTAATTTTTATTTTTTTATGTGTTCATTTTTTATTTTTTATGTTTCATGGTTTATGTTTTATTTTTTTAGTTTTATTTTGTTTTTGCTTTTTCATTTTAATTTATTTTATTTTTTATATTTTTTATGTTTATATTTTTTTAATTTCGTATTTTTAATTTTTAATTTTTAATTTTTGAAATTTATTTTTTCTTTCTTATATTTCAAGTTTAGTTTTTTTTAATTTTTAATTTTATTTTTATTTTTTATTTTTTATTTTTTACTTTGTACTGTTTATTTTGTTAGTTTTTTAGTTCTTTATTTTTTATTTTTTAATTTTCTATAATTTTATATTTTTTATGTCTTTGTGTTTTTATTTTTCTATTTCTTATTTCTTATTGTTTGTTTTTTTATTTTTTATTTTTTATTTTTTATTTTTTATTTTTTATTTTTCATGTTTTTATATTTTATATTTTATTTTTTAATTTTCATGTTTTTATATTTTATTTTTTATTTTTCATTTTTTATTTTTTTATATTTTATGTTTTTATTTTTTATTTCTCGTAAGAAAGAAAAAATAAATTTAAAAAATTAAAAATTAAAAATACGAAATTAAAAAAATAAAAATAAAATAAAAAATATAAACATAAAAAATAAAAAAATAAAAAATAAAATATAAACGAAAATGAAAAAGTTAAAAAAATAAAACAAAAAAAATAAAATAAAATGTAAACCATAAAACATAAAAAATAAAAAATAAACACTTAAAAAAAATACAAATTAAAAAATAACCAAAAAAATTAGGAAATAAAAAATATAAAATAAAAAAGTAGAAAATAAGAAATTTAAAAAATTACAAATTAAAAATTGAAAATGAAAAATGAAAAATGAAAAATGAAAAATGAAAAAAATGAAAAATGAAAAATAAGAAATAAGAAATAAGAAATAAGAAATTAAAAAATTAAAAATTAAAAATTAAGAATGAAAATTTTAAAAAAAAATAAATATTAAAAACCTAAAAAATAAGACATAAAAAATAAGAAATAAAAAATAGGAAAGAAGAAGGAAGAAATTAAAAAAATAAAAAATAAAAAAAAATAAAAAAAAATAAAAAAAAGAAAAATAAAACATAAAAAATAAATAAATAAATAAAAAATAAATAAAAAAAATTAAATAAAAAAAAATTAAATAAAAAAAATAGAAAATAAAAAATAAAATAGAAAATAAAAAAAAGTAAAACCAAAAAAAATGAAAAATGAAAAATGAAAAATAAAAAAGTAAAAATTAAAAATTAAAAATTAAAAATTAAAAATCAATAAAATAAAAAATAAAAAATAACAAACAAAAATTTCACAAAATTTTGATAACTTCATAAATTATCACACATTAATTACATTCTCATTATTTTAACCCATTTCAACCCACCACATAAAAAATATACCAACTTCAACCAATTTCAACCAACCTCAAGCCACTTCAATCTACTTCAACCTATTTCAACTTACTTTCAAAAAAAAAAAAATACCAACTTCAACCTACCTTAACCTACCTCAACCTACTTCAACCTACTCCACCCTTTTACCCACCCAATTTACCCACGAAAACAACAGGCCCTAAATCTCACATGATACTTTACAAATTATTAAAATTATGAAGGGGGTGGGTTGAAGTTGGTTGAAGTGGGTTGAAGTAGGTTGAGATAGGTTGAATTTGGTTGAAGTTGGTATTTTTTTTTCAAGTGGGTTGAAGTAGGTTGAAATAGGTTGAAGTAGGTTGAAGTGGGTAAAAATAGATTGACCCACGAAAAGAACAGACCCTTATTATTTAAAATTACTCTTATTTGAGGAAACAACATTATTATTATAATTTTTTAAAATAATATTAAAATATCCTAGCTTTTAATTGTGAAATACTAGTGAAGACCCGTGCGTTGACCCGGGATCAATTATTTGAATAAATATATATCATTAATGAATAGCATTGAATATGTCTATTATAACAAATATTTAGACATAAAAAGCAATCATCCGAAATTATAAATTAGGTATATTTTCAACTATTCTCTAGCTAAGACCCGCGCATTACTCCAGAAATAAGCTTTTCAATAAGCAAATGAAAATTCAAAAGTATCGTTGAATAATTATTAGGTTGAGCAAAGAGCTGAGTTAGCTTTGGATTGGGTGCGTTGGCCTATACATTGAAATAGGGTTAATAATGGGTCGGGTCATTTATGGATTAGTCCGTCTAAATCATGTTAACGTGTTGGAGCGGTTCGACATGCTAATAACCCTTTTGATAATTCTATATTTTCATTAACTAAGTTACCATTATCTAATAAGATATACTTTATTAATGGGTCAACTATGACACGAATAGAAGTCATTGACCAATTGCCTAACACTAACATCATAGTTTGTGACCAACTAAACGGAAACGAAATGAAAGGATATTGGAGAAGCATAAGATATTACAATTATCTCTTATTTGTAACATCAAAATTTTAGATTATTACAGAATAGCATTATTTAAAATGTAATGGGACATATTTGCTTCACTAATGGTAAAATTTGTGCATTTTAAATATTTGGCTTATTCTAAATTGATTTTCTTAAGACTAAATAGTTATTTCACAACATTTCATGCCCATTTTTAAAGTTATCGTATCTACAAGTTGCGTATTATGTATTTTATGAGAATGAATTTGGAAAAGAGGAGATACTATTGTTCAATCCATGAAGGACGCAATAATTATACGTCGTCTCCCTTAGCAATATGATATTTGAATAAGAATTACTGTTAAGAGGGATAAATTAAAGAAAAATAAAAAATATTAATATCATATTTGGGTTGCACAAGCGGGTTTGGGTTTGGGTCGGGGTCGGGTTTCATTCGCTAATTTGCAGATTTATCGGGTTCGGTTTATTTCAGGTTCAGGTCAGAAAAATCGTCTTCAAACTCAAAAATTTTCGGATAAATTCGAATCAGGTTAGTTTTTACCAGATCTAGTGGCAAGCCATTATTCAGAGCAGAGATGAATGTATAAGGATCAAAACTTAGCTTGAAGGAAGCATCTAGCTAGATGAGGCCCTGGAATATATCCCCTCCTCAGTGAATTGTTAATGGTGGGGTCTTATGATTTGATAAAAATTGAAAAATAAGCACACATCTAAGGGTAATCTTAATTAAGGGTATCTTCATAAAGAAAACCATAACAAGTAGAATATTTGCCGACTAATTTGATTTAGCGGTGCAACACGACCCATGTCATGTTCATCCAAACTACTTGATCAACGTACAATCATCAAATTTTTTTTTTTTTAAAGAATTATACTTCAACCTCGTCACAATGATAGGATTATTGCCAACAAACACTTGTTAAATGTCTTATCTTAGCACAAAATTAATTCATTATGTGATTTAAATTTACCAATTTTTTAGGAGTTTCCATTCATTATGAATGGTGGAGCATTAGCATTTGTCATGTTCGATAAGTGCAAATGATACCTTAATCAGGTCAACTCAATCCATAAATCCACATTATATGTGTAATTTTCTAGCAGTCAAATTTTATGAATAAAAAGGTGATTTCATGGAATTAATGAGTGATAATAACACCTTTCTCCTATTCAATCATACAAATTTTTCAAAATTTAATAAATTATATTGTATTTTTTTTAAGTCAAGACAAGATCCTTAACTTTTTATAACCAGAAGTTTGTCATTTTATATCCGATTGACAAGCACTGCAAGTGATTGATCAAAGTAGGGAGAAATTTATTTCCAATTTATTTGTCATTTTTTCACTTTTTTTAAAGAGTTTCATCTGTTGATCACAATTTAAGTCCATCCTTTGGATCCCCCCTAAAATAATCATGTCATCTTATAGACAGCCATATTATCAAAAATGAAAAGATCGGAAAACTTCAATTTTAGGGGAAAACTATTTGACACCACAAAGCAAGCAGCCCAAATCAACAAGTAGCCCGAAACTATTTTCCGCGGGCCCGCCGGGGGGGGGGGGGGGACTTCGCCTAGTCCCTTGCATTGTTGGACAAGTGAAAATTATAAACAACTAAGCGACAGAGTTTGTGAGGATGATAGTATTAAAATTGAAGTAAAATATACAATTTGTGTGTGATATACATAAATTATTCAGTTGTGAATTTTATATGAAGATATATAAATAATCTTTCATTTAGAAGCGTACGAAGAGATTAGTCTTTATTTGTCAAATTTCTATTTCATTGTCACTCGTGATGATAAGGTCATCCATGTAAACCAACATTATAGCAATCCTCCCTTCTCGAGCCTTCACAAATAGCCGGAGTCCGCTGGTGCCATAGAGTAGCTACTTTTGATTAAGAACTCAGCTATTTTGCAATACCATACTCTTGGGGCCTGCTTGATTCCATACCGCACCTTTTTTAACTTGTACACATAGTCGAAATGACTCTTGCTTTCGAACTCCTTAAGTTGGTCCATGTATATCTTATGATCAAGTTCTCCATATAGGAAGACATTCTTCACATCCATCTGCCATAGTCTCCACGAGTTGATGGAGGCCAATGCTAATAGAACACGTACCATAATGATTTTTCCTATTGGACTTAATGTTTCTTCATAATCTATACCATAGGTCTGCGAGAAACCTCAAGCCACTAACCGAGGTTTATACCATTCAATCGAGCAATCATGCTGTACCTTTAACTTGTATACCATTTACAAGAAATGCACTTTGCATTCTTGGGCTCAGGTACTAACTCCCAAGTCTCATTTTGAGTCAAAGCTTGCATTTCTTCTTCCACAGCCCACTCTTTCTTTTGGCATGCTTCTTTATAGGTGCTTCCTTAATGTTTGATCCTTCCACTAATGCTACATTTGTATATGTAGAATTCAGTTTTTGTGTCCTCTTAGATCTTCTTAAGTGTGGCTATGAGGTTTCTTCTTCCACTATATCTTCAAGTTGAGTTAGTCTTTCTTCGTCTGGAGATGCATGATATAAACCTTATTGCCATGGACTCTTCTGTTTGTTTAGTGTCTCAACTTTATCTCCTTCTCCTTCTATAGATTCTTCTTGTGGACTTCCTTATGACTTGATTCTTTCCCGTCAGTCTTGAAGTGCTCCTCAAGTCTTTGCTTGAGCTTTGCCTTGATCTCTTTCAGGTCAGAAGGTACCATTGCTTGTGAGGACCACCATGAAGATGCTTCATTGAACACCACATTTCTTGATGTATAGTAACATCCCGTTATTGGTTCATAACACCTCCATTCTTTTCCTTTATTATCATGTCCCACAAAGATGCAACGAATTACCTTTCTATTGAATTTGCTTCTTAAATGGTCTGGTATGAAGACATAGCACACACATCCAAAGATGTTGAAATTGATTACGATGGGCTTTACATTCCATAACTTTTGATATGGAGAAATGAAGAGAAATGAACCAAAGCCTTGCTTGAGTTAGGCTATTTGTGGCATAGACGACAGTCTTCATAAATTTAGCTCATAAACATGGTGGCACATTCTTAGCATGTATCATGCTTCTATATGTCTCAGTGAGATGCTGATTCTTTCTTTGTGCCAATCCACTTTCATGAGGCATGCTAGGACAAGTAAACTAGCACCGTATTCTATGTGGTCATAAGTTTTCAAAGAATTCATCAAAAGTATACTTTCCCCTATTATCTGTACGTAGGCACTTCACTTTGTGTCCAACTTTACTTTCAATCTTATTTTTGAACTCCTTAAACTTATCTAGTGTCTCTGATTTTTCTTTCATAAAATCTACCCAAACATATCTTGAGAAATGAGCAATGAAGGTAATCATGTACCTATTTTCGAAGATAGATGGTTGCTTTACTTTACCAAAGACATTGGCATGTACGAGCTCAAGTGGCCCCTTAGCCTTAAACATAGACTCCTCGTAAGGAAACTAATGCGCTTTCCCATATTGGCATCCCACACAAACTATATTATCCTGAATCCCAAGTTGTGAAAGGCCCTTCATCATTGAATTTTGCATCATCACCTTTAATTTGTGATAGCTCACATGGCCAAGTCTTACATGCCATAAATCTGCTGGCTCATTCTTTCTTGTTTTATCTATATATGCATCTTGTGCTGACATAACATACACAAACTGCAACATCCATTGTAACGTCTCCAAAATGCTAATGACATGATTTATGGAAAACTGCAGCGAAAGACTTAATAATAGAGGCGCTACCGCCGTTCTGATAAGGACAAGACTCACTGAATCCCTTTGATCTTGCAACTCATGTTCAAATCACAATATCTATTAAACTAAAATACTCCAAGACCGAAATCTATAATAGTTCAACTTCAATACAATCAACCTAATAATACCATTTGCTAACTCCACTCAAACTACATAAGTATATTGAGCATAGACCCAATTTGACCCTGAGGTCGATCCCAACATTCATGATATGTTGAATCCACTGTGAGCATCTAATAGCTTCGAAAAGGGTGCTAAAAGGAGATACATGTGATACTTCATCATCTAAAATGAAAAACATAAAAATAATTAAAAAATGTGAGCAAAAACTCAGTACATACATTCCTGTATTCTAAAATGAGCATAGAAGAACTGTTGATGGGTACCTGCTTTTGCAATTCATTTAGTTAGCAATAACAATGAAAATGAAAGTAATATGAAACTAAATTGCTCATTATTATTTGGATGTGAATCCCTTGCAATGATATGATCTATACATAGGTGTACACCTGCCAATCTGAACAAGAGTTGGCCTGAAGCTGCGCGAGTAAATGATGGGCTGACGCCCTATAGATGATAATTGACATGGTCACAAGTTAAATGGCAAGTCACTGTATAAAATGATTCATTGATAAACTCATTAAGAGTTGTAACTTGATAAACATGTTCTGCTTTTTGAAAATACAGGTAATGGACGTACCTTGAGTTTTTTAAAAAAATATCATCTGACTTGATAAATATGTTCTGACTTGATAACACTTATGCATAATAGGGAACGAAAACTAAGCCTCGACTCTGTTTCATAAATGTCATTGTATGCATGTGTAGTCAGTAAATGATCTTTACTCGTATAATTGAGTAAATAAAAGTATGCATAATAGAAATTGAGTAATTAAATGGTATACCTAACTTTGGTATTTTAATATAACTTCAAAACTGAATTGGTGAAAGTAATTAAATTTAATATAAAGTAAATGAAAGTAAAATAGACAACAGTAAGATAAATGAGATTACAAAGAAAAAGACTTTGATGGTGACAAATGAGGGAGTGGTTGTGGCCTTTTCTGAGATAGGTTGTTGATACGAGTTTAAGGCTCGCTAATGTATAGCTTGGTTCAAGATAACAACGAGTACACTAGATTGGTTTGATAAATATATTTGATACATTCTGAAGTGAGTGAGTAATAAATGTTTGAGACCAAGAGAGATATATCTTGGTTCAAAATAGCATAAACTGCAATAACTTGATTTGACAAATATGGTTTCTGGGTCACAACTCTCTCCACTTCTCATATTTCATTCATAAATCCATTAGATATAGAATTCCACCCCAAATGAATAATTGAACTCAAAAGAAGCTATTAAGCTCACTAAGCTTGGTATTTTCTTTGTAAAATGCATGAATAATTCAAAGCTCATAAACAAGCTCCTAAATTGTATAGTTGTCGTCTTCTTTCTCATTGATCAAGCTAAAAGCCCCATGGAAGTCCATGAATATTCATTTCCCCCTCAAATGACCTTGCTTTGCCCAAATACACAAAATAAATGCATTATCAATTTCACTCAATCTTTATTATTGCTCTTTACACAATTACTAAAAATGCTTCCAAAAATCACCAAACTCAAAATACTCAACCAAAATTCATGAAATCTTATAAGAAATTTGAAAATAATATGGAAAATCTATAGTAAAAGTTTCTAAATTTTCCTCCAAGTATATGCTGCACAACAATTGCAATAACAATCCAATTTGCACCAAACAAGGTCAGTTCACTTCAAAATTTCATAACTTTCACCCTAGACCTCAAATCGAGACCTAAAGCCCTAATATGAAAATATTAAAAAGTCCCAAAAAACTTTCATGTGCAACACAAAATGTGATTCCCACAATAGGGTTTTCAAAATGGGGCTAAAACACAAGTGTGTCAGTTTTTGGTCCAATATGTACAGTTTTGGTAAAACAGCCATAACTTTTTCCACAGACCTCAGATTAAGGCGATTCAAAATCCATTTGAAAGCTAACATG
>JACYFF010031957.1:117757077-117772334 GCA_017589665.1 Selenicereus undatus | reverse complement strand
GATACTTTTAAAATACCATTTACTTATTCAGAAATTTAATCCCAGGACAACGCACGGGTCTTAGCTAGATCTATTTTAAAAGATTGTGCCGAGAAATTAGCTCCTTTTGCTTTTTTATAAATCAACCATATTAATTATAGGTGCAAGTTTGAAAACGCTCTAAAAGTTTTGCACTTTCAATTGAGTCGTATTTAACTAACTTTTCTCAAATACATAGGGTGGTCGGCCTAGTGAGCTATTGCATGCACGGAAGAATGGCAATGAAATTTGTACCTATCTAAAATCTGAAAAATCTGCCACATTTAAAAGCCACAAACTTCGTTTCTAACAAAGTAGAGGGTTAAAAGCAAGAAAAAAAAAGGTCCTCGTAGGGCCTGTTTCGTTGGTAGATAACAAGATAAGTATTTACCAACTCTTTTCAATCCTTATTAGTCTTTAATGGTTGTTATAAAAAAAAAATCAATTCTTTCTAATCAGTTCTAATCTTTCTTAATAGTTATGTAACGCCTCGAGTGTATCTTAAAAAGGATTTAAAGTGACCACTTATATCACCAAAATATAGATCTTCCTTTAAGCATGCTTGACGTAGACAAATCATAGGATTGGTGATCTCTTGGGAAGTTTTCCACATAATGTGTGAGTGAGGACGAAGTATGATGAAAAGGTTTTTAGTGATTTGTGAGGGCAGTAAATGATTCTTGAAGCCATTTCTGGGGTCTGTTTGCGGCCCGAAAGGAGTCAGAGCATTATAACTTACCAAAATTTACCCATTTTTACATTCATTTTCACTATTTTAAACAAGAAAGTTTCCAATCTTCCCTATTTTTTTCCAACTTTTCCAAATCTTTACTAGTCATTGAAAAAAAAAATCTTCATCCTTACCAATTACAAAACATCACATGGAACGCTTCCCAACCACATTTCCATCAAATATTTTCCATCTTCCTACCTGTAGTGTTCTATATGTACAACATAACCCCCTACTAGTCTTTCTCTCTCCTCAACTAAGTCCTGAATTGAGATGGCGATGAAGGAGATGGTGTTGTTGGACTCTTGGGTGTGCCCCTTCAGCATGAGGGTTCGGATTGCCCTGGCTCAGAAAGGGGTTGTCTATGAGTCCAAAGAAGAAGACCTATTGCTACCCAAGAGTGAGTTTCTCTTGAAGCTGAACCCGGTTCATAAGAAAATCCCGGTCCTCATCCACAACGATCGCCCGGTCTGCGAGTCCTGTGTCATTCTTCAGTACATTGATGAGGTTTGGAACCACACGAACCCTTTGCTTCCTTCTGACCCTTATCACACTACTAAAAAACAGCTTTTCTTCGGCGGATTTTCCGACGAAAAATGACGTTTTTTCCATCGAAAAATGTGTTTTTCGGCATTTTTCGGCGGAAAATCCGACGGACATGTGCCGTAGGAATACGGTCCGTAGACCCCCACCTGCCGACGGAATACCAATTCCGTCGGCCCTGACCGACGGTCAGGACGACGGACCGCTGACGGAGTTTGAACAGTCCGACGGACTACGCCGTCGGGCATTCCTGGTCAAAGGTGGCCAGGCACACCGGAGTGACCGATGGAAAGTGCCCATTCCATCGGAAATTTCCGACGGAATGGCCAATTTCCGTCGGAAATTGCCGACGGATAAACGCCATTCCGTCGGCCACTTCTGCTCTCCTGTCCGATGGAAATCCTTAATTCCGTCGAAAATTTTGGGAAAATAAAAAAAATAATTTGAAAATGTAGTTCCCCAAATACAAATTTACAACCTGCATATACAAACTCAAGCCAACCATATGTTGACCGAACCAAAACCACGACACGTGGTACACAAATCGCAACAACCATAACCACCACACGTGGTACACAAATCGCAACAAACGTAACCGCCACACATGATTACTTTCATTAAATAAGTATAAATAAACAACCATACCAAATAGACATTATAATAGTACGAAGTACAGTAATAAGCAACCAAAGTAAAGCAACAAATGCAAGAGAACGTAACTGTTCAAATGAGTATCGAGGAGGAAGGGGAGGATCAAGGGACATTCTAGTTGAAATAATCCCTGTAGTCATGAGGGCGATCATCATAACCAAGGTTGCCGCTACCAGCACCATCATCATCATCATCATCATCGTCATCACAGGGTTGCGATTCAGGAGGAGGAGGTGCAGGAGGGATGTAAAGAACAGCGCGACGGTGTTGTCGATGGCGCATATAAGGGCGTGGGCGAGATCCAGACCCAGATGCTTGTTGAGCTCTCATAAACTCACGGAATGTATCTTTCAGACCAGATAATTCCGAAGTGAGTAAAGTCACTTTCTTTTCTAAATGACGGTTTTTCTCTGCCATCGTACTGAGGTCGTTGTTCAGTTGGGTGACCGGTGGTCGCACATCAAGGTCATGATCACGGTCCCGGGATGTTGCTGTGGACTTCACCAGGTGCTTCAGTTTCACCCCTTCTGATCCTAGCCCATACACACGACCCTTTTTGTTATAGTTAGCTTGCACCCACCACTCGGTTTCGGATGGGACTTCAGTTGGTTCGGAGCCAGGATCTGTGGAAGATTGCTTGTTTCGAATGTGTTAATTGGTGCTCCATCTACAAAATCAGATTCAAAAAAATTACACATTCCAAACATAGCATTCAATGGTGAAGACACTGAACTGATTTGTTACGCAATCAAGAAATCATGCAGGTGACTTACCCATCTTTTTTCAGATTTTTTGTCCACCCATTTGTTAGCCGCGTCTACATGAGTATCCTTAAAAAGTTCTAGGTCCGTAACCTCCCTATTAAGCTTCTTTGCCTACACAATAACAGAATACGTTAACGTACATGAGGATGGTTGTAATTGGATAAGGCGTTGGGAAAAATAAGTACAAGAAATAATGAACCACGCACTTACCATGTGTCTTCTGTGCTCAGTAAATGGGATCGAACCAGATCTATGCAAAGAAGGACCTAACCCGTCCTGGTCGTTGTTCCGGTTCTTCTTTGCCTGGGAACTCATCTTCAGAAATTTCTCGGAAGCCCAATATTCCTGCAGCGATTTCCAAGTGCTGTCAGACAACCACAACTGTTGCTTCCTTCTCTTCCTCAACTCCTCGAATGTGTCCCTCAATCTACTTGCCCCTTTCTCCTCGAAGTTCCTCCATATCTGGGTCTCATGCTCTGGAGCCCAACAGTAACGTTTCTGCATGAACACAATTACATGCCACAAAATGTGATATCTACTAACAATATGAATATATATATGTGTATATGTAGATAAATGTACAAAAATTTGGGAGAACTCTTACCTTAAACTCACCAAACCACAAGTCCCGATGTTGTTTAGGCACTTTCCCCCATGTTGGCCATGGCTCAGGATATTTGCTCGTAAATATCCTTGTAATCTCTAACACAACATCGTACAGACAGAAACTTGCAAATTAAGAAAGAATGGATCCCGTCAGAAATTGCAAATTGATAATACAGTTGGTAAGACATAATTACTTACTCTTTGCCATCAGGTGTGATGAGTTGCTTGTTTGTGGTACTGCCATGGCTAGAAGCATGTTCACTTTGTTCCCAACTCCTTTCTACAGATTGTTGTGGAATAATAGGTGGGTTCGGAATCATGTAGCTGCCAGACATGTGTACATGGGGGATGTTGGGTGTCATGTGCTGGCTGAAGTGTATGGATAGAGTAGTGCGAGGGTCTCGGATAATGCCGTGGGGAACCTCAGGGGTTTGATGTCCCTGATATTCCTCTTCGTGCTGACTGGTGGGGTCCTGTCGGTTTGCTCCCCGAGAACGCCCACGGCCATGATGTGTACCTAACATCTTTGAGACAAATATACAGAACGTAGTGATCAAATAATATAAGGAACAAATAATTAATTTCAAGTTAAATTAACAGCAAATGTCGTGTGTGACCATAATTACAATGTCATAAATGTCACGCATACAATGTCATAAGTGTCGGAATTAACATAGAATATAATTTGGTTTTAGGTCACAATCTACTCATTTATCATTATCACTGTCATTCAGAGTCTTCAGTATCGTCGTCAATATCATCCCACTCCTCCTCTTCACTTCTCTCAGCTGGAACGTCTTCGTTTACCTCCTCAATTTCTTCCTCCTCATTCAACAAAGTTGCAAGGAGCATGTCAGTTACTGGTGTCATGTGAGACACTTGTTCCTCTTGAAATGCAACCGGTAAAGTGAATTCATTATTCACTTTGTGTCTAGATTTGTTTGGTACGACAACCCACCAGTTGCCTTTATCTCTTATTCCATTTAGGTACCTCATGTACCCCACCTGGATTGCGGAAGCAACAAATATGAATAGATCATATTTTTTGTATCTTCTTGTTGCATTAACCTCAACAAAGGGACATAGTTTGGGGTTACGTGTTCCTCGAGGGGTGTTATCAAACCAATCACACCTAAACAATGTACATTATTTTAGTGGTTCTCCTAGATATTCAACACGAATAACTTCTTGAAGGAATCCATAATTATCACCCTCGAATCCACCTTCCCCGCTCCCTTTCACACAAACCCCACAATTGTAACTCTTTTTTCCTTCACACCTTTTTTGTGTATGAAATAAGAATCCATTCACCCTAAATGCAGACCAAGTTGTGACCTTCCTCAAAGGCAGTTGAACCAAATGGTACAGGTGTAGCTAACGTTCGTCATTGAACATTTGAACAATGTCAACCTACAAGTATTTATGTTTCAATTCATAAGGTCGGGACCATTTGCTACAAATAAGTTCTGATGAATTAGTACAGTAATTTCCAACGAGGATGGTAAAATTAAAAAATCTTACTGCTTTCTTGAACCACCAAATAAACTTTGACTCTATCAGTGCATCTAACTCCACATCTGTGAAATTTGGGTTTCCTTGTAATTTTTGTTGTTTGAATAGTCTGTACAAGTCATTATTCATTTATTAGCACCATGTTTCAATTCATAAAATGGTATTCGTTCAATGCATGTAATGGATGAAATGGGTACCTTTTTTGGTAACTTACGCGATGTATGGTTCAACTTCATTACAATTCAACACAATATGAAGCTGTGCAGCGTTCATTTCTATTTCTTCATCAGTTAGGTACCTCTGTGTCTAAGTTCCCACAACAGTACCTTTGGTTTGGAAAACTGACAAAATTGGCTCACCTCCTGGCTCCACATTGATTTCCTCATTTCGTCAACGTCTTGTGCGCATTGAAGGCACATTAGCGCCGAAGTAGAATGAAGAAAACTGTGATATCTCGAACACCAGATATGTTTCGGCCACTGATGCCTCAGGGGATGTTTTGTTTTTAATTTTCTTCTTCAGCCACCCGAAGTACCTACATTAAAATTTTATGAGTGTTTGAAGCACACTTTAGTTTTACATTTATATGTGTGAGGAAATTTGTCAAATGTATTTACCTTTAAAAAGAATACATCCATCGATATTGCACTGGACCCCCAAGGTATGCTTGTTCTGCCAAATGCACAGGTAAGTGCTCTATGACATTGAAGAACCCAGGAGGAAAAACTCTCTCCAATTTGCACAGGATGATGCGTATATTGCGTTGCATTTCTTGTAACTTATCGACCCGTAACACTGTTGAGCAAATGTTTTTGAAGTACTCACTTAACTCAACAAGTGGTTCAAGTACATCGTCTGGTAGCGCACGAAATGCTATTGGCATTAGCGTCTGCATGAACACATGACAGTCATGACTCTTCATGTTTTGGAACTTTGCAACCTTCATATCTACGCAATTTCCAAAGTTAAAGCAATAAGCATCAGACATTGTCAGCTGTTGGGCCCACTCACATACCCCCTTCCTTTTGTCCAAAGAAAGGACGTACGAAGCCTTTGGCTTCAGTGTCCTCCCGTTAACACCTCGTTCAACATTTAACTCGGCACAATCACACATGTCTGCCATGTCCAACCTCGCCTTCACATCATCTTTTGTTTTTCCCTGAACGTCCATGACAGTGTTTATGATGTTGTCGCAGAAGTTTTTCTCTATATGCATAACATCCAAGTTGTGATGTAGCAACTGGTCTTTCCAATAAGGTAAATTCCAGAAGATGCTTCTCTTGGTCCAGTTGTGAACATTTTCCTTGAAACCCGAGATTACAAAATCTCCATCCGTGGTTACTTTTGGAAGACTACGCACCTCATTCCACAGTTCCTCGCCACTTCTCCTAGATGGAGGGCCCTCTTTCACCACTTTTCCCTTACAAAATGCAGTGTGGTTTTTCCGAAACGCATGATGTCGAGGCAGGAATCGACGGTGACGGTCAAACCATGATGCTTTGCCACTATGTTTAAAATGTGTCGCCCTGAACTGATCCATACAAACAGGGCAACTCAAAACACCATGAGTGCTCCATCCAAATGATATTCCGAGCGCGGGGAAATCATTCACTATCCACATTAAGGTAGCTCTCATCAAGAAGTTCTGCCTCATGGAAATGTCATAAGTCTGGACACCATCCCACAGAGTTCGGAGCTCATCAATCAACGATTGCAAGTACACATCTATTTTATTCTTTGGATTTGACGGCCCCGGTATAATGCAAGTCAAGAACATATATGACGTTGTCATGCACATATCTGGAGGAAGGTTGTAAGGTGTCACAACCACAGGCCACATTGAATAAGAACGGCCAAATTGTGAGAAAGGGCTAAACCCATCAGCACACAAACCAAGCCTCACATTATGAGGCTCAGAAGCAAAATCTGGGTATTTGCGATCAAAATGTTTTCACACTTCCCCATTTGAAGGGTGACACAGAACATCATCCTCACGCCTATTGTTATAATGCCACCTTATGTGCTCAGTTATGCTTCTTGAGGCATAAAGGCGTTGCAGCCTTGGTATCAAAGGGAAGTAGAACATTTTTGCATATGATTTTAACTTCTTCCTATTATCACCTGACTTAATTGACTTCCATCTTGGCAAATCACAAAACTTGCAATTTTCAAGGGCCGAATCTTCCTTAAAGTAAAGCATACATCCACCGCGGCAACAATAAATCCTGTGCACATCTAAACCCAAACTTCGGACCTTCTTTTTCAACTCTGAGTAACTTTGGGGCACACGATTGTCTGGCGGGCAACTCTCATGTAGTAATTGCATCACCTCATTCATACAATTCTGCGGCATATTGTAATCAGATTTGATACTCATCAACCTCACAGCATTGGACAACTCAGTTTGGTTTGAACATCCCTCCCACAAAGGCGTCTAAGCAGTTTGAAGCATATCATAAAATGCCTGAGCTTCTGCATTTGGTTGCTCACTAACTTCAACCTCATTAGTAACAATGACATCGTTTACCATTGCTCCAACACGATCGACAAACGAGTTTGTGTTATCGAAATCCATAGGACTTGTTGGAGCCATGTCATCATACAAGTTTTGTTGGTTACTACTGCCAACATTTGCATATTCAGTTGGTTCTATCTCCCCATGAGATGTCCAATACCAATGCCCCTTAACAAAGCCATTTTGGTACAAGTGTAATTTAACATCATCAGGTTCCCTATATGCTCTGTTTCTACACTTGGCACAAGGACATCTATAATGCCCATTATTAATGAACTCTGTTTGACACCTTGCAAATTGATCAAGCATTTCTACTCTTTCTAAGAACTCCTGCCTATAAGATTTTCTCCCTGACAGAAATCTTTCATACATCCACCTCCGATGGGGTGGTCCACACATACTATCCACTGTTCATCATTGACAAAGTAAGCAGTACATTGGTTACTTTAACAATCGACGTATGCTGAGAAATTTAATTCGTATACAAGTGAACGCATGATGGACTTATCATTAAACTATTTCGTCATACGCTACGATTAACAGGATACCAACAAAAGCACATATATATTACGACAATGAAGTCAGGATATAAACCTGTTTCAATGTTTGAAGTGGGAGCCCAAAGTTGTGACATGCACACCGACGATAACGACATTTACAGCAACAATAACAGATTTTTTCCCCTTTCGCAATACGTTTTCTCTTACGACCCATTTCCTTCATATTAATAATTCACAAAAATCGATCTCATTCACACACAAATTCAAATAACACTCTTCCCTCAATTCGTACACAGCAACATATACGCACAACTTTTTCACATTTAACGGAATAATATAACCTCATAGTTGCTTACTAATTGTTTTCTATCAATCCTCAACAATAAATACATTTCACAACTAATTATGTTCAATGTTTGTACGAACACATTCTTCACTTCACTATAATTAAGAACACCAACAAATTACTAATAATAGCACTTACCTAACAATTACATATTAATTTTCACACTAATTTCAACATACACAAACCATTATCAACAATTTAACACATATCACATAATCAATCCACTATAATTTACCAAACCGCATGTGACAATCCATACATTTTTAATTTTCCACAACAATCAATTTTCAAATATCACTCAATATAAATCTACCAATCACTAATTACTACAAAACTATCAAAATTATCTCTTCAATTTCACAAATCTATAAAATATTTAGGTTTAAATACTTACTTCAAGATAACGAAATTTATGGGCCACAAATGGCGAGAATGTTGAGGTCGGCCGACGGTGAAGAGGTGGTGGCGATAGCGGCGAAGTGGCGGTGGCGATGCCGGTGGGAGGCACCGGAGCTCGGCGGCGGGGTGGGCGGTCGATACTCACAACCAACGTCACGCCCACTAACTCGGCGGTGAAAAGGAGGTGGTCGAGGGGCGGGGGCGTGGCAAACGAGGCCGGCGAACGGCGGGGGCGGGCACACGATGGCGGTGACCCACGGCAACCGGCGGGGGAGGGGCAAAAGGGGGGCAGATTTGGAGAGATGAAGGAGAGAGAGAGAGCGCCTGACTCGCGAAAGCCGAGTTGAGGCTCTTTTAAAGAGGGGACGACGGAAATGACCGTCGGGCCTCCTTGTCCGACGGACATGTCCGCCGAGACGTCTGTCGGACATAACTGTCCGGCAGATTGTCCGACAGACCCCTCAAAAACCAAAAAGGAAGGCGGCAATTTTCAAAAACCACCGGTCGACGGCTTGTTTCGCCGGAATATGCGCCGGAGATTCCGGCGGACCATTCGAAAATAAAAAAACCTTTACGCGACCAATTTTCAAAAAAAAGGGTGATTGACGGGTTTCTCGCCGGAATATCCGTCCACCGAGTCCGACGGCCGGCTGTCCGCCGGAATATTTCGCCGGAAAATGACCGGTTTTTAGTAGTGTTAGAGGGCTGAGGCTCGCTTTTGGGTTGACTTCATTGAAAAAAAGGTAAGAACAAATGACTAATTGAATATCATGTTTATATAACACTAGAATTTAGCCAACACAGATTAGTTCAAAGGTTTGATACTTGTTCCCTTGAAGTAAGGTCTTAGGTTCGAGTTTTATGAATGAAGTAAATCTGTAATGGGAGATCTTTTCCTCTCATTGGACCAGATCAACAGTGCCCCGACTTCAATAAAATGAAGGATCAAAGACCAAAGAAAAACAGTTGAATTGACTAATCAGTATGTGGTAATTTTTGTGACTATTTGCAGACTTTTGAAACTACACAGAGGGTGTGGGCGACAAAGGGCGAAGAACAAGAGGTAGGCAAGAGAGAATTCATAGATCACTTCAAATTTCTAGAACAGCTTGGGGATAAGCCATACTTTGGAGGGGACTCATTTGGGTACGTCGATGTCGTCCTCATTCCATTCTACAGTTGGTTTTATGCGTTCAAAACTTAGGGTAATTTCAAGATCGAAGAATCATGCCCAAAGATCATTGCATGGGCCAAGAGGTGCATCCAAAAGGAGAACGTCGCCAAATCTCTTCCTGATCAGGAGAAGGTTAACTGAAAATTTTACTTATCCAATGTTATTAGGCTTTTCATGTTTTGTGTGTGTGTGTGTGTGTGTGTGTGTGTGTGTGTGTGTGTGTGCTGCAAAGACTTTTGATGCTTATGTAATGTTTAATTAGCTGTAATTAACTTTGTAATGTAAATAAGTTTGTAAGTATGGTTTTATTATCTTATTTGCTTATATGAGAATGTTGCAGTAAAAGAACTATATTTTTGTAATTATGATTACCACAAATTAAATAATCATGATTGCATTGTAAAGTTAATTAAATTACATTATTATTACATTACATTATTATTAAATTATGTACATATAACCAAACATCACATTAATGTCTAGGTTGTGTTTAGTTGGGAAGGGGGGGGGGGAGGAATGATTTTCCCTAAAAATGATTTTTCAATTTTTTGTTGTTTGGCATCAAAAAAGATGGAAAACTATTTTTCAAGGAAAATAATTTTCCCCCCAATGGAGGAAAATGATTTCCTTTTTGAGAAGGCGGGAAGTTGATTTTCTTCATTCAACTCTTTGACGATATGGTCAGCCGAAATTTAGGTGCAAAATTTAATGTCAACAGTTCCCATCAAAACTTGATTATTCAATGGGAAAGATTAAAACAAACTCAAATCTAGAATTTGAGCTCAAATTACTTCCATTTTGTTAACACTTATCTCCGTCACAACAATTTAATCAATATTTTTTGCTAAAAAAACAATTTAGTTAACCACCTCTGGAACATTTTGAACGGTTTGAATCGAAACTTGATCAATAGATAGAAAAGATTAAAACAATCTCAAATTCAAATTTTGAGCTCCACATTCTTTCATTTGGTCAACATTTTTTCCCACCACGACAATTCAATCGATATTTTCGACAGTTAAACAATGCATTTAATATTTTTCACCACTAGAACAATTTCAACAGTTTGATCGAAATTTGATCATCAGATAGAAAAGATTAAAATGAGCTCAAATTTAGATTTTGAGTGCGACATTTCTTCATTTGGCCAATATTTTTCTTTGTCATGACAATTAATTCACTTGATATTTTTTACTATTTAAACAATTTAGTTGATGTTTTTCCCACTAAACCAATTTGAACTATTTAGATCGAAAGTTGATTATCTGATGGAAAATATTAAAAACAGTTCAAATATGAATTTTAAGCTCAAAATTTTTTCATTCGGTCAACATTTATCTCTGCTACGACGACCAGTTTTTCGATATTTTTTGCCACTTAAAAAATTCAGTTAACATTTTTCCTTTTTCCTATGAAAAATGATTTATCTTATACCAAATGACGGCAAATGTGACATGAAAATCAATTTAGCGGTTTCCATGGAAAATGATTTTCCGAAAAACAATTTTTCTTCCAACCAAATACTACCCTAGTATAATTTTATTTTGTGTGAAATGGCTAAATTGCAGATATTATGAATTTTGCTCTTTACATGCATCATTTTGGTTGGAGAACATTCTTACCTACTTTGGAAATTAACAGTTTAAACAACTCAATGATTAAGAAAATTAGTTCAAGTGATTGAACTTATATCAGTGCTTCATGTATCTACAAAAGTAGCAATATGACAGTCTATTCTATTTATTTTTTTAGACAGGTTTTGTCTAATTGGGCTCCAACAATGGAGTTGACAATAACGGCTAAACGGACAGGAAACCTAAAAGCCTATTCTTTAAGGGTAGCCCGATGCACAAACATCCCGCATTCACGTAGGGTATGGGGATGTGCCCTATCCGAAGGGGTGAATTGTAGGCAGCCTAATCTGACTTTAGTTTATCACTGACTGATTCCAAGGCTTAAACCTGTGACTTTTGGGTTACACGGAGACAACTTTACCATTGCTCCAAGGCTCCCCTTCTAAAAGCCTATTCTTTGTGTTGGTAAATTTGTTTTTCACTCATTTCTACTCTATTTTACTTTTTTTTAATGTAAAAAAGCTTAGTCATCTTTGAAAATTTTTACTCTATCACATGCCTCTCTTAAATTAGCATTTTATATCACTCTCTTCCATTTTTGACCCCAACTAGTATGGACCCGTACTATGCATGGAGCATTTTAATTTTGAAAAACATTTAAAAAAATGTACTTTTTAATTTGGTGGAGTTGAAAGAATCTTTGTGTCTATAAACTTTTTATTAAAAAAAAACCTCCCTGAGAGGACTTTTTTAGATTTTGCTATTGTATTGGCATTAATGGAATTGTATGCACAACTATATTTTTACATCTCAGACTGTAATTCAAAGCAATACATTCAACACTCAGAAATTTATGAAAGCTCACAATGTATTTTAATCTTCAAAAGTATTTGTAAAATAACATGTCAAAATTATATTGACTACATGTGTGAAATATTATTTAATTAAATTTAATTAATTTTGTGAAGAATATACCTGGCCACAAATATCAAAGGGTTTGAAATACTTTTGAATAATCTGCACATTCTATACTCAAGAAAGTATCTATATTGCCTACACAGATTGGTTCAAGTGATGTATTAGTTGTCCCTCTTAAGTAAAGTCTTCGTTTTGAGTTTTGTAAATAGAGAAAATCTTCTACCCTTTATGAACAATAGTAGCTAAAATATCGTAAGACGGGGGCTTGAAGATGCAAAAAAACTTAAATTTATTGATAAATTATATTGATGAAACCTATAAAGTAATTCTTCAATTTAATTAATTATATGGGGAACATAGTTGGTTGCAAATGCAAATCGTTTTAAAATATTTGGGTGAAAGCTAAATTTTTTCATGTAGTCTTAATTCATAGCCCAGCTCTCAAGTCTCAAATCATGTATCTTTGTTTATGAAAAATGACAAAACGGGTAAGTACAAAGTTAGTGCAGCTGACATACAAAGAAAGCACCACAAGCATTTTCAGGCTAATGAAAAAGCATCCACCAAATTGATCCATCACCAAACACAAAAGACTTGGTGTAATTCCAAAAGAGATCCTAAAGGACCTAAATATTTGTTCTTACGGATCCATAAGTTGATCAACCATACTTACAATTTTTTGCCCCTCCCATCTTTAATTGATGAAATTTGGCTAATTCTCAATCTCTCACTCCACAAATTCACAACAAGCTATTATCACCCATTAATTCAATCATCCCCTAAACTCAAGCATCACATCATTATCACCCATTAATTTACCCCTCCGCACCCCGGCCCCCGGCAAAAAGAAAAATCACAAAATCCACTAACCTCGCCCAAAACTTAACATGTCAAATCCCCCTTGCAAAAGTTCTGTTTGAGTGCTCAATCTTTGTCATTTGTTCACCTCCAGCCCCCCTCCCCCACCTCCAAAAAATGTGAAACGGAAAACCACAAAGAGTCGAATACCTACCATATAGAAGGCCAATTTGAAATAGAATAACAACTCCACTCACAATTCAGCAATGTAAGCCAATAATACCACCCGACCCTCAATCTGCATGTACTGAGAATAAGGAGCAAAAGTATGGACGAAATCTTATGAAACCGAACTGAAATATGTTGATTAAACCAAGCTGAGCCATAAAAAAATTAGTATAACATCAGGGAGAAATTAAAATGAACCAAAGAGATTAAAACAAAAAAGGAACTAAGTCCATATAAGAGCAAATCAAATTAATGAATTAGGCATAGAGAATACGATGCGACACCACACCTCTCTTTACTGAAAGTTGTTGCCATCTTGTCTCATTTGCTATGCCTATTTGCTATGCCTATTCTGCACCTCATCCGAAAACCAAAAGTGAAACTACAGAATCATTTTGCAAAAACCAAAAGTGAAGCTACAGAATTATTTTCTTTTTAACAGAATTTGAACTTACCAAATCTATTAATCAACATTGCTTTCTTGTGGATTTCATCTCCACTGCTTTGATTATGCTTATAATTTTCCTGCATGTCTAATCTGTGGAATGGAGAGAGATCATAACCCAAAAGCCCAAACACCACAAACCATAGTAAATAACAAAAGCAAATTCTAAGAACGAATGGATAGAAGAGACATTAGAGGAAGAAGGTTGAAGGTGTGAACATACCAAAATGTTTAGAAGTAGGTGATTGAAGAAGGGTTCACAATTCTTAGTCAATAAAAAACAGCCTTCTGGATCTTTCGCGTTGTTCTTTTTCTCTCTCCTCTTTGTCTCCCTTGCGATTCCACGATGAAAACTCTTCTCCTCCTCTTACTACTACTTGTCCCTCTTCCCTGCCCCTTTCCTAAGTTTCAGATCTGCGATCGCCTCTTTGTTTTCTCTCTCTTTCCCTACAAATACTCGATTAGCGACCTTCGATTTCCGGATTCTTTAGACTCTTTGGTGCTGGATTTTGCAGATTTTCGCCCAATTTCTTCGAAAGTCATCGGGTTCATTGTCATTAGTTTAAGGTAATTGCTCACAAATACACATTTTATAGAGAGAAACTGATAAGAGCTTTAGAGAGAGAAACACATTGTACCCATTTCCACTTCCCCCAACCAGCGCCATTTTCGGCGTCATTTTTACCGGAATGCAGTGTTTCCGGTGACCCATGTTCTCACGTCTCTATCTTGATTTTTGAACGACTGATTTTTGTGGGCATCTTAGTTTTTGATTTTGTTTGATTTGAGTGAAAACTACGACCCTGTTCGTTGAGGAAAACTGGAATGGAATGGAATCAGGACTTGAATCCTGAGGGGTTGGGTATGAAACTTGAATTCTGAACCCAGTTGTTTGGTGAAAATTGGAACGGAATTAGGTTTCACTCCTTGCTGTTTGGTGAGTAGCTTTGGAATGGAATTAACTATGTTTTTATTTTAGAAATATTATATGCAAGTATGAATATTTATAATAATAATAATAATAATAATAATAATAATATTTACTATAATAACAATAATAATTACTATAATAATACTAAATTACAATAATAATAATAATAATAATAATAATAATAATAATTATTATTATTATCATTATTATTATATAATAATAATAATAACAACAATAATAATAAAAATAATAATAATAATTATATTATAATAATAATTATAATAATAATAATAATTATTATTATTATTATTATTTTTATTATTATATAATAAGAATAATAATAATAACAATAATAATAATAATTATATTATAATAATAATAATTATTATTATCATATTATAATAATAATAATAATTATTATTATAATTATAATAATTATAATAATTATTATTATTGTCATCATCATCATCATCGTCATCATCATCATCATCATTATTATTATTATTATTATTATTATTATTATTATTATTATTATTATTATTATTATTATTATTATTATTATAATTATAATATTAATAATAATAATAATAATTAATATATTATAA
>JACYFF010031957.1:117736790-117756677 GCA_017589665.1 Selenicereus undatus | reverse complement strand
ATAATAATAATAATAATAATAATAATAATAATAATAATAATAATAATAATAATAATAATAATAATAATAATAATAATAATAATAATAATAATAATAATAATAATAATAATAATAATAGTTGTAGTAGTAGTAGTAGTAGTAGTAGTAGTAGTAGTAACAACAATAATGTTGAACCATGGGGATGAGAACTTGGAACCCCCCAATAATGGAAAGGTTCAAGTTCCAGGGGTTTATGGGGGAACTTGATTCCCCCAGGTATCAAATTCCTTTTCCCAAATTTATCACCAAACATTAAGGAGTGGAACTTGAACCATGAGGATTCAGGTCCCCAACCCTTTTTTGCTCACCAAATACCCCTTACATCTTGATATAGAGAGAGGAGGGTTGAGGGGTGGGGTTGGGGAAGGAGTGTTTTATGGGTGTAAAACGTGGGTGGTTTATGAGAATAACTAAATTGATATAGTATGCAGTTTTTGAATGTGTGCTGGATGTCTGTATAAGTAATATTGGCGGGATTCGACCAGAGTTCGTGGATTGTTATTTCTTGAATTTTCAGCCACTCACTCATTTTTACATTTATATTATAAAGATTTTCCGCTAAAAGAAGTAGCGTAAATGGAAAAAAATATGCTCCTTCATACTCATGACTGAGAGGCTAATATTTTCAGACCCGAGTTGGATAACCAGAATAAGTCTCATTTGGCTAGCTTATTTAATTCTCTTTTCATTGTTTAGGAACAGGCTGGTATTGGGTTGCATTTGGGAGGAACAGGCTGGTATTGCTTGATACATATCAGTATCGTCTGGTAGTGAGAATGCTGGGAGGCATTTGGTCCGAGCTAGAATAGGATAGTGAATTCGGGACCATCCGAACAAAAGCGTTTTTTTAACATAGTTTTTCATGAACCATACAGGTCATGGCTCTATGATCGAGCTATCTTAGCGGATAGCGTTGATGTGTATGTGGTTTTAGCTTCTCTTTCGGTCCAAGTTATCCAATCCAGTCCAAAGCCACAATTTTTGTACCTTTTAAATATAATCTTCTTTAGAAATTTCCAATCTAACTAATTTATAATTAAACTTACTGTTCTAATAAATTTTTTAAAAAAAGGACTACTAGCTCACTGTCCAATGCCAAGTTACATGCATAACCATCTTTAGAAATTGCACAAGAAGCTAGTTTTCAGGTGTAAACCAACTTATAATACAAGCACCCATATTTATTCCTTTTGAACTTGATTAATGTTCTTCTCTAATAGGATAAAAATTCATATCCTAATACTGAGTCCTTCAAATAGTAACTATAATCTCACATGAAAAGACAGTTAGCTAACTTCCTACAAAAACAGTGACATAACTTCAACTAAAAACTTAACATTCAATGGACTGGGCCTGTTCTTTTCGTTGGTCTTTTTAAATTTACCAACTTTAACTCATTTCAACCTACTTCAACCCACCTGAAAAAAAAATACCAACCTCAGCCCACTTCAACCAACCTCAACCTACTTCAACCCACCCCTTCATAAATTTAATAATTTGTAACCCAAATCGTTAAAAGTAATTGACAAGTTGCACCGGCTTTCAACTTTCAGAAAAATAGTTACAAAATTGTGAAATTACCATTCACCGAAAAAATGCACTAAAAATTACAATAACTTAAATCATGTTCTTTTCAGTGGGAAATGGGATGTGTAGGATGGGTGAGTGTAGGAAAGGGAGGGAAGGAGTGGGTGAGTGTGGTTTTTTTTTTTTTTTTTAAGTGTGGGAAGGAGTGGGTGAGTGTGGGTGAAAGTTGAATGTAGTTGAATGAAGTTGAAGTATTAGTTATTAATATTTTTTTGTTTTATAATGTAACAATTTTATTGTGATAGTAATTCATGATGATGAAATTTTTTTAATTTTGTTTATTCTTTTTTGTTCTTTTTTATTTTGTTTATTTTTTATTTTTTATTTTTTATTATTTTATTATTTATTATTTATTATTTATTTATTTTTTTTTTAATTTATTTTTTATTTTAAAATTTTAATTTTTTAAAATTTATTTTAATTTTTTATTTTTTAATTTTTTAAATTTTTTGAATTTTTTTATTTTTCTTAAATTTTTTATAATTTTTTAGTTTAAATTTTTTTAATTTTTTTTGTATTTATTTTTTATTATTTTTATTTATTTTTATTTTTTTGGAATTTTCTGTTGGTTGTTTTTCTGAAATAAAAAAATAAAAAAACAAAATAAATAAATACATCAAAATAAAAAAATACAAAATTAAAAATAAAAAATAAAATTAAAAAATTAAAAAATTAAAAATTAAAAAAACTAAAAAAATAAAAAATAAAAAATGAAAAATGAAAAATGAAAAAAGAAAAAAAAATAAAAAAAAATAAAAAATTAACAATTAACAATTAAAAATAGAAATAAAAAAATTAAAAATTAAAAATAAAAATAAATGCAAAAAAAATTTAAAAATTTAAAAATTAAAAATTGAAAATTAAAAATTAAAAATTCTAAAATGAAAAAATCAAAAATCAAAATAAATACAAAAAAATTAAAAAATTAAAAATTAAAAAATTAAAAAATAAAATTAAAAATTAAAAATTAAAAAATAGAAAAAAAAATTTAAAAATAATTAAAAAAAAATAAAACTGTTCCATATCATTCGAAAAATTAAAACTGCTTATAATTGATATCAGATTATTCGTACACACAATTACGTAAATTATAAAAATTTCTAAATATGAGAAATGGTTGTTTTATGTAGGTGTGAGAACGAGTGGGTGAGTATGAAAATGAGTTGTATTTTTTTTTATGTGTGGGAGGAGTAGTAAGAGGGGGAAGGAGTGAGTGAGTGTGGGTTGGGTTAATTTTCTAACGAAAAGAATAGGGCTTTAATAAATTATCACATATTCTCATTATTTTAACTCACTTCAACCCACCACAAAAAAATATACCAATTTTAACCTACTTCAACCCACCTAAAAAAAAAAAACCAATTTCAACCCACCTTAACTAACCTCAACCCACTTCAACCTTTTACCCACTCCCATTTACTCACGAAAAGAACTGACCCTTAATTAGGTAGGTTGTCCTATCAAGGAATTGATCATATGTTGATTTAGTTTCAATTATTGAGCATTGATACTGATATGCTATAAACTATATGCAGGATCGTATTTGTCATGATCTGTTGGCTACTCCTTTTAAGAGTGGACTCATCGAAAAGGGATGTGCACCTTCAATAATATTAGTAATTTCAAAATATTTTAAACCATATTTGGGGTGTTACAGATGATCTATTGTACATCATGTTTTGGATCAAGTTAGATACAAATATGTCTCCTTAATAGGCCGATTTCTGATCTTCAAAAGGCAATTTAAGATGCTAATCCGCATATTTACTAAACAGCATTTCTAATGTACACCTGGTTCAATTGACGAAACTTTCTAAGATTCATTGAGCATCAACACTGATACGCTATAAATTAATCAGCTGATCGCTTTAGTCCATGACCTAACTACAAGATGAGAGATCAAGAATACTTTAAAGATGAAACAAAATAGAATAAATGTTCAAAATCGTCACGTAAAAAATTATTGCCTGCACTCTTCAGACCCCTAACTATGGGCGCAAGCTCCGCCTAGCTATTTTCTACAAGCTTCCTGGGCAAACAATGAGTGGATTGAGTTCCTTTTGTTGTGGTTGGCATATTCTGCGGTTATAAATTTATCCCTCCACAGTGTCTGGAGATAACTCCAAGCTCCACTTGATGACGAGATTTTTAAAATAGAGAATTTAAATTTAGATCAAATTAGATACGAATATATGCCACCTAATACCTTTACTAGCCGAATCCCTTAAAAACGGACAAGAGGTCTGCTGTATGACTCGATATACCCGACAAGAGGTGCCTGCAAAGGGCATGGGCGGATCCATGTTATAGCTAGGGGCGTCCATGGACACCCCTAGCCAAAAAAAAAAATTTATTTAAAAAGTGGTTAATTTAGTAATAATATTGATTAACGGACACCCCTAAAAAAAAGTGTATACTAGTAACGATATTAATTTATGGACATTCCTATTTCAAATGTCTTGATCCACCATTGGCAAAGGGGGAGCATCCCCAAGTCTCTCGCTGACCAGAAGAAGGTCTGTGATACCAAATCATCCGTCGCCACTGCCCAGTATAAGGCGGGATGAGCATTCCGAGAAATCAAACATGCCTAAGGTGCCGGTGGTGAATAACAACTTCAACCACCAATTGGGCTCAACCTCTGGGTAGTTCGAGGGGGGTTTAGATGTTGTTTTGTGAAAAGCTCACAGGCGGGAAAAAAAAAAATAATGCAAATAAATCAGGGTACAAAAAATTAATGCACTTAGTGTAAGGGGACTAAATTTAAAAACATCATAAAAAAATATAATTTTAAAGTACGACTAAGCGCTTGTAACCCATCAAAACATAAAGACAAGTCTTTGCTAATCATAGAGGGCGGGGCGTATTCATCTCATATGTATGATAATAGCAATAACTTAATATTATGTAATTTTGATCTGTAACTTATAATTAGGTTATCTAATTAGAATTTTAAAAAATAGTGGAGGTAAGATGATTATAATTTTCTGAGGATTTTATAAAATTCAAAACGAATCCCATGCAATGTGAATCCAGCCCTTTCTAAATAACAAACATGACCTCTTGAGCTTTTTAAAAAAATAAAAATAAAATCCATAACCTAATTCCCATGATATATAGTAAAACCTTAGTTGGCAAGAGTGAACACCACTGTTAATTAGCCAGTGACAGATATACACTTTAACTAATTAAGGTGAATTTCAATTCAAGCTTTCAACTTTCAAGGTAATATATATCATATATTTCGGTCTGTATACTCCTATTTGTCATGTATATATATTTTTTTCAGCGTGTATTTATCATATAAACAATTTTTAATATATGACGCCGACGTAATTTGTAGGCCAGAGTATATACTCTTAAAAGTATAATATATACTTTGAGCTTTCAAAAGATGGCATGTGGCCGTCCTCAATATGGGAATATTAAATTCAACACAAACTTTAGCATCACAAAAAAAAAAAGTTATCTAATTCCAATAAAAACTTGCATAACTTAAGATACAAACTTTGTAAAATGGGCGGGCTAGTAGTACTAATGGGTTGTCATCTCGCGCAAGGGCTTGATTATATGTTAATTTAATTTTAAATTAAGGTAAAACTTTTTTATGTCTTATTAATTAATTTAATTAAGATCCTATTAGTCATGATCTCTCATTTGTTACCCCTTTTCTCCATTTTCTCTTTTTCTTTAATACTAACTATTTCCTGAATTTCTTGGCAGACGTAGGGTAAGTGGAGTAATTTCCTTTTGCTGTGATTGATTAGCACATTGTACTGTCATGAATATATCGCTATCTATGTGTAGATCAATCCAGATAAGAATATATGCCTAATTGATAGAGTTGGGTAATGGGTCGCTTTGGGTTGACTCATTTAATAAATGGTTCAGTTTCGTGTCAGTATTTCAAATAGTTTAAATCTACTCAAAATTGAAAAATAATATGTTTTCAAGCTAAATGGTCAAATCATGTCAGCTTCGAGTCGAAATCGATTCAGTTTGTGTCGGATTCGGGTCAGATTATATATCGTATCAGGTCAGACTTTCCTAACTCTACTTCTTGATCGACCGAACTCTTCAAAAAAGCATATGAAGACGAGTATACTTATTTACTCTCAATTATTCTAATGCACGTTTTAATTGATGAAGCTTTCAAAGACTCATTAGAGACTTTAAATTAACTGATTGATTGTTTTATAATTTTTCTTTTTGAAATATGATGGCCCATGGTCTAATTACAAGATTAAAGATCAAGAACAGGGGTGAAATTAAATAGAATAAAATAGAATAGATGCTTAAAATTATCACGTAATTAAAAATGTTCCTTTTCCCTTTATCTCTAACCGTAATGCTCTTAATTCTTTCTTTTATTTAATATCACAGTTTAACACGGAACATCTTTATTCAACGCGTTATTCAAATTGTAAGGTGATAAATTTAAATAGGATTAAAAGAGCGATTTCAATTGATATGTCACTAATGTAGCGTTTGGTTGAAAGTAATGCAATCACTATGCAATGGAATCAACCATGTAATGCAATTGTTAGTGTAATGGAATGGGATAATAATTGCATTACAATGTTTGGTTACAAAGTTTTTACAAGTGTAATGGAATGAATTCATCTACAAACAATACTTAATTTTACACGTGACGTGAAATACTTGCAATTCAATTCGCATTTTATTTTTGCCTATTTTAATTATTTGCAGCTTCGTTGATAAATATCATCAAATATCTTATCATCATGATTACGATGTTTTGCATGAGACTTACATAACTCTATTTCTTATAGATTACAATAATGTAATATTGTTCAAGTTTACCAAGTAGAGAGAAAATGATGATGATGATGATGATGATGATGACGTGAGAGAGAGAGAGAGAGAGAGAGAGAGAGAGAGAGACATGATGTATAGAACGTACAAAAATACAATTACAATAATATGATCATGGTCTAGGTTAAATTTTATCTAATATGGACAGGAGAGAGAGAGGGGTGAGTGGAGCTTCAAACCTTTAAAAAAATGGTGTCAAACTAATAAGAGATGGGGAAGTAGAGGAGAGACAATGGAGATAAGAGAGAAAAAGTTCTCAAATATAATAGCTTATAGTTGGATAGATTTTGATTCAAAGGTATGCAATCAAAATTGTTTAGGAAAAGTCAAGTAATTGTAATTGCATAGATTGAGGTAAATGTAATTACAATGCAATCTTGCTTACATTACTTAATGATAACCAAACATGGTAATGGAATCACCATTACCATTTTCATTGTATTACCACTTCGATTACATAGAACCAAACAAGCCATAAGCGTTAGGATTTCTATGATGATTAGAAAGATTTGAAATGATGGTACAGTTTGATTTTGAATCACGTACATGGTAACAAATATACAGCAATTATTTTGTTCAATATTTGTGCTTTAATGAATTATGGGTGGTATTCTAATAGGCACTGCACGCATGATTTTCATTCGAGTGATCATTTCAGGTGTACGCACCAGTAGTCATATAACAACTAATTAATGCATGTATGCACTAAGTAATATGTTAAAAGATTATTTGCATACAAAAATTAGAGTCAATTTTGAGAGTGTCGATAATAACTTATTTATCACACATAAATTGTATATTTTACTTCAATTTTTAATACTATCATCCTCACAAAATCTGTGGCTTAGTTGTTTATGATTTTTACTGGGAAACACATTACTCTAAGAATACTAGGCCAAACCTCCCTCCCCTCCCCCACCAAAAAAAAAAAAAAAACACTAAGATTTACATTGATTCGTGTAACTTGCTTTATGGTGGCACATACATTTTTTCGCCTAAAATTGAAGTTTTCCGATCTCCTAGTTGAGCTTTTTATTTTTGGTAATATGGTTGTCTATAAAATGACATAATTATTAGCCCCAAAAAAACCCAAAGGCTGGACTTAAATTGTGACTTCTAGAGCTTTTAAATCATATATAAAATGACAAACGTCTGGCTATAAAAAATTAAGGGTCCTGTCTTGACTTAAAAAATACAATATAATTTATTAAATTCAAAAAAAATTGGTATGATTAAATAGCAGGAAGGTATTAATTATTACTTATAAATTGCATAAAATTAGCTTTTTATTGATAAAATTTGACTGTTATAAAATTATGCGTATAATATAAATTTACGGATTGGATTGACTTAATTAGGGTGTTATTTGTACTTTGTGTGAATAAGTACTTAATGTTAGCGAGTGAAAGAAAATGAGAATCTCATTCGACATGGCAAACGCCCATAAAAGGCCATCTACCCCACCAAGGGGGTTCAACTTTTGAGAACCAACCTTGAAAATTGAGAGATCCATTGACTAGTCCCATCGCCTTCATGAACGTACCATGAGATTGTCCAATGACATTTATTTACCCGACAAATACAAGGTCACACAAAAACCATAGATACAATGATACAAAATCTTTTTGAATCTCATTCTAAACGGACCTATATTGAGATCGAGAAGCTGTTAGGTCACATAAAACCTCAAAAAATGCATGACAATTCGCAAACTTCTGCCCACCTCCCAACCTAGCATTGATCTAATTAAGAACTTGTTACTCTTGATCTCCCATTTCCTGCCCTCTTTTGTCGTCTTTCTCTGATTCTCAAATACTAACTATTTTCTTCCTTAGCAAACTTTGGATAAGTTGCTTTTGTATTGATGAAGCTTACAAAGATTCATTAGGCACTAACATTAATGGACTATAAATTAATTGATTGATTGTATTTACTTATTCTTTTTCGATAAGTATGATGGCTGGTGGCCTAATTACAAGGCCAAAGATCAAAATCATTGTTGATTAAACCGAATAGAATAAATGGTCAAAATCATCGAGAAAAAATGCTCTTTTTTCCTTCACCTTTAACTTTAATTTTGTTCTTTCTTCTTCTTCTTTTTAAAAAAATGTTACAGTTTGAGAAAAAAAAAAATCTTCTTTACATGGTATGTCATTAAAATTAAAGGGATAGATTTAAATACGAAGAGATGATCAAGTGAGCAGTTATTTTGTCCAATATTTGTGCTTGAATGGCTTATGGGTGGTATTTTAACAGGCATGGCATGCATGATTTTGATTTGCAAGGGATCCTTACAATTTCATTCGATTCATTTCAAGTACACAAGCAATCATGTATGGCTATCGGAGATCAATCTAATTATGTATGTTTGATTTGTTTACTTAATTTAACTGTGACAACTTGCAAGCAAAGCCACGTTGTTGATGAGTTAAGACGGTTAAACAAAGCAAATCTAAGATGATTAAGGTAAGCATGCCCATATGTCACCTTCTTTAACAGCACGGAATCTAGCTGCATGCTAATCAAGAAATAGGATTGATAAAATGGCCTCTACACCTCTAAAAGCGGCTATGCTTGATAAAGTGCTAGGTGCTTACCAAGTTATTATGACAAATCTTTCAACCTCAGCTAGCTCAAATGAGAAGCTCAATGAGAGTAATTATAGTACTTAGGGCCTGTTCTTTTTGTGGGTCAATTTCAAAATGCCAACCTCAACCCATTTCAACCCACTTCAACCCACTTCAACCTATTTCAACCCAATTCAACCTACTGCAATCCATTTTTACTATTTTAACCAAGTTTAATTTGTCACATAAAAAAAATTCAACCCACTTCAACTTACTTCAACATACTTAAATCTACCTCAGCCTACTTCAACTCACTTCACTCTTTTACCCACCCCAATTTACCCATGCAAAGAACAGGCCCTTAATGTGTATGAAGCAAGTACTATTTGAAAGAGCAAGATTTCTGGGATATTGTTGCTGGTGATGAGAAAATTGTGCCAACAGATCCAAAGGAGAAAAAGAAGTGGGAGATCAAAGCAGGAAAGACCATGTAAGTACTCGCCATCACGGTGGATGATGAGTTTCTATATCGAATTAAGGATTGTAAAATGCCAAGTGATGCTTTGGCGTTTTAGAAACACTATTCACAAGAAAATGAAGTCAAGCTACAACAACTAGAGAATGAGCTCATGCCCATCAAACAAGAAGATATGTGGTAAGTCAATACTTTATAAAAGTTAAATCATTTTATGATAAAATTTAGAAGATAGATGTTGAAAGTGCAATTAATGAGGCTAGAATGCGTCGAATTATTATAGAGGCTTGGACCCCAAATATAGTGGCCTTGTTACGGCAACTCGGGGTTGGGCAACTCAACCCTCTTTAGTAGAATTAGAAAGCATCTTGACCAACCAAGAAGATCTAGACAAATAAATTTCTAAGGTCTCTATAATGGATGAAGAAAAGACTCTCTTCACAAAAAGGAGAGCACCTCAAGGCCAAGGTAAGGGTGTAAAAGATACAATTGCATAAGAGAATCAACAGGAAGAAGGCAACTAAGGTGGCCACAAAGACAACATAGACGAGGCCTATCTCGAGGTGACCACATGAACCTCGAGGAGAATGGGAAGAAAGGAGATATTGTTGACAAAAAGATCAATGCTACAAATGCGACAAGAAAGGGCACTTTACTCAAGACTGCAAATCTCCTCGAGTGGAAGGTACTGTAGTCACTTTCACAAAAGCTGATATTGAAGAAGAATATGGCTTCCAGACATCTTTTGCAACAGAAGAATGTAATTAGACAAATAATGTAGAGGTAGCTACGTCATGTGTCAAGGAGCTAAAACAAGCAAATGCTCTTGTCATGATGAGCAACAATTCCATCAACTATCAAGATGACTAGATTGTGGATTCGGGGCGCTTGAATCACATGACAAGAGATATGGACAAGTTTCAAAGCATGACTGAATATAAAAGAGATCGGGTTTAGTGACAGCAAACGACTCTAAAATGTCGATCACCCATATAGGTAACACTTTAATTCCTCCTTGACTAAGCCCGCATCTTGGCAACTACAGAATATCTACCATGTGCCTGGAATGAAGAATAATCCATTATCAGCGTCCCAGCTCACATCCTTGAGAAAACTATGTGGTCTTTGGGCCTAGAGATTTGAAGGTATACCGTAGCCTCAAACCCACATCTCCCCCACTTTTGGAGGTTGGAGTCTGCGTATGTGATGTCAACCTAAGATACATATGTAGATAAAATAAGAAAGAATTAGATAACATATTTATGGCATTCAAGACTTTGCATTTGAGTCATCACAAATTAAAGGTGATAATGCAAAAGTCGATGGTGAAGGGTGTTCCACAACTTGAGATCCATGCTAACATAGTTTGTGTCGGATGTCAATATGAGAAGGCGAATCAGCTTCCTTATGAGGGGTCTACATTCAAGGCTAAGAAGGCAATTGAGCTTCTACGCCCCGATGTCTTTTGTAAACGAAAGCAACCATATATCTCCAAATACAGGTACGTGATTACCTTTATTGATGATTTCTCAAGATATGTTTGGATAGATTTTATGAACGACAAATTAGAGGCACTAGATAGGTTTAAGGAGTTCAAAAAGAAAGTTAAAAGTGAAGTTGTTCTCAAAGTAAGGTTCCCACATATAGATAATGGGGGAGAGTATACTTCAATGAATTCTTTGAATACTTATGAGCACATAGAATAAGGCACCAATTTACTTGTCCTAGCGCGCCTCAACAAAATGGATTGGCAGAAAGAAAGAATCGACATCTTGCAGAGACACGTAGAAGCATGTTACATGCTAAGAATGTGTCACCACGTTTCTAGGCTGAATGCATGAAGACTGTCATCTATGCCACAAATAGACCACCGCAAGTAAGGGTTGGGTTCATTTCTCCATATCAAAAGTTATGGAATGTCTAGCCCACGATAAGCCCTTTCAACGTCTTTGGATGTGTGTGCTATGTCTTCATACCAGACCATTTAAGAAGCAAATTCGATAAAAAGGGAATTTGTTGCATCTTTGTGGGATATGATAATGAAAGAAAAGGAGGGAGGTGTTGTGACCCAACAGCAGGACGTTGCCATATATTAAGAAATGTGGTGTTCGATGAAGTGTCTTCATGGTGGCCCTTGGAAGCAAAGTACCTTTAACCTCGAAAGAGATCGAGGCAAAGCTAGAGCAAAGACTTGAGGAGCACTTCAAGACTGATGAGAAAGAATTAAATCATGAGGAAGCACCGCAAGAAGAATTTATAGAAGGAGAAGGAGCGAGACACCAAACAAGCAGAAGAGTCCATGGCAATCAGGCTTACATCATGCATCTTCAGAAGAAAAAAGACCAAGTCAACTTGAAGATATAGAGGAATAAGAAACCTCAGAGCCACAGTTAAAAAGGTCCAAGAGGACACAAAAACCTATGGAGAAGCATGGCAAAAGAAGGAGTGGCAAAAGACAATGGAGGAAGAAATGCAAGCTTTGGTTCAAAATGAGACTTGGGAGTTAGTACACAAGCCCAAGAATGCAAAGCCCATTTCTTGTAAATGGGTATACAAGTTAAAGGTACGTTCTGATGGCTTGATTGAAAGATATAAAGCTCGGTTCGTAGCTCGAGGTTTCTCATAGATTTATGGTATACATTATGAAGAAACATTCAATCCAGTAGCAAAAACCACTACGGTACGTGTTTTATCAGCACTGGTCTCTATCAACTCATGGGGACTATGATAGATGTGTGTGATGAATGTCTTCCTACATGGAGAACTTGATCGTGAGATATACATGGACCAACCTAGGGGGTTTGAGACGAAGAGTCATCCAAACTATGTGTGCAAGTTAAAGAAGGCGTAGTGTGGACTCAAGCAGGCACCAAGAGTGTGGTATGGCAAAATAGCTATGTTCTTAATCAAGAGTGGCTACTCTATGGCACCAACACACTCCAGCCTGTTTGTGAAGGCTCGAGAAGGGGGGATTGCTATAGTGTTGGTTTATATGGATGACCTTATCATCACTGGTGACAATGAAACAGAAATTCGGCAGATAAAGGCTAACCTCTTTGTACGCTTCCAAATGAAAGATTATTTGTTTGTCTTCATATCAAATTCATAACTTAATAATTTATATTTATCACACACAACTTGTATATTTTACTTCGATTTTAATACTATCATCCTCATAAACTCTGTGGCTTCCTTGTTTATGATTTTCGCTTGTCCAACAATACAAGGGACTAAGTCGAGTGCCGCCCCCCCCCCCCCCTTAAAAAAAAAAACCAACTTAACTAAGCTTTAATGATGTTGATTCGGGTCACTTGCTTTATGGTATCAAATGTCTTTTCCCCTAAAATTGAAGCTTTCCGATCTCTTAATTGTGTTTTCATTTTTGATAATATGATTGTCCATAAAATGACATAATCATTGGGAGGGGTCCAAAGGGTGGACTTAAATTGTGATCAGTAGATAAAACAATTTAAAAAGAGTGAAAAAATGCCAAATAAGTTGGAAATAAATTTCTTCCTACTTTGATTAGTCACTTCAGGAGCTTGTAAATCAGGTATAAAATGACAAACGCCTAGCTGTAAGAAGTTAAGGGTCTTATCTTGACTTAAAAGATACAATAGAATTTATTAAATTTTAAAAAATTGGTGTGATTGAATAGTAGAAAGGTATTAGTTATTACTTGTAAATTGTGAGAAATCTCCTTGTTATTCATAAAATTTGACTGTAATAAAATTACACGTATAATATCGCTTTACGGTTGGGATTGGTCTGATTAGGCTATCATTTGTCGTCATCGGCATAGGCGACAAATGGTAATACTCCACAATTCATAATTAATGGAGACTACTAAAATTTTGGTAAAATTTAAATCATATAATCATAGATTAATTTTGTGCTTATATAAGATGTTTAAAGGGTGTTTTGTAGCAATAACCCTATCATTAACACAAGGTTGAGGTAGTAATTATGATGAGACATCTACTCTTGTGGCGCAAGCTAGAGCTCTCAGAGATGGAGTTAATTCAGTAGTTCAAGCATGATTCAACAAAATTATTATTGAAGGAGACAACCAAATTGTGATTCAAGTATTAAGTGGGAAAATCCAGATCCTGTAGCAAATATCCAATATTATTGAAGACGTTCATGCTAGATTGAGCCAGGACATTCATTACGTCATCAGTCACATCTTTCGAGACACAAATATGATGGCATATTGATTGTCAAAATTTGGGCATTTTATTACATCCTTGTTCTTCTCAGATTTTTATTTTTCCCCTTTTCTTCCGGCAATCCTAACTGATTATGTCGTTGGGCATATCATGTGAGAAGAGCTGTCAGCCATTCAACTCTTACCATTTACCCTTGTAAAAAAAAATATGTTAATTTAATTTAAATTAGGATAATTTTTTTGTGTTGGATTAATTGATTTAATTGAGATCCTATTAGTTATGAAGATTCAGATCGCTCTAGAGGGGGGTGACTAGGGTGATCACAGAAAATTTAAAAACAAAATTGAAAGCAATAATAAAAATTAAAATGAGACAATACTCAAGGATATTTTAACGAAATTGTGCCTCAATTAAGCTTAGGTCCCCGCCTAGAGTTATCCAACTATAGGATTCAACTCTCTGCTTCTTTTATTAAGATGAATTCTCACAATCTCTCAAAGTTACCTCATTCTAGAGATCTCAATTACTTAAATCAACCTCTTGATTTAAGTATGGGGGAGTTGTGACCTCAGACCAACTCCTAAATTCACTTTTGAATAAACAATTCCTCAATACACTCATAACTTTTGATCACAATGTAATGTTCAGCGTAAATTCTCAAATGTATAGCTCAATATTCTTGCAACTTGCATGGATGCTTGCTCTTCCTCATTTGGCCTCTATTTATAAGCTCAAGTGGACGTGCACCAAGAAAGAAAATTCTGCCCAGTGTATGCTGAAACTATATTTCAGGCCCTTGATTTTTGGTGAGCAATTTCTGTTTTGATTCTGTTGCCTTCCTTTCCACGATTTTGGTTATGATTCTGCATAATATCTTCACAGAATATTGCATATATCATCTTCAAATAAGATCTTTTCCTTGCAATAAAATATGAGAGATTTTGATCCTTTGATCATGATATTGTTTTACGAATTTGTAGCATGATAATATGGCCAACAGAATATTTTAAATATGCAAGATCAAAGTATATAGCAAGTATAATGGATGACAAATCAATTTGTCTCTTCAAAATTTGAAATTCAAATTTTGAATGGGCTAGATACTTTTCTTGGTTTATTTACCCACACCAATCAAATAAAATTATGCTGATATTGTATCAATCGAATAAAATCACACATATCTTCTCCATAGACATCCACACGTTTTTCTTGGTATAAATAGGTTACTTTATTATGCTCATTTTAAATTTGTCAATCATTTAAACGTCATTACTTGGATTCATTTGGTTCATAATTAATTCAATTCTTTTTGTCTTTCATCAAAATATCACCCAATTTATTCTAAGTTTAGGAGTAACTCAACAACTGATCTCTCATTTGTTGCCCCTTTTCTCCATCTTCTCTCACTCTTTAATACTAACTATTTCCTTCCTTGGTAAACGTAGAATAAGTGGAGCACTTTCCTTTTGTTGTGGTTGATTAGCACATTGTACCGTCACGAACATATCACTATCCATGTGTGGATTAATCCACCCGTCACGCATATATCACTATCCATGTGTAGATTAATCCAGATGTGAATATATACCTCCTTGATCGACCCAACTCTTTAAAAAAGCATATGAAGATGAGTACACTTATTTACCCTCATTTTTTCTAATGCACGGTTTAATTGATGAAACTTTCAAAGATTCATTAGACACTAATATTAACACACTGTAAATTAATTGATTGATTGTTTTATACTCATTCTTTTTCGATAATTATGATGGCCCATGGCCTAATTACAGGATTAAAGATCAAGAATACGGTTAAGATTAAATCGAATAGAATGGATGCTCAAAATCATCACGTGAAAATATTCCTTTTCCCTTATCTGTAATTGTAATGCTCTTCTTTCTTTTATTTAATGTTAGAGTTTAACACATGGCTTTTTTATTTAACACATAGCCCCCCCCCCCCAAAAAACATCCAAAGGCTGGACTTAAATTGTGGCGTCCGGAGCTTATAAATTAGACATAAAATGACAAACGCCTGGCTAGAAGAAGTTAAGGGTCTTGTCTTGACTTAAAAAATACAATATAATTTATTAAATAAAAAAAATTGGTATGATTGAATAGTAGAAAGATATTATTAATTATAAATTGCATAAATTACCTTTTTATTCATAAAGTTTGACTTTTATAAAATTACACGTATAATATGGATTTGCGAATTGAGTTGACTTAATTAGAGTATCATTTATACTCATCAATGTACTAGGCGAATGCTGATGCTCCACAATTCATAATTAATGGAGACTACTAAAATTTTGGTAAAATTTACATCATATAATAATAGATTAATTTTGTGCTAATATAAGATATTTAAAAAGGTATTTTGTAGCAATAACCCTATGATTACGACAGGGTTGAGGCAGTAATTTTTAAAAAATTAATTAATTTTTTTTTTGATTTTGAACGGTCATCAAATTAATTAATTAATTTTATGACTGTGCATTAATCAATTAGTTTGGATGAACATGACAAGATTACCCTTTGATGTTGCTTATTTATTCTTATCCAATCACAAGACCCCACTCATTAACAATTTACTGAGGAGGGGATATAGTCCTGGGCCTCATGGAGCTAGATGCTTCGTCCAAGCTGAGTTTTGATCCTCATGCATTCATCTTTGCTCTGAATAATGGCTAGCTTGCCAAATATCTCCAGCAATATCTTCACCGATCTAGCTAGTTAGTACATAATATTCTGGTTCTAAATTGCTAATAATGAATATATTTAAGAGGACAATTACTCTGAAAAAGAAAATGGAAGAGCCAAATAAAGGCCAACACCAGACTGTAGAAGTGTTACGTTCACCAATTGATGGAGGTTCATCCTACAGGTTTCGTCTCAAGAGTATCTATGGCACTTCCTGGATGTTGAAGTGTTGTCCACTGCCTCTTTTGGATATCCAAAGGACACCAATTGATGGAGAGAATCCTCATCATCGACCACACTCTTTGCAAAAGTCGACGAAGACGAGTACACGTATCCACTCAAAATTTTTCTTAGGCACAGTTGCTTTTGTATTGATGAAGCTTACAAAGATTCATTAGGCACTAACATTAATGGACTCTAAATTAAATTGATTGATTGATTGCTTTTTTACATACTCTTTTTCCATAACTACGATGGCTGGTTGCCTAATTACAGCGCCAAAGATCAAAGACACTGTAAGGATTAAACCGATCGAATAGAATAAATGGTCAAAATCAATAAAGTAAACATGCCCTTTTGTCCTTCACCTCTAACTTTAATGTTGTTCTTCCTTCTTCTTCTTCTTTTAAAAAAAATGTTACAGTTTGAGAAAAAAAAACACCTTCTTTACACGGTATGTCATTAAAATTAAAGGGATAGATTTAAATACGAAGAGATGATCCAGGGAGCAGTCAGTTTGTCCAATATTTGTGCTTGAATGGGTTATGGGTGGTATTTTAACAGGCATGGCATGCATGATTTTGGTTTGCAAGGGATCCTTAGAATTTCATTCGATTCATTTCAAGTACACAAGCAGTCATGTAATTATCAATATATGTATGGCTATCAAAGATCAATCTGATTATGTACGTCTGACTTGTTTACTTATGGTGTGTTTGGTAGGGTTGAAAATCATTTTCCTAGAAAATTAGATTTCATGTAAAATGATTTTTCATGTAAAATTATTTTCAGCTCATATTTTCAATTGTTTGGTAAAAGGAGAAATGAAATTTTTGAAAAATGAGTTTGAGTAACAAAAAATGAATAAAAAAGCTAAAAAGAGGCACATTAGTGAAAAAATAAAAATAAGTGAGATATTTAGAAAAATGAAAACTTATATTTTGTTCTTTGGGAAATTATATTACAATAGTGGTGTCATCCAGATGAATATTTGTCAATTTTTCTAATCTTACCTACTGCCAACAATTTGATTTTAGCAATGTTTATCGATTTCCTACCTTCGAGTAGGAATCTAAACAAAGAAAAGGAAAAAAACCTAGTAAGTTTCTCTATCTTCTTAATCCTGATGATAAATTGTAGAGCGTTTTGGATTTCGATAAAATCATGGTTGTTAGATTCACCGCATCGGTATCGGTATTGGCACCGAGATGATACGGTTTCTCTAATCTTTAATATGCTGCCTTAATATTTGAACTATATTGTTTGTCCGATTTGGCTAGTTAAATCACCCTAGAAGGCGGTGAATATAATGATGATCAAAGTCGCAAGATAATCGAAATAGAAAATGCAGAAAAATGTAAATGTGGACAAAACACACAATTTATAGAGGTTCGGTCACGCCCAGTCCTCTATCCACGGACGCCCTTCACCGATGGGATTTTGAACCTCTTTCTTTTATTAGGTCGGTTGATACACACGATTTATTAATCGTACAACCTACGAGTTGACCCTACAACTCTAGCTGTCTCAACGTATGTGTAACGCCCCCAACCCTAGAGTTAGGAGTGTTAGGTTTTTTTTTTTTTTTTTTAAAATCCTGGAACGAAACGGACAGAGTTTCCCCTGAAAACTGACCATTTCCCAGGCTCAAAGCCTTACAATCACTTCCCTGCACTGAAAAGAGCTATAAAGGACTTCACTATAACTCAACGGCCACCCGCCGGAGTTCACAGCTCTACGGCCACCCGCCCGGAGCACCACAACCAATACAGTTCGGTGTTTAAACAAATGAACAATTAAAAGTACAGTCCTAGATAGTTTAGATGGTGGCTCACACGGCCTTACAAAGTAACTCTAAATGATATGCAACACAGGCATACAAGGACTTAAATCACAAACCATGACATCATAATACATATTGCAGCTCACATACGAGCACCACGCAAAGTCCTAGGCCAGCAATGAATTCATCTCGTCTTACTTGGGCCGACCTTTACCTGTTATTTCAAAAACCTGGGGAGGGAACAAAATAGATGGGAATGAGCAATTATCGCTCAGTGAATAACCCCCTCCCCTAACAGATACTTTTACTACAATAATAATCCCTTCCCTAAATAGATACTTTCAATACAATAATAACTTACGACCGTTGTTCGTAATTCCTGTTCTTGAAGCCCTCATATATCGTTTAAAGAACTCACCTCTCGCACAGTGTACTCCAGTCACAATACAAGAGAGATAGCATTCATATCAAGGCTGAAAACTTAAGAATAATTATACTCTTCGGACTTACCATCCATTCTTCATACAAACTCATAACTTTACTGAAGACAGATGGGGTATAACCCACAAACAGCCCTTGCTGGGATTTCTGTCGCGAAGGCTCAACTATAACACAAAACTTTACACAATGGTCAATGCATCAATAAAGCTGCTATGAACGCTGCACTTTGGAATTTCTACCTATGGCAGAACTATGAACTTTGAAACTTTGAAACTTCTGCCTATTGGCAGAACTATGAAACACTACGAAACACTGAACTCTGTAGTCTCTACCTATTGACCGAGCAACAGCCACTGAACTTTGAAACATTGAAGTTGAAGTTCGATGTAAACTTTAAAAAGGAACACCGGGTTGGTTACGCTAAGAAGCCAATTGATGCAATGTAAACCACGCTTATTATTAGACCTCGTAGATCCGATGATGTAAGGTTACTTCACTACCAATGACTTGTCAATGGAATCATGTGACCGATAAAACATTTAAGAACGCTTAGAATTCCGATAAATAAGCATTCATAACGATGTCATTTTTATGCAAACACTATAAACAATGAGTACATGTAAACAATGAACTGTATATGATCAATAAACTTTATGTATTTGATAGCGCTATATAATCAATAAACTCTACACAATGAATAAGCTACACATAAATCAGTAAACTCTATATAATCAATAATCATTAAACTTTCTATAATCAATGAATGACATATAATCATTAAACTTGGTATAATTGATAATTTTCTAGAATCGATTCAATAAACTTCTTATCATCGATAGACTACTTCTTTCCATGTTTATATGTATAACGCTTAACCTTAAACCTCATATCAATCGATAAATTATTAAACTTCATACAAATCGATAAAATCGATAAATCGTTAAACTTCATATAAATCGATAAAATCGATGAATCGTTAAACTTTATATAAATCGATAAAATCAATGAATCGTTAACTTTATATGAATCGTTAACTTTATATAAATCGATAAAATCAATGAATCGTTAA
>JACYFF010031957.1:117686928-117736780 GCA_017589665.1 Selenicereus undatus | reverse complement strand
TAACTTTATATAAATCGATAAAATCAATGAATCGTTAACTTTATATACATCGATGAATCGATAAATCGCTAACTTAGTTCAATACAGTCAATATATAGGTATTGTTCAGTTTACGCTACAATTTCCTCAAGTAACCCATAATCAGTTCAAAATCAACCCGAACGAACTATAATCAATAACTATTGGATTCAATGAACATTGAATTCAACCTGAACGAACTATAATCAATAAACTATTGAATTCAACCTGAACGAACTGTGAACATTGAATTCAACCTGAACGAACTATAATCAATAAACTTGCATCAAAATTAACAATAACTAGGAGGAAGAGGAAACCCACCTCGAATCCAAGCCAAGGACCAGTTTTAGGGTTTGATTCGAGTTGATTCGGTGTGGGTTCGGTTCCCCTTTGCTGCCCTGCTTTGCTTCCTATCTCTCTGCTCTTGCCGTCTCTGTTCACCGCCGTGTCGCCGACGTCCAGCGAAGGTGGGCCGTGCCGGTGGCGGTCGCATGGGGTCGGGGTCCCCAGACCCTTGCTCACGACCTCCCTATCGCTGACTCTGCCTCTCTCTCTGGCCCGACTTGGGCGTCGACAGCGGAGGGGAACGGCCGGAGTGCGTCGACCGGTTGCCGGCGACACCGCCGGGGCCTCCCTCACCCCTCCGGCGTGTGTGTGTGGCTGGCACGGGGGCAGGGGTCGAAGACCAGCCCCCCCTCTCCTTCTGCTTCTCTGCCCGACGAGAAAGGGGCTTCAGCCCCTTTAAATTTTTTTTTATTTTTTTTTTCCTTTTTCTTTGGTTTTGGATAATTACATCGTCACATCGTAATTAATACGAGCTTATCCACTTGTCACCTCGCAATTAATACGAGTTTATCCACTTGTCGCCTCGTAATTAGTACCCAATGTTTGATTCAAAAAATTGTAGGACTGGTCTCAAGGTTCGCCCAATCCATTTATATTCGGAGATCTACACAGTGTAGTGCCCGATATAATCATTCATAACAATAAAATAGGAGGAATATTCTTTTCAATAAAAATAACACTTAAGCAGGCACGTCGATATTATTTTAATTTCCAATGATAAAAAATTCCGAAATAAGGGGGATAAAATCCCGGGTGTTACAGTATGCATTGGTCCACAACCGTACTTGGGTAGTCGATCCTTCGACTAATCAATCCAGCCCAATACAAAGTGTTAGATTTTAATCTACAAGGACACAAGAGGGGGGGTGAATTGTGTCTACCGATTTTTCGAACTGTTTCAAAAACACTTGTGAGAACTGTTTGGAGTAAGTGTTTCTAGTGAGACAGAAGCCAAACTTATTTCAGAACACTAGTGAGGCCTGTTTGTGATGCGTGTTCTCAGTGAAACAGAAATGAAAGTAATTGCGGAAATAGTAAAGGAGACACAATATTTTTACATGGAAAACCACCTCAGACCCAACTGATGTGTAAAAACCACGACCTACCACTGTAGGATTTCAGCAACACTTTCACTAAACGGGCCGAACACGTTACAACCGTAACACACGTAATTTAGTCTACCCAAGACTCTCGTTACAAACACACATCCAAAGTCTCCCAAGACGCGGACAAGCTCACACGGACAACACGTCCACCGTCTCCTAAGAGACCTCATCCAACTTGGACAAATACTCACAGACACAATGTCCACACGTCCCCTAAGAGACCATGTCCAACAACTTGGACAACCTCTAATCACGATGATGGAAAAGAGATAAAGAACACCATACTTGAATGCTTCTAAATAAGCTAAGTGTAAGGTACAATACAACTCCTATTATGCGAATAACAAAGACTCAATTAAGCGCACACTTTGAAGGTTTTTTTCACAGAAAAGTTCAGACTCAGAAAAGCAATTTTAGCACTTGAATAATCGTGAAAAGCCCTTGAAAAACCTTGAAGAAGAATGAGGAGAGAATCCTTCTTAAATAGAGGGATGCGTGTATGTGAAGGAAAAATCCTTATCCCTTTAGTATTCTTGTGCTACAAGGAGACCAAGGAGGTGAGAACTCTCCTTTCCAAATTGAAGTAGGAAATCCCTTAATCTTTCTTATTTTCTTATCCTTCCAAAAATAAGATTTTGGTGGATATTCTTTCCAAAAATTAGAATCAAATCTTTTGACAAATATTTACAATGGAAGAAATCCTTTTAGGACTCTAATACCATTAGGAAAGTCATTCCTAATTTATTTCTTGAAAAACAAAAGTCCAAAAATCCTTTTAAAAAATCGTTGAAAATCAAATTTAAATTCTAGCCTCGGAACACTGCAGTCATTGCATGTTCTGAGACATGTTTCTGAGTCACCAAAAAGCCTTTCAAGGTGTATGGAAAATTGAGTATCTTCTGATTGGCACATTAATAAGAATCTAAGCTAGTATATACACATTCAATCCTAAGACTCTTGTTGTCAACTGGACTTCTTATGTAGGTCTATGCTTCTACTCCCAGACCTGGCTGGAGGGAGTGTTCTCGAAGTCTTCTTCCATAGTTCCATGCAACCACTCCAGGAACTGTTCTGAGGAATGTTCTCAGTTTCTTGCACATGTTGCCGACTTGATACTCTAGGCTCAATTTGAATTGCTCCATATATCTTTCGAATCCTGTCTCAACATACAACTCAAGTACAACACATAACTCACAGCATATTGACTAGGGCATTTGGATTGTCATCATCAAAACCTTATACATTAATTAAGCCAACAATTTCCTCATTTTTGATGATGGCAAACCAAATGACCTTAAGTCGAAAACAGTAGTCGAAACAGGGCAAGATATGCTTGCGCCAGAATGAACAAAGTCAAAACTTATGCAGGGCACACAAGTAAGAGGAACAGTAGTGAGAAGTTAACTTAAACTGGACAAACTAGTCAGGACTAAGACCATGCTGATCTTCCCCCTTTTGACATCATCGAAATAGGGTATAGTAGGCTGAAAGGTCTGAATCCAATATGGATGCAATCACCACCCAAGGGGTAATGTGGGAAATAGCAGCGATACACTCAAGCATACAATACAGTAAGGATATTGGCCATCTGAGTCACGCACAAACAAGTACCAGAAGAAACAAACACAGGTAGAGCATTTAAGCACAAACCATCCAAAAACCAGTCACAAGCAACAGTCAGAGATACACAATGTCAAGTGCTTGCAAAAGTCAGATAACAGTATTGAAAACAGGCACAAGAATAGGGCTAAGAACATGGAGGAAGGAATTTGGCTATGAGAGCAGATAGGGCACTCACAATATCCTCATGGCGTTTTGCATTTAAGGTCTTCTCCTCTGAGAGCGCTTGTTTCATGTTAGCGATCTCTCCCTTCAGATTGAGCTAGTCCTGGAGTAGAGTATCAAAGGTTGAACCACTGGAAGTAGATGTCTCACTGAGAACAGGGCCAATGGGTGTTTGGGACCCCTGTTATGATCCTGTATTGTTGCCCTTGTTCGCCTGAAATCTACACCCTACTAATGTACTGTGCCCAATATCATCAGTGCCCTGGAAGCCCACCATCTTCTGTAGAGGAATCCCAAGCTGGTCAAACACAAAAGTCAGCAAAAAAACGATATCCCATATCATGATCCCTCGTAGTGTTGCCTATTCTTCCTATATGGTGGATCATGATGGCAGGGGGTTGACGTTTTCACCCCGATCTAATAAATCAGTTAGGCACATGTCCATGGGATCAGCAAGGTTGCGTCTCTGACCTCGGGGAATAATATTCTTGATAATAAACCAAAATAGTAGATGATGCAAAGGCATCATTTCCCCCTTCTGCACAGATCGGGATGAAGATAAATTGGGTTTCTAGGCTAACTTTTGGGTCAACTCTAATAACCTCTCATCTCCAAGAGTACTCTTGTCCTCTCGGACATACACATCAAAACCTTCAGCAGGGATACTAAGCATTTCACCCAACTCACTAGCATCAAAACGAATCTTATGGCCATTAACTGTGGTTGTCACCACTCCATTGGTAACTGCACAGTTCGCATAAAACTCAGCCAAGTTTGGGACAGAACATCCTCGGTGAGTGTGGGTGAATAACTCCAACCATCCTTGTCTCTCTAATTTCTCCAAGAACGCCCCAAGCCCATGTTCATGAAAGTAAGCGACTTTAACCACTTTCCCCTTCACCACAGACTTCTGAAGAAAGTGTTCATACCTCTCATTGGGTGTCATATTTTTCCTAACTTTCTTCTTCTTGGGTTCATCAGACTCTTCACCCTGTTCGGACACCTATTCGGGGGTTGATCATTTCCGGCTAGATTTTTGTGAGGGTGATGGTCTGGTGAGTGTTTTGGAGGGTGTTTTGGTGGTTGTTCTGGTGGGTGTTTTGGTGGGTGTTTTAGAGGATGTTTTGGTGGGTATTTTGGAGGCTGGTCTGGTCTTTGGAACAGGTTTCCCTACTGTATCTACGGGAAGTGGCAGAATAGGAGCAGGACCCGAACTTCTTGTTCAGCGTCTATATAGTGAAGTATTGAGTGGGACACTGGGAGTGGTGGTCGTCTTTCTTTGGCATTTGAGTTATGGTTTTGTAGTTGTGGTTCTTTTGAACCACAAAGAGAGTCCATCCTCATTTATGTCCTCCACTACTATGGGATCAGTCTTAGGAATAGGTTCCTCATCAATGTAATCAACAAAGTCCACAAAATCAACTGATCCGTAATACTAATTATCTATAGAATCCCCAACCAATTTATACTGATTTTCTTCAATCTGGGATTTGGCTACACTTGGATCTTAAATTACTAGTTCCCATACCCGTAGAGTTGTCGGCTAGTTGAAGGGGTGTCGCCATTGTTGTGGTCGAGCTTCCCGGTTGCCTTTTGCTTGTCAATTTGGCACGCAAGGAGCGGGGGTGAGTAGTCTTGCGCCCAGAGGAAGTAGAGCTGCCGCGAGTTTGTATCATGGGAGGAGAATGGAGGTCGAATTTTGTGAGATGAAGGAAGGATTGGGCGTTTAGTGCGGTTATGGAGGAGGAAAGAGAAAAGGAAATTTTGGGGGTTTAACGAAGAAGAGGGCATGCGGCTTTTTGGTTTTGAGGAGGAAAGAGAAACGATCAGTTGATTTAAATGCCCCTTTTTCAATTTTCGAATTTCTAGACGTGCCCCTTGACAATGTATAATCCAAACAGTCATCAGAACTGTTCTCAGAGCCTATTTTTACTGCTAATTGTTTGGTGACTCAGGACAATAAGGGCAATATCATAAGATCTCAGCAAGTATCAACAAGTTATATTCCACACATATGCCAATAATAGCACAGAAATTGAAAACATCCATGGAGTCAATTTATTTGGCCTAAGAATCCTTTAACTAGTCAATCATTGGGGGTTAAGCAAGCAAGCTCAAGTCCCTTTAATCATACCTAATTCAAGCCTATTCATCTCAAACGGTTCTCTACTTAATGCGTTGCTAAAAATATCAGCAATTTGTCTATCAGTTGCACAAAAATTCATTAAGATTAACCCTTTTCAACATTGTCTCTTAAAAAGTGGTGACGTCTGTCAATATGCTTAGTCCTTTTGTGTTGACAAGGGTTCTTGGCAATGTTAATTGCACTTGTGTTGTCACAGAATAGGAATGCACCCAGTGTCAATACAAAAGTCCTTGAGTTGTTGTCTTATCCATAGCAGTTGAGCACAACAAGAAGCAGCTGCCACATACTCGACTTCTGCTGTGGACATGGCAACAGAGTGTTGTTTCTTAGTTGCCCAAGATACCAAACAGGGTCCAAGAAAATGAGCCATACCTGAGGTGCTTTTTCTTTTAACAGAAAATTCAGCATAATTAGCACAGCAAGTGCAAATGCGTCCTCATAATCGATCTCTTCTTCTTGGTTATAGCCCTGAACCATCAGTCTGGCCTTGTTCCGAGTGGTTGTTCTAAACTCATCCAATTTGTTTTGGACAACCACTTGGTGCCAATTATCGATCTGTCCTTAGGCTATGGTTCAAGATGCCAACCCTTTTCTTTTCGAGCTGATGAAGCTCTTCTTGCATGGTAGTAACCCAATGAGAATCTGCAAGAGCTTCATGAACCTCTTTTTTTTTTTTTTTGCTCAATGTTAGACAAAAAGGCATAGAAAGTACAAAAATTTTTGAGTTAAGATTTGGTTTGCACTCTTGTGTTAATATCAGATATAATCTGATTAAGGGTGCGAACTCTGGTGCTTCCAAGCTCATGGAGTAAGAGGAGCCGCACATATTTAAACAATATAAATTCAAATACAACATGATGAATATATCAATTGATTAATCTCTTTTTGTCTTTCATCAAAACATATTAATAAGCACATTGTGACCTTCAAGAAAGCTAATATATATGTCACTGCTTTAATCTTCAAATCATATGTTGAGGACATAGGCATGAAAACAGAAAGAATGTGAAACCGTGTGAGTGACAAAGAAACGTAAAATCAACTTACGCTCATGTCAAAGTCAAAATATTTTTCTTCATTCTAGAAAAATGATTTTTCCCTGAAAATAAATTTACTCTCCTTATTTTACAAAACACCGTAAATGAGAAAACTATTTTTTCGGAAAATGATTTTCACCCCTACCAAACACACCCTTACATAGCGTTTGGTTGGATGCAATACAATTGGGTTGTAATGTAATAAGCAATGTAATGTAATAGAAATGAAGTGTAATGCAATAGGGATTGCATTATCACATTTGGTTGGGTATAAAATAATTGCATAAGGTAATGCAAATACCATTCCATTACCATGTTTGGTTAGTTATCTAATATGTAATGAAATCAACTTTACAACCAACTTTATTTAGAAATATTTGTTCTTCAGATTGTCAATATTATTATTTGTAATTTCTCTCTCATAATTGCACATGATACGATAGAAAAGCATATGTCATACAAAATCACAAGATATAAAAAGACTAATTCAAACTTAAATACTAAACCTTATTTTAATCGAAACTTCATCTCTACCAAGTAAAACCAAATAAACCTGGTAATTGTTTCACCAATTTCGAAACACTGGTGACCCAACATTAATCGTAAACACAGATGAGAAATTTCGGTAACCACAAATATCCAAACTACATAGCATAGTTTTCAATAACCACAAATATCCGAACTACATATTATTATTTGTAAACATAGATGAGTCTAAATATCCCCTCGAAGAAGAGCTTGCACCAACTTTTTCCTTTCGACATCAGGGATACTGAAAAGCCAAATGCATCAACAGATTAGCGATGACGACTGGAAAACTTTGAGCAACACTTACCTCAAATCGAAAATAGCAGATCGAGGGACAAAAATGAAGAGAGATAAAGCTCGAAGATTGTTCAGGGAGATCGAAAATAGTAGATCGAAACTAGCAGATCCATGGCGATTCAAGAGCGAGAGAGAGAGAGGAGAGCTAGGGTTTTGTTTTTGGGGTGGGGCTTTTTCGGGAGGTGATCCAGTGAGAGAGAGAATATGGAATTGGAATTGTGGTCCTTCAATGGGCCAAATTCTGATCACCTCAGAGAAGGAAATCAGGATTGTTTAAGGATGCCAATGTTATTCTTATTACAGCCTTTTATGTAATTTTGATTACAAGGTAATTTTAATTGCATGGGTTTTTAGTCAATCAAACATGGTAATGTAATTAACTATGTTATTTTAATTGCTTTACATCACTGATTACCACCAACCAAATGAGCCCTTAATGTAACTCTGACAACTTGCAAAGCCACCTTGTCGATGAGTTAAGACGGTTAAGCAAAGCAAATCTAAGATGATTAAGGTAAGCATGCCCATATGATCACCTTCTTTAACAGCATGAAATGTTGCTGCATGCTAATTAAGAAATAGGATTGATAAAAATGGCATCTACACTTCTGAAAGTGGCTATGCTTGGCTTATGCAATCAGATGCTAAAGTCCCACGGGATGACATGCATAGTATGGAATGGCACAGTTCTACAAAAACATTCCGTTAGATGTGGGATAAGGGTTGCAGATTGAATATAATCCGGCACTATTAATGCTCAATGTGTGCACACAACTTGGGAAGAATCGAAGTTTGGTGTCTCTTGTGAAAACCAAGCACCTACCACTAGCTAGGCAAACCCCCAAAGAGACCATATGTGTGACCCTTGATAAGGTATCCTATATTTTATTCAATTAATGGCACTGGCCCACTGTTGCATCAAGTCATCGGTCATATTCTACTTTAAGTGTTGTTCTTTTAAAAATGACCTTTTTGTTAAAATTAGGTTAATTTGCATAAATTTGCTGCAAAAGCAGACATAGTATGCCTACCATTTGCAAATTGAGAAGAGACATATTCCTTTGCCTAACCCAAAGTCCATCAAATTAGTCAAAAAGGTTAAATCATGAAGATGCTGCATACATACATCAGCATCTAGATCTCTCCTAGAAAAATAAATAAATAAGCTTACATATCTAAGCGTTAGTGTTGTCTATAAAATCATTTTCTTTAAGGACTTAACTCGCTACAATTATCTCTACCTCAATCTAGTTATAATATTTACGTAGTCATTTATCGTTTTGCTATTATACAATACAAAGTAACTATTAAGTGTTTTGCTGAGGGTGATGTAAGTATTAATATGGGACTGTTCTCAAAATCCAAGAAGCAGCCGAAGTCGGCGGAGTTCAGTCGAAATCCATGCGGGGGCGATGTGTTGACCCTTCAAAGTAAGTGTGGAACTCACCTGACTGCGTGTGAAGACAAGCAGACGGTGACCCTGGAGGAGAGGCTCCCAGGGTCAAACAACCGCCAGTGCTGGACTGTCGTGCGTTATCGACCAAGTCCCAACAGTGCTGTACTCGACTATTATTTTCTCAGGAGCATCTATGGCACCTTTCTCGCTCCTCGGGGGAGCGGCGGTGTGTGCCAGGCGTACTGGCCTGCAGAGGTTAGTGTAATCACAAATTACAAAGATTGAATTTTTATGGATTCAATTGGGTTACAATCTCTATAGATACAAACTCCTCTGATTCTTTCTCTCAAGGATGGATTTTCCAACCCTTGAAACAAAGGGGGTGGGGACCTATTTATAGGGAAACTCCTACTCCCAAGTCAAGACAGGCCTTGACTTGGATTATGGGCTTTGACCTAGGTTTTGGGCCTTTCAATCAGGCCTTATCCTAGGCTACCTGACTTTCATTTGTTTGACTTTGACTTTTGAGTCTTCCGGGCTTGAACCGAGCATTGACTTGGAAGTCGCCCCGAGCTTTAACCGGACGTTGACTTGAGAGTCGTCTTTGATGTTTTGACTTGTGAGTCGATGTTGACTTTGACCTTTGACTTTGACTTTGACTTTGACCATGCCATCACTCGAACGTCTTCCGGACTTTGGGTCGTGACTTGACTTGGTAGTCGTCTCGAGTCTCGATTTGGGCTTTGATTCGAATTTTAACTAGACCCGGACTTGATAGTCAGTTGGGCTTCATTTTGGGCCTGATCTGCAAGTTTTTGGGCTTAATTAAATTAATTAAAAAGGTTGGCCCAATTAACTAATTTAATTTAATTTTGGTACGGCACAAACAAATTTTGAGTGCCTACTTAGTTCACCAACATATACGGGGAGTATTGTTGTTCTATTTTGGCATTTATATTACTCGGAATATTTTGATTGGTTAAGCCTTGTGCATATATCTTCTGGTTTCTACCTTCAACCTAACGAAGATGGGATACTTGAACTGGATAAAAACTTCCAGCTGAGTTGGCTCGTCCGACTGGTTGATTGGGATAAAAACACCGTTTTTGCTCCATATCCACCGCAACAGCAGCAGAATACTCCGACTTCTGTTCCGAGTCCATCAGCTACGACTCCAAATCATCCTTCGCCATCGCCCAGTACTATAAGGCAGTATGAGCCTTCCGAGAAGTCAGACAAGCCCAAGGTAGTTAGTATCAACTTCAACAACCAATTGGGTACAACTTCTGGCCCAGGGGGTCCTTCCTCTCTTTGCAACGCCGGCCAAAACGTAAATGGTTCAGGCACTCAAAAAAATGGAGACGTTGACGTCCGGAATGACGTTGGTAGATACGAACACCTCTATTTCACGTTTCGTTAGGCTTTCTGCAACTACGTGCCAAGAGTTGCATGTGTGTCGAATAAAATCTTATGCTGTTGTCGTGTACCGTATGTTTCTCCTATCACTGGTAAAAATTGTTGTCATCTTCTATATTTGAGGGCTTATTAGCTAAATCCCAATTAAATTTACACAACTTCTATCTCATCTGTTGAATTTTTGTCATACTTGAATATTCACAAAGGGTTTGTTCTTTTCAACTTATGTGGGAAGTAACGTATTTCTTATTAGTGCAAATGAGTATTGATTCAGTGCCTGCCAATGTTGAAAACATGAGATTTTAATTAAAATAAATAAATAAATAAATAAAATAATAATAATACACTTTTTCAATGGGAATAATCTAGAAACAATATATATAAATCATAGAAATGTAATATCTATATTTTTACCTAAGATATTTTACACTTTTGTAAAGATCTCTAAGATATTTACTTAGATTATTCTAGATTTGAGGAAAATCCAAGATATTATATTAGCTACTAGAAAAATCTTAGGAAAACTCTAAGATATATAACAGTAAGCCTTATAAGATTTTGCCATTTGTCCCAAATCTCCACCACACCTTAAAAGAGGTGGAGTTAGTATAAATAGGAGTGGGGTCTCTTAGTTTAGATGATACACAAAAAGAGGGAGACATCACACATAAAAGAGTTGTAGAGGAGCCTTTCAAGAGTGAGAGCGAGGTCTCCCAAACAGCTTTGAGAGAATGCTAAGTCTCTTTCACTTTTTCTGCGTTCTTTTGAAAGTATAATAAAAGCATTACTTTTGGCATGCCACATGGGCCTTCACATTCTCAACAAGCCGTATTAGAGCAAGGTTTTGAGAACCTTGCTTGAGTTAGTTCTTATTTGCCATTTTCAGTAAGGGACTGAAGTATAGGAAAAACTCTGCCGGCATAGGCAGGGACAATGAGATTTGTTGGTCTTGAACCATGTTTTCTTGGTTAAATGCTAGGCGCTTACCAAGTTATCATGATAGATCTTTCAACCTCAGCTAGCTCACTTGAGAAGCTCAATAGGAGTAATTGTACTTAGTGTGTACGGATCAAGTACTATTTGAAAGAGCAAGATTTGTGGGATATTGTTGGTGGTGATAAGAAAACTGTGCCAACAGATCCAAAGGAGAGAAAGAAGCGGGAGATCAAGGCAGGAAAGAATATATATGTACTCGCCGTCATAGTGGATGACGAGTTTCTATATTGAATTACGGATTGTAAAATGCCAAGTGATGCTGGGGTATTTTTAGAAACACTCTTCACAATGAAAAATGAAGCAACGCTACAACCACTGGAGAATGAGCTCATGTCCATCAAATAGGGAGACGTGCTGTAAGTTAATACTTTATAAAAGTGAAATCCTTGTGTGATGAAATTAAGAAGATAGATGCTGAAAGTGCAATTAATGAGGCCAGAATGCATCAAATTATTATAGAGGCTTGGACCCCAAATGTAGTGGCCTTGTTATAGCAACTCAAGGTTGGGCAACTCAACCCTCTTTAGTAGAATTAGAAGGCACCTTGGCCAACCAAGAAGACCTAGACAAAAAAAAATGTCTAAGATCTCGATAAAGGATGAAGAAAAGGCTCTGTTCACAAAAAAGAGAGCACCTCAAGGCCAAGGTAAGGGTGTAAGAAGATACAATCGCATAAGAGAATCAACGGGAGGAAGGCAACTAAGGTGGCAATGAGGACAACATAGACGAGCTCCATCTCGAGGGGCGCACATGAAGCTCGAGGAGAATGGGAAGAAAGGAGATATTGCTGACAAGAAGATCAATGCTACAAATGCTACAAAACAAGGGCACTTTGCTCGAGACTACAAAACTCCTCAAATGGAAGATAATGTAAGCACTTTCACAAACGCTGATAGTGAAGAAGAATGTGACTTCCAGGCATCTTTTGCATCAGAATAAAGTAATCAGACAAATGATGTAAAAGTAGCTACATCACGTGCCGAGGAGCTAAAACGTGAAAATGCTCTTGTCATGATGAGCAACAAATCCATCAGCTATCAAGATTATTAGACTGTGAATCCGGTGTGCTCAAATCACATGAGAAGTGACATGTACAAGTTTCAAAGCATGACTGAATATAAAGGAGTTCAAGTTTAGCGATGGCAAACGACTATAAAATGTCGATCATCCATACAAGTAACACTTTAATTCCTCATTGACTCGGCCCGCATCGGGTGCAACTACAGAATGTCTACCATGTGCCTGGAATGAAAAAGAATCCATTATTAATGTCCCAGCTCATATCCTCGGAAAACTATGTGGTCTTTGGGCCTAAAGATGTGAAGGTATACCGTAACATCAAACCCACATCTGCCGCACTTATGGAAGGACGAAGGTTGGAGTCTGTATATATGATGTCAGCCCAAGATACATATGTAGATAAAACAAGAAAGAATGAGATAACATATTTATGTCACTCAAGACTTGGCATGTGAGCTATCACAAATTAAAGGTGATAATGCAAAAGTCAATGGTGAAGGATGTTAATATGGGAAGGTGCATCAGCTTCCTTGCGAGGGGTCTACGTTCAAGGGTAAGGAGCCACTTGAGCTTGTACACTCCGATGTCTATGGTAAAGTAAAGCAACCATCTATCTCAGGATACAGGTACACAATTACCTTAATGGATGATTTCTCAAGATATGTTTGGGTAGATTTTATTCAAGAAAACTTAGAGGCACTAGATGCGTTTAAGGAGCTCAAAAATAAGGTTGAAAGTGAAGCTGTTCTCAAAGTGAACTGCCTACATATAGATAATAGAGGAGAGTATACTTCATATGAATTCTTTGAATACTTACAAGCACATAGAATAAGGCACCAGTTTACCTGTTCTAGCATGCCTCATCAAAATGGATTGGCAGAAAGACAGAATCAACATCTCACGGAGACATGTAGAAGCATGTTGCAGGCTAAGAATGCGTCACCATGTTTCTGGGCTAAATATATGAAGAATATCGTCTATGCCACAAACAGACTATTGCACGTAAGGCTTGGGTTCATTTCTCCATATCAAAAGTTATGGGATGTCAAGCCCATGGTAAGGCCTTTTAGCTTCTTTAGATGTATGTGCTATGTCGTCATACCAGACCATTTAAGAAGCAAATTCGATAAAAAGCAATTTGTTGCATCTTTATGGGATATGATAATGAAAAGAAAGGATGGAGGTGTTCTGATCCAATAGCAGGACGTTGCTATATATCATGAAATGTGGTGTTCAATGAATCGCCTTTGTGGTGGCCCTCGCAATCAAAGTATTTTTAACCTCGAAAGAGATTGAGGCAAAGCTAGAGCAAAGACTTAAGGACCACTTCAAGACTAACGACAAAGAATCAAATCATGAGGAAGCATCACAATAAGAGTCTATAGAAGGAGAAGGAGATAAAGTTGAGACACCAAACAAGTAGAAGAGTTCATGGCAATCAAGTTTACACCATGCATCTCTCGAAAAAGAAAAACCAAGTCAACTGGAAGATATAGTGGAAGAAGAAACCTCAAAGCCACAGTTAAGAAGTTCCAAGAGGACATGAAAACCGAATTCTAAATATGCAAATGTAACATTAATGGAAGGATCAAGCATTAAGGAACTTAGCACCTATGAAGAAGCATGCCAAAAGAAATAGTGACAAAAGGTAATCGAGGAAGAAATGCAAGCTTTGGTTCAAAATGAGACTTATGAGCTAGTCATGATAAACCTCTAATTTTGCTATTTTTGGGCCCTTGATTTCATCGCTTTCCTCTACATATCTCCTCGATTTATTTTGGAATGTGCTCATATTTGCCGTCCTTTGCTCCTATTCACCTTTTTTAGACTAATTTTCCTTTTTGTAGGTATTTTGGTCATAGTTTGGAAGGAACATAGCGGGAACTGAAGCTTTGGACAAAGAAGAGGTTCGAGGAGTTGGTAGGAAGACCAAGGAATCAAGAATTAAAAGTTGTAGAGCAATTGCACGATCGTGTGCCCTGAGCCTAGAAATTTTATATGGCCAACCGTGCACCTTTTGCATGGTCGTGCTCCTACCAATTTTCGCAATAAAAGTCGTTTTCGAGCTTATGTTGGGGAGAGGATTTTTCTACATTTTTGGGTGTGCAATTTAGGCTTCCTCCTCCCACTCCCAAATAGTTTGTCTAAAGATCAATTGAATTCAAGATTCAAACATAAGTTCCTCTTCTCTTTCTTTCCTTGATTTCGTACTTTTAGTTTCTTTGCTGATTTATAGTTCTTTGTTTTGCTTATGTTTTGATGTTTATTGTCATTAAATTTGTGATCTTTGATTGGGATTCGCCTCTTGATAGCTACTTGATCTTGTTTAGGCCTTTGCCCATCTTGTTTATGCTAGCGTTTAGAGTTTTCTCTTACGCCCACTAATTGTTCGATGAAATGCTTGAAAGAGCTTTTATCTGTGTTTTGGGGTAATTATGCTTAAAGGTGAGGTTGATTGTTAGAGAGCATAGCTAACATTTGGACATAAAAATAGTTCAAATCTTAGCTAGGTCAAGGGTTGTTAATGTTATGGTTTAATTGAGCTAATCCCATGAAAACATATGGTTAGAACAATTAGACAAGCCCATTGAGAGGGCTTGGGTGGTCTTTCATGATGCAACCGATCATATTTGAATACTAGCATAACCTTGGAAGGTGAGGGTTTGAGTCGATTTGTTGGTTTGTCTTAGGTTTAATCACAATCAAGGTCCCTCTTTGTTTGCTTGCTTTAGTACTTTAGTCCTTTTTCTCTTCACCCTCTATCCGTCCTAGATTGATACGCTTGAGTTAGCTTTGGTACTTAGAAATACAACCCTTTGTGGAATACGACCCGTATTTGCCGGTTGCTAGCTACAACTACACCGTGTACTTGCAGTAAATTTTAACTCATCAAATGTTTAACGCCATTGCTGAGGGGTTGATGCTTTTCCATATCAGAGTTCACTTGAGTATTTGAGACTAGGCTTTTATTTGACCAAAAAAACTTGAAAAAAAATAAGAAAGTTTAAAAAAGGTCAATTTTTCACTTTCCTCAGTATGAGCATGAATTATTTTGAAGATATTATGATAGATTACGTGATTTTCTTGCTCATTGTGGTTATTGTTTGGACACGTAAGAGATTTCGAACATAGTCCATGAGCGTATGAATTGTGAGACCTATAATCTTTTAGAGCATTGAGATTTTTGTGCTTAAAGCATTGATGAAGCCTAGGAATTGCTTGAGCGGTTGCCTCGGGATACTTATGATTTTGAGACTAGTCATTCTAATTCTTACGCCCCATCCCCCTACATCCCTAATTAGATCCCTGTTGCATGTGAGATTTTCCATTGTTCTGACCATGATAGTAATTCTTGTCCTTATCATATTTCTACTGATAGTTTTGCTAGGCCGCCAGATGATAGAGACAATGAATGAGCAACAAGTTAAATTTGCTAATTGTATATGGGAGTATGATCTATCACATGAGACTGACCTTAGGGTTAGTTTCCTTAACTTGATGTTAATTTGTGTGATGATGGTGCGTCTTTTGTTACTCTAGAGTTCGCATTGGAGGAATTACTTGACCCTACATTGACTACTTTACCCCTTGTTGCTCCATCCCTACCTAGCACCCTTAGGGACAATACTACATTTTTCACAACTTTTCCTTATCTGCCTTTCCCTTTAGCTCAGTCGACAGAGTTCGAGTTAGGTGCGACATTTTGTGTTGATGTTTGTGTTGATGAAGATGATATATCTTCTGAATCAGATAATGCTTTTATTGAGGTGCATGATGTTGATGAGACTCTCATAGAGAGGTCATGTGTGGATGCTATGGTTGTAGTTTCACCCGGTCCTGATCTTGTTGACCATGTATCCCCTAATCCCCTCGATATTTTCCATACTTCTCTTTCATGTTCACTACCCTCCCATTCCTCTTAGTGTTGTGATCTCTCACCAATTGATTCTCATGCAATGTTTGAGGAGAATCAGGTTGACTGCTCTGAGTCCCCAGGTACTTTTAGAGGGTATAACCCCTCCCTTGATCCTTATAGTCTGTACCTAAAGGACGTGCTTGGAAAAATCATGTTGACTATTTCATTGGATTATTCTACTAATTTTTCCAAGGCCTTATCACTAACTATCATTCCTGGATTCATGTTTGGATGCTCTTATATTCATCTAAGTTATATGCTCAGGTGCTCGATAACCTCCTACGAGCTTTGATGGCATCTAAATTGGTGTCTTGGATCTTGAGATGAGGAGGAGTGGCTGATGCTCCTCCACCCTAGCTTCCAAAGTATTGTCTTAGGGAGGTAGTAGTTTAGGTGCAATCAACACCCAACCTCGTAAAGTCATTCCCTCTTTTCTCTGTCTTTATTTTTGTTTCATTTTTCTTTTTCTTATTCTTATTTGTCTTTTATTTTTACATATTCTTTCAGGATTGTTTTCTGTACATATGTGTCTCATTGGTGTGGTAGCTCCTTGGTTCTTAATGAGGACATTGTGAGATCTAGGCATGGGGGAGGAGAACCCATGCTTCAATCTTTTGAAAACAAAAAAACAAGAGGAAAATTTTTCAAAAATGAAAATATTTTATATTTCTCACTTGTTTTGGGGGAGTTTTGTACTATTTTAATCGATCGACTTTGGTCCCTTGTAACTTGGTTATTAGCTTGTATAAAACTATATTGTGCATGATAGATCTTTGTCCTAAGTGAGTCATTCTAAGCTCTAATTCTAACCCCAATCGTTCATTATAGTTGTGCAATCCAGTCCTTATTTATGGACAAATTCTATTCCGACCCTCAAAGTTTGTCGTAAATAATTTTCGAGGCCTATAATTTTAGAAATGATTTCCTAGTCCATCTAGCTTTGATGCAAATAATTTCTGGAATCAAACTTGCCAAAAGTAGTTTTCTAAATTGCAAAAAGACCTCTAAGGTTTTTAAATTTTCACTTTTAACCCCAACCCTTAAAAACTTACTTTTCAAAATCCAAAATTTATGCATGTGCAATTTTTCTTATAAGTACTATTTGAGGTCATCTTTCAATTGGTATCAGAGCCACATGATAAAAAATAATTAAGATAATTAAGCCAATTAATAATAAATTAAGCTAATCAACTATGATTAATGCTAGAATCATCACCTGCATGCCCTGGACCAAATTATTCACATATTGTCCACTCCTCGGAAGACCTTTCTCCAATAGCACCTCAATTAAACTAATCATTGTTATAGTTTCGGAATTGAAAGCAGAATTGGCCAAAATTAAGATCGAAGTGACAGATCTTAAGAAACAATTATCTGTAATTTACCTTTTCTAGTTAACGAAGTAAGACATAGTGGAAAAGTGACTTCCAGTATCAGTACTCCATTGTGGTATAAATATCATTTCCAAAACCCAAAAAACAAGAATACATTTCCTTTGCATGATGTAAAAATCCAAAAATAAGTAGAAGAAAAATCAGATGAAAAATCGGCTGAAAAAGCAGAAAAAGAAGAAAAAGGAGGAGTATACGCAGTATACTCTTGAGGAAATACAGAATATGTTCGAGAAACAAAAAAAAACCGGAAGAATTAAACAAATTTATGGGCGCAATTAGTGATAAACATGATGTGTTATCTGATGATAATGAAGAGACTAATAATGTCCAATTAGAAGAAGAAATATATCAGCATATCAACCTAATCAAGCTAGAAGATCTTAATGTTGTACCCTTAGAAGAAATTAAAAGAAAATTGGATAAAAAAAATATGGTACAATGACTATTGAAGATGAAATTAATGAAATTGGAGAAGAACTCAACCTAAGTGTGATAGAGACCAATCTTGTTAATAATGTTGTTCCTAAACTTGAAAATTTTGGAAAACCGTTCAGAAGAAATACCCATTTTATAAGACGTAGGTACGTTCTAGTAGAACATACAGTCAATTTTTCCTTCAAGTTCATCCCAAGAAAAACTACAACTTTTGAAGAAATTGGTCGTACTCCAATTAGTAAGACAGGATACATCTTAAACATAGATGGAACTCGTAACAAAGAAGAAACATTCGAACATTAGAAAAGAAGCATGAATAGTGTCTTAAACCTGAATACTACCTGGACTGCTGCAAATTTCCTAAACTATATTGAACATAGTTTTCTCTAGCACTGTAGCTAATTGGTATGATTCATTAAATGAAGATGGTAAAAATACATTAAGAATGATGGAAATACTAGCGGCAATGTTCAAGAATGTATGTAAGGAAATAGAAGCTGAGTTTATTGGAGCCAAGCTTGATTATGAAGAAAAAGAAAGAGAATGGCAAAGAAAAATCAATAATATAGAATTATAGGATATGATATATCTGAAAAACTATATTGCTGAATTTAGTCAGTATTATTACAAAATTAGGATAATGAAACTAATCTTGGTATGTTCTATGACAAATTGTCATATCCGACAAATTCCATAATGAATGAAAAATACATTGTGTGGCCGGAATGAGCATATGTTATTGATACCTTTGGTTCAAGAATTTCTTATTTAAGAAAATGGATCAATAATCAATGTCTTGATCTCCAAAAGTAAAAGAAAATTAAGATGCAATCCACAACTTGCTGGGATTCGCCTCACCAATGGGGAAAAGAATCTGAAAAGCGAAAAAGATAATTTTATAAGAAAAAGAGCTTTAATAAGCAAAGGGGAGAGAAGTACAGAAGAAAATATTATAATAAACCAAGTCCTAAAAAATAAAGATTTTTTAGGAAAACAGCTTATTGTCCTGCAGGGAAAAATAACTCCAAATGCTGGGCATGCGGAAAATGAGGACATTATGCTAATGAATACAAAAATAGGTAGAATAATAAGCTGATAGAAATCCTAGAAAGCCTAGATTATGTTGATCTTATTGAAGATGAGGCATTAGACATAGCCATAAATAACAACAAAGGGATTGTTAAAATCATCTTGGGCAATGAATATGAAGAAAGTGATTATGAAGAAACAACTCATATGATGGAAAGTAGCTCAATTACTCTTGGCGATCTTCAAGGAGAAGAGTTTGTTATAAACAATGATAACGAGGAAGTTAAAGCATATTGGGTCCTTCCCATAACTTAGAAATATATGATTTATTAAAAACAAAAACCCATCTTTCAATTAAAAAGCAAGTATGTTTGGGAGATGATGGAAGGAGATCTAGAAATCAAAGATTATGAGTATGATGTGGGAGAAGTTAATCTAATTAATTGGAAAAACATCCTTAAACATAACAAAGATAGAAAATATAGGTATATCCATGTTGGAAGTGTCCAAGTTTAAATCACTCCATTATGGTATTGTGGCAAGGATATTGATCTTTATGCTTTGCCCTGTGATATTAGGCATACTAAATTTAATAATCAAATCATTACACGGATTAAGACTAATTTACATAATGGATCGATAGGATTCAATTGTCGGCCTGGATAGTATGTAAGTCTAAAAGATGAGTTTGCTAAAAATTTTCTATTCCTTAAGATAAAAACTATTGGAATGGACACGAAAAGCGAAGGATATCTATTAAGGATATTTTTGAAAATTATCTACAAACTGGATAATACTATAGACGCAAAGACTTAGATGACAATGATAGAAGCAGAAAAGTTTGAAAGTCCTACCCTTATGCAAAAAAAGTCGAGAGGATTAAATCTAATCCGCAAGAGATAAAGATTGATAGGTCATGGATATCTAACTTTGCCAACCCTATAAAAATCAACAAGAAAAATGTGATAAAAATTGATGAGAATGGCTAAATAACCATTAAACCCCCAATTAGTAAGAAACATGAGTACAAGATCAGAATGGAAAGAAGAATCTTCATGTACTAAAAAAGAACTTAAAAAAGATGATACAATTAGTATGACTAGTGAAATGAGTAGAACAAGTTTTGAATCTGTAAGATACAGAGTAAACCGAAGTTTGAGCCTAGATAGAAAGTTCATTGGGTACAAAATAAGAAATATTAGTGAGACAATTTATGAGGATGAATTAGTCAAAAACATGACTATAGAGATATGCTATGAAGTCACCAACACAAATCCTAATAGCATCTATATCCTAATAAACGTATGCTTAGAGAGATATAATAAATATGAGTTGTGTGCCTACATAGATAGTGGTTGTTCTGTATGCTTTATAGAAAAAGATCATTATTTATAGAATTTATGTGGAAAGAGCTAAAAATTCTTTATAAGTAACGATAGTTGATTATAGCATTATGAGTCACAATGAAGCCATAGAAGGGTTATCTATAGAATTAGGAGGACTTCAATGTATTATACTAGTTCTATGGGCTACTGATCAACCCCTTCATAATATGATTATTGAAAATATTTTTCAGTGATTATATTCTCCATACACACAAACCATAAATCAAATAATATTCACAATTAACGGTCACTCCGTTCCTATTGAAAAATTATGCAAGGCTTACACTTATTAGAAAATTTAGTTTACACACAGCCAGCGTTGTGAGAAGGTAATGCCTGCACAATGTAAGATAGCATTGACAATCTCACTATTTGAGTTCTCTATCAAAGAGCAGATTGTTGAACAGCAAGAGCAATTATGTAAAGAACTCTACTCTGATAATCAACTAAAATTTTGGAATAAAGATAAGACATTTGCAAAAATTACTCTGTTAAATCCCAATACTATTATTCGACTGAAACAAATGGTGTATACACACTAGGATATCCAAGAATTTGATAAACAAATTAAAGAACTTTTGGATAAGGGATTAATTAGAAACAGCAAGAGTCCTCACACTAGTCTCACTTTCATTGTAAGATATCATGCTGAAGAAAAGAGAGGAAAAACAAGAATGATAATCAATTACACAATGCTCAATGATAATACTATCTTTGATGGTTATTACATTCCTAAGAAAACAGTGTTTTTCAATATAATTCAAGACATCTCTTGGTTCTCAAAAATAGACCACAAAAGTGGTTATTGGCAGATAAAGATGGATGAGGAAAGTATTCCTTTAATTGTATTTAGTACCCCACAAGGACATTATGAATTGATAGTAATGTCATTTGGTCTTAAAAATGCATCTCAGATATTTCAAAGAAGAATGGACAACAGCTTCAAAGATCTTAATCATTGTTGTGTTTACATCGATGATATCCTTGTTTTTTTCCAAAATCATAAAACAACACAAAGATGATGTTTTAGCTGTCGCCCAAATATGCATTGATCATGTTATTATACTTGGTAAGAACAAGTGCATTGATGCTGAACAAGAAATTGAGTTCCTATGCTTAGAGATAAAAGTTGGACAAATCATCTTACAAAAGTATATTTTGGGAAAAAAATAGTGAATTTTCCTGAAAAGATTGAAGATAAGAAGCAACTAGAAAGGTTTCTTGGATACCTTACCTATGCTTCAAGTTTCATTAAAGACTTAGCTAAACTGAGAGCCATTGCAGCAGAAACTTAAGAAAGAGATAAGTTAGATGTGGACCACTAATGATACAAAAATAGCTCAAATTTTCAAAAAGATGTGTAAAAATCTTCTTCTTCTTAATTTGCCTAATGAAGGATATGATTTAGTTCTTGAGATAAGTGTCAGCAATAAGCACTGGAGTACAGTACTCAAAATCAAAGAAGGAGAAAAACTCTGCAAATATTGCAGTGAAAGTTTTAATAAGACATAATACAACTATCCCACAATGGAAAAGGAAATCCTTGCAGTTATAAGAGGAATTGAAAATTTTTTAATATTTTTTGCCCCTAAACCTTTTCTTATTCGAACTAATTGTAAAGGAATACTTGGTTTTGTGAAAAAGAATTTATCAAATATGTAAGAGTAAGGACGACTCCTGCATTAACAACTATTGCTTAACCAGTTTTCCTTTTCTATTGAACATATACAAGGATCGAAGAACTTTCTAGCAGACAGTTAACTCAAGAACTCGCCAATGGTGATGATCAAAGCTGAACTCCTGCAAGAAAAAGAGGAAATCCATAATGAGATGCCATTCCTACTATAATGGGTTTCTCCTTCTAGTAAAGTCCTTATTGACAATTTAGGATTCCATACAAAATGTAGATCATGTTTTGGTTTACTTTCTTCTGCCTACCTAATAGCCCAAAGATTTTCCCTTCTAAAGTTACAAGTTAATTATCTTAAATGTCCATATGTTATCCAAGAAATAATAAGTTCTCATGTTAAAAAAAAATGATTCAATGAGTGGTATGCAGCCTGCATTGATTATTATCATAATTATTCCTACGATATTTGGGAGTCTTGAAGTACGACGATTTACTTTCTCGATAGGTCTGGAGTTGGTGGTATTAGTTTCCCAACAAATTCAATTTCTCCAAATGACCATGTCATTAAGGTCTGGGAATACAGGATGGTAGTTTACTTTATGAAATTCGCAAATCCAGTTTTCAGTTTTCTTAACACTAACTAAATTTCAGCAATGCATGTTCCGAAGGATCAATTGGATTCTTACATCTCCTGATGGTTCATAAAAAATCCCAAATAATAGATGTCTATATGTGGAAGTACATTGTACACTAATCGAGTATAAAAATGGAAAAGCCAAACTGGCTCATTATCTTGTTCAGATAGTTGACTTCGACGATCCCGATGATCGACGATAAGAATGGAATCCAGAATACGAGAATTAGTTACTAATCATTCTTTAGCAAGAACCATTGGATTTTTCAACATCTATCAACAAAGTTGGAGACTAATTGAACGAGCAAAAACATTAATACATTGCAAAAATACTACTTTCGCTTATCATAATGAGTTTAACGAATATATGAAGTTAGGGGGAGTGACTTAAGAAAATGTTTTTGATTACGTCTTTGATGTCGGAGTTGGAAAATTCTTATCACAAAAAGAAAAGAAATATCTTCTTAAGTTATTTGAGAAATGGGGTCTAGAGCATCTTCAATATGATGAAGATTTTGATGATTATCTTGATAATGATGGTCTGAAAGATATTATTGGAGATAAAGGCATGCAAAATCTCAATAATGATGACTAATCTTGTCATCATTAAAAGGATCTAAAAAGTGGTTGCTCCATTATTGTCCTATTTTGACCAATGTTAGGAGTAAAATAAAGCAGGGTACTGTAGTCATGTGAATGTAACTGTAGCCATGAGTAAAATAAGTATGTACTGTAGCTAATAGGGCATCCTATATACCCCCCATCCCCTTTATAAATGGAGAGGTCGAGTACTGAGAAGGGACACGGTTATATGAGCATTCTTGAGCAAAAGAGAAGTCAGGATTCCCCGTTTGTTTATGAGCAAGCATCTCTAATGATCTTAGTTATTTAAGTCCCTCTTCAAATCTTTCCATTGTAATATTTTCACCTTTAAGCTTCAATAAAAGCAATTTCTAGTAGAGAACGTTATCCAATTAAAACTAAAGTCCTAAATATTATAATTTCTTGATTAAAGTTCCACTATCCTTGAAAATGATTAAAAACTTGATTAGTGACTATGATTCAAGGTAGGAAATCAAATATATTAGCGTTGTGCCTAATCCAAGGTGTGGTTGAGATTAGCAATCTCTATAAACTGGAAGCTAAAAGAACGCTAGGGTCCAACACCTACTAAGTTCAAGTAATGGTCGAAACTCTCTAATTAAGTTTTAATTATTTTGCTGAGTATGGTGGATGTCTAATCACAGAAAATATAATATTTGAGATGTAAGTAATAGATTGCGGTAAGTAGTACTATTAAAGTCATTATAAGAAGTCTAAACATAAATATAAGCCTAGTTTTGCAAAACAGTCCAAAACTTTGAAGTATCTGCATTTGGAGCGCTTCAATGACATAAAAATAAATATTTGTGACCCAGAAATCAGATAACCCAAAGTTTTGTGCCCCAAAAACCATTTGTGCTAAACTAAGTAGTCCCATAAATATTTTTCTAAAAATATGGTATCAGAAAACTATTTCATCAAACCTCAAGCGACCGAAAAGCAATTTATTCCTTATTTATACCATCATCGTTCTCTTAGGGTCTTAGTTTTCCATGATTGGCTCTCCCACTTTTCTTGGTACGCAATTACTTTTGTTTTTGTTTACATTTCACATTTAGAAAAAGAAAAAAAAAGATACAACAAAAAGAGAGTTTAGAATGACATGCGCTATTGGGTACTACCCTTTGAGGCATGCACTATTTTGTGCAACCCTCTGAGGCAATACCGCTACTGGGAAAAATTTCTTTCTGTGTTAATAAGTCAATAATGTACGTAGTTTGTGTCAGGCAAGTGTGATTGAGTTTGATTCTAGTAGGCGAAGTCCTAGGATGATGATACACTAGCACACGAAGCATTGGAATGGATTCAAAGTTTTGATGTACAGTGGGGTGAAAAGTTGATGCTTTGATGTCTATATTCTATTTATATGCAGGTTGATATCTTTGTTGCATGTGTGATTTGATTAGTTAGAATGTGTACACTCTTCTTTCTTGTATATTTTTGTGCTTTGCTTGTAAATTCGAGCTATTTTTCTTGTTCCATTTCTTTTTTCCTTTTTATTTTTCTTTTTAAAGATTTTGTGCATATATCTTCTATAAACCCTCACGAGACCTCATTCATCCACTTGGGGAAACCAAGGGGTTTAAAGATCTTGTTGCAGTCGCTGAATGCAACCGTGATTCCTACGAAAGTGGGTTAGGTTCTTAGGTTAGTTTTTCTTTGTTTTGCTTGAGAACGAGCAAAAGCTAGGTGTAGGGGTGTTGATAAACATCTAATTTTGCTATTTTTTGGCCCTTGATTTCATCACTTTTCTCTGCATATCTCCTCGATTTATTTAGGAATGTGATCATATTTTCCCTCCTTTGCTCATAATCGTCTTATTTAGACTAATTTCTTATTTTGTAGGTATTCTGGTCATAGTTTGAAGGAATATGAGCGAGGAGTGCAGTTTTGGACAAAGAAGAGGTTCGATGAGTTGGTAAGATGACCAAGGAATTAAGAATTAAGAGTTGCAGAGCTACACAACTAGTCATTCGCTTTTGCACGGCCATGAGTTCTGAGCCCAAAAATTTTGTACGACCGACAATGCACTTTTTGCGCGGTCATGCTCCTGCCAATTTTTGTGATAAAAGCCATTTCTGAGCTTATGTTTGGGAAAGGTTTTTCTAGGTTTCAGGGATGTGCAATTTAGGCTTCCTCCTCCCACTCCCAAACCCCATTAGGGGAAGAATAATTTAGGTTTAGCTTATGTATACTTTGTGCAAGATTGATCGATTTCAAGATTCAAGCATAAGTTCCTATTCTCTTTCTCTCTTTAGTTTCATGCTTTTAGTTTCTTAGCTAGTTTATTAGTTCTTTATTTTGCTTATGTTTTGATGTTTACTTTGATTCAAGCACCTATGAAGAAGAATGCCAAAAGGAGTGACAAAAGGTAATGGAGGAAGAAATGCAAGCTTTGGTTCAAAATGAGATATGGGAGTTAGTGGACAAGCCCAAGAATGCAATGCCCATTTCTTGTAAATGAGTATACAATTTAAAGCTGAGGCTTGATGGCTCGATTGAAAGGTATAAAGCTCGGTTAGTGGCTCGAGGTTTCTCATAGACTTATACTATAGATTATAAAGAAACATTCAGTCCAGTAGCAAAAATCACTATGGTATGTGTTTTTATTAGTGTTGGCCTCTATCAACTCATGGAGACTATAACAGATGGATGTAAAAAATGTCTTCTTACATGGAGAACTTGATAGTGAGATATGCATCGATCAACCTAAGGGGTTTGAGAGCAAGAGTCATCCAAACTATGTGTGAAAGTTAAAAAAGGTGTAGTGTGGACTCAAGCAAGCCCCAAGGGTATGGTATAGCGAAATAGCTAAGTTCTTAATCAAGAGTAGCTACTCTATGGCACCAGCAGACTCCAGCCTATTTGTGAAGGCTCGAGAAGGAAGGATTGCTATAGTGTTAATTTATGTGGATGACCTTACCATCACTAGTGACAATGAAACATAAATTCGGCAGACAAAGGCTAACCTCTCTGTACACTTCCAAATGAAAAATTATTTGTATATCTTCGTATCAAATTGATAACTTAATAATTTATATTTATCACACACAAATTGTATATTTTACTTCAATTTTAATACTGTCATCCTCACAAACTCGATGGCGTCTTTGTTTATGATTTTCCCTTGTCCAACAATACAAGGGACTAGGCCAAGCCCCCCCCCCCCCCCCCTTCGCGCAAAAAAAAAACCAATTTAAGTAAGCTTTAATTATGTTGATTCGGGTCACTTGCGTTATGCTTTCAAATATTGTTTTCCCCTAAAATTGAAGTTTTTTGATCTCTCAATCGTGTTTTCATTTTTGATAGTATGGTTGTCCATATATTGTGATAGCATTAGACTTCTATGTTCCCTAGTCATCTACATGTAATAGAATTAGTAACTTGTGTGACAAATCATGCACCTAAAGGTTAGCCATGTGCCTACGTGATGTATAAATACACCTTTACTTTCTTCAATGAAGGCCACAAAAGCAATAGAAAATCAATGAGTTTATGATTAATGTTAAATTCTCAAACACATATTTATTTTATTATTGTATCAGAGCCTTGAGTCTTTAGTTGATTAAAACCAAAATCAAGCCATGACTAACAAGAAGTTTGTTATAGAAACTCACTCATCCTATTTCTTACATCCTTCTGAGGGACCTGGGGCCTTGATCACAGCTGTGATCTTTGATGGCAAAAAGTATGACCTATGGGAAAAGACAGTAAGAACCTCTCTTAAGTCTAAAAATAAATTAGGTTTCATAGAGGCACCATGACCAAACCAACACCAAAAGATGAAGAAGACACCATCGAATTACAAGCCTAGGAGATGGCTAATTTGATGGTCTGCTCTTGGATACTCAATCTTATCGAACCTAAACCTCGAACTAGCATTGCCTATGTTGACACCGTCGTGCTTACATGGACACACTGAAAGAAATATTATGCATTATCTAACACACCTAAAATCCACCAACATAAAACTAAGCTTGCTGAATGCCAGCAAGGTAAGTCAAAGGTTGTAGAATTTTTTTCGAGACTTATGGGTCTTTGGAGTGGACTAGAAAATCAGGTACGATACCGACGTTGTTCTTGTGGTAAGTGTGAATGTAAAATTGGTGAACAATTGATTAAGATGGTATAACAGGAAAAAGCTCATCAGTTCCTGATGGGACTAAACGATGGAATCTACGCCAATGTCAGAGGACAAATTCTAGCTTTTGAGCCTTTGCCTTCTCTTTATAAAATATTCAACGTAGTCCATCAAGAAGAGAGCCATAAGCACATGATGGTCTCGAGAGATGAATGACTCATGTCAGTGGCTGCCTTCGCTGTCGGCACTGGTGGCAGCCAAACCAGGCCAAGCGTGCATGATAAAAGCACTTGTGGACACTGCGGCAAGTTCGGGCATGATGGGGCTGGATGCTTTGAGCTAATCGGCTATCCACCCGGGTGGAACTCAAGTGGCCGAGGTTGAGGACGCGAACCAAGGGGTGGTCGAGGTGGACGACAAGGAGGTCTACGAGGCAGAGGCGACGGACGTGAAGGTGCTCATGCGGTTGCAGCAAATTCTTCGACGGCAGTCGAACGATCTTTGGCAGTAGTTGAATCAAACAGCCAACCAGTGATACCTAGTCTCACGACAGAGCAAATCCAGCAACTAATAAGCTTAATCGAGCCAACTAAAGTCGAAAGCGATAAGCTTACAGGTAACAATGTCTGGATGCTCGACAGTGGAGCTTCGGCAGACATGACGGGTGATTCAACTCTTCTTTCTGAAATCGTAGCCATGGCTCCAGTCGTGATCGATTTACCTAATGGAGCTCAAACTTCCTCCAACAAACAAAGAGTTGTGGCTCTTCATGATGGTATAAAATTAAAAAATGTTTTGTTTGTGCCCAAACTCAGTTGTAACTTAGCGTAAGTTGTTAAGATTACGAGATATTTAAATTGCAATGTAACATTTTTTTATGATCATTGTGTTTTACAGGACCGTATTTCATGGACGTAGATTGAAGTGGGTAAGCAGCGAGACGGGGTTTATTACTACGGCAGACTATCGCCAAAGAGACAGAGTAATGCGGTTCGGTCAGCAGACTTGTGGCATAAGAGATTGGGACATCCCTCCAAGGAAATTATGAAAAGTTTTGCTAAACCTTCGGTTTTTCCAGTTCATGTTAGTGAGAATAAACATGTATGCAATACATGTTTTCGTGCTAAGCAAACTAGGAACAAAAGTTTTTTGTTAATGAAAGTAGGGCCACATAATTGTTTTGAGATTATCCATTGTGAGATATGGGGGTCGTATCATGTGCCTTCCTCATGTAGAGCTTACTACTTTCTTACCCTAGTTGATGATATAAGTCGAGGAGCATGGTTATACCTCATGAGAGAGAAAAGTGAGGAAGGAACTTATCTGCGTGATTTTATAGTTTTGGTACAAAATCAGTTTAGTAAGCAAGTCAAGGTTTTAAGGACGGATAATGGAACCGAATTTAATTCCAGGCCCATGAAGGTCTTCTATCGACAAAAGGCGATCACGCATCAAACTAGTTGCATGGGCACCCCTCAATAGAATGGATGTGTTGAACACAAGCATCGACATATATTGAATGTAGCTAGGGCACTCCTATTCCAAGCTTCTCTTCCTTTGGATTTTTGGGGGGAATGTGTACTTACAGCAGCCTATTTTATAAACCGAACCCCTAGTACGTTGTTAGGAGAAAAGACACCTTATGAGATGGTTTATCAAACCAAGCCTAACTATGAACATATTAAGGTTTTTGGTAGTTTGTGTTATGGAAAAACTCACCTAAAAGGAGGTGTTAAGTTTGTATCTCGAAGTAGGCATTGTGTATCTGTAGGCTACCTAAATGGTAAGAAGACTTGGAGATTGTATGATCTAAAAACATGTGATTTTTTTAAAAATAGGGATGTTGTATTTCATGAAGAATACTTTCCCTTTCAAAGAGGTGAATTGGTCATTGAAGATGAGGCAGAAAGAAGAGTTGAGGGTCCCCGAGGATCATGTTTGCCAAATGCGTTCGTTGACATACCAAACTCAGAAGCAAGGATAGACTCCTTCTCAGCAGATCAGCCCACGACTTCCACAGGCCTCGACGTAAGGGGGAGCAATCCAGTTCCTCAGCCCATGAGCCGCACTGTCGAGGACAGTCCTAAGCAGTCCATGGCCCAGACAGATGCAGGCCACCATTACGCAGATGGAACAGGTCAGGGCCCAGAGACTGAAGCAGCATATTCGGGCCAGGCTGCTACTGAAAAAGCATTGGGCCCAGAATCCTCACCTATTACTTCGGCCAGTGAGCCCAGACGAGGACACCGACCCCGCAAAACTCCAGCACACTTTGATCAATATATATGCTACACTACTCGGTCTCGTCTTTCCTACATCACCTATTCTAACGGACTCCTCAGGTATGTGTTATCCTTTATAACGTTATGTTACTGGCACAAAATTCTCACCTTCTCATCAAGTTTTCATAGCAGCCATAACTAAGATTGCAGAACCACGTTTCTATCATGAAGATGTGAAAAGTGAAAATTGGCGACAAGCCATGGCCTAAGAAATCCAAGCCTTAGAGAAAAATGACACTTGGTCCATTGTAAGTCTTCCACCATGTAAGAAACCCATTAGCTGCAAATGGGTATATCGGGTCAAATACAAATCTGACGGTACTATTGAATGATATAAAGCACGCCTAGTCATCCAAGGCGATCATCAGATAGAGGGTTTTGACTATAATGAGACCTTTGTACCTGTTGGAAAGATGACCAATGTTCGCTGCTTTCTAACAATGGCTATCGCGAAAGGTTGGGAGTTGCATCAACTAGGTGTGAACAATGCCTTCATTCATGGAGATCTCAAGGAAGAAGTATATATGAAGCTCCCTCCAGGTTTTAAATGTAATGACAAAGCTAAAGTTTGTTGCCTAAAGAAGTCTCTTTATGGACTAAGGCAGGCTCCACGGTAGTGGTTTGCCAAGCTATCTTCCAAGTTGTGTGAATATGGATTTTAAAGGTCCTATGCATATTACTCTTTATTTACTTATCGTAAAGGTGATATACTTATGAGTGTCCTAGTATATGTGGATGATATTGTGCTTGCAGGAAACAACCATACAGCATGTAAGAAGTTTAAAGACTATCTAAACACATGTTTCAGTATTAATGATTTAGGGCCTTTGAAATACTTTTTGGGCATTGAAGTCGCCAGAGGTCCATAAGGGTTATTCCTCAGTCAAAGGAAGTATGCCCTGGAAATTATTGATGAGTGTGGTCTCTTAGGTGCTAAACTAGGTGGTTTTCACATGGAGCAAAATCATCATCTTACTGCAGCAACGGGCAAACTTCTTACTGATCCCACCCAGTATTGACGGCTCATCGGGTGCCTAATTCACCTCACTATCACCAGACCTAATCTCGCTTATGTTGTACATATTCTCTCTCAATTTATGCATGCACCGTGCGAGGAGCATGTAACGCCCCCAACCCAAGGGTTAGGAGTATTATCGGTTTTCTTTAAATCCTGGGATGAAACGGACAGAGTTTTCCCTGAAAACTGACCTTTTCCCAGTCTTAAAGCCCTATATCAAATTTTTGTGTAATTAAAAAGCAACGATAAAAACCCACCAACTCAACGGCTACACGCCGGAGTTCACGGCTCTACGGGTCATCCGCTCGGAGCATATCAACCAGCACAATTCAACACTAAAACAATGGGACAATAAACGTACAACTCCGCAAACCACACGTCCGGAGTACTGGGGTTACATCCCAACTATAAATAACTTTGGTTAAAAGATGATCGGCTCGCATGGTTGTCCAAAGCGACTCTAAATGATATGCAATACATGCACACAGAGACTTAGCTTATATAAATACAATTGCAGCTCTCACATGTAGAGCACGTAACTTTGCTCCTAGAACATCAATGACTCCATCTTGGCTTACTTGAACTGACTTTACCTGTTATTTCAGAAACCTGTGAAGGGAACAACAATAGATGGGAATGAGCAATTATCGCTCAGTGGATAACCCCCTCTCCCAAAACAATACTTAAAGTGCAACTTTAACTTACAAAGGATGTTTGTGATTCCTTCCCTTTGAATAACTTACATACCTTACGATATATTCCAACCACAATGCAGGTGAAATAGCAGTCACTGCAACAGCTTAAACTCTAAAATAGCCATAATCAAATAACTTACCATAAGAAATTCATATAAACTCATAAGTTCAATGAAAAGAAAGGGGTTTAACCCTTAAACATCACTTGTTGGGACTTCTGTTATGAAAGGCTTATTTCATTTCATATAATTTATGCCATATATAAACATTGAAATTTCGTTGGAGATACTGTCAGGTGACAGACTATATGAATTTAGCATTCCATCATGTTTAATGTGATAGAATCATTAAACTGATGATTTTACTACACCATACAGTAATAGGTCATATATAGGAATAGATCTCTTTGTTAAAACATGGAACGATAACCATAAAGTGAAGCATATAACTATGCCATGTGGATGGTGTATTATTGATGTAGCAATTAAAACATGGAACGATAACCACAAAGTGAAGTAAATAACTATGCCATGTAAATGGTATACTATTGATGTTGCAATATGCTCTTTGAACTTCACATGCTTGTTTATTAAAGTATAATGTAGCAATATGTTCTACAAACCATCATATGAACTGGGATTCTCTATTGACCTGGTTTTTCTATCGATTGATAGGGCTTTATAACGTACAACTTTGAATCTTCTGCCTACTTAAAGAACAATGAAACACTGAACTTTGTATTCTCTGCCTATTGGTAGAATAATAAAACATTGAACTTTGAATTCTCTACCTATTGGCAGAACAATGAAACATTGAACTTGAATCTTCTGCCTACTGGCAGAACAATGAAACATTGAACTTCGAATCTTTTGCTTACTGGCAGAACAGTGAAACATTGAACTGGAATCTTTTGCCTACTGGCAGAACAATAAAACATTGAACTTAAATCTTCTACCTATTGGCAGAACAATAAAACATTAAACTCTGAATTTTCATGTAAACTTCGATGAAGTGTACTGGGTTGCCTAAGTTCACCATAGCAATGGATACGGCATAATCGGATGTTCAATACTTAAGTCCTTTCTTAAAGGGTTCCTAGACCTATTAACTGGTCATCTGCCTCATTCAATTGAGCGGTCTGGTGATTTAAGATTGTTTCATTGCCAATGACTTGTCAATTAAAATAGGCAACCGATGAACATTTAAATACACTTGAAGTCATAGTTTATCTCACGTAATTTGAAAGATCTCTAAGACTTGAAGTCAATGTTATCTCATACATTCATCAACTCAAGGGAAAAGGATTTCACATAGCACGAATAGTCACGCCATGAATTCATATTGTCAACCGATTTCCCAATCATAACGTAACCCACACGATTGTCGTTAATGTCAACATTACTGTAATAGATATACGCATAATTGCTAAATTACATATACTCGATAAACTTCATTTAATTGGTAAACTTTATATAATTGATCAATTAAACTTCATATAATCGGGAAACTTTATATAATTGAGAAACTTCGTATAATCGATAAAGTTCATGTAATCGGTAAAGTTCATGTAATCGGTAAACTTTATATAATCAATAAACTTCATATAATCGGGAAACTTTATATAATCGAGAACCTTCATATAATCGATAAACTTCATATAATCGATAAACTTCATGTAATCGCTAAACTGCATAAAATCAATAAACTTCATATTATCACTAAGTCACATATAATTGATAAACACATATATTATTTTCGATAGAGTGCATAAAATCGATAAACTATACATAATCAATAACATTCATATAGTCGATAGACTGCATATAATCGATAAACTTTCATCTAAATTAACAATAAATAGGAGGAAGAGGAAACCCACCCCGAATCCAAGCTAAAGGACCCGTTTTAGGGCTTAGTTTGGGTTGGCTCGGTGTGGGCTCGATTCACCCCCTTGCTCCCCATCCACTAGTAATCGGGGCTTGCTGAACCGCCGCCGTCGGCGAGCCGTGGAGGAGCCGCCGAAACACTGCCGACGACCTCCCTCCCTTAATCTCTCTCTCTCTCTCTCTCTTTCTCTCTCGCCGTCTGCCTCTCTCTCTCTCTGGCTCAGGTCTAGTCACGACTGGGGTGGGGGACGGCTAGCGTGAGTCGGCCGGTCACCGGCAACCCCACCAGTGCCTCCCTCACCCACTCCCAGTGTATGGTCATGGCCGGGAGCCCCCCTCTTTTCGCGACCCTTCTCCTCGCTGAGCAAAGGGCTTCGGCCCTTTTGTTCTTTTTTTTTGGATAATTACCTCATCACCTCATAATTAATACGAGCTTATCTGCTTGTCACATCATAATTAATGCGAGCTTATCCACTTGTCATATCATAATTAATACGAGCTTATTCACTTGTCATACCATAATTAATACAAGCTTATCCACTTGTCACATCATAATTAATACCCAATGTTCGATTCAATAAATTGCAGGACTAGTCCCAATGTTCGCCGGTCCAATTATATTCGGGAATCTACACAATGTAGTGCCCGAAATAATCCTCCATAACAATAAAATAGGAAAAATCCTCCATAAAAATAAAATAGGAAGAATATTCTTTTCAATAAAAACAGCACCTAAGCAGGCACGTCGTTATTATTTCAATTTCTAACGATATAAAATAGCGAAATAAGGGGATAAAATCCCGAGTGTTACAGCTGTAACAGCCCAGCAGTCCCGACACCAAGGTATTGTCCGCTTTGGGGACTAGGAGGGTGGCCCTGCATGGTTTTGTCCTTTGGCTAACGGGTACGCAACCTTTCACCAATGTGGGACATTACATCCTTACGCCCTTAGGGAGCCCAGCGTCCCCGCTAGCACATCGATCCGGGAACCTGCTCTGATACCAGCTGCAACAGCCCAAGAGTCCCGACACTGAGATATTGTCTGCTTTGGGGACTAGGAGGCGCCTTTTGGTGAAAGGTCGCGTACCCGTTAGCCAAAGGCCAAAACCGTGTAGGGGCACCCTCCTAGTCCCCAAAGCGAACAATACCTCGTTGTGGGGACTCCTGGGTTGTTACAGAGCATATGACTGCTGCACGAGGAGTCATACAGTATTTGAAGGGCACTGTAGGCCAAGGCATCTTGCTTTGATCTGACAACGACCTACAACTGATTAGCTATTTTGATTTTGACTGGGGAGCATGTCTAGTCTCACAACAATCTCTTTCAAGCTACTTCATCATGCTAGACGGCTCACCAATCTCTTAGCGTAGCAAGAAACAACCAATTGTCTCCAGGTCATCAGCTGAAGCAGAATATAGATCCATGGCTCTCACTACAAGTGAACTGGTTTGGTTACGATCCTTCCTTGCATCATTAGGAATATTTTCACCGCCAATGCAACTTTACTGTGACAGTCAAGTAGCATTACACATTCCTCGTAATCCTATATTTCATAAGAGAACAAAACACATTGAAATTGACTGTCATTTTGTTCAGGAGAAACCTGAAGAAGGCATACTCACACTGGCACATATCGAGACCAAACATCAACCCGCTGACATTTTCACAAAAGCCCTCGGGAAAAGCCAATTTCACTTCTTGAAGGGTAAGTTGGGCATTTTGAATTTACATGCTCCAAGTTGAGGGGGAGTATTGTGATAGCATTAGACTTCTATCTTCCCTAGTCATCTACATGTAATAAAATTAGGAACTTCTGTGACAAGTTATGCACCTAAGGGTTAGCCATGCGCCTTCCTAATGTATAAATATACCTTTAGTTTCTTCAATGAAGGCCACGAAAAGCAATAGAAAATCAATGAGTTTATGATCAATGTTAAATTCTCAAACACATATTTATTTTATTACCATAACATGACATAATTATTGGGGGGGATGCAAAGGGTGGACTTGAATTGTGATCAGCAGATAAAACTCTTTAAAAAGAGTGAAAAAATGCCAAATAAGTTGGAAATGAATTTCTCCCTACTTTGATCAGTCACTTCCAGAGCTTGTAAATCAGATATAAAATGACAAACGCCTTGCTCTAAGAAGTTAAGGGTCTTATCTTAACTTCAAAGATACAGTATAATTTATTAAATTTCAAAAAATTGGTATGATTGAATAGTAGAAAGTATTAACTATTACTTATAAATTGTGAGAAATGTCTGTTAAAATGTGTTCACAAAACCTTTCTTATATAAAATATTTTCACAAAATCTTTCTCTTATAAAATGTTTTCACAAAATCTTTTTTTGTAGGTCTCTTGGAATCAGCCTCTCAATGGGCAGTCATGCCGGTTGAGGTAAGGTTGCTCACATCTGGATCTCCCCAGACCCCACGAAAGCGACACGCACATTGGGAGGTGTTGTTGTTGTTGTTATTATAAATTGTGAGAAATCTCCTTTTTATTTGTAAAATTTGACTGTAATAAAATTACACGTATAATATTTCTTTGTGGTTCGAGGTAAATATTCTACTTGTTATGCTTTTCTTTGTGTAGATGACCTTAATTAAGATTACCCTTTGATGTGCTTACTTTTCAATTTTTTTTCCGATCATAAGACCCCACCCAAGTAACAATTTATTGAGGGGATATATTCCTGGGCCTCATGGAGCTAGATGCTTCCTTCAAGCTAAGTTTTGATCCGTATACATTCACCTTTGCTCTGAGTAATGGCTTGCTTGCCAAATATGTAGAGCAATATCTTCACCGGTCTAGCTAGTTAGTACATAATATTCTTGTTCTAAATTTCTAATAATGAATATATTTAAGAAGATAATTACTTTGAAAAAAAAATTAGAAGAGCCAAATAACGGTTAACACCGGACTATAGAAGTGTTACGTTCACCAATTGATGGAGGTTTACCCCATAGATTTTTTCTCAAGAGCATCTATGGCACTTTCCTGGATGTTGAACTGTTGTCCACTACCTCTTTTGGGTATCCAAAGGACACCAAGCTCTGGCAGGCGCCGCCCTCAAAAGGATCTACTTAGGAGTTTTTAATATTCCATAGAGATGACAATCTATCTTTCGGCAAAACAAAATCAGAAACTTGTCGTAAATTCGAGAAAAATTTGGACAATTGTTGCACTATTTTGGCCAATTACTCAATTTTTACCAACCAATACTTACATTCTCACAAAACTCTACCATCTCACAAAAAGATCAAGTCACTGAAGCTTCTAATACTCCATGGGGAGCATCCTTAGACAAATACCTAGTATGTCTAGTTTTTCAAAGGAGACTATTGCAGGAAAATATAGAAGTATAGCAAAGTTGTTATTCTTTTCTATTTCTTCCATTTTATTTCTTTTATTCCTTCTTTTAAGGTTGTTAGAGGGCCCCATCAAGTTAGTTATCCAGCTTATACTTCTTGTCACAGGTGCTATATAAAGCATGTGATGTAAAGAGAAAGGGGATGGAATTAATAACAAGTTCCCGCCATTGGTGGTCCATTTCTCTCTGCCCAAAACCTCTTTTCCTCACTTTTTGCAATTAAGCTACTGATCAGATAAGCCTCAAGAGATTTTCTCCATTCAATCTCTCATATCTACTGCATCATTTGGTATCAGAGCTATCATCCTTTTTTGGGAATGAGCTGGCGCCTTCCATTAGAAAAATGGCAGCTCAATCACAACCAGGTGGATCCACCATGGAAGACATTCTGCGTAATATCCTAGAGCAACAAGCAAACTTATCAAGACAAATCATGAAACAGCAGCAATAGTTTAGGCTACAAATTTTAGCTCAAAATGAGAAGATTGAGCAACAACAACACACCTTCAATCAAATGATGAATCAGGTTAAGGAAATCGGGATTAACCAAGGTAAACAGATTCAACATACCCCACTCTCTACTGGAAATGGTGACAAAGATTTTGACGAAATGCCTAATTTCATTTTGATTGGGGATAAGGGATCTGAGGCTGGTAAGAAGGGAAGTGAAGTTGAAAATTTCACTAGACCTCCAATGTTGTTTAATCCTAAAATAGAGTTCCCTCTGTTTGAGGGTACAGACCCTAGGGGTTGGGTTAAGAAATGTTCCAAGTATGTCACCCTATGCAAAACTCATTCCCATCAGAAAGTGGAATTAGCCTTATTATACATGGTGAGTAAAGCTAAGATATGGTATAGTGGTTATATTGTGGGAAGACAGAATGTGTTGTGGGAAGATTTTGTGTAGAAGTTTGTGCTAGGTTTAGAGATGATCTGGGCAGCTGTGTAGTAGAGGAGTTCAACAAATTGAAGTAGGGTGTTTCAATAGAGGATTATTTAGAGAAATTTGAGGAGTTGAGATCCTTGATGTTGATAAAAAAAAACCCTTCACTAACCAGTGACTTTTGTTGACAGTTTTCTTAGTGGATTGGATGATAATGTTAAGCATTTCACTAGAGCTTTTAATCCCACTACTTTGCCAGAAGCAGTCAAGTATGCTAGACTACAAGAAGCCACTATTCAAGCCCTCAAAATTCCAGAAAGGCAAAAATCCTTTACTCCACAGAAAATCCCTTCACAAAAGGCCTTACTACCTACTCCCATCTCTATAGATTTTAAACCTAACCTTACAGTCCAAATACCCAAATTAAACCAAAAACCCTAACTACAGCTAATAGGGGTAGAAAAACTAGCAAAGGGGATTTGTTTCTTTTGTGATCAACCCTATGAGAGGGGGCACAAATGCAATAATAAGAAAATTCAGCTTTTCTTGATTGAAATACCTGGTGAAGAAGAAGAGGAAGTTACTGAAGGTTTGGAGGAAATTAATGAGGATATAAGTTTAGTAGAGGAGGACCAGCCGCAGATCTCTGTGCATGCACTCAATGGGAGTCCACATTTTCAAACTATGAGGGTTACAAGGCTTTATGGTAAGACACCTCTACTCATTTTGATTGATTCAGGAAGTACCCATAATATCCTGGACATATCAATTGCTAAGAAGTTGGGGTGTAAGATGGAAGCAATAGCAGCTCAGTCCATCACAATAGTTGATGGTAATAAGCTACAATGTTTGTATGTATGCAAGGGATTAAAATGGAAAATGCATAATGCTATCTTTGAAATTGATATGCTGATCATCCCCTTGGGTAGCTGCGATGTGGTCTGAGGCATTCAATGGTTGAGTCAGTTGGGAACAGTCAAGTGAAATTTTGAACAACTCAAAATGGAGTTCACTTATATGGGAAAGGAGCATGTCTTGAGGGGAATGAAGGGGAAGAAGGTACAAATGATGAGTAAGAGCCACCGACAGAAGTTGTTGACTCACAGTCCCCAATTATGCATGCTACAGGTTGTTGGGAGTCAAGGGGAAACATCCACCCTTTGCAGGTTACAAGACGAGACAATAGATACAGAGAATTGTCCACAACTACAGACCTTGCTGCACTACTATGCATACATCTTTGAGGAACCTACTACTTTTCCACCTAGTAGGAGACCATTTGATCACAAAATTCTTTTGGCACAAGGAACTAACCCCTTCAGCATTAGACCATATAGATACCCCCTGAAACAGAAAGATGTTAGAGAGAGCTTGGTGCGTGAAATGTTGGATAGAGGAGTTATTCAACATAGTTCTAGCCCATTTGCTAGCCCTGTGGTGTTGGTAGAGAAGAAAGATGGTACATGAAGAATGTGTGCTGATTATAGAGAGCTTAATAAACACACTATTAAGGACAAATTTCATATCCCGGTGGTAGAGGAACTCATTGATTAGCTAGCTGGGGCCATGGTATTCTCCAAAACCGATCTAAGGGTCGGGTATCATCAAATCATAATTCATGTAACAGATGCGATGAAGACTGCTTTTAAAACGCACCATGGGCATTTTGAGTTCCTTGTGATGCCCTTTGGATTATCAAATGCGCCTGCTACATTCCAAAGCCTCATGAACTACACATTTAGGGATTTTTTGAGGAAGTGTGCTCTAGTCTTTTTTGATGATATACTTGTCTACAGCAAGTCTATAGGTGATCACATCCAACACTTATCTGCAGTTTTTGACATTATTAGGCAGCAACAATTATATGCCAATAGGAGCAAGTGTTTATTTACTGAGGCTAAAGTAAAGTAGTTGGGACATCTTATCTCTGATAAAGGGGTGGAGACTGACCCAACCAAAATTCAAGCAGTCAAGGATTGGCCAGCACCCCAAAATATCAAGTAGTTAAGGAGTTTTTCATGGTTGTCTGGCTATTACAGGAAGTTTATCAGGAACTATGCCCTTATTTGTCGACCCTTAACACAATCGCTCAAGAATGGTCCTTATGAATAGACTGCACAAGCACAGGATGCTTTTATATCCTTGAAAGAAGCATTGACAAATGCTCCCGTTTTAGGCATAAAAGACTTCTCGAAGACCTTTATAGTTGAAACTGATGCTTATACTCATGGCATAAGTGCTATATCAATGCAGGACAAGCATCCTTTGGCATTTATTAGCAAGACCTTGGGTCCTAAATGGCAACATTTATCTATGTATGAGAAAGAATTATTGGCTCTAGTCTTTGTTGTTCAGGAGTGGCAGCAATACCTCACAGGCCAAAAGTTTATAATTAGGACTGACCAGCGAAGTTTGAAGTGGTCATTAGAACAAAGATTAACGACACCCTTTCAGCAGTTGGGGTCTCTAAGCTCATGGGATACACTTATCAGATTCAATATAAGAAAGGGGTGGAAAATGTAGCAGTAGATGCATTGTCACGGTTGCCCAGTGCAGAGGTACTTCTTTTGGCAATATCAGTTGTTTAGTCAAACAAGTTGGCTTTGGTAAAGAATAGCTATACACTTGATCCTGTTCTGATAGGTATGGTCCAAGGTACCATAAATCCGGGCCCGAAATATCAAGTGATAGATGGATATCTCATAAGGAAAGGCAAGTTAGTGATTGTTCCCGGCACTTCTTTAAGAGACAAAATCCTTACTTGGGTACATAATTCTCCTACTAGTGGCCATGCTGGGAGGGATGCTACATTAAAGAAGCTTCAACAACTCTTTTATTGGAAAGGAATGACTAGGGATATTCATCATCATATCCGGATTTGTGTCACTTGTCAAGCCTGCAAGTATGACACAGCTGCCTCCCCTGGACTTTTACAGCTTCTCCATATTCCTACTGAGGTCTGGAAAGATATTTCCATGGATTTCACTGAAGGCCTTCCTACTTCCTTTGGTTATCAAGTTATTTTTTGTGGTGGTTGATAGGCTGAGCAAGTTTGCCTACCTTGTTGCTTTAAGACATCCCTACATGGCTATGGAAGTTGCTCAGGCTTATTTGGATAATATCTTCAAAAATCATGGTTGGCCACAGAGTATAGTCAGTGATAGGGATACTATCTTTCTCAGTCAATTTTGGCAAGCTTTGTTTTCCATCCAGGGTATTTCCCTCCTCTTGTCTTCTGCTTACCGTCCTCAAACAGATGGTCAAACTGAAGTTCTTAATTGAACTTTGGAAACTTATCTGAGATGCATGACTGCTAAGGAACCCAAGGATTCGAGTAAATGGCTTCCCCTCGCTCAATGGTGGTACAACACCACCTTCCACACTTCTATTCGGCTTACCCCTTTTGAGATACTTTACAATCAACTTCCCCCATTGCACGTGCCCTATCTTTCTGGTGAACTAAGAATGCCCTTGTGGAACGGACCATGTTAAAAAGAGAGTGTATGATTCAGTTGTTGAAATTCCATCTGTTAAGAGCTCAACATCGCATGAAATTGCTAATCAGAGTGATAGGACCTTTAAGATGGGGGATTGGGTCTGGTTAAAGCTCGAACCTTACAGGCAAGGTTCAGTCCAAAGGAAGGGGAATGACAAGCTGAGTCTCAAGTATTTTGGCCCTTTCCAAATTAAGTGTTTGGTGGGCAAGGCAGCTTATACACTTAAGTTTCCAGCTGAGGCTAAGATTCACCTCACTTTCCATGTGTCTCAGTTAAAGCCTTTTCGTGGAGTGCTCCCAGCTCATCCTCACATTCCTACAGCTTTGCAGGGTACCTCTGCTTCTCTGGCTTTGCAGGCTGCTGCTATGTTGGATAGGAAACTGGTCAAGAGGCACAATACAGCCGTGGTCCAGTATCTCATCTTTTGGGAAGGTCAACCTGAATCTGACGCTTCTTGGGAGGATGTTGTGGTAATGGAGGAACAATTTCCTGATTTTTGTGCAACCCAACAAACTTGAGGGCAAGTCTATTTTCAAGGGGGCAGTATGTTGTAGGAAAATATAGAAGTATAGCAAAGTTGTTATTCTTTTCTATTTCTTCCATTTTATTTCTTTTATTCCTTATTGCAAGGTTGTTAAAGAAGCCTATCAAGTTAGTTATCTAGCTCATACTTCTTGTCACAGGTGTTATACAAAGCATGTGATGTAAAGGGAAAGGGGATGGAATTACAAACAAACTCCCGCTATTGGTGCTCCATTTCTCTCTCCTCAAAACCTCTTTTCCTCACTTTCTGCAATTAAGCTAATGATCAGGAACCTCGAGAGATTTTCTCCATTCAATCTCTCCTGTCTACTACATCATTAATGTTATAGAATGGACCAGTTATAAGGTATGGGACTTATCTCACATCGGTTGTATAGGCGACTGATGAGGGGTTTATATACCAAATGGGCTCTCTCACATAAGAGGCTAGTCTTTTAGGATAAGCTCTCCTGCTTGGTCAGTAACAATTGGTATCGAAGTCAACTCGGAGTGGTGGCCTGGGAGAGTCGGCTGTGACCAACGAGGACATTGGCCCTTAAGGGGGTCGAATGTTCTAGACTGGACCAGTTGCAAGGTATGGGACTTGTCCCACATTGGTTGTATGGGCAACTGATGAGGGATTTATAGACCAAATGTGTTGTCTCACCTAATAGGCTAGTCTTTTAGGATGAGCTCTCCTGTTTGTTCTGTAACAAAGACCCTCAAAGATGATTTTTCAAGAAACGGTCAGTAAAGCCACCTCGAAATTAGAAGGGTTGACAATTGACGTTTGACAGCCAACAGCCTTTCTAAAGCAGGGTGAACAGTACTAATTCAATTGCAATTTGAATCATTACCAACACAAACAATGCAATGTTTTCAACTATCAAAAAGTACCACTTAATACCTAGACAAACTCAATTGGATTTTTTTGGGGGGGGGGGAAGTCCTATACATAAAAAAGCTAACATTTATAGCATGAGATAAAATACATATGCCAAAAAGTAAAGGAGATCCAGGCCTTCGCAAAATACAAGTTGTTATCCTGGCTTCATTGATTTAATTAAGAAGTTGTTACCAAGGGCAGAGCCAGGATTCAAAGTAAGGGGTGTCGAGATTAATAATGCACATAACATAAGCTTTAATAGTCACTCAATGATGATCTAGAGCAGCAAGTTCCCCAGTATGCTCCTCATGGCTCATGGGTTCAAACTGAAAAACACAATCAAACTCTTACTTACGTTCATGGTTTTTTGTAAATTATTAAATCCACCAATTATTTAACATAAACAAACACAAAATTGACTAAAATTAATCAATTAAACACAAACAAACAAGCAATAACGAACAAATTACCCAAATCTTAATTCCTAAATCCTCAATCAAGAATGGCAAAATCCTAATTTCTTAATTAATGATTAAATCTCTAAATTAACCACTAATTTAACACAAATTCAATAAAAATTAGTAAATTAAACATAAGCAAGCAAACAATAACAAACCAAATTAGTCCAATTTTAAATCTTCAATGAAGAAGACAATTAGGTAAAAATGTTCATTTTTCAATTCATGAATCATGAGTAAATCAATAAGTTAATAAATTATTTAACATGAATCTAACTAAAATTAATAAAATAAACATAATTATTTTACAAAATAACAAAATTAAAAACAAAAAATGGGGATTTTCGAATTTACCTCAAATTTGAAATTAGGGCACCAATGTCAAGTCAACCACAAGACTAGTGGAGGCGAGAAGAGGCACATGCGGCTATCTTATGGCCCACTAGTGGCGGCAGGCCGCAACAACGGTAACTAGGCAAGCACTGCTGAGAACGGAGAGAGAGAGAGAGAGAGAGAGGGGGGGTGTTATGAAGTGGGTGTGGTTCTATGTCTAGGCAAACAGCTAGACGTTGAGAGAGAGAAAGAGGGGTACTCAGAGCATGGGAAGTATCAAGTTAAAAAGTTCAAATGCTCGACAGGCTATCACATCTTCAATCTCTTTAGATTGTTGTTTTTCCCCTTTTCTTAGGATAATATTAACCAATGATATAGTTGGGCATAGTCTTATGAGAAGGGGTATCTAACTTTCACTCTTCACCATTTAATTTATCCTTGTGAGATAAAAATGTTGAATGACTTTGATTTTGTATATGAGCTGGTTATGTATCGCTTAAAATTATGCTTCATGGAATGGAATAGCTAAATAAGATGAACAAGGTGCAATATTTATACAGATGTACAAGAATTTCAAGTAGAAAATGTAACTAATAAGATTTCTAGAATTCTCGGTGCGGAAGGAAGGCTGGGCACCAAGATGATTTGCACTAGGGATGGCAATGGGGCGGGTACGGGGCGGGTAGAGCCGTACCCTTACCCATACCTGTTTTCAAAAATCGTACCCATACCCGTACCCGTACCCATCGGGTATTAAAAAATAAAACCCATACCCATACCCATCGGGTTTTGCGGGTTTGCGGGTTTTATTCGGGTTCAAATAGATAATGAAAACTAATACCCATATGAAACCCATATCCAAGTACGATATATATTTTTGTCCTTATAAGATTGCAAAGTTGTGATATTTTGATAATATATTGTTTAGAAATGTGAATTCAAATACATTATTGACTAATTTTTTTGTTTGAACGGTTTGGATTAAACTTTAATTGGAAAAATATTAATCGAAAATAATTTTTGTTCTTATAGTAAAAACGGGTACGGGTATGGGGCGGGTGAGGGCTATACCCATACCCGTACCCATACCCATACTCGTTTTCCAATACCCGCCCCATACCCATTTAAAACCCATTTTCATCACCCATTTGGGTTTTAAATGGGGCGGGTTTTGCGGGTTTTAAATGGGTACGGGTTTTATTGCCATCCCTAATTTGCACAGGCGGGGTATGAACCAGATACGAATATATACCTCCTTAATTGACCAAACTCTTTATACAAGTCGACGAAGGTGAATGCACTTATTAACTCAAAGGTTTTCTTAGGCACAGTTGCTTTTGTATTGATGAAGCTTACAAAGATTCATTAGGTACTAACATTAATGGAATATTTTTTTTTTACAATGGTAAAGGAAGAGTGGAACTGTTAGGCGCCTCTTCTCACAAAAGTGCCTCCAACTACATCATCAGCCAATACAATACCAAGCACTGGTGAAAAACAGACATCTGAAGAGAAAGGAGCTGTGACAGTGTGGCTAAATTTAGAGAGCCAGTAAGCTACCATGTTCGCTTCCCGAAAAATTTGATTGACATGGACTTGTGTAGCTTGTTGTAACCATATATGTAAATCTTCAATGATGGTGCTAATTTTCCAAGGCACTATGGATTTGCCTGTTAAGGCCTGAATAACTATGAGATTGTCGCCCTCAATACATAATTTTGTGAATCTTGCTTGTAGTGCCGCTTCAATACCATCCTGCAGTGCTCTGGCTTCTGCAATGAGTATTGATGTATGACCATACGGATTTGCACCTACTTTAAGTAGTTTTCCGGTCCAGTCGCAGATGATATATCCTCCTATTGCTGAGTAGTTGAGAAGCGATCCGTCAAAGTTGATTTTGACGAATCCTTGGGGGGGAGTGTTCCACCTCACGAGGTAGAAGGATGTAGAGGGGGAGAAAGAGGCCCCCTGGTGGTGGAAATCGACCGACATGCAAGTTCGGATTCTCTATTCAACATATACCTTTTTTGCTCAAACAAGGCAACCTATTGGGTTGAAAATTTTCTTCTCAAATGTTGTTGCATTTCTGCCTTTCCAAATACTCCAAATGAGGAATGATCATTTTTGTAGCAATTTTGGGTTCCTGGATTCCTTGTTCTTCTTTAAGGCATCGGTTATCTCTTGACAGCCTCTAAGTGAGAATTGGATTGGTAACCAATGATGCTTATCATCCAGTTCCCAAACCTTCTTAACTATTTGGCAATCATTAAGAAGATGTTCCATGGATTCTCTGTCCCCCAGACACACTGGGCATACTAGGTCAATATTCATTCCTTGTTTAAGGAGGTTACCTCTAACTGGGATTGCTTTATGGCACAGTTGTCACAAGAAGACTTTAATTTTGGACATGGTAGCAATTTGCCATATCCATTTAAAGCTCCAATTAGTGGCTTCTTGAATGAAAGCATCATTTGCTATCCATGTTGCAGATTTGGTGATGAAATTACCCGAGCTATCTAATCCCCAGCAGAAGGAATCTTGTTTGCTATGTGTCGGAATTGGAATTCCTTTGATCTTTTTGATAACAGAGTGATTGTTTAGTAGCAGGTTAAGCTTGGCAACATCCCAGCTTCGATTTGGCTGGATAAATTCAGAGACTTTGGCTTGTGGCATATGGATTGTATCTTCAAGTATGTTTAGTTAGTCGATTAGGTTCTTATTTTCTATCCAATTATCATGCCAAAAGGAGATGGTTTCACTATTCCCTACTTTCCATATGAGACCTTATTTTAAGAGATTCTGGCACTTCAGAATGTTCTTCCAGGCTGGTGAGTCAATAGCCTTTCTTTGGTATGCAACGAATTCTTCTTTATGAAGGTACTTGGCCCTCATGGCTTGCACCCAGAGACTATTCTTTTTAGTAAGGATTTTCCAGGCTAGTTTACATTGAAATGCTTTATTTATTGCGTCTATTTTCCGTAGTCCTAATCCTCCTTTATTTTTTGGTTGGCATATTCTTTCCCATGCAATGAGGGGTAATCCCTTTTCTGCCTGGGTGGTACACCAGAAGAAATCCTTGCTGATCTTATCTAGTTGTTGGCTAGTAGTGGTTGATAGCTGGAAGCATTGCATTGTGTGTGTTGGTAATGATTCTAGTTGGGATTGAATTAGTACAGTTCGACCTATTTTGGATAAGTAGTTTGCCTTCTATCCTTGGAGTTTACTAGTAGCAGTCTAGATTATTTCCTTAAAAGTAGATTTCGAGGGACGACCTTGGAATATAGGGCAACCAAAGTATTTCCCTAGTGAGCCTCTATGCGGTATATTGAAGATGCTTGCAACTAGCTGCTTTTGTTGGCCTGAGGCATTGTTCGAGAAAGTTAGGACCGACTTATGGTAGTTAATGAGTTGCCCCGAAATGGCGCAGAAATTGTCTAATAATGTTTTTAGTGTCACGCAGCTACCATTGTTGGTTTTGCAAAATAATAGACAATCGCCGGCAAAGAACAAACCTGGTATAGTTTTGGACCTTGGGCATAGTTTGATTCCTATGCCTAATTTCCTATTAGCCGATTCATTAGCTAACCAAAGACTCAAGGCTTCCATACAAATGATGAAGATATACGGAGAGAGTGGGTCGCCTTGCCTGATTCCTCTTGTCGGCGTGAATAATTTGTTGGGTTCGTCATTGACAATCACTGAATAGGATACGAAGGAGATACATTCCTTTATCTAGGTGTTCCATCTTGGATGGAAGCCTATTTCTTGAAAACATTTCAGGATAAAATCCCATTCCATCCTATCGTATGCTTTTTCCATGTCCAATTTTATGGCCACCCAAGCCGTTTTACTTTTGAGGTTCTTAAATTTGTGCATTATTTCATGGGATAATAAAATATTATCATAGATAGATCTACCTGCAATGAATGCACTTTGTAACGGGGAGACTATTTGGTCGAGTAAGGGTCTTAAACAGCTGACTAGTATTTTGGCAATGATCTTATAAACTGTCGAACACAGGCTGATTGGTCTGAATTGATTCGCCTGGATCGGGTTTTCTATTTTGGGAATGAGTGCTATGAAAGTGTGATTAATTTCTTTTAAGATTTTACCATTCGTAGAAAACTCTAAGATACAGTTGAACAAGTCTTTTTTAACAATATTCCAATAGTTCTTAAAAAAGCCTACTCCAAAACCATCAGGTCCTGGTGTTTTACCAGAATCTATGCTCCATAATGCTTGTTGAACTTCGTGCAAGTTAGGGAGTCTTATAAGTTCCCTATTTTTCTGATTAGAAACTATTTTTGGGAGGCCAATGTCAGGTAGGGAGCGTGGGCTAGCATGTTCAGATTTGTACCTTCTGATAAAGTCAGCCGTAAATTTGTCTGCTATGGCCTGCTGTTCATCAATCCATATGCCACAGTCATCGCGGAGTTTAATAACAAGCTTCCTTTTCCGTCTTGTATTTGCTCGTCGCTAAAAGAAGGTAGTATTTCTGTCGCCATTTACTAGCCATTCCTTCTGGCATATTCGGCCTCAGTATTTTTGGTTAAATAACATCATTTTCTCCCTTTGCTTGAGTAGTTGTTGTAGCCATGAATTAAGGCGAAAGCTATTCGGGTTGTCTATCAGTTTGTTTTCAACATATTCAATTTTCTACATGTTGGTAGTAATTTTGTCTTGATAATGTCCAAGCTGAGTTTTAGACCATCCTTTAACTGCTTGCTTAATATTCTTGAGGTTTCTAGTGAGTTTGAACATGTTAGTTCCTTGCACATTGGATCGCCAATTTTTTGTTACTATGGTGTCGACTTGTTGATATTTGCACCAGAAATTCTGGAATCGAAAGGGAAATGCTTTATGCTTAGGCATTAATGACTTGGTCGAGATAATGATAGGTCTATGGTCGGAGCATGTGAAACTTCCATGTTCTTCTATGGTATCAGGATACATAGTTGCCCAATCCTTTCGTGCTATAGCTCGATGAAGTCTTTCATATACCAAGTGTGTGTGTATTATCTTTTTTCATGTGAAAATGTTACCTTTAACCGAGATGGATTCGGCATCAATCCCTGCAAGGAACGTATTGCGTCTTTGAAATTTGCTGTTAGAGGGGGTTTGTCCCCCTTTTTTCTCATTAGGGTTTGCAAGTTCATTAAAATCTCCCACGAGGCACCAGGTTACATCCACAACCTGATTGAAGTGTAGGAGGTTTTCCCAAAACCGATCTTTGTCTCTTGCTTGTGCAGGCGCATATACACCGAAAATAATTGAATTACTGGCCCTTTCGGGGTCGTGTACTAGCATGTGGATTTCTCTGGGTTCTTTTAGAAGGGGCGATGCGTGAATCTTACTATTATTCCATAAGACTGCAATACCCCCTGAATGATTCGTTGGGGCTACATAGTCAAAATGCTCAAATCCCATTTATGGGAGAATTTTCAATATATTTTTATCATTTACCATGGTTTCTAGTAAGAAAATCATGTCCTCTTTAAACATTTTGGAAAGGAATTGGACTTCCTGGACTACTTGTGCTTTTTTGACACCTTGTGTTTTCCAACTAATGATTATCATGCTACATCTTGTAAACAGGGATCTTCTTGCCACTTTTCGTTGTAGTTATGCAAGTGTGAGTGCTGGGATAATATAGGGGGCTATGAGGGCAAGACATACTTTGTCCATGGAAGAAGTTGGCCTTTAAACACTCTTTTGGTTAGAAAATACGCTTTCAATGCATATTCCAAATTGGGTTGTAACTGTATCAGCGTTGTATAACATAAAGTGTCATGCCTTGTGATTGGGAGGGAGTTTCTTTTCATGCCATTTGGACTCTGTTGCGTGCCAAGCTCCTGCCTGATAATTGTTACTATACAAGCTACAACGGTCTCTTTGAAACGAATACATAGTATGCCTGGACTAAGTATGCTAGTAAATACACATTTTGCTTAAATATTCTGGGCCTAAAGGCATTGGAGTTAATAGCCTTGGAAGAGCATAACCCTTCACTCGCATAATTGGTATTTAGGTCTTTACTCAGAGGCCATGTATATGCTAGTACCCCAGCTTTCCTTTCGCTTCGTTGTGTTGCTTACACGTTTCCTAGCAACGAAATAAACGTGGATTATTCACATAAACCATGAAAGTTACATAATGCATGCTTGAGCAACTAAGCCCACAGTAGCACAACTGAAAACATTCTATGGTAGGTCTATACATCAGATATTTATTCAGCGGGGAAGTCTCAATCATGCTGGTTGTCATCATTGACTTTTTTAACGGATGGGGGACTAAACCATTAGTACCAACACTCAGGCTACTCACCGATGTTAGGGGCAACACTGAGGCTGCTGTACTTAAGTAAATCCAGCGACCACCCATTTGATAGCAAGGTTGGTGATACGTGACACATAATCTAGCCCACACTTGACATAGGAAAGGCAGCTGGGCAAAATCGGAATTACTACATAACCCCCAAGGTTTGGAAAAGAGCCAACATCCATCCACAACGAGGAGGTGAAGAAAAAAGGTACCTTTACGGAGTTCAGTGGAGCAGATGAAAAACCCAATTTCCAAAATCAGATTAAAGTGATCATTACAAACATATAGAATCCTAATCCATTCCTTAGAATTCATGTAGTGCTTATCATGAGTAACGTACAAATTGTCGAGAGTCCAATACAAACCAGAACACCTTCGACAAGGTTGTAGAATGGGTGGCCTGAAGTTACTAGCTAGAAGCCAATGTCTTAAGATGGCATGACAAATGTTAGGGTTGAATCGAATCGCAATTCGATATCACAGCGGAAGCAAT
>JACYFF010031957.1:117638573-117660396 GCA_017589665.1 Selenicereus undatus | reverse complement strand
TAGAATGCCTTGAATCTGTTTTCTGTAGCCTCCTTCACAGACCTAGCATGGTATTCCTATCATCAATAAAACTATTCCTCTGTTCTGCTTGTGTACGTAGCTAACACATTGTTAGTGAACCACGTTAAATCTGCATGTAATTGTCAATTTGTTCATACTTTCTCGCATCCGTTATAACAAACTGGTATCAGAGCCTTAGGGTTTTCCAAATTCTGGTGAGAAAGATGTCCGCTTTGAACGAAAAAATTGACAAATTTACGGGGATGAACAATTTTAGTCTGTGGCAGATCAAGATGCGAGCCCTGGTAAAGTAACAAGGGTTATGGGCGCCGCTGGCAAAGAACGATCCAGGTGCCGACACCGTTGAGATGGCCGGTTTGGAGGAGAAGGTACACGCAACGATCATGTTGTGTCTTGCAGATGATGTCATCACTAATATCGCAGACCAGGATACTGCGGCTGGGTTGTGGTTAAAACTTGAGAGTCTATACATGACAAAGTCTTTAACCTTGAAGCAACGTCTGTTTGGTCTGCGAATGCAGGAAGGTATGTCTCTAAGAGATCATTTAGATCAGTTAGACACAATCCTGTTAGATTTGCGTAATATTGTAGTCAAAATTGAAGATGAAGATGCTGCCCTAATTCTGTTAGTATCTCTCCCACCCTCATATGAAAATTTCGTGCAATCTTTTATTGTTGGGAAAGATACTATGTCTCTGGAAGAGGTTAGATAATCTCTTCATAGCAGAGAGTTGCTTCATAAGGCGGCTGGTACAGGTGGTGCTGGTACCGAGTCTGTTGGGTTAATAGCCAGTGGGGGTAAAAGACCTGGGAATCCGGGGAAGAAGAAATCAAAGTCGTCAGGTTCTAAGGGTCCTAAACCTGGTGATATCTGTAACTACTGTAAGGAGACGGGACATTGGAAAAATCAGTGTCCTAAAAAGAAGAGGCAGCAGCAGCAGCAACAACAACAACAACAACAAAAGAAACAAGCAGGTATTGCTGCTGTCGCAGAAGGTGATAGTAGGTCCGAAGAAGATATAGCCTTAGTCGCTGATGAACCTATGCATCACACTGATGTGTGGATCCTAGATTCAGGGGCATCTTACCATATATGTCCGCATAAAGAATGGTTTACCACTTACGAGCAGGTGACTGGAGGCAATATTTCTATGGCTAACAGTGCTGTTTGCAGAGTGGCTGGAATTGGTTCTATATAAATACGGACACATAATGGTAAATTCTGTACGTTGAACAATGTCAGGCATGTTCCACATATGACAAAGAATTTAATATCATTGTGTCTGTTGGACACAAAAGGATTCAGTTTTCAAGGTGAATGAGGAGTTCTGTATGTCTACAAGGGTTCAGATAGGTTTCTAAAGGGTGTCAAGCGAGGTACTTTGTATATACTGCAAGGTACTACGTTATCTGTTTCAGCTGCTGTTGCGTCTTCAGAAGTTCACAAGGATGATATGACCAAGTTGTGGCACATGAGACTTGGTCATATGAGTGAAAGAGCGATGCAAATTTTGGCAAAGAGTGATCTCCTCTGTGGTTAAAAGGTGGTAACGGATCTTGGGTTATGTGAGCATTGTGTTTTTGGAAAGCTACATCGTACCGAGTTTCCGAAAGTAGTTCACAGGACAAAAGGTACACTTGATTATATTCACTCGGATTGTTGGGGCCCTTCTCGTGTTGAATCTTTGGGGTTCATAGGTACTTTCTGTCAATTATTGATGATTATTCCAGAATGTCTTGGGTGTTTATGATGAAACACAAAAGTGAAGCTTTTAACAACTTCAAGCAGTGGAAAATCAAACTGGGAAGAAGATCAAGCGGCTGCGCAGTGACAATGGGCTGGAATTCTGTTCAACTGAGTTTGATGAGTTATGTCATAGTGAATGGATTGCTAGACATCGCACGGTCAGGGATACACCACATCAAAATGGTGTCGCAAAACATCTGAATCAAACACTTCTGGAGAGAGCTAGGTGCATGCTCTCTAATGCTGAGTTGGCTAGAAGGTTTTGGACAGAAGCGGTTAATATAGCGTGCTATTTGATCAATCGTGGACCTCACACAGGTATACATCTCAAAACCCCATGTAAAGATGTGGTCTGGTAAGCCTGCAGATTACTCAAATCTGAAAGTTTTTGGTTGTCCTATTTATTATCATATAAATGACGATAAATTGGAACCTCGAGCCAAGAAGGAAGTATTTTTGGGCTACAGGGATGGAATGAAAGGTTACATAATCTAGTCTCCATAAAAAAATAGGGTTATTATTAGTAGAAATGTGGTATTTGATGAAAATTCAATGTTTAACCCTATTGTGAAGTCCGTTATTGTGTCAAAAACTGGTAGTGTTGAGAAACAGGTGGAGCACCAAGTCACTCATGATGAGAGTGAACCACAACAGGAAGAAGCTCAACATTCTTGTGCAGAAACCGAGCCCACACCGCTAGCTTATCAACATAGCTTAGCTCTTGGTCGCTCTCGGAGGGCTAATTTCGGGAAGCCTCCTACGAAATATGGTTTCGAGGATATGGTGGCTTACGCACTACAGGTTGCTGAAGAGGTGGATCCTCACGCGCCGTCCACCTATAAAGAAGCAGTCACATGTTCCAAGTCTACCTAATGGATTGCAGCAATGGGAGATGAGATGGAGTCACTTCAAAAGAATAAGACTTGGGAACTAGTGAAACGACCGTTGGACAGAAAAATCATCACCTGTAAATGGGTCTTTAAGAAGAAGGAAGGGATATCACCTACTAACGGTATCAAATACAAAGCTCAAGTAGTTGCAAGAGGGTTCAGTCAGGAAGGAAGTAGACTACACTGAAATCTTCTCACCGATGGTCAGACATACTTCCATTAGAGTACTATTAGCAATGGTGGCACATTAGGACCGTGAGCTTGAGCAACTAGATGTGAAGATAGCTTTCTTACATGGAGAGCTGGAAGAAGATATATACATGGCTCAGCCAGATGGTTTCCAAGTCCCTGGGAAAGAAGAATATGTCTGTCGTCTGAAGAAGTCCTTGTATGGACTAAAGCAGTCTCCTAGGCAGTGGTACAAGAGGTTTGACACCTACATGATACAGCCCGGGTATAATAGGAGTCCATATGACTGTTGTGTATATCACAACAAGGCAACAAATGGTTCTTTTATCTATTTGGTGCTATATGTTGATGATACGTTGATAGCTGCAGAGCACAAATCTGATGTTCAGAAGCTGAAAGGTCTCCTAAGTGCTGAGTTCGAGATGAAAGATCTGGATCCAACAAAGAAAATTTTGGGTATGGAGATCTATAGGGATAGAATTCAGAAGAAGCTTTTCTTATCACAAAAGGGCTATATTCAAAAGATATTGTCAAGATTCGGCATGTCTACAGCAAAACCTATAGATACTCCAAGTGCTGCAAATGCTCACCTATCTGTTGTATTTGCTCCTAAAACTGCTGAAGAAAAGGAATACATGGCTAGAGTTCCTTATGCTAGTGCAGTAGGGAGTTTGATATATGCGATGGTCTGTACAAGACCTTACCTTGCACATGCTGTTAGTATTGTCAGTAGGTTCATGGGAGAATCTGGTAAGAAGCATTGGCAAGCTATGAAGAGGATTTTTCGCTATCTAAGAGGTACGTCTGAGGTTGGTCTCATCTATGGAGGTGATACCCGGTGTTTGGTGACAGGTTATTCAAACTCTGATTATGCTGGAGATGTGGACAGCAGGATATCAATGACTGGTTATGTCTTCACTCTAGGAGGTTCTGTTGTAAGCTGGAAGGCAACTTCGCAGCCCACGGTTACTTTGTCTACTACGGAAGCAAAGTACATGGCACTGACAGCAGCAGCCAAGGAGGAAATCTGGTTAAAGGACTGGTCAGTGATTTTGGTCTACCCCATGCTCAGGCTACCATATACTGTGATAGCTTGAGTGCAATCTGTTTAGCCAAGGATCAGGTTCACCATGAGAGGACCAAACACATTGATGTTCGATATCATTTCCTGAGAAGTGAAAAGATAATTCAAGTACAGAAAGTATGTACTGCTGACAATCCCGCCGATATATATATATATATACACACACACACACACACACACTAAAAGACACAACTATAGGAGTCTAGAAAGCCTAATTCTTTAATATTAGATAATTGCTTAATGATAATAGGTTCTAGAGCAAACTCTATTTCCTAACAAGAATCCCACCTCACCAAAAACAAGAGGAAAAAAAAAGGTGTTGTGTGCAGACTTATGAAACTGGAAAGAGGGTATGGACAACGAAGGGCGAAGAACAAGAGGCCGGCAGCAAAGAAAGAATTCATAGATCAGTTCAAGCAACTAGAACAACAACTCGGGGACAAGCCTTATTTTGGAGGAGACTCATTTGGGTTCGTTGATGTTGCCCTTATTCCATTCTACAGCTGGTTCTACGTGTATGAGACGCTGGGTGATTTCAAGATCGAAGAGTCGTGCCCAAAGATCATTGCATGGGCCAAGAGCTGCATGCAAAAGGAGAGTGTCGCCAAGTCTCTCCCCGATCAGAAGAAGATTTATGAGTATGCCTTAGACTACAAGAAGAGGCTTGGTATTCAGCGAACAATTTTATTTGCTTAATTAATATTCAATCATCCCTGAGTTACATACAGTTAATTAATGTCGGGGGGGGGGGGGATTATGTTTTATTTTTTGTTATTTAGGTTTCATTTGTACGTTGTGTGCACCGAGGAATAAAATACAAGGGGGCTAAAATTAAAACCCAACACTTGGAAGTGTTGGTTGATTCTAGCCAGCCTTAGGGTTGGTTGTAATGCATGGCATAGTGTCGGTCCCTGGAAGTGTTCGGATATGCGTACGTTGTGTCTTAATGTGTTAGTTCGAGGTTAACTTGTCCTAGTTTAGTTGATATTTCAACATTGTGGATCTGCCAAAAAAAAGTGATGTTTCAGAAACTATCAATCTCATATTATGTATTGTTTTAGTACGAAGATATTTCTATGAGAGAGTTTGAATGTATCAGTAAATTTTATAATTAAGTACATATATAGAACAAAAAAAATGTACATCACATTAAAATTCGATGAATCGACATCAACATTACACTCTAATACATGTACATCTGGAAAGACAGATGCATCACAGTATATTTTATTTACTTATTATTCCTTAGGAAGTGCTTTTGTATGATTTACTGCATTTTAGATGAATGCACGACGATTGGAGTCTCCGGAGTAATAGCCCATAACAAGAAAATAGGAAAATTGATTCATGTGGCAATTGCAGCATAATAGCCCATATTCTCATGCTGAATCGGGCCCAATTTCTACTATGGGCCAAGATTCAATTTGCCAACCAGCACCGAGTCGCAAATTCGGCCCATCTTTTGTTTTATACTATTTTCTCACCTAAAAATCACGCATAATATGCATTATTTCCTCATATTCATTTATGTCAAATATTTAAAAAGTGGGTAAAATCTAAAATGAGAGTGAAACAAATGTACAAAATGTGAGTTATCATATCGTACTAGTTTGATGTTTTTACTAAACTAATTTACTGTACGATGACATTAGTAGCTAATTAGATATAGCTTTTTTCTTTGACGGGTGCCCCCATTCAGAGCATGTTGTTTTGGACTTAAGTAATTATTGATACTTATTGCTGAATCATGCTAAAACATCCTGATATTTGCTGAGTGGAGTTGAATGAGTTTACATACGTAGTGGTCAATTATAATTAAGCGTGGAAATACACTTATGCAGTTGTGTAACTGTTGTATACACTACCCAGAATGAGCAGTTGTAATATGTAAATATGTATTTATTTATGTTGTGATGGATTATGATCATTTTCCAATGGTATGAATTTCATATGCTATGCTGCGTGTAAATTAGATACTAAATAACTCTTTTTAAATGATATGTATAATATACAAATAATTTGTGAATATATGTTTAGTTTGTAGTTACTATAATTAACACAATAATTTTCTGTATCCGCGCAATGGATCACAAAATTAGTTCAAAGTTGAAAATAATTATAATGAGAAGTACCTAAACACATGTTTTTGGGTAGTTAGTAAATTAGAAGTCGACATTATTAGTAGATGTGTAGTAAATGGGGAGTGGTTTGGATTCTCTACAATGAAATAATCCTCATTTATTAATGGGTTGTTAGGAGGAGAACGAGATAGAGTAAATTTTTTTTAAATCAAGAGATATGGTAAAAATTTCGCATAAGAATATATTGGGTATAAAAATTAGTAGTAAATTTATTAATTTATGATTAGCAATTTTTTCAAAATTTTATCTTTCAATTCTAACTACATTTTTAAAATTAGTAACCAATTTTTACATAATTTATGACAAATTCATGTATGTATATAATATAATAATTCATCAAATAATATGCATTTTATGATTGTAATAATATTAATATTTTTGTATTATATTTACAAGTGAGAAACATTTTATTCCATTACATAATGTAAATTTTTTCAATTTTAAACAAATTTTACAATAGCAATAGTAAGCCTATTTATATTATTCGTAAAATAAGTCTAACTATTGATAAAGGATAACTTATTTGGATTTTGTCATAATTAAATTAATTAAGTACTCTTAGAAGTGCTAAATTATGTTGAATTCGGATTAATGATGTCAAATTGTGTTGAACTGCGCTGAATTATACTGAAATATGTTGAATGTTGGTTTGAGGGTAGCCTATTTTTTGTGTTGGGCCTAATCTGTTCCTGTGTGTATGTTCTTTGTAGTCCGTTATCACCCAATTGGTTCTCTTTTTGTTTGGGGGGGGGGGGCGACATTGCGTTCAATTCTCACTAATCAAGTTGTTTTCCTTACTAGAGGCTGAGCGGGTGAACAAAACTAGCTATCATTAAATTTGACAAAAATAACCCAAGATTTGAGATTTGAAATTAAGACCAATCAACTCCAAACACATAGACATCCAAAATAAGCACATTTGAAAAGCGGACCCGAAATATAAGTTGACCTGACTACTCGAAATTTCATTCAATGTTACTTCTTGTTGCATAACAACATTATTAGATCAAATATCAATTGATATGAAGTCGACCGCAACTGAAATTCATCCAACTCAAATTATATCGACTCAAAACATTACTTAATTAGAAACATGAACTGAATCACATTTACCCCGATATGTATTTGAATTGTATAATCCATTTACAGGCCTAATTACCACTCGAACGGAAGATGAAAGGGGTATGCCATGGACCTTTTCATGAGATGGTCTTCCACTCCGTATGCAAAAATCGCGCCACCATAAAGCTAAACAGTTGACGTCTCTTTCAAAAACAGTATGTACTTTCTAGGTGAAACGAATTTGAATTCACCCACCATTAATTGCTAAAAAACAAAAGATGTCTGTCTGTGGTGGGTGTGTTCAGTACTTTGCACCTAGCCCTGCAAACCTTGGGAGACATTTATTGTGATTTTATGGATGTTAATTATCCTCAGAGGTGATTTCTTCTTGAGAATTGAATTGAAAATGAAATGGATAGGTTGGTCAGCAAGTTAATGAATTGAATTGAATTTTATCTTGTTAGAGAAGAAGGGGGCAACTTATGCATCTTGTAGCTGCAGCGTTAAGTAAATGGTCTCACCTTGTTATACATGTTATGGAGCAACAGTCCTAGAGCACACCACTAGACTTGAAATTTTCATCAGTTTCTCTGGTTTGAGCCACGTTTAATCCTGACTACAGCGCTGGCTCCCAATTGAAATGTTGTTCCCCCCCCCCCCCCCATGCGACAAGAATGTACTAGTACGGTTGTATAATTTTAATCGGATTTTTTTTATTGGTGTAAATAACGTGTAAGGGTCAATGTGAACGGGATTTGAATCCAGATTTCTGGTAACAATTGTCAAATATTATTATTAATTCATTTTTAACCATTTACAAGTGTAGAGGTTACGAGTTTCATTGAAAATATGAAAAATCGTCTTGTTTATTTTGTTGTCCTTATTTTATTTTATTTTTGAACGTGTGCAACCTCTTGAAATAGATAAAGAAATTGCAATTTTGTGTATGTCTGCTCGAAACCATTTTGTATCCCATTTAAGACTTGACCCGGACCCTTCTTTGATGGTATGATTGCATTTTTGGTTTCATAAGATTTCATAAGCAAGATGGTTTCTCCCTTATTCCTTCCCTGTTTTTCTTTTTTTCCTTTTATTTTCAAATCGGTAAATTTTAAAGAATTTTTACACACAGGAATATGCACCTTTATTACTTTGTGTCAGACTTAAACCGAAGCTTGATGTAGAGGAACTTATAACATCGTTATAAAACGTAACAAACCCAAATCAAACTCAAATCTAATCCGCATTAGAATAACTTAGTCTAAGTAGAACTCAATTTGAGGGTAATTCAATCCAAATGCACATTGAGACTTATTTGCCGAACTTTGGATAAAATGAAACATGAGTAGGCCCTAAGGGTAAAATATAAGGGCACTAGCTCTAGTGGCAAATAGTGGACAAGTTGATATCCTCCTGTATATGCATTGAAAAATGCAGTTACCTAATGCTAGTTGGAGAGGGCAAAATTGAATTTCCAATGGGTAAGAAAGGCAGGCATTAGACATAGCATATGTAGCATTTAAACCTTAACATTGATCATGTGATCTCTTATTGACTTTAGACACAATGAGGAATTGTAGTTCTCATTGTCTGATCCATTATTAATGACAAACTTGACACTTTTTCTTTAAAGAAAGGGGCTAATAATTTGTGCCTTATTGATATGGTAATTGTTCACATGCATGACCACATCTATTGTCAATAGTGTCGTTTTTTCACCAGCGGAGGTTTAAATGTCAATAATCGTAAAATTTGATCCAAAACTTCATTCGTGTTAATCTTTAGAAATTTCAATCGCTTATTTTTTGAAATTTTGTAAACGAAAATTTCAATCGCTTATTTTTTGAAATTTTGTAAACGAAGCTGATAACAGTTGACATAAAGGCAATAATGGTTAACAGTTAATAAATATAATAATATTGAATTGAAATTTATAAGCAACCGATGTAATTATACTGAATATATATATTTTTCTGTTCTGAGATTATCTTTCAACTTTTGTATTGCCACCTCTCTACCCACTGCAATTCCACCATCACCACCATTATCATCGCTCCATCCATTGCCATGACAAAGCTCTGTCGGCATTGCAATTTGCAATCATCGTTAATCTCTTACAAGAAGACATCTAGCTACCCTACAGCCCATTGCAACTTTGGTAGCTTGTTCTTGTACCTGGTCTCTCCAACCATTGTTCGTCGGCAAAGCTGGCAAAATTAAAAGGGATCCCGCTAGGCCAGCTTCGCTGGCAATTAATGATGAACCCTAACCCAAATGAAAGCATTTTAATTTAAACCCAAATAATAACCATATATTGTTTTATTTTTTTTTATTTTCATTAAACTCCAAGAACAAAAACAATATTAGTATTATCCATTCATTCTCTTTCGCGCAAAAACTATATGAAACTAAACATATATGATCAAATAGATTCAAAGAAATACAAAAATGATCATATATTATATCCTGCCTCTCTTTCTCTCTCTCTCTACAAGGCCTCATTTCACTCTCAAATCTAAACTCCCTCCCCTCCCCCCCCCCCAAAAAAGTAAAAATCTCTTTAATTAACATTGTTTAGGCAAATCTCCTACTACTAACCACATCATTATTCACAGAAACCACACTCTTGAAGCTAGAACTATGCAAAAGTACTTTAGAACGAGAACTAGAAGAAGAAGAAGAAGAAGAAAACACTTTCTTCTTCAAAAAACAATTCAACCCTCTCCACCACCATTTTCTTCTCATTTGCAGCCCACTCACGTGACTTCTGCTCCTCCTCACCACCCCTCCCCGGACTTCCGGTGGCCGGTAACTTCTGATCAACGCCCACTTGATTCCAGCGAAGAATGGGTGGCGCCTGATCTCCGCCGCCCCTCTGGTGGCTCCCATCCGCCGTAGTGGGTCCTTCACCAACAACCTCTCAATCAAATCCCTGGCTAACCCCTCCTCCTTTTCTCTCTCCTCCGCCGCCACGTGGCAGAAACCTACGTCCCTCGGTGACGCAATGTTACGCAACGTCGCCTCCTTGTTCGCCCCCTTAAACGGCGTCGTTCCGTACAGGAGCTCGTAGATCAACACGCCAAATGCCCACCAGTCGACGCCGTTTCCGTGTCCGGAGCCGGAGACCAGCTCCGGCGCCAGGTACTCGTGGGTTCCGACGCAGGACTTTGAGAAAGCTGATGTGGGCTCCGCCACAAACTCCATCCTAGCCTTGTGATCTCTCGATCTCGATCTTGATTTTGATGACGTTCTCCTCTCGACCCCACCGAAACAGTTGCTCCACCTGATCTCACCCTTGCTCATCCCAGCCGTCTGATGATCATCAAACACGTTCTCCACCGTCGCGGATACATTGGAAGTGAAGCAGAGATCAAAATCGGACAACATAATATGCCCATCTTCTCTGATTAGAATGTTTTCTGGTTTCAAGTCACGGTAAACAATCCCCAAGGAGTGAAGATACTCCAAGGCAACAAGCACTTCGGCGGCGTAGAACTTGACCGCCTGAACCGGTAACCGGTTTACGGGCTGCTTACGTAAGAGAGAGTGAAGATCCCCGCCGGAGCAATAATCGATTAGCAAACAAGTGTAATGAGAGACTTCGATGTGGGCGTATAGGGTGGGGAGAAAAGGGTGGTCGAGGAGAGAGAGAATCTGGGCTTCGGTCTGAACGTGGGCGAGTTTTTTAGGAGAGAGAGAGTCCTTATCGATGACTTTGAGGGCGAACAGGGAATTCGGGTTCGGGTAGTCTCGGATACGGCAGAGGAAGACCCGGCCAAGATTACCCGACCCAAGAAGGCGGAGGAGCTTGAGGTGGCGGAGGTGGAGTCGGCCGTCCCCGGAGAGGTTGATGGCGGCTTTGACGGCGGACCAGTGGGGGTCAGAGCGGCGGTGGGGGCGGCGGTGGTGGTGGATGCTGTGGTGATGGTAATGGTGTTGGGGAGTGGCAGAGGAAAGAGAAAGGCGCTCGTTGAAGCTGAGAGTACTGAGGCTGCTCCGGGCGAGGCTGCTGCGGGCGCTGGAGGATCCGAATGTACGATCCGAAGTTGTCGAAGTGAAGCTTAAGTCGAGATCGGTGTCGAGGTTGGAGTAGTAGTAGAAGGAGTCGTCCTCCATTGTTGTTATTTTTTGTTGAAATAAGAGAGGAAGAAGAAGAAGAAGAATGAAGATGATGAAGACAGGTGGGACGGGGGTTATATAGGGAGAATTGGGGGGCCGGGGGATGGGAGTTGACTCAAGGGGGCGGGGGAGGAAGGAGGTTGGAATGGTAAAAATTAAAAATGATGGGGCGTTGGGGTTTGACTAAATTAATGCACTGTCGGGAGAGAGAGAGAGAGAGAGAGAGAGAGAGTAGAATAATGAAGGAGCGGGGTGGGTGGGTTGGAGGAAATGAAGGCAGTTGCAGAGTGCTGACAAAGAGGGGGGCCAAACCGAGACCGTCGCGCCAGTGTTGGGGACTTTCGAACTATTTTTAATTGGATTGTAGATTCATATTCATATAGGTCCTATGGGCATTAGCAGCCCAGTGGCATGCAGGTCACTCCCCCACATGCAGGTCACCTGTTTTTTCCGTAGCCGGTGTCATGTGGGTAGAGGCACGCATGCCTCCACTAGCAGCCACATGGAACGCGAGTGACATGGTGGGATCCAATTCAACAGGTGTAGCAATTCTTTGCTCCCATCCGCTCTGACACGCGAGGCACACGCATGGCACCACATCAGTCCGTGCCTTCTCGTGGACCAGTTTTACTAATTTTTAAATGTATATATTTTTGTTTTCTTTTTCTTTTTGATTGTGTTAATAATTTTTATATGATTTAAAAAATAGGTTGTGTGTTATAAAATGTGGGTCCATGGTAAATATTTTTATTGGATTATTAAAATTGGAGTTCCATTGGTTGGAGAAGTGATAGAATGTAAGTTTCAAAATTGTGAAACTTTTACTGACGTGGCAAGCCAGAGTTCCAAAATTCGGAACTTTGGCTGGGATTGCTCTTAAGCTCACTAGTTCTGATTTCTTTATTGCTTCATCCATAAAAACTGTGGATTTTTCCCCCTACTGTACCCATGTATTCTTTCTATCCGTTAAGACTTAAGAGTCACTTCCTATAGTAATCTTAAATTTTATTGACATTAATGTGAAATTATTCAACATTTGTGACAAAGTAAATTTGTTGATTATCATTTAAATTTGGGCTAGGGAATGAATTCAATCGTTTATTTAATTACCAAAAATAATGAATATTGGACATGATTTGGTTTCCTTTAAAAAAAAAATAAAAATCACCGTGCTAAAACATGAGTTTGAATTTATAGTGGGATATTGGCATGGCTGAGTTTAGATCATCATGACATTGTGTTTTCCTAAGATTAGGTATTATTCTCATGTATTACTAATTATGTCATCCTTTTCATCACTTATCTTATGATTAGATGTGCATGTTTCAAGCTAAGCATCACTCAATTTTACCAAAATAAACGTGCAAATTCAGAGAAACATATATATTAGATAGCTTACATACAAGATGCTAATATTTAAGAATTTAATAACAAGGGTGGCGAACGCTACTCAAACTAGTTCATCATGATAGACCATATTTGCTTCATATGTATAAATAAAAAAAATAATTATGTTAATATGTTACAAAACTCATACAAAATATTGAACTTGTCTGTCTGGCAAATAAATTTGGGACGATAGGAGGGTTAATATAATAAGTAATTTAACTTTTTATTGATATAATCTAGAAAAATTAAATATTTCAAGTAAGATTGACTTATGGGACCTAACCTGTAGATCCACATACTCCTATCATAAAGTCATGATCATCCCAATGCAAGTAAGATAGTCGCCCAAAGGAAACCGTGTTCTCATTTGTTTTGTTAAATTTTGATTACCCTGAACACATGACAAAAATAATACCCAAAATAAATACTCGTAAAATGGTGAGTGGAATCCCGAGCTGAGAAAGACCCAAATGCAGTGGAAAGTCGGCGCAAAAAGCACGTGCTGACGTGTGGGATGGTGGGGGTGGGGTGGAATAGGGTCCACCACTGTTTCAAACTTAATTTTTTTAAGGGCCAAGTAGTAGGAAGTTCAAGTAGGAGCTGCGACACGAATAATAACTCTCGCCATACATAACGCGGTAGATTAAGTTTTAAGCCATTTCTTCACCCACTCCATAATATAAAAACAACTAAAATTTATGTCATCTACTTTTTATTTTTTTAATCCTCGATCTTGACTCTTGTTTCGTTTCTTTTTCCTTTTCATACTCATTTCTCTATTTTAATTAAATTGCATGCTTGTTATATTTTCTCTTCTTTATTTTGAAGCTAGATTATTTGTTATAAGTTTTTTTGAGTTCACTTTTTTATTACACATATATTAATTTGTTGATATTGTATGTTGACATAAATATTTCTCTGATGAAGTATAATAGTAATCTCTAGAAGTTGTATTGGATTGTAATGAATTCTAAGTTTACAATAGAAACCATTTGAAATTTTAGTAGGATATACAACCCGCTGTTAAAATTTTAATTTAAATAATTAAGTTATTTAATATTGAGAACACATCGATTACAGGTCATTCATAATAGCCATTTATTGTCACAATCTTTCCATAATGGTATTGGATCGTAATTTGTTTGCATTGTGCATATATTATTGGAATTAAATCCCGCTTCAATGTCTCTTGTTGGGAATGGAAGTATTGTAGAAAATTGACCCATGCATATACACACGTCAAAAAGAGGAACAATACACAATTTAATGTGAAAAATCCCTCTGTATAGAGGTGCAAAATCACAATTGGTCAAAACCAATAAATCCACTATAAAAGAAATATATAGATTACAACCAGGTACATTCACAGCACTATGCACTCTCAGTTTCTTTTAACTAGTGTTTGAATCATCCCACAAATTTACGACGTTATCTTCCTTTAATATGTGAATATATCATACAAAATGTCCTACCATTATAAAAAAAGCTTAGGTTATAACAATTCCCTTAATTACATTTGACAAAAAGAAAATGCCTTCCTCCCGTCCAGTGATAATGTCACTGTGTCCAGCTTACAAGCCCAAGTTTGTTTAACTTTGTTCTTCTATAATTATTGAATGATTATATTGGTAATTGTGACTGGCAACGTTTTTCAAGACTATAATGGGCATGATTAGAATAACTTGATTGGGTATATTTAGGTGTAACCCCACCACATCATGACGTTGATTAGTCCCTCAAAACTATCAATTAATGACAATTTTGGTAGGAAACTACCTAATGAAGTGTAATTTTCGAGATGACGCAGCTGAATATAAAATATAGCTCCGTACTTCTTTAAACTCTGTTTGAGTTGGCACTAGACTCGTTTACCTGGTTCTGAGCAGTGTGCTCCACTTTGAGGTTGGCGTAGTGTTACTGTGTTAGTCGTTTATGGTAATTAATTATTATTGTTTTTAGACTTTGAATTTTGTGAGCACAAATATGTGTGATAGGTAAGCTCTATATTTTTGTGGCCCAATAATCACTTGATTTTTAAAAAAATATAGATGCATGATAGGATAAAACGAAAGAAAAAGGAACCTTAAACAGAGGGAGGGGAAGCAGAGGCTACTGTTAGTCTCTTATTAGATCGGTCGCATAGTCAATCAAAAGCAGAACACACACGTACATGCGCATGCGCGCGCGCGCGCGCACACACACACACACACACACACACACACACATATATATATATATATATATATATATATATATATATATATATATATATATATACTTTCTCTATTTTATATTGATTACATTACGAGTATAAGAAGCTTTTGTTTCAGGAGCTTTTATAGCATAAAGAACATATCGATCAGGAAAAAAAGAAGAAAAACAAAGCTAAATTTTTAGGCAAGATTTAGTGTATAGCAAATGTTTATATAAAATGATCTCATAAATTATTTTTTTTGTTTTCTCGTTTATCTTAAAGCTACTTTATAATCTAATATCTCCTTTTTCGCATCCTGTACTTTTCTAGAGGTGGCATGATTTACACTATCTTATGTTCAGCTGAATAGGATATGTACTAACATACATTGTACGTTTTAAATGAATTAACAATATTTGTTTTTTTTTTTTTGAAGTTTCATATTTGAGTCATCTAAATAAAGAAAATATGTGTTTAAAGAATTTGTATTCTATCACTTTTCCAACATATGAAACTCAATTTTAATAATTCAATAAAAATATTGATCATGGATCCACTTTATAACACATAACCTATGTTTAAATCATTTAAAGATTATATACTTAAAAAAACAAAAAAAATATTTTAAAAAGCCAAACAATAACCAGCGGGGAGACAAGCGCAGACGTGCTCCCCCGCATGTTACACGCGTTTCAAGGCGGTTGGAGAGACCAAAATAGCACACAGCAGACCCCATTCTTTGCTTTGCGTGTCTACGGCTGCTAGTCTCTAAGTGGGACCCATGCGGAATCACAAACCCCAGTGTCTGCCACGTGGCCAGCACTGTCCCAATTTTGTCGCTTCACACCATTTATTATCATGCAGGCTTGCCCCTCCTTAAGTGAACGCCAATTTGTCTCTTATATTTGCTGTTCGTAATTTTCACATGGTGCATACAGTACGGGGTTTTGCCAAGAGCATCGTAGTTCCATTGTATGTGGCGGATTTTCATATTTTCTATTGAAGGTCTGAATTCTGATGTGATATTTTTGGACCGTTTTTTGTATGTTTCGTACTTAATAAGGTGAGATTTTTATCGGACTTTAATAGGATGATTGTGCTTGTGTAACCTGTCTCTCTTATTTATAAATTCATTAAGATTATGTCTTGTAAAGTGAATGGACCAATTTATCACGTCAAAAAAATAGAGTAGAGGGCTCTATTGATTTAATTTGTCTATCATGATTTAGACGAGAATGAATCATTTAATAAATATACTTGATCTCAAAGACAAACTCAGTAGAGGCATAAAATTTGAACAATTTTATTAGTTAGATACCCAGAAATTGTTTTAGGGTAAGATCGTAATGTAATTGTGGTAACCATAACATGGTTGATATAATACAAATAATTTAAAACAATGTATTGTAATTGATCAATTATTAGTTCTTACTTTAAATTTATCAGTTTCTTTTGTTTTTTGTATAAAGAGAGGCACAAAGGCCGATGTAAATAGGATTTGAACTCGGTCTCTAATAATAATTTTTAAAGACTTAAACACTTGAGCTGATACCCACAAATTCATCAGTTTTTTCATGATTACTATTTTTGTACAGTATATAACAATAATTAGAATTAAATTTACATTCTTTTTAAATTGTACATGTATTAAAATTTTCATATACAAACTTTTATCTTACGCTTATGTTGAATAAGATTGTTCCACTATATAAATTAAATTAATTATCGTTAATTGTTACATTACTTACAAATATTGGACCCAAAATGTATGTCATGTATATTGAAGAAAGGAAAGGCACAATTAACAAATGCCTCAAATTTCAAAACTCGGGAAAAATGCACAAAAAAAAGTGCTAAAGTTTTTTATTCTCTTCTTTAGTCCACGTGATTAAGCAATAATGTTGGTTTAAAGCAATGTAATAATTAATGCTTAGAGGTACAACCTATGAAATATGTTGGGATTATTGTGTCCCCTATTTGAAAGCTAATTAATTATTACTTCTAATAATTAAATTTGCATGAAAATCACAGCATTAGATCATATGCCCTCTAAAATACTGAAGGTTCCCCAAGGGGCAGGCAATGGTAGCAGAAAAATTGCATTCATTTAAGCAATCTTCTTACACAGATCTGCAGTAAAAAAATTTTAAAAAATAATCAGCTAGCCTAATTAACATATATTTTAATGATTTTGAACTAAAAAATGAACCAAATATCAACTATGAGAATCAGTATGGTATATATGTCCATTCCCACACCAATTAAAAAGATGATGAATGAAACAACCTTAACATTTGTACATGCAAGTATTCAGGAATATATCGTATCAACCAAAAACTTCAACTAGTAAAAAAACTACAAGTAACAATTGCATGTTCGGGAAATGTTTTATCTTTAACACGACCTTCTTCCATAAATGACCAATCGATTTGGAGTCTAGATGTTGTAAATGATCTTTCTACCTTGTGTAAAGTGTTGTTAAGATTTAAATTAAGTTGAAACCTCTCGCTCATAATTACTTTCATACCATATGATTGAAGGGGTAGGACATGCTTTATTATCTAACAACAAGTACTCATAATTGTTAATATTTTTTTTTGAAAATAAAGGATAAATTCATGAATTGAAAGTCATTATATATATGGCGTTTATGTACAATATAAATATCATACTCAAACAACTATATAACTAAAATAATAAGATTAACGCTTTAGGTTGAGAAAAACCCATTAATACAGTACTTCTGAACATTCCTCTTCTACTCAAGCATTATTTCTTAATGTAGCTTCCACGCATTACTATTACTCCAATTCGCACAAAATGAAGTTTCCTTACTTCTAACCTTTCTCTTTCGAGGAAGGGGATTATGGTGGAGGATTCGCTCTCCTAATCACCTTTATTTTAAGATCTAAATGGATCACAGGAAACTTGCAAGAATGTAAGTCATTCTAGAAATTAAGCTAAATAAAAATTCTCAATAATGAGCAAAAGGTAAGCTAGAGCACATTCCATGAAGCCCACTTGATATCCCAATAATACAGGTCTAATTAATTAGCTATTTACCGATTAAAATTAATGCTTAGAAGTACATAATTCTTATACATGAGGCTGCGATCAGATTATCATGTCGCTTTATTCGACAACTATTAATAATTAGCCCATTACGAAAATCTCAGCCTTGGATCATATGCTCCCTAACACGTTGCGGAATGGGGCACCAGTATCCTATGACCAGATATATTATATTGGAATTTGTAGTGTTTTGCTGTAAATGTCCTTTAATTAGTCCTTTCATTTAATTGATCACTTGATAATCTTGTGATTTAGGGCCTTTTTTTTTCATAAGTCATGAAATGCAGATAACATAATTAGAATTATTTTCATTTACTGGCCCCGAAATTTCGGTAAATGTTTTAAATTTCCTGAACTTTCCGAATTATTTTAACCTCTTTGCCCTTGCGGGCGTCAATGTATTATAAACCCTCCAAATTACAAAAAATGTCTTTCATGTTTATAAATTTGTTTACCCATATCATCTCTCATATATGATCTAACCAATGTGGCTAGCAGCGGACGACCATGATAGTGACTACCGAGGCTACTCCTAATGTTGTCATGGTCCAACCAACCTCCCAACGGTACACATGGCATAGTTTGAACTTTCTTCACTTCTAGGATCTCTCTCATCTCCCTTTCTTTAATTGCCCAATATTCGTCCATGTTTAGACGAGAAAACATTGCCTTTATTGTTGAAGGATACCAAATGGTTTCATCATATCAAACTATGATTTTACCATGCAATTAAGTAATCCAGCCATTTTGAAGGCATGAAGGGCATTTTTACATTTTTAAAATTTTACAATACTTTGATACAAAGATGAAGGGTAAAAAAATATTCCGAAAAGCTTGAGAGTATAATACATTTATCAAAACCTCGATGGGATAATGAAAATAATTCCAATATAATTACAATATAATAAGAGAAGAGTAATTAAATCTAATTAAATTTAGGACCTAATGTACTCAGGTTCAAAATCTTAACCATTGAACGATAACGTTAGGAACATCATAGGCAATTGGATTTAGTTTATCATCATGAATTCAAAGATTATTAATAGACCTCATGCCAACAATATCACAAACGCATTCGGAAAGTGTGTTATCCACCCCCCCCCCCCCAAAAAAAAAAATTGCCATGAGTACGTGCCTCCCCTTGTAGCAGTCCAGGCAAAGGATTTATGGTCCTCAAGTATTTGGAAACATTTAGAATGTAGTCCCCACATGAAAAGGAAAAAAATACACGATTTTTATAAGATAAATGGATTTTTGTATGAGGCTGCATCAGAACTTGTTTTCATTAGATCAAACCTTTTTATTGGGGCTCTTTTATTGCTCAACTACTTATTTTTATCTCATATCATGTACAATTTTTAAACTGAGTCGGTTTCACTTGAAATAAACCCTTATAGGCAAACTAGACCTCGATAATCTCACCGTTCAGTGTTACATAGATATTTATTTATGCTTTAAAATTAGCATTTTCGATACTATACTTTGCAATCCCTTTTTTATTTTTAATTTTATAAATATTAGGCATGATGGTAAGCAAAATCAATATTCATGAAAAATCAATTTATAGCACGAAACCAATTCTTTTGTTGTAATCTCGGAAGCATTGAGCATGGTGCCATGGACGTACAATATTGTTTAATTATTAATTTTTCTTTTTCTTTTTCATTTCGTTTTGCATTGTTCGTCTTTTTGTTTTTTCTATTTTGCCGTCCAACAAAATGGTTATATATATACATACACACGTGTGTATATATATATATATATATATGTGTATCTATTAATTCTAGACCTAAAAGTGTAACATCATTTAAGTATAATATAATTTGGCAAATTCATTCCAAATATGCTGCCTTGGAACACTTCATGGCTAGCATTCAAAATAGTTGTAATCCTACTCTATTCCTATTTGTTCTACGTCGTCAAAGTTAATAGTTAAAAATCATACTCTAATTAGTATTCAAGAAGGTACCCAACCCACAATAATGACACAATTTTTAGGGCTATATATGGACCCCCATAATATTGAAAAAGCCACATATCGTTATTTAACATTATCCCTTGTTGGCAATTATGGGCACCTTGGAGCCTCTACAATACATGCCCACATTCAATCACACTGATAAATAGGTTTGCCCAACTCCATTTTTATTATTTTATGTTCCCATATTTGAGACTTAAAACCCACTTTCTGGGATCGAATATAGGCAACTCAAAAGATAAAAACAGGTCTAATACTGATCGTAATTTGCAAGTATAACGTTGCACCAAATCAAAGGTTAAACTAGGTTTAGGATTGTAGCAAGAGAGTCAACAATGAGTTTTTTGTTTCTCTCCCCCACCCCCCACCCTAATTAGGCCACAACATCTTTGGGATCGAAAAGTTAAAGAGTCCATAAAAAGGGAGTAAAGGGGTAAGACTTGCGAGAGCAAATGGGACTAATGTTATATTGCTGAAATTTAAATCCGAAATATTTTTGTTGAAAAGAGAACACTTCTAGCTTACCTGTGTCAATATGCAACACAATTCAACATTTCTATATGTATGACAAAAGCTCCTTCATACTTTGGCCTTCATTTTTATATAAAGTAGTCAACATACATTTCAAATCCACAAATGTTACTAATTTGGCAGTTATGGAATCAAATTGTCAAATTACCAGACCAGACGTGATGGGAGTGTAGAAGGTGATAGATTTGACCAAGAGCCTTCTTAGACACACTAGCGAAGACTGAAGAGCCAACACCTAACACATTGATGATATATGTAGCATACAATAAAAGTAGGGTTAGGATGCCCTAGGCCTTAAGTAGACAGGAGCGGAGGGCGGGGAGCAAGAGGAGGAGACTTGCACAATCAATCCAGCAATCATGTTAGACGAGAACTAATATTCTAGCAGAGGTATTGATTCCAAAATGACTTCTCTAATTAATAACTGCAATATCCCTTAATTGGTTATTATCAAGTCTCAGGATACATGGTAGCGTTACAAACCGATGAAATGTTAAGCTGCATTATATTTGAATATGCCTAAATTCTATCTAAGTGAAATTGATCGATGTATATTGGATGGTGACATATGTTGTATAACAGTGCTAATTAAGAAGCACAAATACTCTTATGGCTTCACACATCCATATCCAACACATGTTAGACATCGAGACTCTGATACACACTTTGACCACTCTCAAATGCACGTCGAACACATAAATGACAAAGGAGAATTGGATTTTGTTCTTGGTAGTTCTAGGATGCAAACATTATGAGCAAGGTGGTGTTGTTCTCATCGAATCACAGCCTCTCGCTCCAAGATGAAAGACATGAAAAGAAATTATGAACACATAGATAATAAAATATATATTTTCTAATCACTATGTCCAGTAAATGTACATTTTCTTCTTCTTCTTTTTTTTTTTTGAAAAATCATGAGTCTGCATGTCGGTTTTTTATTGTGTTCATATAACTTATTAGTGTCTATACTTCTTAAAGGCTAAATATACCCTCAAGAAATTATTACCCTCAAATTTAATAACTCGAAAATTTTCATTATCCTTAATCCAAGAATCCTCATTAAGGGATCAAATTAGGTCTTCCCATAGTTTGACTTGTAGAGTGACAACATATATACTTCCTAATTGGCTAGGCATACCGAAGGTGATCCATCATATGCACACACATTTAGCATGCCTTAGTATATCAAATGTAAAGGTACATGATAAAGAAAAGACATGGCCATGTGCCCACAAGCTCCTGATGTTTGGTTTCCTGGCCCTAATTTACTCATTTCACTATTCATTGATTACATTAGTGATGATACAGCACAATACATACATACATATATATATATATATATATATATATATATATATATGTGTGTGTGTGTGTGTGTGTGTGTGTGTGTGTGTGTGTGTGTGTGT
>JACYFF010031957.1:117578079-117597963 GCA_017589665.1 Selenicereus undatus | reverse complement strand
TGAAAAGCTTAATTAACTTAGTGGTTTGATTTGATTTTGAAGTGGGACTATGACCTATATATAGGGGTCGGTGGGTTGGGGGTGCGCAAATTATATGTCGGTGGGATTTTGAAGTGGGATTATGTCGGTGGGTTGGGGGTGCGCAAATTATACATGTTTTGCTCCTTCGAATACGTACCTATCTTGGTACTTCAATAGAGCAAGCGGATCAATTTTTATAACAAAGTGATGAATTTTTGTAATTGATAAATTTTTTTCAACAAATTAATGATTTTTTTCTAGTTGAATGAATTTTGCAAAAAAATGAAGATTTCTTATGTTTGATGAATTTTACACTCGTATTGATGAATTGATATGCTAATGTATACTTTTTTGGTAGCAACAAATTAATTAAATTTAATTGCTTATTTACACATTTTCTATCAAGTTCACTTTGCACATCAAACAAAGACGAATTGAGTGCATTGAATATATTATAGATGATTTTTTTAATAAACTAATTATAGGAAATAAATACAGGACTAACCTGAATGCGGAAGTATACTGTTGGTGATAGTCCACAATAATAAGAATACCAGTTCTTCAGTAATAATAGAAATCCCAGCGGCTACTAGAGTCGCCTTATAACGTCCACGTCCTAAACCCGAATGCCGACAAGGATGGTAGGATAACCGTGAGGAGAGAGAGAGGGGAGTGTTCTATCACTTACCCTTGAGGCTAACCCCCTAAAACCCCTTTATATAGGTTAGGGGGTAGCTAGGGTTGTCGCCCTAGGCGACTTAAGTGGCCGTCGGGCCTAATCTAATTAGGCCCGTCCAACAGCTCCCACTCGGCCACTTAGGCCGTAAAACACGTATTCTCTACGTATCACAACTCCTTACGTTTCATACCAGGAATAGAACGTGCGACCAAAAATAACAAGTAGTGTTATATTAAGTTACCATCCAACTAACATAACACTTTCACGAAATACGATACCCCAAAAATATCCCAAGACATCACTAGTGGCATCTTCAGTCCCTTATGCCTGATATATCATATGATTATGTTCTCAACATAATCGTCCGGGCTGAAATGGTGATGGTGGATAAATTTTCCTTAAACACTCATGAAATCTCATCTTGGCTTAATTGCTTTCCTAACGTGTTCTCGCTGAACCGTATACATCATGGCTCTTGAGAATCACATTAAAGTAGCATCATTAAGCTTTGACTTAATATCATAGCTTTAAGTCAAAGGGTCATCGTCCATAGGGTCACACAGTGACAAGTGAAAGGGAATTCAATTGTCACCCCCACATATGGGTCGTCTTACTAGCACACACAGTATGAGATGTCTGTCATGGCACAGCTCCCACTTAGCTGGGTTCGTCACTCTTTATGCCATGCGAATCGTCAGTCTAGATTTTCACTCAAAAATCTAACCTGAGCCACTAGATCAACATACTGAATGTTGGTCTTGACACTCAAGATTCGGCTTTTAAGGCTTCAATATGAAAACTTATTTCATACTCGACTCCCTTGAGTCTCATCTTAGTCTTACTAAGGCGACTACTTCTCATTCATACACTTCTAGTATGAGTTATCGATATTGCACACCTAGTGCCAATATGATCACGTCTCATCCTGCTTGCTACTCAGGCGTCAGGGCGATTGCTTGTGTGACTAGGCCAATCAGAAGCCTGTGACATTTCAATATGCCTAACGTACAACAATGAGCATCACGCTCATAGAAGAAAACATGTCCATCATGTAACAGAACATGTCTAGATGCCAAACCTTATGAAATCCAAGACTCAACCAATGAGTTTTAGACACATCACTAGGAATGGGTTTAGTTAAGTGAACATAATCACCTTATTAGTCTATATATATATACTCAATGGCAATGCTTTTTTGTCTCTATGGTACAAGATACACAATCTACCTCCATAGCTGACATTGTTGTGCAGCTATGCTTCTTTGCCGCACCATAACATGGCTCTCCCACTCAGGGTGAAGACATGTCCTGAGGTTAACTTAGACTTATCCGAGTTACTACCCCAATCAAAATTTGAGCATCATCTCAATTTGAGGTTTGTTCCTTGATAGCAAAACGCTGAGTTATCAATGCCACGAAGTTAGCAGTTGATTCTCCTGATGACTTGTCAATCAGGAAGCCTTGGGTTACTTTGATAACGACTTATCAAACTATCCGCAAAGCAATATCAGGTCATGTACATAACATGACTTTAATTAAGCTTACTATGATACTAGGGTTAAGGACATCTATCTCTATTTTTGTCATTTGTTTTAGAACATTGAGCAAGACTCAGGGCTGGACCCTTCTCAATTGGAGTATCTATGGGGTAGGAATTATAGACCCAAAAGTTGTTCCAAGCCACTTTAACGCATGCTTCTTGGGACAGTTTTGGATTATTTCCACTCCTAGGACATACCTAGCTTCACCTGTGTCCTTTGTCTCAAAGACATGGGATAACTACCTTTTAGTAGCTTGGATCATTTTCAAGTTGTTCCCTAGTTATTAGTTAATAGTATGTTATCAACATAAGGAACGTAATCCCCATGTTGATCTTTCAACATACACAATGGTCACATGTGGACCTTTTAAGATGACACACATTGTCTTCTTATCCCTTTGATACAAAATCAATGGGTTGGTCCATATAAATCTCTTTCTCAAGGTCACCATTGGGAAAGACAACCTTTACGTCCATTCCGAACAACTCGAAGTCCGAATGGGCAACCAGGGCTAGGGATATCTGGGCCTGAACTTATTAATTGAACTATCCACCTGTTGTTTTATCTTGAAGACTTACATCGGGGTGGAGTTTCAATGAGTTCTTAAACCCTGTCGGTGAGTCCATCTCATCCCTTATTGCATTCAATCACTCTTTGTAATTTGGTGAACCAACCGTCTCTTGACAGGAGGTAGATCACTCAATTCCCAAGGGATGTGCATAGGAATATTTCCTCTTCGATTTGAAAATATCGTCGAGAAATTTATCCATGCTCAATTCTTGGGATCCTGGGACCTTCATTATTTGTCTGCCTATGTGGAAAATCCCTCCCCCTTTTCTCTAAGAGGTATGGGACCAAGGGTTTCTCCCCCTTTCTCTAAGAGGTATGGAACCCTGATTAGGGAAAGAAGATTACTCCCACTATCCATTGGAGGTGGGATCCTGAACGTGAGGACTAACTACATGTTCAGGAATGACTCTCCTCAACATTTGGAGATTGAAGACGAATCTCATTCTCCTTAACAGACAAACCTTCACCATTCCTATCAAATGAGGAAGGTGTGGTGTACCACCCTCGGTGCCTTAGTGAGAATTCAAATCCTCCCCCTCACCGAGAGGTGGTTGAAGGTCTTATTGTAACGTATACAAATTGAGGCTCTTTTAAATTTCACCGAATGCTAAGAAACTCATCCTTAAGAAAATCAACATTGCGGGATTTTGTTTCACAAAGAAAATATTCATGATCTCAATTGGTTCGAAGAGTTTTAATATTTCGTCCCAATTGAATCCTACTACCGTTATAAAATATATGATCACATCAAGTACTTAATATCGGTGAGATAGTAGGTACATATACCTATATCATGGATGCATATGGCTCTATGATGTGCTTTCATATTCATGGACCCGCAAATGTCTAAAGTGAACGAGCGCTAAGGGATTTGATGCCCTTGAAACCTTACAAAAGGGTTTTCTATTGCTTTACTAGCTAGACATAACTCACATTTTGCACTTTAAGCCTAGTAAGTTGGTCTTAAAAGGCCATCTTTAGCTAGTTATCTCTATCTTGACCCTTATGGTCAGAATGAGCACGTCTAAGACAGATTCAAAAATGAGACAAGGATGAAAAATGCTCTATTTCGTCCATTGAAAACACCTTTCAATGTGATATGGCCAAACAAATCGCCATGTCATGTGATGCCCAAGACATCTAGACAAAAATTAAAGAAAACTAAACTTAGGGACAGAACACATAAGGAAGCATCGCACCCCAGGTGCATAAAGAGTATTTGGGAAAAGACAACGTAGTCCCTTCAAGGGGCCTCGAATGATTCGTCTTTAATTCAAGGACACCTTTCATCGTTGTTATCTAAAATGACAATTTGTGAATCCACCAGGTAGTAGTGAAAATTCACAAAGATCAATTCAATCCCGAACTATGTACTTTATTTCTCCCATATCTACAATCCACTAAGGATCATAGTTAGCAACAAATGTTTGGGAGCGCACACATTATCCAGGAGGGGCTGTGGAAGGAAGTACCTTAATCGACTTAGGACAATCCTAAGTATAAGATGTCTAATTTCCACAATCATAGTACTCACACGTGCTATATGCTTCTCTTTATTTCCTTATCCTTTTTCCCTTTTGCAATACCAATCTTAGGTCCATAATCTTTTGAGGGAATGGATCCCGACGAACCTGATGTTAAGCTAATCCCACGCGTACTCAACAGTGGGATGACTTTTAATTCCCCCGCTAGATCGACATTGATGCAATACGACAAAGTATGATATCTTGGTCGATCTATTTTCGAACCACTTTTGGTATGGTTTTAAGTTTTCTAAATACTGTTCACTAACAGTACCATCTTTGCCATCCTATGAGACCTAGAACCTAATGAGTGTCCTAACATTTCACGTTCATTTAGAAGAAACTGAATCTTCTAATTTTATGTATCATAGTCAGCGCTTATCAAGTTTTCTTATTGGTAAACAAATTACCAACCTTATTTTTAATTGTCATAGCTAAGGGTATATACTCTGTAAAAGTGGACATTAGGCGTATTTTTAAATAAATAAATTATCAAAAAACTCCATTATCCATGTCGTATGATCGAAAACTTCGCTAAGCTCATAATCATCTCATGCAAACATGAATTAGAAGTTTTTTATAACTTATTTGTCACAATTTTCCATAAAACAGGATTTATGGAGAACATTATGGTTAAACTAATTAACGTTTTTAGAAATATCACAAAGATATCTAACTTTATGTAAATCAAATTTACATTAAGTTATCTCATTATATAACTACTAATATGTCATCTAGAACTTTATAAATGACATAGTAAACGTGAAATTCAGATTATTATATAAAACGCATCTATATAATAAAATGAATCTATATTGCCAAACATATTCGAATAATAACATGTTACAAAAGAATTTCATAAAATGCCCAAATAGCAATATATAAAACACATTTATATATAATTATATGAAACTTATTCAAATGTAAATCGCAAAAATATAAACACATTTATAATATTACGAATTTAAATTTCATGAAACTAATTCATAAAATACCGCTAAGTTACATAATTAGCAGGTAACATGAAAACGAATCCATATCCATTAATTTGGGCAAGGAGCAAGTGCTAAAACAATTTAGCAAAGTTTACTACAACCTATGTAGTTCGTATATATAATACGCATTTATATAATACTACTAATTGGTGGCTGACATGAAACTTATTCATGCATCGAATGCAACATACTTTGTAACATAAAATATATTCAAATATTAATTGCAATTAATCATACATAGAACAGATTTATATGATATTAAAAGTTTGGATGAAACGAATTCATGGTAAGGCTTGCAAATTATATAAAACGTATTCATATAATATTGCAAATTTAAAATTTATGAAACAAATTCACAAAATAAGATCAAATATCTTATATATCCAAATAATAGCATGAAGTAGCCACAAGAATGATCGAACATTTAACTAATTCATAATTGCTCATATTTTTACATGAAGTTGCTAAATCATGAAACATAGTCATGTAACTAAGTATCATATACAAAACATATTTATATAATATAACTTATGAAACATATTCATTTATCGACTAAGGGGATCCTAACATCACATAGATGTTTAGCAAATTCAAGTAAAACAAATTTACTTCATACATACTAATTTCATATATGAAACAAATTCATATAACTTCAACCCAAGGAATCGATAACAAGTTACTTGGTCAGGCAAATGTCAAGTTGATGCATATATAAAACGAATTTACATATGGCTTTAAACATATTAATGTTTTTATAATGAAATCATGCACCCAGAATTAAAATTAATTCGAAACCTTAATTCAACAAATGAATTAACTGCATGAATCTTTATCAACTTGAATATCATTATTATTCAATTAAAAATCATGCCATGATTAATGATAATAATTAAACAATAATGATTGAAAAATAATTCGATCCAAAACAGTCAAAAATAACCCGACCCATATCGTTGAAATATGACAAGAAGTGAACCGGCCCAAAAGGAAAAACGGTTCAAAAAACAAAAAATTGGGCCAAAAAACAAGCGGGCCACTAACCGGGCCTCCATTGCCTCTTTTGGGCCGTTCTTATTTCTGGCCCAAAAGAAAACCGGTCCAAACCGGTCTAACGAACCGGGGGGGTTTATGGGTGAATTACTTCACTAACCCCTTCCCCCCATTCCTTTTCGCCCCCAAACCCTAACTCGCGCTTTCTCTCTCTTCGGTATCCCTCTACCTGAATTCTCTCTCCACTCTCTTCGACTTCTCTACCCATTTGACCCCCGAAGAGGAACCCTCTCCCTTTCTCCTCTCAGCCTTCCTTTCAATGCTAAGGCCAAGAAATGGAGCACCGAGCTCGCTTCTTGGGCTTTTGGCGTTGAGACCATGACAGCCACCGTCACTGTGGAGGTTCTGCCGTTTGGTCGTGTCGCTGCCGAGATGTGGAGCACAAAGCTCCACCGACACTCGACCTTCTCTGGCCCCTTTTTATGGTTGTTTTGCGACTTTTCCTCACGGCTCTCCACCTCAACGTTGACGGTGACCCTGGCTGAAAAGCCCAAATGAGGAAAGTACCCCCATTCGTCGCCGATGGCCCATAATCAACCCACCAACGTGTAGATCGGCTGCAACCAAGCTAGAAAGTAGTAGGTGTGCACCGAACGCGCCTCTGTCGTGGTGGCGCGTGACTCACACGCGCCGCCAATCTGGTGGATTTCGCGGTTTCTTCACCGGATTTGGGCAGATCGGCGATCAAGGATGCGGTTGGAGCAAGAAAGAGAGCCAAAAGCTCCTTCGTTGGCGGCGCGTGACTCACACGCGCCACCCTTCCACGGCGGTTCTGATGGGTATGGTCTAGATCTGAGCCTCTTCTAGTTCCCCCATCCCTATTTTGATTTTCGTGTTGAGTGAGGTCAAAATTCAGGCAGGGGGATTTTTAGGGTTAGGGTTTTGGTATTCTGTCTCTCAATTTAATCAGTCACAGGCGTGTATTATGAACATACCAAAAAAAAAAAAAAATAAATAAAAATTCATGCGAGGGACACTGATTAGTTGATGGACTAATTTAGGGTTAGGGATTATGCCTACTGATTTCGTAATTTGCACGCAGCATGTATCATGGTAGCATAATACCTTAGCATTGATTTGATCAAAACTGGTGTATCAAAAACAAATAGAAACACACTTGTATCTCATGGCTGAAATGAAAAAAACATGCTTTTCTGGACGGTCATGACCTAATCATGAAAATTAGGTTTTTAAATGCTTACTGATTTCGTAATTTCAGTTTTGCCCAGTTTGTATAGTAGTCATGACTTAATCACCCAAAGCATCAAACTTTATTGCAGATTAGTACTTAATAACAGCTAATCGGGTCTGTTATTTGAATTTTGACTAAAAACATGTTTGCATTGAACGAATTACTCAGAAAGATTCAGCCTTTAATCATGGAAGCATGCTGGCAGAATATTAGGGTTGCATAATTACGAAAATTAAGCAATTAAACGTATAAACTAGCATGCTTTCAATAACTCAGTTTTAGCAAATATATCAACCTATCAATCGGGACTAATCCGAACAATTTAGGCTCTGATACCACTATAGGAAATAAATACAGGACTAACCTGAATGCGGAAGTATACTGTTGGTGATAGTCCACAATAATAAGAATACCAGTTCTTCAGTAATAATAGAAATCCCAGCGGCTACTAGAGTCGCCTTATAACGTCCATGTCCTAAACCCGAATGCCGACAAGGATGGTAGGATAACCATGAGGAGAGAGAGAGGGGAGTGTTCTATCACTTACCCTTGAGGCTAACCCCCTAAAACCCCTTTATATAGGTTAGGGGGTAGCTAGGGTTGTCGCCCTAGGCGACTTAAGTGGCCGTCGGGCCTAATCTAATTAGGCCCGTCCAACACTAATGAATCTCACAATAATACTGATAAATTTTAAACAATAATGACAAATTTTCTAAAATATGCACATGCTTGTTAACATTCATCATCTTCTTTACATATGCATCAATCAATCTCCTAGAAACTTGCAATGACTTTCATTGCTTAGTCCTATGCATAAATTCCCGAGCAATTACTAAACATTGATCTAGAATAGTAAGGATATTCATCACTAAAATGTATTCATTCATCAACAAAATCCATATTCAGTGTAAATAGTCCAAATATATAAACACAAATAAATATTTATCAGTAGTATCATAATATATACCCACATATCAATTACCCAAAAATCTAAAGCAAAATGTCTACACATACATGTTTTTCGCTCAACTTTTTTTCTTTTAAGTGAGTGAAAGTATTGACAATAACAGGATTGATGAATCATCCCTAAAACAGTTACATGCTAAAAGGCTCCTTTAGGGCACACTAAACCATGATATTCAACAATCAATCATAAACAATCAGCATCAATAATCAACTTTTGACTCAGACGATGCCTCCAATTTGTTCTTAAGAAACAATCATTACACACCAAACTGTGATGTCCAGCGTCTCTGACAACCGTAATTAACGACCATCTTCTTCGATACATTGCGACTTTGCGAGCAACGTCACCGCTGCCCATGGTTAAGAAAATCGGACCGAGCCAGTCGGTTGGCCTGAGAACCGATCAGGTCAACGGGCCGAAAATTAAAATAAACCGTTTTAACATTCAAACCGGGAAAAACCGGTCAAATCCGATTGGACCGGCTTTTCCCAGATTATTTAAAAAGCTTTATTTTTTGTGGGCCTAAAAAAATTCGCAGCCCAAACCAAAGCCCTCGACCCTCTTTCTCTCAAGCGATTCCAACCCTAGCTCGGCACCCTCTTTCGCTCGGCACCTCAACTGCTCTCCGTTGTCGCCTGCGGTCGCCGACCGGTGTGTACGGTCAAGGTCTGACGCCTCCGAAGGTAAGCCGCCACTGTCCTCATCTTTCTCGTTAAACTCTCAAACTCTCTTTCTCTCAGTTTCAGGCTCGAGTATAGTGTTGGATTGGGCGGCTCTGTGGCTGGGCAGTGGGTAGTCAACAGCGGGCAGAACCACGGCTCTGGGCCAGGGGCGGAGCCAGAATTCAAAGAAAGGGGTGTCGGGATTAATATTACATATAATATAAACTTTAGTAAATCATTAAATTCACTAATAAACAAACGATAACCAATACACTTATTCAACACAAATTTAATAAAAATTAGTAAATTAAACATATACAAGCAAGCAATAACAAAAAAATTAGTCTAACTTTAAATCTTCAACCAAGAAGACAATTGGGTAAAAATTTTCATTTTTCAATTCATGAATCATGAGTAAAATTCTTCCCCTTGCAAAAATAACAACAACTAAAAATCTGTCACAGTCATGTTGTTTCTGGGATTTCATGACATGTTCATATATCATTTTTGATCAGGGACATGTTCATATATCATACTGTCAACAACAAAATAAAACAACCTGGAGGTCAGTATTGGCACTACAGTTCTATAAAACTCAGATGAATGAGATTTGAGTGGTTGTATTGCAATACTCAGCAAAAACACGAGTTAAAAGGGCAACATGTATCCATTTTGCTCTCAGTCTTCACTGGCTATTGACTGTAATTATAAGCTGGGAATAAAAAGCTCCCAAACAATTCAACAATCATACATGAATAAACCCTCGAACTAGGTGAATCTAACTAAAATCAGTAAAATAAACACAATTATTTACAAACTAACAAAATTAGGAACAAAAATTAGGGATTTCTTGAATTCATTCACCTCAGAACTGAAATTAGGAGAAGGAGAAGAGGAGGCTGCTGAAGTTTGGTGCTTGCGTCAGGCGTGCTGTGGTGGCCGACTAGCTGTGGTCGGCCGGATTCCGGCGTGGGCTGTGGGCAAACGGCAAACGGCAAACCGGCAAGGTGAAGGCGTGGGCTACTGAAGGGTAATGGGGTTTTGGGGCTTTGGGTTGAGAAGAGAGGAGGCAACGTGAAGGTCAGAACTCAGAAGGTGAAGGCCGAAATGAAGCAGCGCTGCCTATTGAACTGCAGCAGATTCAAAAAAAAAAAAAAAACAAATCGCTCAAAAGGAGATTTGAACTCATGACCAACCGTGCAAACATCCCACAGCAAAGACCACCCAAACCATCCAGCCACTGCTTCTTTCCTACCACATAAATACATGAAATAATATATATAACGTTTTTGCTTTTTGTCAGAATGTCTATATTTAATTTTTTTTCCCCCAAAAACCTGGGGTGTCAATTGACCACCCTTGCACCAATGTAGCTCCGCCCCTGCTCTGGGCAATGGGTACTGGGGCGTTGAACAGAAGAACCGAGTGCTTGATTTATTTCATTGTTAATTTTGATTAATTGGTAACTTTGCTTCACTTTGGATTAACTTTGATTAATAATTTAGATTGAAATTTCAATTAACTTTGATTGATAACTTTGCTTGCTTCAATTGGTTGGTTGTAAATTGTAAGCTTGAAATTTCAATTGACTTTGCTTGGTTCAATTGGTTGGTTGTAACTTGTAAGCATGTAAATTAACTTTACTTGCTTCACTTGATTGGTAAATTTGGTTGCTTGACTAATTGTTAATTTAGATTAAGTTTGAAATTTCAATTAACTTTGTTTGCTTGAGTTGGTTGGTTCATGTTTGAACTTCGCTTCACTTTAGAATGATGTTGTGAAATTTGAAAAAAAAAATTATAACAAATATATGTAAAAAAAATTTCCAAGTTCACCGGGTTGTGCCGGTCTACCCCGGTTTCATGGTAAACCAGGTCAACCGGTCCAACTCCGGTCCAACCGATTGAACCATCAACCCCGGTCGGTTCTCTTGACATTACCGCTGCCCAGACCTTAATTAGCAATGATGATGACTGATGACCTTTAATTGGAGATCATCGAGGGCGACACTGCCGTAGTATATTTGAATCAAAATTATGTGTAAATCAAATAAATGAAGCACATCCATCGTTAAAAATGACAATTGAAGAATAAATTGGAATAAATCAGTAGAGAGATAGAGAATGACTGTTAAGTCAGAAATCATACATTGTTTTAATAATTATTTTGATTATATTATGTATATTATTTCGTCTAATTTACTTTATTTTATATATTTTTCAGGTTAAGTGTTAATAAAATAAAGAGAAGAAGAGAAGATGTCGAGGTTCGGATTTTATAAGCAAATTTGTCAAGTCGGTTAAAAAAAATAATGAATTATGAAAAATAATATTTTCATAAGGATTTATTTGGGCTTGGATTACTACTCCTAATTGAAAAAAAATTAGAAGAATTGGAAAAGAAGGAGTACAAAGAAGAAAACCCTAATAAAATATTATTATAAAAAGAAAACCAATATTCACGCCTAATCCCTCTAAGCTCTTTCAGGACAACCCTCAAGAATATAATCAGCCTCCTTCACAATCATCAGTATCTCCATCAAACCCCGCAACCTTCAACCTCATCACCGATCATCATCACCATCAAAAGCCAAAGTAGTTTTCTATTATTTATTTTTATTTTTATTTTATTTGCGTTTAGTTTTTTTATTAAACATGAAAACTTTGGTTAATTGTTGTGACTTTATTCTTAATATGAGTGAGTAATTTTCTTGTACTTAGTATAATCTATTTGAGACCATGCTAAATTAATTATTTTGAAACAAATTTTATACTTTATCGTCTAGTTGATTTTTATTCATGATTCTATAATAATTAGTATTTGTCCTTTATGATATTTGCGTTAGATTAATTAGAATGCATGCTAATTAGTTTAATACGAATTCATATGATAGTTTAAAAGGTTTTAATATGTAAAAGTTATAATCTTTTAGGCATTAGTATCACCCTAATTAATCACGGATGGCTCAAACCCATCTCTTTTAATTGGATAATCGTTATAGAACTTTGTTAAATCAATTTGCTTGTTAAATTGGTTACAAGGCATTAGATGATGTTTTTCTAATACTTACTGCTCTAGTTTGATTAAATTCTTGAGCTGGTGTTAGGATTATCAAAACTAGTAGGGTTTATATTATGGATGGACCTAAATAAACTATAATATAAGGAAAAATGGGGAAGAACCGCTGGTGGGTGTCTTCTACATTAATCTAACTCATGGATAAATCGATTTGTGTGTTGATGATAAATATTAATTTGCACGGTGCATATAGATTATGCTGAGTATTTTTCATAAAATTGGTTTCTTTGATAATTATTTCTTACTTTTTAGTTAATTTCTCTAGTTAGTAAATTTTTATTCTTCAATTTATAAGTTCTAATATAAATTTCATCCCCCCCTCCCCAAAAGAGTAGTCTTTTAGGAGTGTTTTGGTAATGTTAGATCAGTTAGATTTTGGTTTTTAGTGTGGTTATAATTTTCATATTTAAATTCAATTTTGTTTTGCCATTTATTTACCGGTTTGTTAGAAATTAGGTTTAAAATAGCTCCTTTTGTGGTTTTTCATATTTTAGTCCATTTTAGGGTTTATACAGGATTCTATTCTGCCTCCATCTAATTTTGGAATTTTCGGAAATTATGTGATAATTTTTCAGAATTATTTTGTGAATTGGATATGTGCAGGTTTTTATTTTAATAAATCTGAAAATTAATTTTTTAATTTTTATTTTATGTTTTTAGGGTTTTGTTAAGTCCAAAACATTATATCCTAAAATCTGGGCAATTTTGTTATTTATTTTCGTATTTATATTAGTGCAGTTTATTCTTTCTCTAATTTCATATTTTATTTTCTGTTTTAGTTTTCTATGATTAATTTTCTGTTTTATTTTTTGGAATTTAATTACATATAATTTAGGAGTTATAAATTTACAAACTTGAAGAATATTAATTTGGATTACTTTCTGTAGTTTTTAATATTAATTTTCTGCTTGTTATTTTCTGTTTTAATTTTCAATCTAATATTGTGTTATTATTCCTGTTTTTATTTTTCAGATTATTTAGGATGGCTATTTACTGTTTTATTTTCAGAATTAAATTTAGAATATTTAGGAGCAATATTAAGTATTTTTCTAGATTTTTACTTATTAAATTTGATTTATTTTAGTAATACAAAGAGAAGTTATAATAAATTAGAGTAGTAAAATCATTTAGAATTAAACTAGCTTATTATCACAATCTTTCCTCGTGATCCCTACTTCTCTGTGCTATAAATATTATTTATAAATCAAAGTAGTGGTTTAATTTGTAACTCTATGACAAGCTTTACAACGAGAAACAGATCGAGTCCGATGGAGAGAGAATGATGTGACGCAAAAAGGAGTAAAATTAGAGCTAGGCAATAGGTCTGGTAGGGTCAGGTTCATGTTCGTGTCGAATTTAATTGGCTTGAGAATTCCTCAACCTGAACCTAACTCAATTATTAAACGACTTGAAAAATCTTGCTTGTACCTATTTAATTTTTAAATGAGTTGACCAACTTTCCCGTTTAAGATAAATAAACCAAGTTCAGTCGTCTAATTACCTATTTACATATTTAACATTTTCAATTGATACATAATTAGATAGCGTTAAAAATTAAGTTTACATATCACATTAAACAATTACTCTCTAAAACTCTCCCAATTCATCATAATTCACATTTTAAAAAAATTTGTATTACTTAATTATCTAATAAAAAGGTCAATGGATGAATGACAAATGGAAAATGAGTTGACTTATTTAACCCATTTAATTAAACGGGCTAAATAGATACTTTTTCGAATCAAGAATCTCAACATGAATCTAACTCATTTAATTAAATGGGTTGAACGTGTCGACCCATTTAATTAAACGGGTAGAAAATTTATATACAAACCCACTTAACCTTGTGTCGGTTTCAAATCGGTAATTGTGTTGGGTCAACTTTTCTTAACTTTTAACGAAACTAGTTTTTTATCCTTGCGTTGCACGATGACTATCACTTCTCAGCTGATAAGTATCATTATCTTGTTGTATTTGTTGTTAGTGGTGCTATAACATACTAAGTTCTATGGACTTGATGATAGCACTTTTTTCATGACTTTATTTCATATGAAGTCACCTGAATTATATGTACTTGAATGTTTTATGTACAGTCTATCTTTTTTATTCTCGTTAGTCAAGAAGTTTAATATTTTTTTTGTTTTAAGATATTATGTGGTTTGATGCTGCGTGATTTTTTTAAAGTTTAAAATGATTTTATGAAATAACCATATTGACGGTGGGAGCAAATGAGCAAAGGAAAACCATAGTATTTTCAGTAATTTAATATTATTTTTCTTAAACTTGGACTTTATTTTTAAAAATACCTCATATGGTAATGTGAAATGTAACGTGTGAAAAGTAATTATGATATAAAATGTTCAATAACATATCAGATTTATCATCTTCGTTGTCTATTAGTCGCCAACTTCCGTTCTCAGATTAAATAAACTACAAAAGTAACATATATTATACTAAGCTAGTGTTTGGTTAGAAGGAAATTGGTTTTCCCAAAAAATCATTTTCTATGAAAAATATTTTTCCTATAAAAATTGATTTCATGTCACATTTTCCGTTGTTTGGTATAAAGTAGATCATTTTTCATGAAAAAGATGAAAACATCAACTGAGTTATTTCAATGGTAAAAAATATTAACTAAATGGTTATCATTGAGATAAATGTTGACCAAATGAAAGAATCTTGAGCTTAAAATTCATATTTGAGTTTTTTTCAATACTTTCTCTCGGATAATCAAGTTTCAATCTAAATCATTTAATTATTTTAGTGATAAAAAAATCAGCTAAATTGTTGAAGTGGCGAAAAATGTCGATCGATAGAATTGTCGTGGCAGATAAAAATGTTGCCAAGATGAAGAAATATTACGCTCAAAATCTGGATTTGATCCTATTTTAATATTTCCTATCCAATAATCAAGTATCAATCCAAACTGTTGAAATTGTTCTAGTGGTAAAAAATATTGACTGCACTGTTTAAGGGGCAAAAAAATATCAATTGAATTGCCGTTGTGGAAAAAAAATATTGACTAAATAAAAGAATATTAAGCTCAAAATATGAATTTGAGCCTATTTTAATATTTTCTTTTTGATAATAAAGTTTCGATCCAAACCGTTGAAACTGTTTTACTAGCGAGTTGACTGAATTGTTTTATTGGCAAAAAATGTCGATCAAGATGTCGTGGTGGGGATGAATGTCGATCAAATAGAAGAAATTTGAGTTAAAAATTTAGATTTGAGCTTATTTTAATCTTTCTCATCGGATAGTTAAGTTTTGATCCAAATTGTTGAAATCGAATTTTGCACTTAAATTTCAGTGGACCATATCATCAAAGAGTTGAAGGAAAAAAATCAACTTTCTATCTTCTCAAAAAGAAAATTATTTTCCTCTATTGGGGGAAAATCATTTTTGATGGAAAATAGTTTTTCATCCTTCATACCAAACAACGGAAAACTGAAAAACTATTTTTCAGAAAAATTATTTTTCCCCAAACCAAACACTACGTAAGTTAGGTTTTGATTTTTCATTTGTTCCTAACTACTTGTCATCAATGATGTGTTGTTAAATGTATGTTATGATTTTTTACATGTTTATACATTTATTAAAAATGTAAGATAATATTTTTGTATTGATTTTTACTTACCTACAGAGAGGTATTTCAATTGTGGACTTCTTCTATATCTCATCTGTCTGGAATTGTCTGCACAATATTAGAGGAATTTATTCATTGTTGTTATTTTAATCTTTGATTACATTTAATTCTAAGAATCATAATGTATCATGGTCTTTACATAATTAGAACTAATATTTTGTAGGAGTTTACTAACACTAAAAGATGTATTGTGCCAATTTATTTATTTTTCGTTAGGGTAATTTGTAGTAGTGAAGTTATTTTGAGTGCATATATACCATTGGTAAGTTGTTAAACACTTCTTTGTAGACAATGTTTCTTGTGCGTTCTTCATAGTGTTCATTGTCATGTTTAATGATAAACTTCAAATCCTCTGGTGATCGAAGTCACCCGTAATACTGCACTTCAGTTGTCCATGACTTAATATTAATTTGGAAGGTAAATTCCTATATATTTCAATTATTGTCCTTGACTTTTATTTATAGACATTGCATAGCAAATATGAATAGTAAATTGCCTTCCTTTTAATACAAATGACCACTTTGCCTTAGATGACTGCAAAACAATTGTAAGGATTGTAACTTTCATGCTAAAGTTGATTGAAAAAGGAATAAAATTCTTTCGTTTTAGCCAACCAACCCTTGTTAGGACTCATTTTGTATCTTTCCACAACTAAGAATTATATGGCGACACAAATTTTCTTTTTGATCAAATTAAAATAATGACACAAACTTCGATGAGATACTACAAAATTAAGTCCCTATTTATACTAATTGTAAATTAAGATAAACTCTAGAGTAGAATGAGTAGTTGTTGGGATAATGAGGTAATTAATTTCAGAAAATAATATATAATATAAACTAAAGGTGAGCATTAAAATGAAACAATGAGGTAATTTAGTAAAGGTTATACAATATTAAAGATGGACATTCAAATGAAATAATAAGGTAATTTACCAAAAAGAATAAATTAGGAAAAGATCAGTTAGCACATGTGAGACCATGTGTCAAATTCATAGGGTTATGCATGCCAATTCAAACTAATAATTATCACAAAAGTTTTGTTCTTTTTCAATAGAGATTCCTATTGGTTTAATTGTATTTATTATGCATGCACTTACTTTATATGTCCATTGCAAATTATTTCAATAATTTAACGGCACCTTTAATATTATTTAAGAATAATGATAGTCCTTCCTATTCTTTGACGCATGATTTGAATAAAAATAAAATTTGGTTAATTATTCTCGTGATCAACAAAGGATGAAAAAATTATTGACAGTAGTAACAAAAAGATAGATAAGTCTTTGATCTTAATCTTATCTCTTTGGTGTATAATTATTTATAAAAAAAACCAACAAAGAAAAATGAAAAAAAAAATTTTAACAGAAGAAAGAGAGATTAGTAGTAGATGAAGAAATTTTACTACAATTTGAATTTAGGGAAACTTTTAATGTTCTTTTTTTTGGGGGGGGGGGGGGAGGAAAGGGAAGTACTACTAATTTATGAAATTAATTATGCTCTATTGTGGGAATGTAGACGAACTACTCTTATATATTAATTTACCTATTAAATTTGAATTTAATTTTGCTAAAAGAACTAATTATACTATGTGATTTTTGGGTGCAAAATATAATCTCAAGTAAAACATAAATGGAATAAATCTTGAAACTTTTTTTCAATATCATGAATGTAAATTACAAATGTGAAAAGAAACTAAGTATTGTACCAACTTAAAGTAGTTGTAAGAAAAATCCACAATCACATTAAAGTCATACTGTATTTCATATTAACTAAATCCAATTATGTGACATGCTTAAGTAATCAAGCTTTACAATATGCGAAATAAGTGGCCCAATAAGCATTCAAGTGTAAACTCATGATATATTCAGTCAAAAATAAATATATAAAAATAAATATATTTAGATTTAGATGTCCACTATATACTTACCTCAAGAACAATGTCAAACACACTTCAATTTTTTTTTTTGGGTAACATCTAAATCATTTCTTTGGTCTATATTTAAATTTTTAAAGACAAAATCCAATTACTAATTAGTTATAACATATGAGAAAAGTTAACATTAAATTTAATTAAAATTGCATTGATAACCTACATCTATATTAATTACATGATAGAAGTCTTTTATGTTGCTATCCTACATGGTATTCATATCCCATGTGGCACCCTAGATGACATTCTATGTGACATTCCACATGTCGCTCATACATGAGTTCAATCCAACTTTTAATATATATATATATATATATATATATATATATATATATATATATATATATATGATCACACAACACAACTATTCTACAAGTCTTTAATAAAATAATCATCAAACATTAGTTCTAAGAAACTACTATGACTCAATTATAACAATGAAATGCCAATTAAGCCTTGATTTAATGGTTAAGATAGAGATTTCGATATATAATTATCTTGTTCGATTACCCTTCTCTCCTCATACTGCGTTGTCCATTGTGCTCATCTGGAATCCTTGAGAAAGGGGATAGGATGGAATGAGTAGAACAATAACTCTATGAGCCTTCGACAAGAAAGAAGTACTTTGAATTTGTTTGATCACTTTGGCAAAAACTAATTGACATAGAATTATGGTTTGGGCTATGATAGATGTCTTATAATAAGTTGGTTTTTTCTTTGACCTAAATTATTAATATGTTATAAGATTTAAAATGATCAAATTTTCAATAGTTACAATTAATTACCAATTGCAAAACTTCAGTATTTGTGGACTACGCTGACAAGTACAAATAACGCCTTAATCGATCAGATCAACCGTAGTACAAAGATGTATTACACACATAATTTTATTGCAGTGAAAATTATGGATAGAAATGTCACTTATATTATTTGTAATTGGTAACACCCTTTTGCTATTCAATAAACCATTTTTTGTTCCATTTAGTACATGATAATATAATTCTTAAATCAAGACAGGACACATAATAAGTATCTTTTTGTAGGGCATTTATCGTTTTACTAATGACTTAAGCTTTAAACATGGCTTCACCTTTTTTTCGATAATTAGATAAGCAAATGCCATTAAAATCTAAAGTTTGAATATAAAACTTCAAGAGGAAACATGATAAATTGAAACAAAAAGCTATCAGAAATACCAAATAAACACATGGTATTCTAGTGATGGCTAGCCAGCTCTGAATATAGCAAGCTGATAACTGCAGCTTCACATGTAGATATTAAATAATAACTATATCAACACAGGTGTGTTCAAGTGATTTAACATTTATTTTCCTTAAGTAATATCTAGTACAAGTCTTGTAGATCAACAAAATATATGATGTAATAGTTCTAACTCTTTATATGCCAATACTAACTTGACTCGAATAATAGATGCCCGCAGATGCAGAAACTAAATGGCAACTACATATTTTAGAGCTATATCTCGGGAATTTGATAACTCTGAAATGCATGATTACATTTACGGTCCACCTCTGTCTTTGATCAAACCTTTCCATAACTCGATTAATAGAGGTCTTTGCAGTTTACACAAAAGCCAATATTCGGACGTAGGAACAGAAACAACCAAGGAAAAAAAAATGAAATAAAAATCGGCTCAAATGATGTGCTGGCAATGTATGATGCAATGGACGCCAAATTATTATATACATTTGAGAGTACATACTCTCACATCTTATTTATATACCTTTTTAGTGGTGTATTTGCCATATGATTCATTTTTAATATGTATTTGCTAGTATGCCCAGTGAATTACGTACTTCTAAAAGTATGATATAAACTTTGACAATGTATTAGAATATATATTTTGTCTTGAGTACTTAACCGCCTCATCAGCCAAATCACACATATACTTACACGAGTTTTGAAGCAAGGACATCTCACAAAATTGAATGATGTGATGGTCACATAAATTAAAGAATTGTCTGAAACAATCACTATATATTTATCTAAAGTATTATATATATATATA
>JACYFF010031957.1:117566353-117577679 GCA_017589665.1 Selenicereus undatus | reverse complement strand
AGAGAGAGAGTATGAGCGAGAGTAAGGTTCTTACATCCCAAGTCATGGTCAAGTTTGGCATCACCTAATGGGGAAAGGGTCACACAATGGAGATTGGCGAGTGATATTAGTTACAGTTATTTTAAAGCCTATATTATATACTCGAGAGTATATACTTTCGAAAGTCACATAAACAAAATACATGTTAATAACCACTAATATGACAAATACACGTTGAAAAATGTATACATATGTGGCAATAGGAGTACATACTCTCAGGTGTATGTAATATTTTGCCCAGTTATTCTTAAGTAAGGTTCATCCACTGATGATTTGATTTCAAATATTTTGTTCATTTGACACATTTAAACCATACCGAGTGATCAATCTTTCTTATTTTAAGTGATAAATTTTTTACTTTTATTTTCTCTAACAAACTTTTTTTTTTTTTTTTTGGATAGACAGAATTTATATATACATACAACTTGGGAAAATTGAACCGTAATTGTTGTTATAGAAGTCATGCATCCTACTAATAGACTACCTACAAAAGGTCTTAAGCTATGCATCCTTTTGTGTATTCTCTATTTAATAAGGTTATAGAGTCTCGGGGTGAGCGAAAAAAAACATAAATTGAAAACTGAACCGAAAAATCGGATCGAATTTTATGAAATTTTCGGTTTGGTTAACCGAACAGATTTTTTTCCCCGGTTCACGGTTTAGTTTCGGTTCAAGATGGAAGATTTTTCGATTAACTATCTGAACCATTTTTTTTTTAATGGCAGCAAATAGTAAATAGTAATTCTAAAATTTCTAAACCAACAAACTCCAAGTCATTCCCCTTCGCCAGTTCGCCTTCGGCCTCAGTTCGCATAATCGCCAGTTGCCACCACCCCTCACTCACCAGCCTCTCGCCCTCGTCGTTGCCAGTCATCCCACTGGCCACCAGACTGACCGATGACCACAGCACATCTACACACACCACCCACCGGCCACCGTTTCTCTCTCCCTGCTTTCTCCTCACAATTCGCATAGTCTAGACTTTGGATTCTGTTGCGTCTTGGTCTTGGTCGAGTCCTAGTCGCCGGATTCTGGAATTTGTTCACATAGCCACCATTTCTCGAGTCTTGGTCGCCGGATTCTGCTCGTGCTCGTTGTTGTTCGCTCGCCGGATTCTCCTCAGGCTGTGAGCCTGTGACATCGTGACGGTCAATAGTGACTATAATAGTTTTGCCTTTTTGTTTATGTGAATTACTTACACTTAACAGTTCTATGGAAATTAATGTTGATGGCATGCTCGAAGAACTTGATTTGTGTAAATTTCAGATCTGTGGAAATTATTGTTCATGGCCAAGTAACAGGTTGTCGACTACTAGACTCTTCTTTGAGTTTTTCTATATTTTTGTTTAGTGTTTGCTAAAATTGCTAGTTGCTACTTGGTTTCACACTTTTCAGTTTGTCATGGAAAGCTTTGAATAATAAAGTTTTAGGTTAAAAGTGTTGAGTACATCTCTTCATTCTCTTGTTAATTACTTAATTTGTCATGACTGTTGTTTGTATACTTCTTGGCAGAAAGCTAAATTAAATCATGTAGTTATTGCATATTGACTATCCTTTCATTATTTCTTTGAACCCACTTGCTCTATTTGACTATTTGCTTAATTCATGATTCTTTGAGTCCCTTTTGTGGCTATATTTTATCATATACTAGAAGAGTTTGACCCATAATTATTATAGTTAATCATATATAATTAATAAGCCCCTCTCGACCAAAAGTTTTAGGTTAAAAGTTTTAGGTTTTCTCCACTCAATGACTTACTCGTTTGTTTGTAGAATACAATGTTTTCGAGTTCGAGCAATGATACGACCAATATAAATGTTCCTATGAACATAATTGTTGATGATGATGACACCGACGATATAGAGGAAGTGGCACCAACAAAGACCAAAAAAAAGATCATCAAAGGAGGCAAATTCTACTAAAAGTAAGGCAAGCAAGCTACCTATATCCAATGTAAGTACTTCATTCGCTTCTGAAAAAAAGAGAAAGTCCATACACTGGAAGCATTATGATGAAACCAATGTTGAAGGAGAGATTGAATGCAAATATTGTGAACAATTACTTCATGTTTGTTCTAAAAATGTGACAAATGTTATGAAAAATCATCTATAGAGATGCAAGAAATATCCTGCTAATGTAGATCAAAAACAAAAATTGCTTAGTTTTCAAACAAAAAGAGTTGTTAAAGAAGATGTGTCTATTGAGCATGTGAATGTTTCTTGTTCGCAATTTGATCCAGAATTTAGTAGGAAAGAGCTTGCTAAGATGATTATCATAGATGAGTTGTCTTTCATGTTTGTTGAACGTGAGGGATTTCATGGTTTTTGCAAGAGTTTGCATCCAAATTTTGTTCCCGTTTCAAGACACACAATAGCTAGAGATTGTTATGCTCTTTTCATTGATGGAAGAAGGAAATTAAAGAGTTTTTTTTGAGAAGTTGTCTTCAAGAGTATGTTTCACCACTGATACTTGGACTTCATGGCAAAATTTGAATTATATGTGTCTCACTGCACATTTTATTGATGATGGTTGGAATTTGCATAAAAGAATAACCAATTTTTGTCCTATTGGTGGCCACTCTAATGAGCTTATTGGGAGAGCTGTTGAGAAGTGTTTAATTGAATGGAATATGAAAAATGTTTTGACTGTGATAGTTGATAATATAAGTTTAAATGATGTTGCTATTCAATATTTGAAAAGAAGACTTAATCATTGGGGAACTACTGTCTTGGATGGTAATTATTTACATATGAGATGTGTGGCGCATATTTTGAATCTTGTTGTGAAAGATGGATTAAAGGATCTTAATCCATCTATTGTCAAAATTCGTTTGGCCGTAAGATTTGTGAGGTCTTCACCTGCAAGGTTAGAAAAGTTTAAGGCTTGTGTAGAAGAAGAAGGCATCAATGAAAAAGGTCGTGTTTGTTTAGATGTTGATACAAGATGGAACTCTACTTTTTTTATGCTTGAATGTGCTTTGAAATTTAGAAAGGCATTTAGTAATTTGGAGTCAAAAGGTGGTCTTTACATTAAAGAATTGAGAAAGCATGGTAGTCCACCTAATATTGATGATTGGAAGAAAGTGTGTGCATTGTTGCCCTTTTTGAGAATTTTTTATGACACAACCTTGAAATTGTCTGGGTCTCTTCATATGACAGGTAATTCTTATATATCCCAAATATAGAGAGTTGGCTACTTGATATCGGGCTATTGTAACAATGTGGATTAGAGCATTAGGAATATGGCATATCAAATGAAAGCCAAATATGACAAGTATTGGGCAAATGTTGATAATATCAATATTATGTTGTTCATTGCTTTAATCCTTGACCCAAGATACAAATTGGATTACGTTGAATGGGTGATAAGGACTAATTATGATGATGAAAGTGCCAATATGTTGTTTCTTAAAGTTAAGTACACTTTAAGATCTTTGTTTGATTATTACTCATCTAGTGTTCCTCCACCAAAGCGAAAAATGGAAGCATCAAGTAGTGTTGCTCCTTCTAGTGCTCCTTGTGATGTGGGCTCAAGTGATAAACAAAGGATGGATGTCAATCAAGTTATGAGTATGAGATATAAGAAAGAGAAGGGAACTCTAGAAAGTGAAAAGATAAGTGCGTTAGACAAGTATTTAAGTGATGATTGTGAAGAGGGAAATGATGATGTATTTGAAATTTCGCAATTTTGGAAGGATCAACAAAAGAGATATCCTATTCTAGCCAAAATGGCTCGGGATGTGCTTGCTATGCCGGTTTCTACTGTGGCTCCTGAGTCCACTTTTAGCACAGGGAGTCGTGTTCTTGATTCTTTTCGCAGTTCCTTGACCCCTGGAATGGTGGAAGCTCTCATTTGTTGTCAAGATTAGTTAAGAAGGTCACATAGTGCTCTTATAATAGAAGATACCTTTCTTGAGATGGAGGAATTGGAGACAAGTGAGTTTTCTCGTTCTCATTTATTATTAATTCATTTTTGTTATTATTTTTATAACTCTTAATAGTATATGTATAATCAAAATTTTATTTTTACATGAATTTCATTGTTAGGTATTAAAGACTTAGCTTTGGAGCAACCCACAATTATTATCGACGAGTCTATTGATGCTTCATGTGATCTATGAAGTGGAGCATTGGAGCTCTCAACTCTCTTGCGATGCACACTTTAATTTGTAGTTTTTATTGGATATTGGGATCCTTGATGTTTTATCCCCCATCCTTGGTTTGTAATATTTGTTGGAACTTTTAATTACTTATCCATGGTTTGTAACACTAACTAATTCCCCCACCCCTTAAGTGTTAGAATTTGATATTCGAAGGCAATTGCTAGTTCACCTAGTTGGCTACTTGGCTTAGTTGGCTAGCCATGGGGAAAAATGAGATGGTGGCCAACTGGACACGAGAAAGTGTGCAGTTTGACTTATGGAGTATGTAGGGAAATGTTGTTTTTTATGTTTTGTGTTTTTGATGAGTTTGTTACTTTGTTTTGGTTCAAGGTAAACAAAAAATAAGCAAAAAATTGCTACTAATAAGAAACAAAGGCCATGAACAATACAATAATTAAGAATAGGAGATTCATAGAAAAAAAACCCTTAAAAAAATGTAAATTTAGGTGTATGGGGTTTGGTTAACCGTAAACCGGACTAAAATTTCGATTACCGAACCGAAATTCTAGTGAACCGGGTATTTCGGTTTGGTTTACAAATTGGCTTCTTGTCGAACCAGTTTTTCCGATTAATCAATTTCCGGCTAACCGGTAATTTCGGTTCGGTTCAAGGTTCGCATTTTTTCCGAACCAAAAAAACGGTTAACCAATTTTCGGTTAACCGACTCTGAGCACCCCTGGTTATAGTGAATTGCATTTTACAAGTTCAATTTTTCACCCTGATAAATACGTAAATTTTTTGGAACACTAAAGCATTTAATTTTATATGGTTTGCAAATTTTAGGATTTTTAATAATATTATTTTAAATTTGTTTTGATTATTAATATCATTAACCAGCACTCAAAAACAAAATATTATCTATTGAAAATGTTTTAAGTTTTTGAAGATTTACATGGTCTCTTTCCATGGAAATTTCATGTGATAAAGTTTATAAGTTTATCTGTTGAAGTTTTGTCTAATTGTACGCACTTGTAAGGCATGACATACGATAAGTCTGATGTCTTCTAAAAAACAATTTTAAAGCATCGAAAATAACTCATTGTAGATTTTCTTTTACAAAAAATCTTGATTTAGTCTAAAGATTATTCTATCTCACTTTAAAAAAAAAGATTATTTTATCGCACACTAATCCTAAAAAGTATGGGATTAAATATAAAGTAGATAAGTATTCTTATTAAGTATCTTTTTTTTCCCTTTTTTACTCTTGCATTCTCAAAATGATTTTTCTTACTTTTTGGTCATTGATCCGCTTTTTTTTTTTTCGGAGTCAAGCTTTGCTATCATAGATTTTTTTTTTGCCATTCATAAGATTTGAAATCAAAACCTTACTTAAGGGAAACGATTGTAAAATCACTTGAACCAACATCTGTTAATTAATTTTTTTCCTTTTGTATTTGCACGAAATAATTTTTAACCCTGATGTAGCAATTCAAGAGTTAGAAACTATTTTATACAAAGTGAAGAATTTCTATATCGTACTGTGAGAAATGTGGATTTTTCACAAACCATATCAATACATACATCTTAAAAAATTTACATATATGACAAATTAATATACAAGGCTAAAGTTTTAGTATTACTTAGGTTATGTACATAACAATAGTTTCAAAAACACGAGTAAAAAGAATATTTGATAATATCTTTGAGGCTAAGTATACATTTAAATATCTTCTTAACAATAGGTAATCAATTAGTTGCAATAATTGATAATTTGATTATTAAATTATATAATAGCAATTTGGGTCAAATCAAGACATTGAATATGTAATTTAGATTTAAAAAAAAAGAAGCGGGAAAAGGGGTAATACGATAGCGGTACGGAATTAGAGATGGATTCTAATTCCTCTTAAGGCCAGCTATATAAGTATCTCTTAAACACTTGTTAACAACCAATTAAACTACTCATACAACTAATTACTTCTCTCTCTAGAATTTAATTTCAATCAAGATTCAACCCTTGTTCTCGTTCTTACCCTGATTCATCGTCAATGGCGGCGCAAACAAGTAGTAGTAATAATGGCAAGGCTCCTGAGCAACCACAAGCATATGGAGCTTATAATTACCCAGATTTGAGCGCCTTCCCGCCCGGTTATCGAATTGATGACTCCTCTGATTCACAGTCAGTCGTGTATTACGAGCTGCCTAAGTTGCATGGCATGCGAATCGACGATCAATCGTCTGATTCAAAGATCATTGTGTCTTACACGCTGCCTAAGTCGAAATGCGTTGAACAAGAACTTGCTCGCCAGTATTTGAGTTCTTTCCCACCTGGGTATGACTTCAATCCTTCCGATGCGAAGCTCATTCTCCATTACCTTATACCCAAGATGAACGGCAGACGACTTCCTACTAATTTGATGCATAGGGTTAATATTTACAAGTATAATCCCAAGGAACTCACTGGTACGTACATTGCTTATGTCCTTTAAGATCCTTTTTTTTTTTTTTTTTCTGGAAAGGCTTTTAGAATCTTTAATGGCAGTATAAGTGAATCTTGATATCAAATTCAATCCACAGTTAATAGTAGAGATGACAGCGGCTTGACTCTTAATGGTTTTGCATCATGGACATGCACTTGTATCTTCTTATTTTGAATTTCATTATTGTTCTTGAATGTTCTTACCCAGATTCATCCCAGAATACTTGAATGTTCTTATTTTCTCAGTTCTTATTTTTAAGTATTTGAAATTTTCATTATTGCTCTTTCTTAGTCTTGAATTTCGATTTTTAACTGTTCATAATTGACGAGAAATTTTTGCCTTTTACGAGTCTTGAACAGAAAGCTATCCAGCACAGGGTGTCAAACAATGGTACTTCTTCACGTCGAGGAACCGAAAGTACCGAAACGGTGGCCGGCCAGATCGGAAGGCGGGAGATGGGTATTGGAAGGCGACCGGAGCCGATAAAGCCATATACCGTTCAAAGGAGGACCATACGAAAATCGGATTTCGAAAGGCATTGGTGTTCTACCATGGAAGGCCTCCCAACGGCAAGAAAACATCGTGGATCATGCATGAGTTCAAGGACGCAGATCCCCCTCAAACTCACATCAAAAGGAGGAGGCAACATGATGATGATGAGGATGATGAAGATACTAGCATGAGGGTATGTAATCTATCTTTATCGATACACAGCTCTCCATTGCTTTAACTTTTCTGAAATTTATTTGTGTATTTTACTCAAAGTTTCAATATAATACGGTCAAGTTATGATATTGGTTTTTTTCTAGAATATGATAAATTTATCAACTGTGCTACCACATTCATAGCATTTATGCAATTATTTTCAATGATTATCGTTATATTATATGATTATGATGGTTCAAATGAAGTACTTATGGCTAGGATTTCTGACTTTTTTTGGCTGGTTGGTGTCAGTTGGATGACTTTGTACTGTGCAGAATATATAATAAAGAAGAAGGATCAAGTGGAAAGCCATCCAAGGCACAACAAGATGAGGAAGTCGAGGACAATGTTCAAGATGACATCCAAGACGACATTTTTCCTGATCTTGAAGAGGAGCAAGCGCTCGGAGAGGATTTTAATGGTGATGAGCAAGTGCTGACTGAAAGAGAAACTGCCATTTCTGCACATGACAATACTATCCCATACAATGCAGCAGCTCCTTACGTCTCCAGTTATCATAATAATGTCGATGATCAAATCAACAGTACTATTCAAGTCAACAATGTTGGTCCTCAAATCAGCAGTGCCCAAGTCATCAATGGTAGTCACACAACAAATGATAGAGCATCACTAAACGTTCATTTCGATATCAATCAAGAGCAAGGACCCAGCTGTGGCGAGACAGTTAGGAGCAACAGCCATTATTTAGCAAGCACCAGCAGTGGCAGCCTTAATATGATGTTCTGTAACCCAAGCGGAGATTTGGGAAGTGATTACAATTATTTCGACACATATGGGGTTCAACAGACCACTCTAGCTGATGCCTCTAATTTTGATCATAATGCAGAGTGTGGTTTTCTATACAGTTCATCATCATCTGGTTATTTCCTAAGCGAGTTGCCGCCTACAACAAAACGGCGAGCACCCTCACCCCAAGAGATATCGATGCCAAAGCCACAAAGTGAAGAAGCTTCAGACCAAAACCACCTCGTTCCTCCAGATCCAAGCAAAGGCGTCTCTGAATATACTTTTCTTCCGCCATTGCTGTCACTACCTCGCTTGAGTCAGGCTTCGAGAATCTCCTATCCCAAATGATCATCTGCGGCTCAAGCTATGAGTCGTAAGGTTCATATGAATGGTAGTATTAATTGTCACGTCCAGATACGTGTTAGGGTTTAAGTTAATTAGAAAACTTGATGAATAAATTGAAATAGAAATATTATATACGCTTGTTTTAGCATTAAGTATACAATTCTCAATTCCACATATAATATGATAGATTTTTGCATCTGTTTTTCCTCTTATGTTTCAACCCCTATTGAATGCGATTATTGTGTATTGTATGTCACATATTCAACTTTTTACACAGATAATCGGATATATTTTTTTAAATACTTTTTTTTTGGGTGAGATCTTTTAATTTTATGTGATAAACTGTTCTGTTTTTGATAGCGTGGATTTTCTAAGTCTACATGATTCCCTTGTAGCAAAATTTCATGTGATAAAGTCTATCCTTTTCTCTCACTAACCGTGCCCCTTCCCCGGGGGAAAATTTCATTGAAGTAGCCTAAAGATTGTATTATCCTTTTCATGGAACTAAATAACAACAATACTAACACCACCAGTAACGGACTAGTGTAAATTGCTATCAATGAGGTCTTAGCCCAATTGTTAAAATTGAGATATGAGTACAATAGGTATCAGGTTGGATTAATTCCTCCTCAATTGCATTGTAATTGCATGCGCATTGTAACTTTTATCGACTACCCCAAAAAAAAAAACCTAGTGTACTCGTCTTTAGCAAGTGAAGAGATTTAGATATAGGTAATCTTCCTTCTGACAAAGGAAATGGAATTAAAAAGTAGAAAGATGTGCCTATTAGATATAGTGAAATATGTTTTTTAATCCTCATGTGAGTTCTCAAAACGATTTTTGTTCCTTTTGTATTTGTATGAAAGAATTTTGAACCTCAAATTACTTATATAAATAAAAATCAATAATGTATGCACATTATTATGCCTTATCTTTAATTTCTTCTTTTTTTTAAAAAAAAAGAGGGAAATTATTCCTTACCTGCAACTTGAGAATTAAAAATTATTCTAAACAAAAGTGAAAGATGAACAACTTTCAAAGACATAAGTTTAAAAAATTATTATTGTTATTATTATTTTTTTGCAAAGGGAACTATGCTCTGAGAAAATATTTTTAAATCCTAACAAGGTTTGGCTAAGCTGTACCTAGAACTATATTAATTATAATTATAATCCATATAAATACCTTAAGGTAGGTGTAGATATTAATATATCCTTTAACAATGGATAATTAACTACAGTGACTGATAATTTAGTCATTCCAATTGTATGCAACTAGTGCAGATGCATACTATACATGGTGTAGAATGAAATAGACCTTTAGAATATATTTATTGTTGAAAAAATAAAAGAATGATCATTACATGCATAATTGATATTATAATTTAAAAAAGATAGAACGATAAGTAGTTAGTGCAAAAAATAAAAAGTTGTCAACTTCACACATAAACTGAGATTAATAATGTAAAAAGCATATGGCGTACAGTAATATATATGAAGATGAAGATCATGTTAAATGATATAATGTTAAGTTAATTAGTCGAGACAAATACTCACCTTCCTCTTCTTGAGCATACAAAATTAATGTTAAACAACTCAGTTAGCCAATTAAATCCTTCTTCACCCAAACACTCCTAAATTTTCACAAGAATGTTGCCCCTATGACAATCACCTTGGGAATACGTCGCCATAACCTAAAGTTTTGTGAATACCTTTTCAATCTTCTTCTTTTTTAATGCCTTTTTAATCCCCTCTTTGGTAGGGCGGTGGCATAACCTAAAATAAACTTGCTCACCACGTTGAGAGTTCTCAATCTTCTCACTGTTAAAGAGCTTATAAATGTAGTTTTGCCCACTTTCCTTTGTGCTAGCTTCCTCAACTAGGACCTTACCGTCCTCATCTTTGATGGCCCTTATATTTCAAAATCTCTTGTTTTCTTTCCCTAACCCTTGCTAGCTTGAAGATCTCTTTCTCTCCTATGCTAGTCTTTATTTTCTGATATAACCTTTAATACAAATTGGTTCTTCGCTGCCACAACTGCTTTCTTTCTTTTTTTAATAGTTGGAGTATTTCCAATACAGAACTCTTACTGCAATCATGCTGTATATAATGTAGTACATTCTAGCAAATATAGATCCTCTCATCAAGAATAAAGTTAAAATTAGGTCACAAATGAATATCAAATACTATACTAATAATAGCAGCAACTATTCAACCGTCTAAAACATGTACAATGGCCTAACAACATATTATTCATATGATAAACTAAGCAATTACGTAAGCAATGGGAGCAAATGACTTAACAGACAGTAATCCAAACTTAAAAGTCCAACACTATCATTATTCATATTAATTTCACTATATAAATAAAAATAATATGAAACAAAACGAAATAACAAACTCACATGTACTAACAAGAGGCACTGACCACGCACATTATAAATAAAACTAAAAATTAAAATAAACAAACAATAAAATCGACATGAGAAGAGAGAGATAGAATAACCAACTTGTTTCCTTGCTATGTTTCCAAATTGAATGAAAACCAATAAACTTGACTAGCTTCAGTAAAAATTAGAATCCATGTACCAGAAACAAGATCTACAAGACATTACAATGAACCAAATGGAGAACAAGGTAGGAAGAAAGTGAAGAAAGAATGCCCAAAGCATATGTAATGGATATGAAACTCATCCTGTCCTACTGCGCGCACTATTCTAAAATAGAAAACAAAAGCATATTTAAAGATTAAAGAGGAGAAAACCAAAACAAAGAGGGGCAAATGACCTAAATTCAAGGGGCCTCACAGCAGGAAAGAGCTCAGCCCAAAGCTTCTAGTTGGCACCTCCATGAATGGAGATTAACATTCACAATTATGTAGCCTAAAGTAAAGATCCAAAACGAGAAG
>JACYFF010031957.1:117548956-117566343 GCA_017589665.1 Selenicereus undatus | reverse complement strand
GTCGGAAAAATTGGATAACATGCTCATTTTGCTTGATAATTGGATTAAGTGGAAAATGAAGAAGGAAGAGAATGAAGCCCAACACAAAGCCCTACCCTTTATTCCTTCTTCACGGTCCATTGTGCAGCCTAGGCCTGCCATCCACTTTTTCTCCTTCTGGACCGGCCGAGATGTGCATCACCGAAGCCGAGTTCCCCCCTGCTCCTCCTTCTTTTGCTTCTCCTTTCTTTGGGCCTCACACTCTCACTTCTTCTAGACCGGGCCCAGCCGAGCTCTTCTTTTCCCTTCCCCCTTTTTCTTTCCTTTCCTTCTTTCCCCCCTCTTTGGGCCTGTTTCCCAGCAGCAACCGCGGCCCAACCTTGACTTCTTCCCCTCTCCTTTCATTTGACTAGTCACGCGGCTTGCACATGACCCACCGAGTCCGCTCCCCCTTTTCTTCTCTCTGCTCCTTCGACTCCCAGTCAGAACCTCGCTATCCGAAGCAGAGCCACGAAACAGGGGCTCCTCGTCTTCTCCATTCGACTGTTACCCCCTATCCCTTCTTTCTTCTTCCTTGTTCATTAACTTAGCAGAGGCGCAGACAGAGGACCCGAAACAGAGCAGCAACCATTTACCTTCCTCCGCCATGGCCGTTACCCCCTTTCTCTCTCCCTCCTTCAATCACCATTATTAATGTATCAGTTACAAGGTGCTGAAGGGGCAGGAACTTGTGTTTTAATGGTGGGCTGAAAACTCAGAAGAGGGGGGAGCTCGATTTTTATTCAATTTTTCTGGCTTTGTTCTTCAGATTTAGTTTTAGAAAAACGATTCAGTGTAATTTGGTTTCGGGATTGTTCAAATCGATTTTAAATTTGCAGCTTGAGAGTTTCGATTTCTTGAGTTTTCGAATCTGTTTATCTTCAGTTTGTTCCCTTTGCTTCGATGTTTAGTTCGTTTTAGTGTTGTTTTCGCAATTCTCATACTAAGGTTTTTGGGTTATCGTATCTGTAACGACTTTGAGGGGAAAAAGTTGAGGATTGAATTTCCGGCAAGGGTTCTCTGATATTTGCTCGTGGCTACTCGTTGAGGATTGAATTTCTGGTGCTCTTGTGCTCTGCTTTGTTCATTCGTTCTCTTCCCTCTGTGTTGTTCATTCAAGATGTCTGAAACAATTACAGCTAGGTGTCGGTGACTCAAACTTGTTACAGTTTGATTTTTTATTTTGCACACTATGGCCTGCAAGTTCAAGATTTGATTTTGTTTAATTTGGTCCAGAATTATTCAACCTTTGGGTTAGTAAATTAGCATCTAGTTTTAAATTAATTTAGAGTTTTTGATAATCTAGTTTCATAACCCATCCCTGAGGACGATACCCGTTAATATTACAACGATAACCGTATACTTGCGGAAATTTACATCAAGTTTTTGGCCTCGTTGCCGGGGGAGGCATTGTGAGATTAGGTTGCTTCGAGTCGTAGTTTAGTTATTCGAGTCATTTGCCTCAATTTCATTTTCGTTTTATTTTCTTTTTAGTAGGTTTCGATTGAGTTTTTATTTTCTTTGAGTAATTTCGTTTAGATTATTTTTTATTGTTGAAGTAAGTTCATGTTTTGATTCTTGTTGTTTCGATTAGCTTCATTTCAATTTTTTAGACATTATTCTGGTGTGATTTTTGCAATTCTAACCAATTTGGTTTTTGTGCAAGAAAAAAAACAACAAAGCAACTTTCTGGTTAGTCTTTGTTTGTTTAGGGTTTTGGTTTATTTTCTATTTTTGTTTTAGTTTATTTTCTGTTTTCTATTTTTGTTATCCTAAATAAAAAAAATGATGCTCATGCTTAGTGTTTATGCTTTGTCGCTTTGGTCTTTTTCTTTTGGTAATCTTGTTTTATTTTTGTTGGTTTATTTTGTGTGCTTAACTTGCTTATTTCAGTTTCATGTTTTGTTTTAGTGATTAGTTTGTGATTAGTGTCCTAGAGTCATTTTCATTTTCTTTCCCTGGAAAAAAAAAATTGAGAAGCCAAAAAAAAAATAGAAAAATTCTTAAAAGGTTCAAAAAACAAAAGAGTTTTCGGAATGCCAGTTTTTAATTTTTCACAATTTGAGCATGAACCTTTCTAGAGTTATTTGTCTAGGCTTAATACTTATCGTGCTCAATTGAATCACGATTTCGAGAAATGAAAAATTTGTGAGGTCATCGTTGTGGGTCTAAATTCTGAATTTCGTGGTCATGTTGAGTCTATTTATCTTGGGGGTCTACTTGGATTATTAACTAGAATTCAAGATGAGGTTTGGGATTTCTTTGAAAAATTGGTATAGGATACTTATGAGTTTGAACAAGCTAAAATGAATTTAAAATACCCAACTCCTGCTGAGTCTGCCTTTCCTGCTAATCCTTACCCTTGGAACTCATATGACTCCTCTCATGCTTATGTGCCTCCTGTTTTGTGTGATTACTGCGAGTCTTCTGATCATGCTACTTCTACTTGCCCTTATCGTGATTTTGATGCTAATTATGCAAATATGGAAAAAAGGTTAAATGAATTGATTGATCAAGTGATGGAGATAATGAAAGCAAGAATTACTAAATATTCTCACTGTTTTAATCAGAATAAGGAGCAATGTAATGAGTTTGACTCTAGTTTAGGATCTCCTAAACCTAAAGTTAGTATTTCTGATGATTTTGAGCCCTCTTATCAATCTAGACCTCATTTGCATGATGATCTGTCTTTGCCTAGCCTTGAAAAAGCGAGCAACCTCCCTGTGTCTCTATCACCTAACCTTGCACCACACACTAACTCACAAAAGGATGTCACTGATGATGTCCTAGTTTATGCCGACCCACCCACCACTTTTGATGGCTCTTTTGAATTTAAGGGTCAGGAACTTGAGAGACCTGATTAGTTAGCTATGCGCATCCCATCTGCCATCGAGCATCATGATAAGTTAGAGGATATTTTCCAGGAGTTGTGTGAGGAGGAAGTTGAGCCCACTACTTTAGAATTCAATGATGATATTCTTTCTGTGGAATATGAATCTTTTTCATGTGGGTTTAATTTTGATGAAAATTTTGATGAGGGTTTTTGTGTTGAATATGAATCATTCTCTTTTAACCCTCTAATACCTCCTGAGTCATTCCCTGTTGAATATGACTCATTTTGTTTTAACATCAATGTGAGTTTGGATGTGGACCTGCGTGCTAAATATGAATCTTTTTCTTTTGGCCTCATCCAAGCTGACCTCCTCTTTGAATCTCACAAATTTAAATCTATTGAGTCTAAGGCCATTGTCACTGGACATTTTGATTTAGACCAGACTCATGAGCGTATTGAACTTAAAGGACTTATGGATTTAGGACCCACTGTTTTGTCAAGACCGTTCATTCAGGACGATCCCATTTCTAGGCCAATGACCTATATGCTGGCTACAATTAGGTATGTCTGCCTATTTTCTGATTGGGCCCAACAGTGTGATAAGTTGAAACGGGCCCTTACTTGTGCTGAATTGACATGGTGGATATACTCTTTATGGTTCCAACTCTTTGCTTCTTTCTGTTTCCATCTTCTTGAGAGTTGGTCTTCGTTATATGATAAGCTTCTACATGCTTTAATGGGTTTTGATTTAAATAACAGCTTATTTGTTTGTGATGGAGTGGCTGATGCTCCATCTTCCTCATTTGAGTGAGGCTATAGCTTAGGTATAGTTCAGCACCTGACCTGGTATGCTCGTTCCACTCCCTTCTCTTCCCTCTTCTTTTTCGTTTCTTTTCTTTCTCTTAGGTGTTGATATTTAGGACTGTAATGGGTGATCGATCTTGAGGAGAAATTTGAAATTTGTTGAGCCATGTTGGTTGTGATCACCCTTGGTTGTATTTTATTTGGTTCTTCCTTGTTAGTTGTGGATATCTAGGACTGTTTTCTTGTTAGTTGATTTTCTTTGGTTTTGTTCTTCGTTCTTTTCTTATTGTGCTTTTGGTTTTGATTTTTGTGATTTTGGGTTTTGTCGTGTCTTAGTTTGTATGCCTCTGTGTTCTGTCTCAATTTATGTGTTGCTTTTTGGCGCCTTAGTTCCCACAATGAGGACATTGTGGAGTTTTGGTGTAGGCGTGAGGTGCCTCTTTTTCGAATTTTTTGAAAATTTTAAGGAAAAAAAAAACTGACAACGTTTGAAAATCCAAAAAGATTTTTGTTTTATTTTGGCAAGCTTTGTGTTATTTTGATTAGCTTAAATTCCTTGTGCTTGGATTATTAGCCTGTATATACGCATGATGTGCTTGATAGGTCTCTGTCCTTGGTGTGATATTTTTGGCTCTAATTCTAATCTCGTTTGTTCATTATCATTGTGTAATCCAATCCCTATTTATATCATCCTCATTGTCTTAAGGTTTTAGTTTTCCATTTTCGGCTCTCCCATTTGTTTGTGACAAAAGAAAAGAGAGAGAAAAAAATGAGAATAAAAATAAAATAAAAGAAATGAAAAAAAGAGAATAAAAAAAGAACATGAAATGAAATTTGGAATGATAAGCAACCTTTTGAGGCATGCGCTAATGGGTGTTACCCTTTGAGGCAATACTGCTACTGGGAAAGCTTGTTTCGAATGTTAATGAGTCAATAATGTAATTTGTGTCGGTCGAGTGGGATTGAGTTTGATTTTGGTGAACCTAAGCCCCAAGATGATGATGATGCACTTGCACACGAGCACAGGGAAGGTTTCAAAGTTTTGATGTACAATGAGGTGAAAAATTAGGGTGTTAATGTCATTCATGAGATCGAGAGCTTTGATGAGTACATTTTGTTTATATGCATGCCAATATTTTTGCCACATGGATGATTTAGTTGATTAGAATGTGTATATATCTTTCCCTAATTTTGTACATATTATTTGAGTAAAAAAAAAAAAGACTTTCGAGTTTCTATTTATGTTTTCTTTTATAGATTTTGTGGGCAAATCTTCTGCAAACCCTCACGAAACCTTCCTCATCCATTAGGGATAACCTAGGGGTTTAAAGGGCTTGTTGCACGTGCTAAGTGCAACCATGATTCCTACGAAAGTGAGTTAGGATTTTATTTAGTTTTTTTATATTGTTTAGTTTTGTTTTACTCGAGGACGAGCAAAATTTCGGTGTGGGGGTATTTGTTCAATCTGAAATTATGATACTTTATACCCTTTTATCGCCTAATATTTGCTCTAAATAAATTGTTAAATTAGATTTTTAATAATGTTTTTGTTGATTTTGTAGGAATATGAAAAAGTTGAAAAAATTGGATAAAATGCTCAATTTGCTTGATAATTGGATTAAGTAGGAAATGAAGAAGGAAGAGAATGAAGCCCAGCACAAAGCCCTTCCCTTTATTCCTTCTTCACGGTCCATTGTGCAGCCCAGGCCTGCCTTCCCCTTTTTCTCCTTCTGGGCTAGCCGAGATGTGCATCACCGAAGCCCAGTTCCCTCCTTCTCCTCCTTCTTTTGCTGGTCCTCCTTCTTTTGCTTCTCCTTTCTTTGGGCCTCACTCTCTCACTTCTTCCAGACCGGGCCCAGCCGAGCTCTTCTTTTCCCTTTCCCCTTTTTCTTTCCTTTCCTTCTTTTCCCCCTCTCTGGGCCTGTTTCCCAGCAGCAGCCGCGGCCCAACCTTGACTTCTTCCCCTCCCCTTTCATTTGACTAGTCACGCGGCTTGCACATGACCCAGCGAGTCCCCTCCCCCTTTTCTTCTTCTCTCTGCTCCTTCGACTCCCAGCCAGAACCTCGTTGTCCGAAGTACAGCCACGAAACAGGGGCTCTTCGTCTTCTCCATTCGACCGTTACCCCCCATCCCTTCTTTCTTCTTCCTCGTTCATTAACTCAGCAGAGGCACAGATAGAGGACCCAAAACAGACCAACAACCATTTACCTTCCTCCGCCATGGCCGTTACTCCCTTACTCTCTCCCTCCTTCAATCAGCATTATTAATGTATCAGTTACAAGGTGCTGAAGGGGCAGGAGCTTGTGTTTTAATGGTGGGCCGAAAACTCAGAAGAGGGGGGAGCTCGATTTTTATTCAATTTTTCTGGTTTTGTTTTTCAGATTTAGTTTTAGAAAAACGATTTAGTGTAATTTGGTTTCGGGATTGTTGAAATCAAGTTGAATTTGCAGCTTGAGAGTTTCGATTTCTTGAGTTTTCGAATCAGTTTATCCTCTGTTTGTTCCCTGTGCTTCGATTTTTAGTTCTGTTTTATTGTTGTTTTCGCAATTCTCAGACTAAGGTTTTTGGGTTATCGTATCTGTAACTACTTTGAGAGGGAAGAGTTGAGGATTGAATTTCCGGCAAGGGTTCTCTAATATTTGCTCGTGGCTACTCCTTGAGGATTGAATTTCTGGTGCTCTTGTGCTTTGCTTTGTTCATTCGTTCTCTTTCCTCTGTGTTGTTCATTCAAGATTTCTAAAACAATTACGGCTAGGTGTTGGTGACTCAAACTTGTTACAGTTTGTGATTTTCTTTTGCACATTATTACAGCTTACCCTTTTATTTGCACATTATCGCCTACAAGTTCAAGATTTGATTTTGTTTAATTTGGTCCAGAATTATTCAACCTTTGAGTTAGTAAATTAGCATCTAGTTTTAAATTAATTTAGAATTTTTGGTAATCTAGTTTCATAATCCATCCCTGAGGACGATACCCGTTAATATCACAACGACAACCGTATATTTGCGGAAATTCACACCAAGTGTTTTGTTGTAATATATATATATATATATATATATATATATATATGATATGTGTTGTTGTTAATATTAAGAAAAAATACAAGAGAAAACTTCTTCCCCCTTCTCTGCTTTATTTCACGGTATTAGAGCACCAAAATTGAGTATTGATGTTTCACCATTAAAGGAAAGGAAGAATCAATCGTGACAAATAAAGAGAAGAAAGGTTATGACAAGGAAGGAAAGAAAGGTGAAAGTACCAGAGTTTGTGACGGGCCCTCAATCGCCTTATTATCTCCACCTATCGGATGCACCCAAGGCCATAATAATGGCAATCAAGTTTAATGGAAAAAACTATGACTTATGGGAGAAAGTCATAAAAACGTCATTGAAGGCAAAGAACAAGCTCGGTTTCATTAATGGCTCCATCATGAAGCCAACCGACATCACATCTCAATCCTGAGGGGAATGATAGGGAGATGGTAAACTCTATTGTGGGTTCATGGATCTTGAATGTCGTAGAACTTAAGTTGCACACGAGTGTAGCGTTTGTGGATTCTGCTCATAAGATGTGGAAAAACTTGCAGAAGTGTTACTCAGTACCAAACACACTCCACATGGATCAACTAAAACCTGAAGGCCAATGTAGTCTCATGTAAGCAAGAAAATCTCGAGGTTGTTGAGTTCTTCTCCAAACTTGTGAGTCTTTGAAGTGAACTCGAGAACTACGTGTAGATACTTGAGTGCAAGTGTAGAGCAACAGAAACATTTGTGAAGATTATGGAGGAGGACAAGGCTCATCAATTCCTGGTGGGGCAGGATGATGATAGTTTCTCGATAATTTGGAGTCAAGTTCTGGCCCTGATCCAATACCTTCACTGGATAGGATGTTTAATATGGTCCAGCAAGAACAAAAAGACAAGCAAATCATGGCTGATCGAGACATCCACATTGACCAAGTTGCTACCTTTGTTGCACAACATAACACAAACTATAGGGCGTAAACACTAAGAAAGCAACCTAGAAGCGTTGTGGTAAATATGGTTACAATGAATCCTCTTGTTTTGAGATTGTTGGTTACCCAGCAAACTGTGGATCACGAGGAGGCAGCAGAGGATGTGGACAAGGCCACAGTGGCCATGGAGGAAGAGGCGTTGGTAGAGGACGAGGACAAGAAACTGTTAATGCGGCACAAGCTTCAGCCGAACCCCACACATTCGTAGAAGGAGAACCTAGTCGAGCCCATGCTACCACTAATGTTGTTGGGTTCACTTCAGAATAGGTACAATGAATTTTGAGTCTAATTGAGATTCCAAAATCTGGATGTGAAAAGTTATTGGGTTAGAAAGCATGCATCTTGGGTAGTGGGTAGCTTATCATATTACCGAGGATTTAATATTATGTATTGTTAAAAATGTGCCTCTTAGTCCCGTTGGACTTCCTAATGGTGTGGAGACTATGGGCACTAAGCATGGAATGGTTAAACTTAGTCCCAAAATAGTTCGTGGGGATGTCCTCTATGTGCCCAGATTGGCTTGTAATCTTATTTCTACTGCACAATTAATTAGAGAAATTTTTTGCATAATAATTTTTACTATTAAGCTATATGTGATATAGGACTGTGTTATGAGGAGGACGAATGGATGGGTAAGCAAGAACAAGGGGTCTGCTTCTTCAAAGATGATCTTCCAACAAAAGTTCAAGTTAATTATCCTATCTATCATGATTTGTGGCATTGACATATGACATCCTTCAAGTCAAATGTTATCTTTTCTATTGATGGGGTGTATATCGTGTTAGTTCCTTTTGCGGAGTACACTATTATTAACAATTGTGGATGATACAACTAGAGGAATTTGGGTATATCTCATGAAAACAAAAGGTTAAGCTTCTCAATTAGTATAAAAATTTTGCATAATGGCGAAAACACGATTCAATATCAATGTAAAAATCATTAGAAGTGATAACGCGTATGAATTGACTTCTGGGCCAATGAATATGGGGAGCAAGGGATCGTAAACTAAACTAGCTGTATTGATACTCCACAACAAAATTGAAAAATAGAAAGAAAACACCGTTGTATTTTAAATGTTGTCCGGGCTTTACGATTTCAAGGAAATCTACCCATTGAATTTTGGGAATAGTGTGCTTTGATTGCGGCTTATCTTATTAATAGGACTTGTAGTTCTATTTTACAAGGGAAGACACCTTATGAAGTACTTTTCTATGAAAAGTGATCATATGATCACATTAAGGTGTATGGTTCTTTGTGTAATTCTAACTATCATCAACGGAAGAAGGACAAATTTGCTCCGCGTACAACAAGTGTCTTTGTAGGCGATCAATGTCGGAAGAAAGGATGAAAATTTTATGTTTTGGAGACCGGTGAGCTATTTGCGAGTTGAAATGTTATATTTCATGAGGAAGAGTTTCCTTTTGCAAGTTGCAAACAATTTAGACAAACGAAAGACGTAGAGCTTGGACCAACTATTTTATGGGCTGAGCAAAATGCCCAACTGGGACAATCCATTGGGCGGTTTACTCTGAGTCCTGGAATTAGACCTGCCAACACAAATTTTCCAACCCAAAAATGAGCACCGAAACTCCCTACGTGTTGCTTCTCTTGAGGCCGCCCATGACATAAGTTCTGCAGTTGCCACAGAGGCGGGTGTGTTGCAAACGTCAACCCAGGATACCAAGATCCATGATACTGAGTCCCAAGATGGGCATCCCATACACAGGGGGAGCGTAAATGAACTGGCATTGGGTAGAGAACATCGGGAATGGAAGGCTCTATCACATCTACAAGATTATCTATGCTATTTTGCTCAAAGGAGTGACCCCTTGTCAACTAGCTCACTCCACAAGGTCTCCAGGTAATTCATATCCAATAGCTAATTATGTCATGTGTAATAATTTTTGTAATGCGCATAGAACTTACTTAACTATTATTTCTAAAGTTATGGAGCCCATATTTTTTCATGAAATGGTCAAGGATCCACGTTAGAGAGAAGCCATGGCCAAGGAAATAGAGGCACTTGAATTGAACAAAACATGGACTCTAGAGGACTTACCATAGGAAAATAAACCTATTAATTGCAAATGGGTTTATAATGTAAAGTACAACTCAAATGGGACCATAGAACACTACAAGGCACCCCTTGCAATAAGAGGAGATGAACGAGTTAAAGGGTCGACTACCATAAGAGTTTTGCTTCTATTGCCAAGACCGTGAGTGTAAATTGTTTTCTTTTAGTTATCACTGCTAAAAGTCGGTAGTTACATCAAATGGATGTAAACAATGCATTCCTTCATAAAGACCTCGCAGAGGAAGTATATATGTTGTTGGCTCCAGGTTTTCTATCCTCTCTGTCAAACAAGGTTTGTAAGTTGCAGAAATTTCTCTATGGTTTGGAATAGGCGCCTCGATAATGGTTTGCTAAACTCTCCTTCAAGTTATTGGAGTTTGGACTTGTTCACTTATTTGCTGACTACTCTTTGTTTACTTACAAAAAATGAGGTGTTTTTATGAATATATTAGTATATGTTGATGATTTGGTCTTATTAGAAATGATTTGAAAGCTTGTGCAGATTATAAGACTTATTTGAACAAGTGTTTCCATATAAAGGATTTAGGTCCATTAAAGTATTTTTTTGGATATTGATGTTGCCTGAAGCTCCCAAGGAATTTTCTGGTGTCAAAGAAAATATGCACTTAAAATTGTTGATGAGTATGGGCTACTTGATGCGAAACCTACAGTGTTTTCGATTGAGCCAAATCACAAACTGGCTCTTGCAGATGGTAAGCCCTTGAGTGATCCCTCATCATATAGGAGATTAATTGGTCATCTTATTTATCTCTCCATCACAAGCCAAAATTATGCTATGCTATTCACATACTATCTCAGTTTATGTAAGAACTAAATGAGGAACATTTTGGGATCGCCAAACGAGTTTTAAGATATTTGAAAGGAAATCCAGGACAAGGACTTTTTGTAGTGGAGTGATTAAGTTTTACAGATTTATGCTTGTTGTGATTTTGATTAGGGAGCTTGCCCACTTTATGCGTAAATCATTGACAGGATTTTTTATTACTCTTGGAGGTTCACCTGTTTCATGGAAGACAAGCACATAGAGTATGGTATCCCATTCCTCTACAAAAGCTGAATATTGAGCTATGGTCATAGTGACAAGTGAACTCAGATGGATCAAATCATTTTTGGGCTCTCTTGGTGTATTTCATACTCACGCCATGTAGTTATATTACGATAACCAAGCAGCACTCCACACTGTTAAGAATCCTGTATTGCATGAATGGACCAAACATATTGAGATTCACTACCATTTTCTTATGGAAGTTACTCTTATCTAAGGACTGATCATGCACTACCTACATACGTTCTCGACTTCAGTTAGCCGACATCTTTACCAACACCTTAGGCAAACAACAATTTACTTTTCTTCAAGGAAAGCTGGTCATAATTCATCCACATGCTCCAACTTGAACGAGAGTGTTAGGAAAGGAAATATTTGTGTAAATATTTTTGCTATATTATAAACGGCTTGCAGATCAAGTTCAAGCTAGAGTTAGATGTTAGCCATAACTCCTTGTAGGGCTGGCAAAAATTTGGATTCGTGTTACATTCGGGTCGGACAAATCAGACAATGTCAAAATTCGAACAAGAAATTGATGTCCAATACCCGGTTTTTTCCAGATCGGACAATTCGAACAAGGCTAAATTCGAATCAAAACCAGGTTCGAACAATAGAAATATAAAAAATAGTGTGTCCGCATTTAAAATTTGGACGAAAAATTAATGACCATACCCGATTTTTTTCGGGTCAGACAAATTCGGGTATTCGGATCGGACAACTTTTTGCCAGCTCTAACTCCTTGTGATATATATGTATGATATATGTTGTCGTTAATATTTAGAAGAAATATAAAAGAAATCTTCTTCCCTCTTCTCTGTTTTATATTAATTAATGTCAAAAACAGGGAGCTGAAAATAGGGCAAACCCAAATGAAGAACAGTCACAACAAAACCTTAATTACCAACACAAATTCAAGAAATTTCAAAGCTAAAATCACACATTCTAATAAAAATTAACTAATGAATGCCAATTACTTAAATTTATGACAGCAAGATTCAAAAATCAAGTAACCAAAAGGGGACGAGTAGAACTTCAAAAACTTAAACCTAAACATAATTGAGTAATAAGCTCTCAATGGCTACTACTTGAATTTGTAGTCTTCCAAAAATCATTCTTCTTCATCTGATCGTTGATTTACTATTGACTAAATGGTGGATGTACGTAGGGGACTAGAGATGAGGATGAAATCAGGTGATGGAGTGGTGTCTAGTGATGATGGAGATTAGATGATGATGCATTCTTAGCTGATGGTGAAGCATGTGTTGGGATGCCTAATAGTGATGGATGAAGAGGACAAGGGGGTGTTGTGTTATTGAGACAATGGAAGATAAAGAAGTGAGGATGAAAAGGCAAAGATTAGGTAGTGGGGGATGTAGGAGTTATAGGGGTGATAATCTATTAAATGGCTCCTTAAATTAGGCTTAGCTTCTTGTAGTTTTAATTCTCCAACACAATTTTTCACTTCTTTTCGCAAATGTATTCAATTTCTGATGTTCCTACAAAATAAATGAATTTTGATAAAAAAAAATTAAAAAAACCCTAAAATAGTTACAGAGTTGGGAGTAAGAAGAAGTCTATTCCAAAGGTTTGTTATATGGATACTAATAGGCAAGCATTTTTCTAATTGTGATTCACCTTACATATGCAGTGTGGTCCTGGAGTTCAAGACATTGTCTAAAGATCATGTCAATCATAGAAAAGAATTTCTTTTCTAATGAAACAAACCTCATTCTCTTGTTCCCTCCCACAGTTTGGTTCCCCCCTCTATTTTAGGGTAATGTTCTTAAAAGCGAGCTAGACAGGTTGCTTACCAAAGGCAAAAACCTAGGGGAGTTTAGTATTGAGTTGAGCAAAGCTGACTCAACACGATTATCAACCCAAAATCAACACGAAGTTAAATGGGTTTAGGTATAAATTTTCAATCCGTTTAATTAAATGGGTTGACACGTTCAACTTGTTTGATTAAATGAGTTAGGTTCAGGTCGATATTATCGACCCGAAAAAGTACTCATTTAACCCATTTAATTACATAGGTAAACAAGTTAACTCATTTTTTCATTTTGTCATTTATCCGTTTATCTTTTTATTCAATAGTTAAGAATACAAAAATTAAAAAAATGTGAATTATGATGAATCGGATGAGTTTTAGAAAGTAATTGTTTAATGTGATATGTAAACTTAATTTTTAATGCTATGTAATTAAGTATTAGTTGAAAATGTTAAATTGGCAAATGGGTAATTAGACGATTAAACTTGACCTGTTTATCTTAAATGGGTTAAGCAAGTCAATCCGTTTAAAAAATAAATAGGTACTGGTCAAGGCTTTTCAACTCGTTTAATAAACGGGTTAAGTTCAAGTCAAGAAATTCTCAACCCGTTTAAGTTCAACATGAATACAAACCCGACCCGACCTGACCCATTACCCAGCTCTCATTTAGGATTTATCCTAAGATGACTGAAGCTCATTTATAACCTTTATCTGACCCGTTTGTTACTTTATTGTCCTCTGCACCGAGATTGTTTGGAAGACAAGGTCCAAGCTTGGTGAAGAAATGGAAAAAGACATTCTTGGTAAGTCTCATTATTCATTGATCCCCCTCAGCGAGGTGAGTCTGGCTGGCTCTGGCAACTAATTCAACTTAGTCTGCTCATTTCATTTGGAATGTGAATCTTGAAATTAAATCATTTAGATTAACTTAGATGGAACTAAATTTCAGTCTCTATCTCGGGCTTTCAAGATCCTAGAAAGATTTCAACTGCAGTAAAAAGGTCACTCCTGATAGAAGAAGTATAACTATTCGAAGTATTTTCGTCTAATTTCTCAAAAGAATTACTAATCCGTAACTGTTTCATTGTAACAAGTCAAAATTAGATATAAAGGGTATAATAAACATGTAAATTTTTTTGTTTTTTTGCCTAAATAGCTTACCTTTTTTCAATCTTGTACCTGACAGTATTAGCCCCTTTTTCTTTCTCAATTCCAGTACCTACTACAACAGTGTATGTATCTTGTTTCTTCTTGTTCTCATTCACATCTTCACTTCACTACCAAGATCTTTCTATTCTACCACCAATTGATACATACTGAAACCCCTAGACCTTGCACCAAAATGAAGAGATGGCTTCATCTACCCGGAAGTTACTTGACACCAATTTTCAAGACTTAAGCCCATTTTATCATGACATTTCACCTAGCAAATAGGCTCGAAAATGATGATCAATGATTCCTTGGAAATATTTTCAAGTCTAATATTAGGATATGTAAATGTTTTGTAGTAGATGTAGGCATTCGAATTCCATAAAGTGGTCAAAAGTTTGTTATGTCTTTGCAGGTTTTTTCTGTAAAGTAGTTGAATTGGTGCTAAAGTTTGGTTCCTACTTAATAGTGCCTAATTGATGCAAGTCCAACTGTTCTTAATTCCTTAATATGTCTATTTTGGTCATATGTGCTGAAATTCGCTATTTTAGTGAGAAATGCCCAAAATTATAAGAAGTGCGCTTAAAATTTAGTTTTGAAGCAATATGAATTTTTGCTCTATTTGAGATGAATAAAGCTAAAAACCTTGGCATTTCCTATTAGGGAATTAATCTGTAAAGATGCGCTACGAATGGAAAATCGGTAGATTCATCTCATTATTTAAAAAACCAGGGTGATATTCAACATTATAGTACCTATAGATCTATAAAGTTTCTTAGTCACACTATGAAGTTAAGGGAAATGGTAATGGAGATGAGTTTTTTTTTTTTTTTGTAATCATTTGATTGCGAATATTGATATAAATGAAGTTTATGTGCATGTATTGTGTTTTGTTGGTGTATTTGGATTTGGTATTCTTCAAGTGAAAAACTTTTTCCCTCCAATCGGCTGACATAATAAGAATGATAGACACTTTAGACACTTTTGTTTCATAGTGGTGTGGAGGCTCAATAGTAAATGCCCATGCTTTTTCTAGGTAATCATCTAAAATAGTGTGTATCGAAAGGTCATCATATGATGCACGGTAATATATATGAAGATAAATATTATGGTAAATGATAAGTTAATGAGTCGAGTAGGATGATAAAGACTCCTCTTCTTCCATTTGCACTTGTACAGAAATAAATTTTTTTAGCAATTATTTGATTACAAATATTGATATAAATAAAGTTTAAGTGCACGTATCGTGTTTTGTTAATGTATTTGGATTTGGTATTCTTCAAATGAAAAATTTCTTCCTCCTAGTCGACCGACATAATAAGAATGATAGGCACTTTTGTTTCATGGTGACATGGAGGCTCAACAATAAATACTCATGGTTTGTCTAAATAATCATCTAAAATAGTGTATGATGAAAGCTCCCCTTATGATTTACAGTAATATATATAAAGGTAAGAATCATGGTGAGTGGTATGACGATAAGTTAATGATCAAGTCAAGCAGGATGACAAACACTTCCTCTTCTTTTTCTTGTATTTGTGCGGAAAACAAATTTTTCTAGTAATCTTTTGATTGCGAATATTGATATAAATGAAGTTTACGTACATGTATTGTGTTTTGTTGGTGCACTTGGATGTGGTATTCTTCAAATGAAAAACTTGTTCCCCCTAGTCGGTCGACGTAATAAGAATGAAAGACACTTTTGTTTCATGGTGGCATGGAGGCTCACTAATAAATACACACAGTTTGTCTAGATAATCATCTAAACTAGCTTAATGTATAGTGAAAGGTCACCATATGGACTAAAATTAGTAAGCATAATCCTATTAGAAATAGGAAATCCCAAAATCTCGTATGAATTATCTAGTTCAACTCATTGAGGTTTCTCTTTTCTAAATTCAAAATTAGTAAAAATAAAAAATGACTAATTAGTTGTTAGGAAAAAATAATTGTCATCTAACTAAAACCTAAAATAAATAAAGTCAAATAAAAAATAAACTGAATCATACGGGATTATTTGCTTCCCCCTAACAAGATTATCATCTATCCTTTGTCACATATATAGCTGAAATAATGGGTATCTTTTAAACAATAATAATACAAAGATGTTTTATTTGGAGAAGGTACATTTGTATAAAGATATAAAATTAATGGCTTACATTTAACAGATGGCTACCCCTTCGATAATAGGATTTCATATATCTTTTACCACATATATAACTGAAATTATGAGTATTTTTTAAAATGTTTTATTTGGAGAAGATGTCTTTTTTTAAGATACAGAATCGACAACTTAGATTTAACATGTGACTAATTTTTATGACTAAGATTACACTAAATCCTGCAAATCACTCCCGTTGTAGCATTTTAGGTTTTTTTAGATAATAGGACTGTCATGTATCCTTTTTCACATATAACCAACATTTTTTTTAACTACTTGGGAACTTATGATAATGGGATTATCATATATTCTTTATCACCTATAAAAGAAATTGTGAGGGACTTTTTTTTAAAATAAAAATTATAAATGGGTATTTAACTTGGATATAAGGTAGTTTTTTTAACTTTAAAATCTACAATTTAGATTTAATGAGTAAATATAGCTTCCTAGTCTTGTTCCCTAGATTTTTTTTTATGGAATTTTTTTCCCTAGATAATTAGATTGTTCTATCTTTTATCATGTATTTGTTAGTTATTGGTATTATCCTATGTGGTTGTGTATTGTGTTTTACCCTTTGATTTCGCCCCCCTTAAATCCTTTATTACATTTCATTGTTGTGGCCTACTTCCCACGTTAGATATGTTTGCGTATGAGGCTTCATCATTACATTATACAATTATTTCAAAAAATGACCAATCTCTCAAACAACCCCCCGAAAAAAAAATCCAATTCAAATTCAAAATTTTGAGTATGGATTTAAATTATTTTTTTTTTATCTTGGATCCTCTATTTTACTGGAGTCGAGTTATTATTGGCTTAAGTATTGATTTAAATATTAGATGGATGTGGATTTGGATTCAACACAATTTCTATATAATATTTCTAACATTAACAACTACGATAAATTACATGAGCATATACATAGTAAAACTTGTCTATATGATCAATATGCATAGATAAAATATGCCATGTAACTCGTGATTTAATGAATAAATATAACTCCTAGTTTTTTTTTTCTCTAGATAATTTTTTTGATGGAATTTTTTCCTTAGATAATTGAATTATTATCTATCTTTTATCATGTATATCCGAAATCGTAGGAGATTTTTTAATAAAAATAAAGGGATATCTTAACTTTAAAATGAAGGTTTAGATATAATGCATAAACAATTTTTTATGGTTGAGATTAGACTAAATCCTATAAATCACTCTCGTTGTAGCATTTTAGGGTTTTCCAAAGATAGCTATTAGTACAATATAGATATATATGAGTTTATTTTACAACAAAAAAAAATGTTTGTTAGCTATAAGTTGGAGATTAAAATGATCTTTGATCAAATTGTTGTGATTTTTTTCTCTTAATAATTCTTTATTTAAATGATAATATTTTTTAATAAATCCAACCGTAATTAAAACAAAATTAATCAAATAGTTGATAACTTATAATTTTTTAAAATTTAGATAAATCATAGGACCCATAAAATTGCAATAGTGTGTC
>JACYFF010031957.1:117524549-117548856 GCA_017589665.1 Selenicereus undatus | reverse complement strand
TGTGTGTGTGTGTGTGTGTGTGTGTGTGTGTGTGTGTGTGTGTGTGTATGTATGTATATATATGTATGTATGTATATTATCGATATTATTATTATTATTATTATTATTATTATTATTATTATTATTATTATTATATAATTGATTGGGTAGCAGTGTCAACATGAACTATAGCTGATGATTGCCACACACCTATCTGCGCATATGAGATGAGAATACTCATAATATCTTTCTCCTCCATTGCATTTCTTGCCGATATGTCATGCATGTGGATCAATATCACAATTGCAATCATGATTGATCTTAGACAAAAAGAATGTTATTTTCTAAAGTAGTGAAATTAATTATCAAAAAAACTATTGCCGATAAATGGAGCCCTTGAAAAATAAATCAAGGTCAGGAGCTCCAAACCCACATCGTTTACAAAAAAATAAAAAATAAATATATATATATATGATAATGTTTTTTAGCTATAAAATTCGATATTAAAATAATCATTGATCTAATAATTGTGATTTTTTTAAATAATTCTTTATTTGAATTATAATATTTAATAAATCCAACAGACAATATTGATCAAATGGTTGATAACGTCTAATTTTTGAAAATTTAGATAAATCATAGGGCCTACAAGATTGCTATTATGTATCCACTAGTATAGACCCGTGCGATGCACAGACTCTCTTTCAAATTAAATTTTAGTTTAAAAACTATGGAGTATTTATTTATAAAATCATTTAATTTGTCTCATAAATATTTTATGAATATTAAGATAAAACATTGTGTGATTTACTTGATCCTATAATTAGCAAAATTGGCTTTTTCAATCAATGAAAACTTTAATTGGTGAAACAAATCTTTCTCCCTTATGTCTAAAAGTCTCAGATCTTGTTAAGTTTAGTTGTAACGTGGATTATACCTGGGAAAACTAATTCATTAAAAGTAAGTGTTGATTCATGAAATAATCAGCGCATAGCATGAGACAGTTAGGATCATGTATCACTCACGTATAAAATAGTTTCACTAAGTTATGAGTTAAAAATATCTCTTCCTTTACATTAGACGACACCACAATCAAGAATAATTAGATACCCAAATCTCTTTCAAAATAAAGTCATTTCCTTCTTTTAACTCTACATTTATGCATTATATATCAACCTTTATGTGTTACAAATTTTACACCATGACATATGTAACATCTGATGCTCGTACTCCTTATGATAACCCAACCTAGTTATAAACATAGAAAATTATACATAAATTCTTCAATAAGGTTTGAGCTCGAATCCACTATACTGAACAACCCATTTGTTTCTTTTAATGAGTTGTTTTGCTTCCCCCTTCTTGTTAATTAGCATCCCCTTTGTGATATCTTCAAAGAATGGCAGTGTTGCAAGACCTTCAAATCTGACCCAAACAACATCAGTATTTCATGGTTATTCATTTCTCATATTGCACAATTACATTACATTCCCGGAACCGGGTTCCAAAGGCATATAAAAATCATCAAGGAAAACAATAAACAACTAATCAAAGTAATCGTCCCAATTGTGCAATGACATTTTGAATTAAGTCAAAGAACTTACCAATGCATTACTGCATCCTTTTAGAAGTTACAATCCATGTGATAACATGCATCCTTATTAGAGAAAATCCTTTAAGTTTTGCAAAGAGTCAAACATTGAGGAACAATAGCAATATCAGTTACAAACCACTTATTAGAGGAAAGTTTGACATCTAAATATAAACTCAAAATAAAAGCAAAAAGCTTGAATCAAAATCACAAACCACTTGTTGTGAAACAAAATCTGAACAAATTAAAAAACCTACATCCAAATTAAAAATGAAATTTACCCCCTTCTCAGTGAAGTCCCACTCTCCCAAAATTCCGAGTCAAGTACTTTGAAAGTGCCTAATGTCTTTAATTACTATGCAATAAGGATCTAAGGTTAGCAATAAAGTACATAAAGAACATGTGGTAGAAAAAAGAGGCATAATATGACCTAAAGAAGGATTAATGTTCTACAAGGACATATAAAAGAAAAGAATAACAAAATAGGAGTTATAATATGCAGTAAATATACTATATTTTTAACTGAAGTGTATGAAATAATTGAGAAAAAATTAATCCACCTAAAAAAATGCATACATCTTACTATCTTCCCTCATGACTTTTTTGCATAATATCTAATTAGTACGATAAAGGTACTTAGAATTAATTCTTCACCACTAATTTTCAGTAATTGATTAAATAATTAACAAACTTAAAGTTCTTCATCAATGGTGGAATTTAGGCTCCCTAAATTACTTTGATTAAACAACCACTTCAAATACTATGTTCAGTTATGCTCTTATTGGTGCAAATATATCCTATTCCATTGTTGTTCTCCATTTAAGAATCAAATTTTGACAATAATGGCATACCCCAACCTCCATATTTTTGTCTCATTGAAAATACAAACTTTTTGCTAAACATATTTCAAGAAATGTTTGCTGGGTGGCCATGATGAACTTTGTTCATAACACATTTATTTTTATACCTATGTGTGAAATGAATTTTTTTAAAATATAGCGATATCAAATGTAATATCTCTTGAAAATTTATTGAAATATTAAGAATCATAGTATAAAATTTATTATCTTTCATCAAAAACTGAACTGTATGTGCCTTTAAAATTCATTATTTTAGTTTTTCACAAAAATATTTTAAAAGAGATAGCAATTTATGCTAAGGTGAAGGCATCATTTTCCAAAAATAGATTATATTCCTTTATTTGTCTTTTTTCCTCTTTTCAGTTGATTGAAATATTCATCCAAGTCCTTGAACGACACTTATTTGTACTTAAGGTTCCTATTAGACAATAATCCAATGCTTCAATTTCTTCCGTAAGTATTAACTCTCAAAATCCCTAATTTAGTGCTTATCATGTCAAACATGCTCCACAATTAGTTCTGCCAAAAAGAAAAGACAAAAAAGGGCAGCCCGGTGCACAAGCATCTCGTGTTCACGCAGGGTCCGGGGAAGGGCCGCACCCCAAGGGATGAATTGTAGGCAGCCTAACCTGATGTTGTCAGTGACTGATTCCATGACTCGAACCCGTGACGTTTTGGTCACACGGAAACAATCTTACCATTGCTGCTCCAAGGCTCCCCTTCAAAAAGAAAAAACAAAATGGAGCACAAAACCTAGAATGAATCCATCAATACCCCCTCAGGGTCAAAATACCCTCTAACTAATATTAAATTTTCTAAAGTCGATTGCTCCCTTCTAAATCAATATACTGTATTATCATCTTTCCTCTCAATAGCTCTGACTTCACAAATCAACCACCCTCCTCCAAAATTTCACTATCGTGACTATCCTATTTCTCATTCTTACACCTTAAAAAATAAGTACAAGAAGTAAAAAAAAAATCCAAAACCTTGATAACATACAACCAGAAAAGAATTGCTAAGAGTAACAAAAATTCAATAGACACAAAACTAAAATCAAGAAACGAACTGAAGTAGAAACAATCACATTACCGCACAACGCTGGTAGATTCAATCCCAGGAACTAAAAGCAAAAGAAAAAGAAGGAGATTTTCACATGTTCTTCTAGTCTTTTGCACACCTCCGTTGCTTCATGAGTACTGCTTGTGTTTTCCTATTTTTCTTGCACATATTCGCACAAATCCCCAAATAAATTAGCAAAAAGATTTTGAAAAATTCATCTAATAAATAATTAAAGGGTGACTATCAAAGAAGATTAGGGAAGACGGAATATTGGATAAGTGATTTTCAAAATAAATTGAAGAAATCAATTTCCTAGAGAGACTGTGTGTGTGTGTGTGTGTGTGTGTGTGTGTGTGTGTGTGTGTGTGCACGCGCGCAAATGCTTTGATGAGAGAAAGAGACGTACACAAAATTAACAGCCAAAAGTATCTAAAGTCCCAACATTAACGTATCACTTATAATCGAAAATACAGGGTTTAGGTAGTTACCTCCCCTAAGTTTTATTTTTAAAAATAAATAAAAATAAAGCAGTATTTTGCTTCGAGACAGATGGAAGTTACAAACTACTTTTTTAACTTTAAAATCAAGGGTTTAGATTTAATGAGTTAATCATATTTGTGGCTAAGATTACATCAAATCCCGCAAATCACTCTGGTGTTAATATTTTAGGGTTTTTCAAATATTGTTATTAATATAGTGTAGATAGATAGACTGATTAGATACCAAATCGAAGGTTTAGATTTAATAGATGACTAATTTTTATGGCTGAGATTACATCAAATCCTGCAAATCATTCCCGTTATAGCTAGCATTTTATGTTTTTTCAAAGATTATCACGTTTTTTAACTGCTTGAATTTTTTTTAGATATTAGAATTATCATAATCATTTATCAAATATAACCGAAATTATGAGTAATTTTTTTTAAAAAATAAAAATTGTAAATGAGTATTTTACTTAGATAAGGTGGTTTATTTAAACTAAAATCTTCACTTTAGATTTAACGAATAAATATAACTGCCTAATTTTTTACTAGATAATTAGATTATCATATATCTTTTATCATATATATCCGAAATCATGGAGAATTTTTTAAATAAAATAAAAAGACATATTAACTGTAAAATTGACAACTTGGATTTAATGCATAAATAATTTTTAAGGTTAAAATTACACCAAATCCCGCAAATCACTCTCATTGCACCATTCTAGGATTTTGTAAAGATTACTATTATAATAGTATAGATGGATAAATAAAAATAAGGCAGTATTGTTCTTGGAGAGAGACGACAGTTGCAAACTATTTTTTAAAAATTTAAAATCAAGGGTTTAGATTTAATGAGTTAATAACATTTGTGGCTAAGATTACACCAAGTCCCGCAAATCACTTTCGTGTTAGGATTTCAGGGTTTTCCAAATATTATTACTAATATAGTATAGATAGATAGACAGATTAGATACAAAATTGAATGCCTAGATTTAATAGATGACTAATTTTTATAGCTAAGATTACATCAAATCCTGCAAATCATTCCTGTTATAGCAAGCATTTTAGGTTTTTCCAAAGATTAGCACTTTTGTTAACTACTTGGATTTTTTTTAGATAATAAAATTATCATGTGTCTTTTATGATTTATCAAATATTATCAAAATTATGAGTGATTTTTTAGAAAAATAAAAATCATAAATAGGTATGTTACTTAGATAAGGTGGTTTTGTTAAAACTAAAATCTACGGTTTAGATTTAATGAATAAATATAATTACCTAATTTTTTTCCTAAATAATTGGCTATCATTTATCTTTTATCATCTATATCCGAAATCATGGGGAATTTTTTAAATAAAATAAAGAGATGTCTTAACTTTAAAATTGACGGCTTAGATTTAATGCATAAATAATTTTTATAGTCAAGATTACACCAAATCCCGCAAATCACTCTTGTTGCACCATTCTAGGGATTTGCAAAGATTGCTATTAACTTTATATATATATATATATATTATATATATATATAAGTTGGGCCAAATCAAGAAACTTTATAATTTAAATTGAAAATAGGAAAATGGGTGACGATGGAGGTGGCGAAGGAGAAGGATTCTAATCAATCTCTTAAACCTCTATCACAACCTCTTAAAGAAGCTACATATATATCTTAAACCGCTGTAAACAACTCAAATAAAATATAATTAATAAAATATTCAAACCTTTTTACTTTTCCCCCGAAAAACAAAAGATATTGTGTATTACAAACCACTGCGGACTTTCATGTACAATTATTTATCAATGAACTATTAGCTGAAAAATGTGATCAGTATTGATGAACTTCATCGGTTCACTTTTTTGAATTTTTTTTTTGTTAATATTATTGGCTTACAATCCTAATTTATCAATAAAATATGAAGTATTTGATATAAACTATCTTCATACCATATGATCGATGGTTCTTAGACCTAGCTAGGTGCTTATGGGTATGATTTCTGAGCCCTTTTTTGGGTTTTTGGTGATAGTTGGATGGCTTTGGGGTCTGCAAAATATATAAAGAAGATGAAGGATTCAGGTGGAGATGAGGAATTCGAGGATAATAGCCAATATGACACGGATGAGTCTGATGTTGAAGAGGAGCAAGCAGTCAAAGGGGATCTTTAAGAGGTGCAAGTGCTTTCTAAAAGAAAAACTAATACTTCGTTATAATAATTTTATATTTATTTGTTGTCTTGTTTTTATTTGAAGAATGTTATACTTATTTATACTCTGATCTAGCCTTTCGACTCACTAATAATCGAAAAAACAACCTTGTCTCATCTGATATTTGGGTGTGCCATATCATGCTTATATGAAACTTGTGAGGGGTTATGAGCGCGATTGGCCTGTCGTCCACTGCGACTAGCTATTTTCGTCATCCCCACGGGGAAAGTCCTTTTATGCAGCATTGATACAGGGAATTAGTTACAACACCAAGCTCTTAGTGTGAGTAGATTCCACAGACATAGGGCCTGAGGAGTTAAGAATGTAGGGAACTAGATCATTGTCTTCTTCATGCATCTGGAGAGCAGAAAGGGGGATAAAAGACGTGTGAAAAAGCATGTTTGGATGTACCATAAGAAACGCTGCATATCAGCTCGGCTCTGCTGTCCAGAATGCAATACTGTACGGTATCCTTTACAAAATAAAATACAGCCTCATTTACAACAATGACCACCACAACAAATTTTTGGGAAGATCATGCATGTATGCATCGTCCTTCAAAAATTTAAAAGCAAAGACAAAGGTAAAGGTGTATGCAATCTTATCCCCGACCACGAATTACCAAGATGCCTGATCTGTTTGAGACCCGAAAAATGCGATTTGCAGGAGGCGAAGGACCGATTCATGCTCTTATGAGAAGGGCTAAGTTCCACTATCACAAGAATGCTTCTGCTCATAGAATAGAAATCATACTGTGCAAGCGCGAACCTTCAGGAATCCCCAGTGGTGGATCTTCACAAGAACAATTATCTACCTTGAATAGCTCCCATGCCTTTATCCCACACCTGTCTAGACCACTTTGCAATCTAGGACTTTCTGCGTCGCTAGGATATCTACCATCTGGACTAACAAGAACTGCTCCAGTGTAAGATTGCCCTGCAACTCTAGCAGCTCCATGATAATGAAACAGTCCCCAGCTAAGATCATCAGCAACATCCACAATTGTCCAGAATTCATTTGAGACGACACCATTATCCAGAACACTGAAGAAGAACGTGCCTGGAACTTTGGCCCTCTTCACCCTATATCTCCTCCTCCTCCACACGATTCGTCCATCCAAGGTTTTGACTTGGAAAATCGGCTCGTACCAAAATGAGCCTTTCGCCTTTCCCCTATAGAATAATTGGTACTGGCAAGGAAACTGATCATATGCAGGATTTTGTCCTGCCACAACACGCCAACTCCAATCCAAATTTCCCAACCAACCAACGAAGAGATCTTCAGCAATATCATGACACAAGTCATAATCCCGAAACTCGGCCATAGGCACTACGTAAGGCTTTTCAGGAATTTTCGCATCAAGGTGCAAACAATTATGCTTTTGGAGCACACACAAAGAAAAGGCCTCAAGATACGGACTTTCATATGAAGCAATGCAGCGATAGTTGCACACCTGATCAACAGGACTGCAATTATTTAGGCATTGAAGGGCTTTTCGACAGGTAGGATCCAACAAGCAATTGAGAATCTGAGGACCACAGTTCTTCACCATGCAGCCAAGTGTAGAAAACCCCTTCAATCTCAGATTCTTCAATATAGGAACTGGCCTTATATATGCATTTATGATGACCAATAGACAAAATCTAATATCATCTGAATTATATCGTTCCCAAGCATTAGTAACAGTTTGCAATACTTCACGTGCTTCCTTCGGTTTCTGCAATGGAAGAAAGCCGGCTAATTTGCTGAACATATTCTCTTTGGTTTCACTGCTAATATACGACTCCCCGAGTTTATTTACAAGGGTTGCAGAGGACTCGAAGCATATAATATTAGGAACATTGTCAGCATGTTTCTGAATCCACTCTACTGATTCTTGTGTCGTCACAGCAACAACCAAAAGTATGTCTGCATGCAAGAGCTCCCTCTCTAGACTTTCAGCTACTTCAGCAGAGCTCCAAAAATTATCAGGGAAGACAAGCATTTCAAACCCTTCGTCAACCCATTTCAATCTTCTTGCCTGCTCACATATGAGAAGGGAGAAAGCAAATCAACACTCTCGACCTTCTTTCAAGTAAGAAGGCCCCATCAGAGCAAGGAAGAAAACAGCCGTCAGGGAGCCATCTAGGAAGGATAGAATTCTTAGAACATTGGATATATGTATAACCATTCAGATGCATCCGCAGTGAATTGTTGCATGCTAAAGGACTATTCTATTCACTTTCAAGCCTGCTCTTCAACCCACAAATCCAATCAGGAAGCACAGCCATTGATTTGAAGTACAACATTGTATTGACGGAGAGAAAAAGAAGGAGATATTGGAGCCACATTCTTTAATTTCCTCTAATTATGTTCATTGAAGACTAATAAGTTGCCGGTTATGTAACGGTAAGAACCCCTTCCAAAAAAACAACAAATTTATCAATTCAAGAATGTTGGAATTCCGAGGAAGGCCTAATAAGAGACATGCAAAATGCCCAACAAGAAACTTCTAAACAATAACGTCAGAAAGTGTTGGAACTCACAGCCTAGAAGCCATGATCTCTGAAGAAGCATATAAGCTTGAGTTTTATTGAAGCAATAAGGCACAAATACTAGTATAATGAACTTGGTCAAATTTCTTAGCAGTTGGAATTTTTGACAACGGTTGGCCGCTCCAATAGAACCCACTTAATTCGTTGACTTAACCAACAAGAATAGATTACTCAAACAACACGACTACTAATCAAACGAGTGATTGAATTACTTACCGTATGGAGCAGAACGTCTTGCCATGAAGCAGAGTTAAGAGGACTGGTTCTGCCCTCTCCAAATATGCTGACTATCCTCACAGGACGTGGCGTTGGTGGTGGCAGTGGGTGCGGCTCAGAATCAGTCATACCAATACTACCATTACCATTGTTTGTTTGAGTTTGTCCTGATGAAACTGGAATTCTACCACAAATACCCCTGGATTTCGGTTTGGATTTAGGACCCCAGGCATAAGCATAATAAGGGTTTCCTGGGACAAAACATGGACATCGAGAAAATGGGGCAAGATGCACTAGAGGGGTTTTGCAATTGCCGCCCCATACTGATGCAAGTGATGAAGCACAAGCAGACCATTTCCATTTGGGAATAACCGGCACAGGGGGAATCTTTACATGACTTCCATTTCGATTACTCCCAAAGTTATGATAACAGTTTCCACCTGCTTTATGGACCAAACCTGCACTTGCTCCCATTTCCAGCTGACCAGCCTTTTGGTATAATACCATACAATTACTCGGGGGGGATCCACAGAAGTGGTGATGAATGAAGACCAAGCCCAGCAAAGATTAAAGAGGGATTACTTAGCCAGCAAAGCAGGCGCAGCCACGGCAGTGGTGAGATAGAGGTCAAGATTCAAGCGAGTTTATGGGGAGAGTTGACAGTTGAGACCGAGCCCAGAGTTTAGGAGAGAGACACAAAGAGATGGAGAAGCAAGACAGGCCCGTCTCTAGAGCTGTGGAGATTATTCCTGGTAGAATACTAAATTTATCAAAAAAATTTCAAAAATCTGTGGGGTCAGATGACCCCACTCCTTCGTCCTTCCTACATAGACCAGGCCCAAGAGGGTGTGTCATACAGCTCTCTCTTGTAAAGGCTTGTGTGAAAAGGGTCATGTGTGGTGATGAATGAAGACCAGCTTCAGTTTGATTCTTCTAAGAAGATGAATAGGAAAGAAGATTCTTTATCCTCATCCGTACCTACTATAGTTTTTTTCAACCCTTCTAAAAAATATCAAATAAGAAGGGGATATAATGTGTACAAGCGATCCAAATGATTCTAATATTTTATTTACTTTACTGATGGTTGCTTCCTATTTGAGGGCTGAGATATAGGAGACACAAAAGTATAAAGTGATATTGGAAGTTTATACACATGGTTCAACAATATATTTTAATCGGTCAACTTCCCCTCGGCCCCTAAGGATGTTGAGGAAATCAAAAGGATATTGCGAATGGTCGATAAGTTAGGACGTGATGAGTACTTAGATTTATCGTCTTTGATTGGTAGGGTAGGGGGGAGTAGAGATTTTCACAGCCTAAAGACTGAAATAAATTATCAGTATTTATATCACGTGGGATGAAAAATGAGATCATTTTGAACCTAGTGACTCGACAATGCAAATATAACTAGTTTCGCTCTGGCCTCTATACCTCCTAGGGCTACAAGATTGAGAAGTCCATCAATTCCTTTTGGTGATATGAGGGAATAGAAGGATCAATGAATGAATTTGGACAAGTTTAATCTGCATTTTGAATAAATCTTTGATGGCGTGGCCTTACGTTAATGCGGCTCTTACCGAAAGAAGGGTAAAGACTAGTTAAGAACGCATCAGCATTCAACACTGATAAACTGGTCTTGAATTCGAGTATTATCCAAGGGATTTTTCTCTCAAGTATGCAAAGGAGCAAACTCAGCTGGTTTTTGTCCTAAGCAACATGACGGAAGCTTTCTGAGGCATGAAATGAGACACCCCCGCCTCCCCTTCTGCCCCTCCCCCTCCATTGCTGACGTTGTTGTAAAGCAAAGCTAATGGGAAGAGAAACCATGGAGAGATGGAATAACATAATCATCTCATAAACCACATGATTATTACAGTACTTGTTTAGCGTAGTAATTTGTCCCAACAAAAATTTCCAGAGTTTTCTGCTACTTCATGTTTGAGGACTGCCAGGAGCATTCTTTCGTATCTTCTCCAAACACATGGTAATAATCATAATCTTTCACCCATAATTAATTATTACCATATACCTGCAGAAGGTATAACAGAAATTTGCTGGCAATTTTCTTTATATTCACATAAACATCATGCTACTGGAAGATTCCAACCAGTAGTATTGCACCTTTTTCTTCCCTTTTTCATTTGAATTGATCAAGAATTTTCTTTACAAGGCGTATACAGCTGTCCCAGAATGTAGTCAGCTCATCAATGAATATTTAGGTACGTTCACCAGCTACATTGGAGAAAGAACAGGGACAAGATTTTATATAACATATATGGCTATGTACAGCATAATCTCAGGATCGATAAAGCTTGCTCGACAAAAACTTCAGGGCAGCCAGTTAAGGTTGCAGAACCATGACTCCTGAAAATTTATGAGATCCAGGATAGCAATGGTGCTGTTGAGCACCAATCTGAGTTTCTTGGCCTCCTAGGATTCCGTGAGGGAGGATCACGTGTTATTATCGGCGAATTCCAGCTCCCTCCAGGGCAGCTACTATCTGAGCAGAAGCCTCCTCAAGGGTTCGCCTCTTCTGCCGTGTATTATATGCCTTGAGAATGTCTCCTTCCTCAAAATCGTCGAAGTCCTCCATCCCAATTCCACACTCAAGTCCAGCACCCACCTGCCATGCCACAAAATATTGTGGAGAAATGAGGTCAAATGGCACACAAATGAATGTATCACTAGAAAGAGGACCTCGTAAAATTACTCGTGCTTAATAAGCAAGCCAAGTGGACTGAAATCAGCCCCAACCCAGGGGTGAAATACGCTAACCTGGTCTCTACTTGACCCTGAATTGATCCAGCCCTCAACTGGACCAATCTAAGATTTGCTTGAACAATACTAATTTCATTTTGGTGAACTTGAAGAACCAACAGGTGGGGCCATACATCCCAAATATGATCTGGCCTCCAAATTAGCCAATGTTTCAAGAAACTCATTTGCCAAGTCTACCGGAGTAGGTCTGAGAACTTCATATTTTAAATGCTCATAGGAACCACTTAGTTATTTCCCGCCCAAGGAACCATTTGATGTGCTGCTTTGATGACATTAGTAGAGCACATTGAGGACATCAGGGCAACATACCTCTTCTACAGTTTCTTTGACTCGGCGCAAGGAATCAAGGATTCCTGTATGGACAGTCTTCCCTTTCCGTACAACTCGAAGGCCACAGCCTTTGACAACTTTTCCCTCTGTCACCATGCATCCAGCAACACGACCACTCCCACTGCTGAATGTAGCTCGGACTTCAGCAGTGCCGATTGGCAATTGCTCCTACAGTCATGTATGATTTCAACTATTAAAATGCACATCTGTATATCATGAGTTGAAAAGAAATACTTGGATAGTAAATGTAGAGAATAGAGAGACAACTAATTTACTTTGTATTAACACCTGCATAAAAGTTTGTCAAAGGGCATACCATTATGATTCAAACCTAGCTTGTCTTTTCAGGACAACCCTAAATTTTATGCAACAATGACAAATCTGGCAATATATCTTGGCATGTCTTTCGATCAAGAAGCAGTGGAAAGCAGGGGAGAGAAGGTACATGAGGTCCACCTATGTAAAAATGCAGAGGTGAGCACATGCATTCTTCACATAGTACACTTTGTGGTTGCTTAATGCGGCTCTAGATTTTGGTAATTTATGCAATTGGAGTAATTGCTAAAGCAAAATGTTACCTAAATGTTACCTACTAATCCGCTTTCTCAAATCATATTCTGGAGTCCTACAGTCAACAGAGACATTCAAATAGGGTTCTTTACTGATAAATTCTGGGGGACTTTCTCAATTAAGATCACTATGCTTTAACACGATGAACAATCATTTAGATGTAACTGCTACCCAGCAAAGATCAAGTAAGGGATGCACTTCATTTAGCTGAGAATACCTGGTCTTGTCAATCACAATTCAGGATACCACCTGGACAATCTATATATTATTTTCCAGTAACCATGATCCAGGAAAAAGTGGCAGGAGTGCAATACATTACGGGACCCACTCTTTCAGGATTGTCATTGGTTGCGTAACACCAAAGCAAGATAACTCTGGTGGGAACCAAATCCCTTCTAAGGCTTCTACATGAAAGTCGCTGCCACCACTGAAGCAACACAACTGTGGCAGGAGCCATATAAAGGGAACACAAGTACCATTACCATCATTGCAAAAGCACCACGCTACGGTCTCGGGGAATTTTGAGGAGAACGGGGGGTTTCTAAGTCCTGAGTTTTTCTTACGCAATCTCCCTCATTTCTAAAGAAGCATCTACAACAATTTTAGTCAGCCTCATGGAACTTCAGGCGAAAAGGAGATTTTTAAATCCCTGAAATTGTTCTAGCTACTCTCTTCTCATTTCTGAACAAAGGGCATTAAACTCAGGGAACTATATATCATTCAAAAACCATTCCCTTTTTTTTGGTGGAGGGGGGTGTTAGGTGATAAAGATCCAACAACTATCACCCTGGACTGCTACACTGGAATTCAAAATGTCATGCCATAACCCTTTGTTTCATTTGATAATTCTGTACCAAGAACCTTAGAATTTCTCATGAATAATGATATGAGTTACTTGCACGAATTTAATTTTGAGCTTTGACTAGCAGCAATAGTTCTATTATACTTCTAACCTGATTTAATAAATGCACGAAAATAATGATTAGGGGGTTCAAGTCTTTGTTAACCATGTCTCAACCGTTATTATGCCAGAAAAGATTAGCATGACATAGGTCTCTCCATCAATGATTTTATTTGAAGTATCCTCATCAACCCCCCGTCCCCCAGGCTCTCCTCTGTGTGCGTCTGTTTGTATGTGTGTGCGGAAAGATGCTTCGTTTCATGACAAACATATTAATATCGACTTCAAAGATACCATATGCCTTTTTCCCCGACGGTGGATTTTCCAGAGTGAGTAGTCATCCCCCATTGCCACCTGTGTCCTTCATACTTCAGAACGAGCAATATCAAGCAATGCAGCAAGAAAACCTATCCGGGATTCCTGTGACTGGCATTTGTAAACCACACATGTTCGGCCCATCTGTGCAGTCTAATAGGTATTGATGCAACAAACATTCCAAGAAGAGAGCATGTGCAACAAATTACTGAACTCCAATGGAATTTACCTCAATAGGATCCAGTAGTCCTTCCATTGCACTCCGCACATCATCAATAAGTTCATAGATGACTCTATATAGCCGAATCTCAGCTCCTTTGTTCTCCGCATATTTTTTTACAGAACCGGGAGCCTTTACGTTGAACCCCAATATGATGGCTTTACAAGCAAGAGCAAGATCAACATCACTGGCGCTAACATCTCCTGCTGCTTGTAACAGAAACTTCAAAGAGACATTATTCCGAGGAAGAACTTCCAGAGCCTGCCTCACTGCTTCAATTGAACCCTGCAGTTGACGCCATATGACAAAGTCAATGGATTCAGCTATCCTCACCAGTTAAGAACAAATGGCAGGAACCTTTGCACCATAAAAAAAGTTGTGAAAAAGACAAATACAGAGCCGGTAGGTCTGTAGGTGTAGTTAGACTACATTAAAAGTCCAACATTCTAAAGCAAACAAAGCAAAATAGAACTTGAACTTGAGAGTCCGAATTACTGAGAATCATGTTCTTCATACTGCAAAGAAGTCAGCTACGAAGCACCCTTTGCCACTCTTCTGAGAGAGCAACAATTCACGTACCCCCCCCCCCCAAAAAAGAAAGAAACAAAACCCCTAAAAAAACAACTCCAACACCTCTAAATCATGCAACTGTGGACACATAAACCATCATCACCTGAAAGGAGAGGGGTTGGATCAATAAAGTGACTATTCGTTCATATCAAATCCACTTGGTTGCTTGAAAGTCAAAGGCTAACAATTCTTTTTCATCTTATAGATCCAGACTAGGCTGCACAGGTATAGAGAAGTTATGAATGTAGACTTGGTAAGGAGAAAAGTGCCAGAAATTCATTTTGGACATGGGAAATTATGTCATAAACTTTTATCAAAATGGAAAATTTTCCCAAAAATAAGCAAAGGAATCAAACTAATCGGGATGACGAAAACAGCCAAGTTTGAGGTAGTTGCAGAACATTATGGCCGGTAATTTGATTTAGTTGGTTCTATCCTTATGATATGAGGGGCCTCCAACTGCTTTTGATTTGGTCTGTTCAAGACCCAAAGTAGCACATGTCCTACCCTGATTTCAACAGCATTTTTTAATGAAATATTCGGAGATAAACACATATCAACATCATAAGTCAGAGCATGTTCTTCGAACACGTTCTTCTATTATATCAAAATCAAATAGAAATTGTTGAAGCTCTAATTCCCCAGCAGATTATTAATATGCCTACCTGCACATCAACCTTCAAGATTATATTAAGCTGGTGCAAGTCTAAGCCCTCCATCCCTGCTGAGACTGCAGACGCCAAAGATGACAGAGTAATCTTTCCCTCTCCCGCCTTTGCAGCTATATGCTCTTGCTTCAGAGCCTCAGCACGTGCCTCTGCCTTTTCACGTGCAATGTCAAGGGAACTCACAACCTCAAACTCGTCACCAGCCAATGGGACATTATTCAACCCAATAACCTGCAAGAAAATGGTTAGAAAGGAGAAGGCACACATTGTTCATGCAAACAGATACATAGGCACAGGATTGCACACTCACAGAGGCAGAGAGGGACAGAGACTATTCACGCACCCCTAAACCCCAATAAGCAAAGAGGCCATGCCCATGTACACCACCCATGAACAAATGGGCCATTCACAAAATCACTGTAGCAGGAAAATTGCCAGGAACTTGGGTACTTGCCACATTTTCCTCTTTCTATGGTCTCTTTCTAGCCTAAACATGAACAAAGATCTTTTCACTTAAAAGCATTTACCCTGCAAGAAGCATTTAGTCATTGAAATAGTCGTGACCGCAAACCATCTGCTGCATACATCTTCAGGAGGAAAAATAAAACCAAATACATCTTCTGAATTAGTGGATTCTTTTGTTATTTTTTCAACTCTAAACCATGCAGCATACGATGTGCATGCAACCTCTACGTCTAACTCTTACAGACATACAGAACATACAGAGGAATTAAACAGGAATATAATTTTAAAATATTTACAAAAAAACAGGGAAAATGTAAAAAGTTTACCTGCACTGGTATGGATGGACCAGCTTCATCAACACGACTTCCTCTGTCATCAAATAGAGCGCGGGCCTGTTAAGAAAAGAGGCTGTATCAATATCAAGTACGACCCCATAAAAGCATAAATGTTTGACTACTAGAACCAACCTTTCCAACTGCTTCCCCACAAACGACTATGTCCCCTGTTCTTAGTGTGCCATTCTGCACAATGAAAGTGGCAACAGGCCCTTTTAATTTATCAAGCCCAGCCTCAATGACAGTACCTTTCGCACTCCTGTCAGGATTTGCCTTCAGCTCTTGCAGCTATAAATCGATTAAAATGGAGACATAAGATAACTGATGAAAGCAAGAAGAAATGGAGCACACAAACATCATGAAACATAGAACAGGTATAGAACAACTATTATCCCTTATCCGGAGGGCTGGGAAGCAAATCTAGTAGATAAGATGTAGAGCTCAGCAAGATCAGGTGTCTTTTAAATCAAAGGTGAGAAAGAGCGATTAGGTGACCTTCCTAGCAATGCCCTCCCTAAAGCAAGCAGTGAAGTTATTAGCACACAGTATTGCTCTTCACGTGAAGAAGACAAGAAGAGAAAAGTGAATAATCTAGCTATGCATGGTCCTCTGATTTTGAGTGTTGCAAATGAGATAAAGATAGAGAGCAAGGGCAGAACACAAGAAGACTCCCTAAGAGGCCAACATAATAGAAACATCAACCACAAGAAACATATTAAACCCACAACCAGAGAAACAGTGCTGACAGAGTGGACCAACCTCTACTGTGCCTGGAATGAGAATAAAGGCATCAATTCACTTCTTAATCTCAGTATAGAAAATTTGTCATTTTCTCCTGCATTACGTGATAATCAATTTATCGATAGTTCTAATAAATTTCTTCGCAAGTGCTAATTTTTTTGTCTCACTAATATCTGATTTGCAACTGAAACAGAAACATAATCCACTAAACTACAATTCATTTGTTAAGCAGTGCATCATCAAATGGAAGGGTAAAATGACCAATCATAGAAACCAGTTTCCTTGGGTTTTCCAATTGAAGTGAGAAACAGAAAAGGAATGACCATGAATATACCATCAAATAGATAGTCAAATAGAGAAAAGAGGACAAATGCGACGGATACACCAAACTGTAAACCTCCAGTAAATACATACCATCAAATAGATAGGAAAAGAGGACTATACGACAATATACTGAAGAGATCACAACATATTTATACACACAGCTCGTTTGAAACGATCAACTGAAACTGCAACTATAAGCCTTTTCTTACCTCTGCAACAAGCATAATTGTCTCCAGCAAATCATCTACGTTTTCACCTCTAAGAGCACTTATCTGTGGTACAAAGGTATGAATATAAGCAGCCATCAAGAAACTGTTGACATAAACATTTTCAGAACTACATTACAGAAAAAAATAATAAGTGTATTTCAAAGCCACTTAAAAGTTAAAACAAAGTTGTTTCAAAAGAACCTGCCTTAACCATTGGGATGTCACCCCCCCAATCCTCCGGCATCAGACCAATTGATGAAAGCTCTTGCATGACACGATCAGGGCTAGCCCCATCCTTGTCTATCTGAAAAAATAAAGCATAGGAAAAGACAAATTTTCACCCATATTTTTAAATTTTAAAAAAAAAGGCATATGATGCACAATTAAATTAAAATTAAAAAAACATCCCCCAACAAAACCAAACCAAGACTTCTCCCACCAAAGTGCCAAGTTATTAGGGACTTGGATTATCCACTGAAAAATTGCCTCTAAAATCCATGTGCAGAAGCCAGAAGCTGCAAAAAAATTTTGGTGCGGGGGTAGGGCTCTCCCATCACATATTTTCTCTATTTACAACTCACAAGACTTGAACTCATTTTGTACTATCTAAGACATCCTTCCCCCCAAGCGGATAGTGAAAACAAGAAAAACATACTAAGCACAATTAGCCACTCCCCTAGAAAACAGTCACTCTCAGTTGAATGCAAATAACTAGGGAGAGCAGCTCTGAATATTTTATAATCTTTTTAAATTAAAATTACATTTACATTGTCTGATTAATGTTGACAATAATTCATTAAGAATATTTAATCTGCTATTTAACTGACTTTATTATTAAGGCCCTGTTCTATTTCGCGTTTTTTCGGATTTAGCTCAGAGTTTGCATCTCCTTACAGTTTCTTACATCTCCTTACAACTCCTTACATCATTAACATAATCCTTACATCTTCTTACATCTCCTTACATCTCTTTACATTTTCTTACATCTTCTTACATCTCTTTACATCTTCATACATCTTCTTACATATAACATTCATTTATTTTAGTTACAAAAATATGTATATTTTTTTAATGATACTACCAATATACAAAATTTATAAATATCTTATGAACACAACATTTACATAAATATAAAAACATAATATAACGACGTAAATTATGTTTGAGTTTCAACATGAAATATATATTATTATAGATGACCACACATTTATTTATATTTAAAATTATTTGCTTAAAATAGGAATTTATTTGAAGAGTTGTATTCAATTTTGTCAAAAAAAAAAATTTTTTTTGTTATACTTTGCTTATTCGATCAAACTAATGTTCATATAAAAAACCACCTCAAGTGGACGAAATTTTATTCACCAAATTTATGGGGATTAATATATTTTATTGTTGTGTAATTAACTAAATTAATTGTTTATTTTCAATAAGCAATATTATTTTAATATTATTATTTTTCATCCAAAATGTTCATTGTAAAACAAATTATACTATACAACTCTTCAACAACTCCTTACATCTATCCTTACAGCTCCTTAAATCTCCTTATAACTCCTTACATCTCCTTACAGCTCCTTACATCTCCTTACATCTCCTTACATCTATTTATCTATCTAAAACGCGAAATAGAATAGGCCATAAATATATAAACTCTTTTACCAATCCACCTAATACTATCGAAACATAACAATAATTTCAACAGTATTACTTCACTATTTTTAAAATTTTTGTAAAAATTATTAGCATCATTATTTTTTTTCACTACTTGGTTCAAATTGACCATTGAAGCCCATAAAAGCAAAAGGAAAAATAAAGTGCAAAAAAACCTGCACACTTGTCCAGACCTCATATGCACTCATAAGCCAGCACATGCACACCCAACACTCCCTAGGTGCCCAACATTCTTAACAGTTGCACTAGCTGCACAGATTTCTGTTTGCACTGAGTTCGGATGACTCTCTGCATTCATCCAACACTCTCTCCCTCAACATTTTTCAACACACTTATCTTCCCTGTGCTCCACATTTAGCAACTAGCAACCCAAAATCTTGCCAATGACAATTGTCTAAGATACCTTGTTGATTGCAATCACAATAGGTACACCAGCTGCTTTAGCATGTGCAATGGCCTCATTAGTTTGGGGACGGATCCCATCATCAGCAGCCACAACAATGACAGCAATATCTGTCACCCTTGCTCCACGAGCCCTCATTGCCCCAAAAGCCTATAGCATGCACACGCAAAAAGACAAATTAGCAGATCACACTTGTGAGACATAAGAAACTCTCAGGAATAAACTTTGGAAAAACTACGCTAGTAAGAGCATGCAGAAAAGATGGAACAGAAGGTGGCAAAATGAAGGGATATAATACAAGATTTGAGTGTTCAGTTAACCTCATGGCCAGGGGTGTCTAGAAAGATACAAGGCAGTGACTTTCCATCAAACGGTACTTGCACTTTATAAGCACCAATCCCTTGGGTAATCCCTCCTGCTTCAGAAGCAGCGACCTGAAGAATACAGTACTCCATAAGTTCATAGTCCCATCAGTTACGCGATTTCACAACACAAACATACTTGGCAAAGAACTTCTGCATTATTACTACCACTACAGCAATGTCACTTAATCAACTACCAATTCACACAGAAAATACAGTAGGGCCATATACAGCCCAGAATCCAAAATGCACATATATACATTGCATAAATAACGGACCCTTCCACAAAATTTCATAATCATAAGTATTGTAGGATATGTATTATATGCTATAGCACATCCACTTAATGCGCCTTAGGGTTAAGGAAGCAAGTACTTATTACCAATTGATAAGATTCCCTAATATTTAAATGCATTTTTGAAGAGTTTACTTGCACATATTATAGATTTCTAGGATAAGGCCATAGGTACAATGTTCATTAGCTTTAGCTGTGATTAAGATTTTCTTATTCTGTGGCATTAAATAAAAAAAAAAGGTTAGGATAAACCATTTTTTGAATACATCATTCCCACAAACGAGCGAGTGGGGACCTTGTACATTATTCAAAGCAACCACCTGCCAACATTTTACCTACTTGAAAGTTGAAACCACTATTAAGCTAAGATTTATTTTTTTTTGATAAGGAATTAATAAAATATGATCAAATGGATGGATGCGAGCAAGCATCCTACAACAAGGTTATGAACATCCAAGACAGAGCCTATCCACAAAATCAATGAAATCGAAAGAAGATTGGCAAAAGTTCGCACTATCCCAGAAAAAAAAAGAGTCTTGATGATATTATCTACAATTCATTGGAGAGGCATCTCCTCTCTTTCGAAGACTCTGTTGTTTCTAAATTGACCATTGAGCTAAGATTTATAAATTGACCATCATTTATCCTTCGATTGTTGTTGCAGGTTGTAGCCAGCGTCATTTTGCCTTAGGTGGTTTGCTTCCCCTTTGGGGATCCTGATATATCTAGCATACATCATGAATGCTGCATTCGCTCAAAAATTTTCCATACGAGGGCACTTTTCTAAAAATTAATTTAAAGGTGATTGCCAACCAAAACCCTGAATAAAATTACAGAATCAGAATGAAGAAACAAGAACATTTGTCACAAATCAGGAAACAAGCACCAATATCAAAGTAAAATTAGATTAAATAAGGTCAAATAGTTACCTTACTCTTCCGTATGTAATCCAGAAGGGTTGTCTGCCGAGTACACAAGCTATGTCAGACGGTTCAATAAAAACTAGAAGAAATGTTAACTCCTAGTATAGACATCAGACTGTTAACTGCTCACCTTGCCATGATCTACATGACCCATAATAGTGATAACAGGAGGCCTTTCTTTAAGCTTGTCCAGGTCATCTTCATCAAAGATTTCCTTCTTTTTAGCCATTTCTTCCACTTTCATAGGATCCACATCCAAAACTTCCACATCATATTTTTCACAGACCATCTTAACTATATCCCTATCAAGAGTCCGTAGCCCAAGAAATGGAATCCCTTTAGAGTACAGGTAACCAAGAAGTTCACCTTCACCGATAGCCAAGTTGTAAGCCAATTCCTCTGTTGACATACCCTTTTCCTCAACCTCTAAAATTTCTACTCTGACAGGAGCAGCATTCCTGGCTGCTTGTCGTCTGGCAGCCTTCCGTCTGGCCTTACTCCACTTTCTTCCTTTCCTTACCGTTCCACCACCAGGTATTGATACACCGAGTTTAGATATATCTTCATCAGCAATCTCCATATCATCACCAGCAGCAACCATACGCCTCTTTGATTTCCCAGCTGGAGCACTCTTCTTCCTGTAGTCATCTTTAAACTTCCCAGCAGGAATTTTTGAGGGTTTTGGGAGAGCTACCACTGCTTGAGCAATCATGGGATCAACTGCTGCTTTCTTTGAGGCAAATTTGTCAATCAGAATCGGTTTTCTCTCTTTGGTTTTCACATTCTGATCATTCCCATCTGTTGCCAAAGGCGTTCCTGCATCCTTCAAAACAGGTTTTTTTGGCACCGGCGGAGGAGCAACAGAAGGCCTCGCCTGCAACTTGATCTCACCTCTCTGGGGTGCTGGCAGAGGCCTCAAAGCAACATGGTCTTGGATATCCAACTTTCCTTGCCCTTCTACCCTGCTTTCTGCTCTTTCAGTCTTGTCAAGTTTAAGAGGTTCTTGAACGACTTGTTGCACAGGAGAGACGGGATCCCCCCTCCTCCATACACTCCTAGTAATCTTAGGTTTCAATTTAGCTGAAAATTTTGCGGGCTCACCATTTGCTGAATTACTTGCAACTGGAGCTGGTCTATTCACAGGACTGCTCTCTTTTCTACTATCTACTTGTAAGTTTCCAGTTTCTAGCCTCTCAGCCTTCGCTAGTACCTTATCTAATGATTCAATAACCTTCTTCCTCTCCTCCACATCATTTAAAGTCCCATTGTTCGATTCTGCATCAAATTCCGATGCTTTCCAGGGTGCTGAATTCCCTTCAAGCTGGGGATCCGTCTCAGACCCAGATTTTAACACAGGCTTTGGGGAAGGCTTCAGGATGCGATCCTTGTCCTCATCTTTGCTTCCCCTATATGGATTCTCCAACGAAACAGCATTTCCTTGGTCCGGAATGTAATCAGTGATTACTGAAAACCTACAAACCGAAACGTACCGCCATCTCTTTCCTTCTCCCGGATGATGGAAATTGCAATAACAAACCCTCCTAGGAAAAGAAACCCTTTTTACTAATGAAAAAGACACCTCGAAGTTCCCAGAGGAACTCGTTAAACAGCTTCCCAAACTTACCAGGGAAGCCATTGTTGCCATGATGCTGTTACAGTACAAACACTGTTATCAGCATATAAATACTTCCACAAACCAACTCCACTGAATCCCAGTACAGCTACTCAAAGAACATTCAACAAATTGCAATCATCAGCTTATGAATACCACTTTGAAGAACAGTAGTTAAATTATGCAATTGCAGAACAATGTTAGATAACCCAGATAGAAAAACTTTGAATTTAACGGGAAATCAAGTTTTCTAATTGAGTTACAGCACCAACATACATTATTAGTTACATCCCAGAACGAAAAATCTTACCTTGGTTAGATAAGGGACTGCAAGCAAGTATTTAAAGGTCATCCGCAAGAGAGAGACAGAGAGACAGACAGAAGGAGGGATAACAGGGTAAGAGACACAAGTAAAGGGTGGATGGAGGTGAGGGAAATGGAAGGCTGGGACGGAGGATACGCAAGCTTGTGTGGCTCCCCCTCTGCCTCTCGAATTAAATTTTCTCGATAAGCTTTTTAGTTCTGCTCGTCCACATGAACGGATAAACCTACTCCATCCACATTTTTTCATAAATTAAATTTTGGATTTATAAATTTTTTCATTAAACCACACAATACCTTTTTGATAAAGTGCTATCGTTTAAGTTCATGAAAATAATTTTTCTGTCTTTAGAAGATGATTTACAGTTATTTAAGTTAATAAAGATATTTTGGCTATCATTGCAAAAAATGATGAACAAATAAAATTATAATTAAATATGTAAATAAATTAAATATATGTAGTGATTTTTAATAGTATTGATCCACCAAATAATGGTATAAGTATGCTCATTTTTTAAGCAAAAACATTATCAAATTTTATTAGAAAAAATTACTTCCAAAACAGCCCAAGCAGCCCAAGAGAAAACATGGGCTCAGCCCAACTGTTATAGCACAGGCCCAACTTTTTTATTATATGCCTAACCCATAGGCAGCCCATGCGAAGATTTTAAAAAAATAAATCAATCAACCACCGAAAGGTCCACAACGATATCATTTTAGCATGAACAAGCATAGTTCTTAAACTCCTGATACAAATCTTACGATCTTACAATTTTATGATCCAAAAACTCTCCACCGATCCAACTTCCATTAGAATCTTAAAGTAATTATGATCTTATAATCCTAATTTAGTTCAAAAAATGTACGGTAGGATCATAGTACGATTCTACAATCCTGCGATCCGATTCACGATCCTAAATGAATTTTATCAAGTGCTCATACTTAATTGTAATCGAAAAGTTATTCTAACATTATATATTTTGTATCAAAATTGCTCATAAAATAATGCTAAGTTGGATTTCTACAATCTTTGTGCATGTTTATTGATATTTTTATTCTTATGAAAATAATTTTCACTATTCCAAATAAATATTCGAATCTTACGATCCTCGATCCAATTCTATGATTCCATTCTAATGGCCCCATATCGATTCCAATTAAGATCTCAATTCTGACAACCTTCGAAGCAAGCCACTTGTCCCCCGCAGCCACTCGATAGCCCGAGTATTGCAATGGGACGAGCCGCTTGCTCGCAGCTCCCGTTGCACAAGCTTTTAGGGAGCGAAATCAGAGTCAAATAATTTAAATGGTAATATGACACTTCTGTGGATTGTGGAGTGTCGATTAGTTCAACCTATAAATTTT
>JACYFF010031957.1:117497950-117509661 GCA_017589665.1 Selenicereus undatus | reverse complement strand
TATGTATGTATGTATACACACACACACATATATATATGTGTGTGTGTGTAGATACATATAGATACACACACACAAAATTAAGTGATTTGACAAGCTTTTCCCAAGTGTTACAACTTTATTTGTCATGACATTAATTACTATTTTAATTCATATTGTCTTTTAGCACGCACATAACTCTTTTGAAATTTTTTACACAAGTCGTATCACCTTTCATCTTATACTTAATCAATTGTTTACAAATGTCATTAATAAATATCTATTCACATATATAATAATGGCAAATGCATAATCCTAACAAAAAGTAGTATTTACAAATTAAAGATTATTTAATTGATAAAATAAATTTTAATAATGAAAGCAATATTGTTGATTGAATAATTATACTTTGAGCATTTGCATATTACTTAATTCAATCCTTGCATTGCATAGGATATAGTTCTAACTACGAGTCATATTCTTGACCAATAAGTCTAAGATCCTCTTTGGTAAAAAGTTTTTTAGAATCAGAAAGAGCTTTTTGTAGGCATTAGCGATTTGACGTTGGTTAAAATATTATTTGAGTTGTTTGGTAAAATAACTTTTTGTATTACCTTTTTGTATCCAAAAAACTCTTTGGATGAGTTTTTTTTTAAGTTTTTTATCGTTCAATATTAAAATTATCATATTGCTAATTTCTTTTTTACAAAGTTACATCCAATGACATTCACTTATAAAAGCCTGCTCCATTGCTAATCTACCGATTATTCGTTCATTTTGCTTCCTTTTCCTTCTCTCTATTCCATTCTCCTTCTCCTTTAATTCAACAGCTTAGAGAACATGGTCATCCTTAAGGATTTGCATCCAAAAGGTTAGTGATTCTAATTTAAATATTTTCTTCAATTTCACAAATGATGTCAATCAATTAGTCCTTTGATGCGTAGAATATTTTAAGTATTATTATATCATATAAATTTTAATTATACTAAAAATAAAATTAAGTTAACATCAAACAAAAATATTGTGATAATAAATATCAATTTTGGGTGAAGATATAAATGTAATTCTATATATTTACAATTTATAATTCATAATTCATGTTGAAAAGAAAAACATATATGCAATAAAAATAATTATATTGTTAAAAAGAACAATGAAATTATGTTACAAGTATAAGCAAAATTTTTCCAAATGATCTTATTAGAAACAATTAATTTTACCAATTTTCCCCCCAGAGACAACAATGCAATCACCTAAGGTCCTAGTTGGTAAAGAATTTTTGGGGGCTAAAAATAGTTTTTTTAGGGTATTAGTTGTTTGACCTTAGCAAAAAAAAAACTATTTGAATTGTCTGATTAAATCACTTTTTGTATTGGCTCTTTGTACCTAAAAAGCTAATTTGTAAAAAGCTATTTAGATGAGCTGTTTGTAAAAAAATTTTACTATTCAATATCAAAATTACCATATTACCCATTTCGTGTTAACAAAATTACATTCAATGATATTCAAAACAAGGGCCTACTCCTTCCCTTGATGCTCATTCATTTACTTCACTTGTTCTACCTTCTTTCTTTTATCAGCTCTTCTCCTCCTTCAATTCAACAACTCAGAGAAGGCAACAACTCATAGAAGGTCATCATCCTTGAGGATTTGCGTCTAAGAAGTTAATTATTTTAATTCAAATATTTTCTTTAATTTAATAAATAATGAATGTTATACAATTTTCTAAATATTATCTGGCAAATAGGCAGAGGGGATGAGATCTCTCCTTTTGGTACCTAGGTAAATGTAATAGAGAATTCTTCTGGAAAAAGTCTAACTCAAAAAAGGCATGCCACTTATAGCGTGAGATCAAGTTTGTAGACCTAAGATCAAAGGCAGATTGGGGTTGCGGAAAACAGATGCCGTTAATAAGGCCTTTTAGTGTAAACTGACCTGGAAAATACTTACTAATGTTCCTAGTCTTTGGGTCCAATATATGAGGACTAAGTACCTTCACTCGACAAACCTATTTTACTGTACACAGAAAAATACGGATTCACCAGTTTGAAAGAGTTTACTGAAATGTAGGAGTCTTCTCCGCAAAGGTATTATCTGGCAAATAGGCAGAGGGGATGAGATCTCATTTTGGTTTGATAACTGGGTCGAAAACAGGACTTTAGTTGAGATCCTGGGTGTGTCCGAAGATAGTATTGCCCATCCTGAAGCTAAATTTTGCGAATTTATTCGGGATAATTCAGAATGGGACGTTCCCAAACTACGTCAAATCCTCAATAATCACCATGTTGTACAGAAGATACAGGGTATCACTATACCCATCCATGAAATTAGTGACTTCTTTTGTTGGGGATTGAATAGCTCAGGTACCTTCACAACCAAATCAGCTACATGGGCAGCTCATGCCATCCATTCGCATAACTTATCATCATAGTCTTATAAATGGATTTGGAATATTGACACGTTGCCTAAAATCAAATTCTTTCTTTGACAACTTTGTCATAATTCCTTACCTATAAGAGGTACTCTTCTTAAAAGGGGGCTTAATTTCAACACAGTTTGCCGTCTCTGTCTATGTGATATTGAGTCTACAAAACATCTCTTCAAAGATTGCCAAATGGTCAAGAAAGTTTGGAATCTAGCGGCAAAGCATCTATGGATTCCATCTGCCTTATCTCCTACAGGATGCCAGGACTTTTTGCATTGTTTAAACAAGATGCATTCCTTCCACAATCCAACCTTGGAATAGAAATTCTCATTTATCTTGTGGAGTATTTGAAAATCTAGGAATGCAACAGTTTTCAATAATGAAACTTTCAATCCTGTTGCGTGCATAGTTTGAGCAAAAAAAGCAAGTGCAGAGTGGCGAATCCGAACTCATCTGCTGATTAACCATTTTTTTAGGGAACCTTCTTTTTCCCCTACTACCTCACTTCATCTTGTGAGGTGGCATCCCCCATCACCGAGATTCATCAAACTCAATTTTGATGGATCCCTCCTTAACTCATCAGCAGCAATAGGCTTCATCATCCAAGATTGGACGGGCAAACTTGTGAAGGCAGGAGCGCATTTTTACGACAATACATCTATTCTAGTTGCAGAAGCGAGAGCATTGCGAGATGGCCTACGGTTAGCAATTCAGGCTGGATTCAAGCAGATAGCTATTGATTATTGAAGGTGATAATAAGATAGTGATTCAAGCACTGAAATGACAGATTCAAATTCCTTAGCAAATACTGAATATTGTCAAAGATATACATCTATCGCAGACTCAAGGAATCCAATTATTCATCACCGACATTTTCAGGGAAGCAAATATGACAGCTGACTGACTTTCCAAATTTGGACACTCAATTACAGCGTCTTACTCTTTAGATATTTGTTTTTCTCCGTCTCTTAGGGTTATTTTGGCAAATGATGTAGTTGGGCGTACTATTGTGAGAAAAGACGCTTAACATCCCTTTAGTTTTATTTACCCTTGTTAAAAAAAAATTTCTAAATATTATTATGTCATATAAATTTCAATTATTAATGAAAAGAAAATTAAATTTAAATTAAATAAAAATATTGTGATAATAAATATCAAATTTGAGTGAAGATATAAATGGAATTCTATATATTTCATAAGCCACCATTTATAATTCATAATTTATAATTCATGTTGGAAAAAAATGCAATAAAAACAATTGTATTGTAGAAAAATATGAAATTACGTTACACGCATGAGTGAAATTTTACAAGTACCTTGTTAGAAACAACTAATTTCCGCAAATATTTTTCCAGAGATAACTAATACAATTAACTAAGTCAAACAACTAATATAATTAGCTAACAACTAACAATTAATAGGCAACAACTATGGGTGAGTAGAAAAACTAAGTACCCGATTCCGGATATAGAATTGGTTTGGACTCGGCAAGGACAAATCAGTAACCAGTTAGTAGGACCTAGTCATAATAAGATTCGGTACTAGGTTTTGAAATTTTGGAACTGGAACTAGAACTAGACTCAGTACTTGATGCCTTGACAAAATTTAAAGAATTTTGATGAAAAAATATATTTTATTTTTTAAGTGATGTATCTTCTGTGCTCAAACCTAGCCCCCAACCGCCCCAATTTAACTACTTGCCTTTTTTGCTTTTAATTTATCCTCAACTTACTCTGTATACATCTCGACCGTTATGAATTTCTTCCTTCAAGTTTGAATTCTTCTCCTTATGAGTCTTGATTTGTAAGGGTGTTAAAAAATATCCAAAACCAAATACCCAAACCGAAAACCCTGATACTCGATCCAAAAAATCGGGTATCCGAACCGAAATATTTGAAAATTTCGGTTTGGGTACCCGAACCAATAATTGTTTCGGATATTTGGTTCAGGTACAGGTCGGTCAATTTACAAATTCAGGTACTCGAAAATCCAATTTTTAATTTTTTTTTTTCAATAACACTAAAAATTTGATGTGCTGCATTGCTTGGTTGGGATGGTTAGCATATTAGTAATTTAGTATTTTGGATTTGGATTGCTTGAGTTCTAATCATTTGAACCATGAGCATGGTATGATGCTACCGTACGATATTAATGAGCTTTTCGAGGTGCGAAGTAATTGAAATTTGATTATTATGTGATGATGTTGTATAGTATTTTGGTTATAGGGCGCAAACAAGAATGTGTAATTAGGTATGCAGGTGGTTTAAGGCATAAACAAGGAGTTGACATTTTAAAGAAATTACAACAATTATCCAAAAAAAGGGACAAAAAACTTTGTATTAACATGCAACAAAATTGCTTGGCCAAAAAAGAAGGTTTACAAAAATTGGGTTATTGGGTAACCAAAAAGTCGAACCGAAATTATCGGGTACCCAAAATTGGGTACCCGATAATTTTCGGTTCGGATATGGTTCGCCATCTATCCGACCCGAAATTTGGGTACCCGAATTGAAATCTCTTTTGGTTCGGGTACCCGAACTATGAACACCCCTATTGATTTGTTTTATATTGTTTTGACAGTTTCACTCTTTTTCTCTCTTTATATTTCAAGTGAATTAAAATAATTTTTAGATTTCTCGTTCATTTTGTAATCTTAATTTGTGAGTTTGTCATTAATATTGTTTCAAATTCTTTGAGGTTATTTTAGAGTATGTGAATCTTCCTTTACTGCTTACTGTGTATTTGATTTAACCTCATAATTGGATACTTGGACCCGACCCTGATCGAATCCAAAAAATTTAGATTCGGTTCAACCGGTTCCAGATTCTAGGACCCAGTTCTAGCCAAGGCTCGTTTTGGTTCTGATTCCTGAAAATTTAACCCGATATCCGTTCCGCTCACTCCTACTAACAGTTAATTAGGACCTAGGTCAAATAACTAATACAATTAACTAACAACTAATATAATTAGATAATAATTAAGGTTCCGTTTGAACCTTGAAAAATTTGGTGGAAAGAATTTTTTTTGGGAAAGTTACTTTTTTTCTTGTGTTTGGTTTAAAGAAAATCACAAAGAAAAAAATATGGAGGAAAGTTAGGTGGAAAAATTTTTAGAAACAAGTGATAAAATTTTTCTCATAAAATTGTGCGAAAATTTTGAGGAAAATTCCCAACTTTCTCCAACCTCACATTGCTTAGATAACGTCAACATGATTTACGCATTTCATAAACATTTAAATTTATCATCTATGTTCTTGTATTTTTTTCTTAATCCAAACAAGAGAATTTTTTTTTATTTTCTTCTTCTTTTTTTTTCTTCATATTTTTTTTCCACTAAATTTTCTAAGGATCAAATGAGATCTAATAGTTAAGAGCTGATTGCCAGACAAGCTTAAATAGGGAAAACACCTTTTTAATTCTTATATGCCGGTTTCTTTTTTCTTTTCTCCCCACCCCCCGGGGAAAATCCGAGGCCTCGCTGGTCTCCCTGGTTGCCGAGTAGGGTTATTGAGCAATGGATCCTCAACCTGAGCCAGTGAGTTACATTTGCGGAGGTAAATTCATCTCTTTCCCTCTGAATCATATTTGGGCAAGTCTTGTTCTGTTTATTTAAGCATTGAAACAAAAGGAGAAAGCTGAGACCTTTTAGTATCACTGTCTTCTTCAGACTGCGGGCAAGAGAACACTTTGAAGCCAGGAGATGTGATTCAGTGCCGAGAGTGTGGATATCGCATTCTTTACAAGAAAAGGACCCGTCGAAGTAAGACCCTTTTGATGCTTTCCTTCTTTCTTCCTTTTAGGCACCCCCCCCCCTCCCAAAAGAAACAAAAAAACTATCTGGGTATGGATGATTTTGCTTTAAAACATGGGAATTTGACGATCATCATTAGTGCTTTCAATTTGGTGTCTTTGGAAAATTTGGTTTGTTTAATGTGTTTTGGTGCTTGCTAGGGAAAGAGAAGGCTTGATGTCGAGATTGTTATGTGATATGGGTTCTTTTCTTTGTCTTCATGGGATATTGCTGGAATTTTCTTGGCCTTTCTTGTCAATAACATAGGACCTGACTAGCTACCAATAAGTGATTATGTGTAGTTTTCATGGCTGTTTGTTATTATGCGTGCATTAACAAATTGGTTTAGATAGTTTTGCTCAGTTGATAGTGTTTGTTATGGGAAGACGAGGAGGATGTGTTGTTGCAAATGCTTGGGAAGTTGTGAAATTTTTCTGGTGGATTAGGACTTCGAAGCGGGCTGTTGGTTGAAGATGTGAAATCCTTCCCTTTCTCTGCAGTCCCATATAGGAGCTTTTGTTACTGAAAGTCCTGGTAGACAGTAGAGGAACTTCGTTGCTAAGACTTTAGCAATTGATGGACAAATTTTTTCAATCATTTGGACGTAGAATTTTTCTTCATTTAAGCACTTTCCTTAAAGTCGTTTTGATACATGTTCCTTGATGAAAAACAAGTAATCGCAACGGCCTCCATACCGGCAATCCTCTGTTGGTGGCTTATTCTAACGACCCATGCCTTATATGTAGTTTGATTCTATGTTTCTACTTATCTCAAAGCTATGGTTGGGAGTCTTTAGACAATTGTATAGTCTTTGCCTGTGATAGATTTATGGCCAGTATGTGGTTACATAAGCATGATATTGTAGCGTATCTTGACATTTGAAGCAATTATCAAGTCTTAATCTTGAGAATCATTTTGCAAGGGATACCACAAATTTACAAAAATTCTTCTTGTCATTGAGACAACTTTTCAGTTGTTAAATATTATGCCATTGAGGTCTTTCTTTTTTTTTGGGGTGGGGGGGGGGGTGGGGAGATTACAATTACACTTAGTGTAAACCCAACTACTTTACACTACCAATCAAAACAAAGGAAAACAATGGGTACCAAAATTGTCAATAAATACTGTAGATTTAAATTACAATTTTATCCCTGTCTGTGAATTTAGCACTGCAATGATTCTGACACCAATTACCATTGCGAGTTCGCGACTCTTACTATTCAATCTTCCATCGCTACCACCCCTTGTTTTGCTTCAACTGCTGCAACGCTACTGCCGCCTCTTTTCCTTATTTCACCAACGGGACAACTTTGGATTCAATATAATGTTCTGAAGAGTATGCAATCGTTCGAGGTGGGCAGTGGTGGTCTGAGTTCTAGAGGTGTTAGAGGGACAAATCTGAGAGACAAAGTTTAATTGCTCTGTTTTCTCCAATACAAGCTTTCATACATTTTGTCCGACTTCTCAACTTTATCCAGCTTGACCTGGGTTTTTGGTAGATTATTTGTGCTGGAAATCAGAGAACTGCATTGTGAGATTTAAGGTATTAGGAAGAGAAAATTGAGATCCAAGGTCCTCATTTTGAAAACTTTGCTCTCTGATGTTGAAAGGAACCCATTAGTGGAGGTTCCGACAACTGGTTTTTGCCAAATAATGGCGGATCTGAGGTGGGTTCTCTGAAATCTCTCCACTGTTTTGGGTGAAAATCACAGGTAGCTTCCCTATTTTGGGTTATGTATGTGATCGTATCGGTGAAAAGTCCGCAGCAATCACTAACGTATTTATTTTGGATCTATGAAATGAAAAATACTGTTTGCTTCAATAGTTTCTCATTTGATAAATATTTGCTTTGTTCCATCTGATTGCAAAGTTTTCCAGTTCAATAATAATGACGACGATGATGATGGAGCATGAACTTGAAAATTCAATGAGTGGGCAATGTGGATCTCTGGTCGTGGAATGGATTCCATTGCCATTGCAACGTCACTACGTGTTCACAAGGGTGCTTCTCTTTTATTATCTCAAATTTATGGAACACTTAAAAATGCTACCATGATAATTGAGAATCAACAAAGCCTCGGGAGAAGTGTCATGTTCTTGGGCATGCTAGATGGTTGGGGGGGGGGGACTGGGGGAGTTGTATTAGCACCAGAAGGCTCAGAATAGAAGAGCTAGCTGAGGTGTGGGGAAGAGTTACCTAGGGGCTTTATGGTACACTACTAATTCATTTATTTATCAAGTAAATGATAAATTTATTGCTAATGTCAAACGTATAATTCTAATTAGTACTGTGAACAGTTAATGTTTACGCTTGGTGCAAGTGTGTCAAGGTCCCTCTGTTTTGGTGGTTGCGCTGTCCATTGTTTTCCACTAGTGCATTTGTTGTATTTTTTCCATTCTTGTAACTGTGGGGTGCAACTTTGTGAATGACTGCAGTTGTCCAGTATGAAGCGCGTTAATGGAGATGCTAGTTCCAGACACCAATGGAGTTGTAATATTGAAGTCAAATGTCTCTAGCTGTCGAGAACTATGGTGTGTGAATGTGACTAAATCATAGTACCTTTTGAAATCAGAAAGGAGGCTTGGTTGTGGAGCAGTAAAATGTGTTTGTATGCAAGATTGGGTTTCTTATGTATTGTCTTCTCTAGACGTACAAGTGAATTGAATTAGCATCAAGCTTGCAAAAGTATTTGCTGAACTTTGCTCATTTGTTCATCTAATTCTCAGCATTCCCTGTCAAGGATCTAGCTAGCATAGTGCAAAAACGTTTTCAAATCCCCTGACTAATTCTTTGGACCGCTTCCTGCGTGCAGCATTCATGCCCAAGCAGAACTGACAATTTAGGTTAGGTTAGGTTAGGGTTAGTTCTGGATTAGGTTAAGCATGTTGACGCAATTTTGGGTCAATTCAAGTTTCTAAGATTGTGCTATATGTAACTCTTATAGTGTGTTGGTTTGTCCAGCAAATTCCATGGTGAAATGCACTCAAATTGGTTCAGACTTCAGATTGGGTGGAGTCATGCCTTATGTCAGTAGGTTGGGTTTGGTTCGAAGTCATCTAAGGCGTCGCAATTGAGCATGATCAAATCATGCTTGGCTCAAGACTAGGTATCTTCTTTTGTGGTTGGGCAAACTTTGGCTGCAGGTTGTTTGAATGGGGAATCAGGTGTGCTCAGCATGCTCAGGAATCAGGATCATCGTCAAGCTAGAATATCTATATATTGTTGATTGTAGCTCGAAAGCTATTTTACACATTGTCATACCATTAGCATCACATAAATCGTGTTCATTCCAGCTTGGAAGACGTCTCAACCATACTTATATGAAAGCGCAAAGACTAGATTACAGAAACTAAAGCATTATGACTAAGTTTGATACAAATACACACCCTTTGTAGTAGATTATTCCCACTGCACATCTGAGGTTCGTAACAAACGAAGCATACGATGAAGGCTCTGGCTCAGGCGTGGAAGGCTGCCATCTCCGCACCCTTGTTGTCAGACTGGGTGGCCGGTGGATCAAATCGGCTGAACAATCTGTAGGATGAGATGAGACTGAGCCCAGCATAGCATGCGACGACAGTGAATGTGATGGCGACTGATGTTGTGGCTTTGTGGCAAAATATACCAAACGAGTCACAGGCTGCACTCCAAGTCACAGCTTTGTCTCCTTTGTATGCTAAGTACACTATCTCTGTTGATACTGCTCCTGCTCCTAGGACTATGTATGTTAGCAGCTGCATCAAATACGTTTAAGTCACATATCGGAAGTGTTTGATGACATAGAACATTGAGTTTGAAGTACTAGAGGTAATATAGTAGACTAAGTAGTTAAGGTAGTTGAGTGATAATAGCTTGCGTTGGGTGTGAAACCAAGCACTTCACTTCATATGATATAAGAAGTAGTTTGGTTATAAAAGAAATCCAACGGTAACAAAAGAAGGTTTCATGGTATCTGACATGGACATGTGTCTAAGTGTCAGACTCGACTATTTTGCAAAAAAATTGTAGATTCCAATGTAATTTGAGGGGTACGACATCAAGGATTTGGCACAGACAAGGTCGAATTAAATGAGGAGTCGGAGTAACATATTTGTAACACAGCATGACAACAATGATTAAATGAAGTAACTCCTGACCTGGTCGAGGAGGAAGAAGGTCCAAGCTCGAGACATGGTAGAAGGGCGAGGGACTGCTGTAACAACAGCTGAAAGTAGAGAATAACCAGCACATATTCCATTGGCATGAACCAGATATCTACATACAGCCAAAATAATTTTTAAAATATATTGTGAAAATTTCTAAACAAAATAAATGCTGTTATTATACAATATGCCAGTTAATTAGGAACTTTTCATTCTGAATTAATGATGCGCGTTGTCAAAACAATTAGCGTGTTTGATCTGTATTCTACTTGTTCATCCATGAAGGTAGTTCGTCTCACTTTCACGTATATGCCATACCTGTTTCTTTTAGGCGTGTAGTACTGCTTCCTGTTTCGATTCAAATATCTCCTTGTCTGGATGTCTTCGACCTTTTTTGGTGCACAAGACTTATTACATTTACGTGTTATGAAAGTAGCATATCTGTTTCGTTACATAGCAAAACAAGACGAGTGTATATATATTTTCATCTTGTCAAACTTTCATTCACCAAGATTGAAGCTCGACTTCTACTTGTTAGATCGAGAGAACCCAAAATGGACCCATAAGAGGTATTTGACACCTTATGGCCTCATCTCATTCATATTCAATCCCCCCCCCCCCCCAAATTTCTCACCATTTTTCTTATGTGTTAATCATCACATATATTTAAAGTAAGATGAGTTCATCTAAGACACATAGTTAACCACTACAGATACAATACAGTGGCATTTACCTCACCTTTAATAAAAGAGGAGTAGCTGTGAGGGTTTAAATCCCACTTGAGGTATGCATAGGAATATCCTTGCCTTCCCTTCCTTTCCCGCTTCTATAATTCCTCCAATAGGGTGTCCCGTAAGGCATTTTTACCAATGAATTTTTTTTTTTTATAAGTTAAGCAGTTACAATTTTTGCATATGCAAGGAAAGACCATACTTATACGGCAACACCTAGTTAGGATAAAAGTAAGGTGGTATTTGGTACGTATGAATAGATAAATGGGTTGGTATAGGGAATAAGTTAATAAAATTATGAAGTTTGGTTTTTTTTTTTTTTTTTTGGGGGGGGGGGGGGCGGGGAGATAAATCGGATCAGGAATAGGGAATAAGTTAAATTTGGGATTGAAAATAGAAGACCTTTATTCTCATAACATTATTTCCAGTGGGAGGGATGATAATTACGATATAAAATTGGGAATAAGAGTAAAACAACTAAATTGTGATGGAATTATGAAACTACATATTAATGATATATGTGTTTTATCTTTTTGTTCCTAATTTAAACTCACACACACACACAGTCACACACACACACACACACACATACATACATACATATATATATATATATATATATATATATATATATATATATATATATA
>JACYFF010031957.1:117432003-117474985 GCA_017589665.1 Selenicereus undatus | reverse complement strand
TAATAAGACTTCACCATGAAGCTCACTTTAGGATTGAGATCCCATATGATTGAATCAAGAGAGGATTGCCCCATAAGATTCCCATTCAGCTTAATAAGTAAGCTTATAAGGGAGGCGTCATCCACTAAGGTATCACGAATAAAAATAGGTAACCAAATGCACGACCAGATTCATGGTTACAATATGCAACCACAATACTTTCATTATTCTCCGCAAGAGCATAAAGAGAAGGGAAAAGGTCCCTCAAAAGAGCACCTTCACACCAACGGTCATGCCAAAACAAAATGGTAGATCCAGCACCGACCTCAAAAGAAAGATGAGGAAAAAATCTATCCCATCCTTTACAAATAAACCTCCAAAGGCTTACTCCATAAGGACCATTAGGTCTAGAGGAAAACCACCCAAGCCCCTCCTCACCATACTTAGTACAAATCACCCTACTCCAAAGATTGGTCTTCTCATTCAAGAATCTCCATAGCCACTTACCAAGCAAAGCCTCATTAAAGAGCTTCACGTCTAACTCCCAACCCTCCTCCTGACACGGAAAGCTTAACAATATCCCATCTCACGAAATGATACTTGAAATCAGCACCGAAAGAGCCCCAACTAAATTTCCTTTGAATGGCTTCCAATTTGGCCGCCACTGACACCGGTATAGGAAAAAGAGATAGGGAGTAAGTAGGAATGCTAGAAAGAACACTTTGGATGAGAGTGAGTCTACCACCCTTAGAAAGATAGTTAGCTATCCATCCAGAGAGTTTTCTCTCATATCTTTCCACTACTGTCTCCCATATAGATTTGTCTTTGAATTTTGCTCCAAGAGGGAGGCCAAGATAGTAGGTAGGAAAAAAATCCACGGTGTTTCCTACCACACCCGCCAGCAAATGGATATTATCCACCGGGCCCACGGGCAAAATAGAGCTTTTAACCAAGTTGACTCGTAGACTAGACACTCCCTCAAACCAAATAAGAATACAACGCATGTTCACCATCTGCTCACAATCATTGTCACAAAAAATGATTGTATCATCAGCAAAGAGAAGATGGGAAACATTAATGGTAGTTGAGTTCCTTCGACCCACTGAAAACCTAGATAAGAGACCTGCTAAAGTAGCTGCAAGCAACATTCTGGTGAAAACCTCCATGATCAACAAAATCAGAAGAGGAGAGATCGGATCCCCTTGGCAAAGGCCTCTAGAAGCCGAGAAAAAATATGTAGGAGAACCATTGACAAGTATTGCAAAGGAAGCCGAAGAGACGCATTGTCGAATCCAAGTGATCTAGCTCTCCCTGAATCCCATTCTACATAAATCAAAAACTCCCAATTGACATGATCATAGGTCTGTTCAATGTCCAACTTGAAAACAACTCCCGGAATCCCCGATTTGATTCTAGAGTCAATAAGCTCATTTGCAATGAATACGATATCCAGAATCTGATGTCCCCCTACAAAGGCATTCTTATTCTCATACATAAGAGACCTATAATACCTCTTAATCTTTTGGCTAAAACTTTAGAAAGAAGCTTGTAAATGCATCTGACTATACTGATCGGTCGGTAGTCTCTAATATCCTTTGCATTGACTTTCTTAGGAATCAACCCAATAAAAGTAGCATTGAGGCTTGCCACAAATTTTCCAATGTGGTAAAACTCTAAAAACATCCTTAAAACATCACTCCTAAGAGTGTCCCAGTCCGCCTGGAGGAAAGCCATAGTCATACAATCTGGGCCTAGAGATTTATCGCCACAACAATCATGAAGAGCTTTAAAATTTTCATCATCTAAGAACTCCAACTCAAGCCCCTCTCTAGTAGAGACCGATAAAGAGGGCACCATCAAGTTGTCAACCTTTGGTCTCCAAGCTTCAGACTCAGTAAAGAGTGATTTGTAGAACCCATGGATGGAATACTTCATCTCATCCCAATTCTCAAAACAGTTTCCATACACTATCACAAAAGACATAGAGTTGAATTTCCAACGAAAATTAGCTACTTTATGAAAAAATCTAGTACTTCGATCACCAACTCTAAGCCACAATGCCCTCGACTTTTGCCTCCAAGATATCTCATGCATACAGATGATGTTCGCTAGCTCATCTCTGTCAGTTTCTCTACTCCAATTCCTCATTAAAAAGACCAAAAGTTTCCTCCTTCACGTCAAGTTGGTTAATAGAATCCATGAGGTTGTACTTTCAAATCTTGACATCCCCAAAGACCTCTCTATTCCATTTCTTGATTTCCGCTTTGATCACCTTCAACTTCTTCGCAACCACGAAACTAACATATCCCTCAACACGAGCCTCTTCCCACCACCTTTTACTAAGATCACGAAACCCCTCAACTTCGAGCCACATATTCTCAAATTTAAAAGGAATTCTCGCCCTCTGGAACGTCCCATTTTCTAAGCAAATAGGGAAATGATCTGAAAGAGGTCTAGGCAACCTCTTTTGAATCGCGTCGATAAAATGTTCCTCCCACTCCAAGGAGATAAGAAAACGGTCAAGTCTTGAACCGACTGGAACCTCACCACATCTAGACCAAGTAAAATCAGCCCTTGTAAAGGAAGATCAACCAGAGCACAACTATTGATAAAGTTATGGAATTCCTCCATAGAATTAGATGGGCTTAAACCCAAGCTCCTTTCGTGAGGGTATAAGATCTCATTGAAATCCCCTCATACACACCAAGGCCCAGACCATTTGTCCTTAATAAGACGGAGCTCTTCCCAAAATCTCAATTTATCCGTCCTAGATTGAGGGCCATACACACCTATGAAAGCCCAACCGAAACCACCACTCTCGATCGTTTGAAGAATGCAAGTGATCGACAAGTCACCACAAAAAAAATACACCAAGCGGTACACACTCTTATCCCATATTACCAGGACACCCCATGACAAGCCTACTGTATTAAGGGCTGCAAAATCAACAGAGTGATAACCCCCAAAACAGCGAATGTCAGAAGGTGAGACTGCCTCCATTTTTGTCTCTTGAAGACACATAATGTCACATTTTCAATCTCTCAAAAAACTTTTAAGCAAAACTTTCTGTTCCTTCCTAGCAAATGGTTGATCCTTCATAAGACAGTTTTGGCAAAGAAAATTTCCAATCAGACAATGAAATAGATTCATTCAAGGACAATATAGTGATATCGGCATACATCTACCTTTCCGTTCCTTCCTCAACGCCCACTTAAAGGGTACCCGTACTAATTGAGGAGGCCAGGAGGGGAAAGGAAGCATGTTCGCAAGAGCACCCTCATCCAACTCTCAAAAGGAATATATTGAGTAGGTGCTCACGGTTCCTCCAACAGAACCCCATCACTGATTGCAATGTCAGAAAGCCCCTCTAGCAAAATGCTTCACAATAAATACTACACAATATAACGATGATGAGAAACGGGCTATGGGCCTAATCGCCTAAAATTTCTAGGGCATCCGATCTTTAGGATCAGAAGAGCATTGAAACACATTGTTCTTGCAGTTAGGAGAACATAACTGGGGAGTATCAAAATAGCTAACTAAGCCCTTCAAGCACTTTAGGATCTTCTTCTCTTCCACCTAACACCCAAATGCACTTCTCGCACTCCCATTTCAATGCATCAAAATCTTTAACACACATTGCAAATCTAGCCCTCAGAAGGACAACAAATTTCAGACTTGCAGTATAGCCACCGGACTGAGGGAGCACAATACATATAACGTTTGCTAATTTGTTCAGAATGAGCGCATGAATGAAAACCAGATTATATGAAGACGAGCTAAGATCACCAGCCAATGGAAAATTTTAAAAGATTATCTAACGACCTCTATTAAGGTAATGTTCAGTTGGATGCAAATTAACTTGCAATTGTGTTACCATTATCTTAAATTTATAATTGTGTTTCCATTATCTTGTTTGGTTGTAAGTATTACAAATAATAACTATCTTGTAATTAAAATCACCAAAACTATGTAATCATGATTACATTACAAGGTTGATTGTATTACATTACATTCAATTGAACATCGCATACGCTAATGGCAGTTAAGTGAAACATAAACAAAAGTACAGGCACTTTCTAAAATTCCAATAGTTCAAGGTATCCATTTCATTAACAGCATTCAGCGTAAAACAAAGTTCCGATGGAAGAGGAGAAAGCAGAGGACAACATCAAATTGAACAAAACCAGCTTCATTATATTAATTACCTTCTTTCGATACTCCTTCTTAAGTATGGCAGCATCAATCTTCTTGTGACATGGAAATCCAAGAGCTTCATAGTGGTCAGCACTGCTCAGTATCCTTCTCATTTCGATTAATGAATTTTTGTCTTCTGTGACCAGGTGACTAGGAGAAGCTTCCTTCTGATTTTTTAGGACAGAGGTAGTGATTGTAGGAGGGGCACCACTAGCACGAGCAGCAGTTCCAGCGCCACTGCCACTGCCAGCACCAGCAGTACTAGTAGTAGCACTGCTACTTTTTGATGATGTCTTTGTTGTTTTCCTACTGGATGAGGCTGACGACGATTGCTCTTCAGATTCATCGGAAGGCATAGGAAATTCACACTCTCCTGAAAAGTTGTCTTCTGTAAATGCCTCTGATGCTTTATGCTCCTCAAAACGCGTGCTCTCATTTAGCTTGTCACACCACTGCAGCGTATGGTTAAATGCATCGTTGGACAAGAAGGCGAGGTTAATAGAAAGAATAGCTCCAACCCATCCTACTCGAACTTTTACACAGTAGAGAGAATAAACAGTTGCCATCAAAACCACCAATCGTGCATGATTTAGAGAAAACAAATAACCTGCAATACAACTGTCAAAATTCAGCAGCCATCAGGAAAACATATCAGCAAATTTAGCTAGCAACAGGAACCAGCACCAGAAATATAAGGTGCTCAGATTTTCCAGATATGGTTACGCGCAGTGACTAATAATTTTGGGTGTAATAGTTGAAATACTAATAGGATTCATTCGACTATGGGAGACACTTTCTCCACAACAAATATACCATTGAAGCTGATTCCTAGTCCTGGCCATTCAATTAGGTTCTCATCTAAAAGACCCCATATTTTGTAGGAAATACGTTTTAAGGATTGAAATTACCAGAAGGATCCACATAATCTAATAACCCATACATAGAACCAAGTCTTTTTGATTTCCTTTTCACAGGGGGGGGGGGGGAAGCGAGCAAGAAGCTCAAAGAAGAATAGTACTCCCAGCAAACTGCACAATCACAAATAGTGCCACCCCTGCTGTTATTTGAAATAGGCCATGAGTTCCCACGAGTCCACAACACCAACACAATGCCAATCATGGTCACAAAGCATTAGCCCATGATGGCGGCGGACTGCAGTTACTTTCAATATCTAGAATCGTTCTAATCTATGATGGATTCCCTACATATAATAAATTTTTGATAAACAGAAAAAGAAATTCAGAAACAAGAAACAAAGAAATGAATCAGCAAGCACACTGATTTACAAACGAAGAAGAGGAGAGAGACCCAACAAAGGTCCAGCCAACAACCAACTCCAGCCTTCTTTCATATTTCACAGCAAAATCTATGTGAAAGAAAGCAGGATGTACCTCCTACAATGAACAGTGCTCCTGTAATCCAGAAGTTGGCATACATCCATAAAATTAAAATGGCAAATAGTCCTACAATAAAAAGTCCAGGAGTGTAGCCCAAATATTGAACAGCAACTCCAGCAGCTGCCTGAAATAATCAATTGACAACTTTGATTGCATTAGTTTCAAATTATTGGGGGCAGCAATCTCAGTATCTAACCACTATGACACAAACGAACGAGAAAAATACTAATAGAAGAGAAGCAAAAAAGATAAAGAATTGACACCAAAGTATACTTCACATAGAAAGACGTACATGAGACTTCTAGGGAAAGCATTTGAGAACAAGTCAGAGGGGCTCACTCATCTTACGAACATGAAAGCAAGACCCTTCCTCCCCGCCCCCCCCCCCCCCCAAAAAAAACCCCCAAAAAAAGCATCAGTTATCATTCTATTCTATCTTTTATGATCCACATAGCCATTCAATACATACAAAGAAGCCTAGGTTTAGCCATGGGCACCACATAAAAAATTTTTAAAAAAAGCATAACAATGGAATGAGAACTATGAAAAGAATGGGAACACTTTGAACACAAAAAAACCAACATTAGAACTTATAGAGGACTTTGATATACAGCTTTTCTACAAACTTTTGAAGTAAAAATATCTCAGATTTGCAGTAAGATTTACACCATCCATACAGTCCAAAAACCCCTCATAAAAACACTAAGCACTATATTTGAAATATGGCCCACTACAACTCTATCAGATGTCAATAGCTGCCAAGTCACCCCCATGTTAAATCAGGTTTCCACTACAGCACTCTACTTTTTGGGGGGGGGGGGGGGGAGCAAAAATCACTTCCTTTTTAGGGCCAGCAGCCAGTAGACACCAGATCAATATTGCCATTTCCACCAGAATGAATCAACAAAAAATAAGAATACCTAAACAGTACCACGTAGCGACCAAGGGCGATGATCCACCTCTGAGGGTGACAAACGATTTTTTTTTGGGGGGGGGGGGGGCCGAGGAAGGCAAATAATTAACATTAATTTCTCAAAAAGGAGTACCATATACATCACCTGTGTAGAACTAGTGCACTCCAGTTAACTACATAAGCATTTGCTTTAATACAGGCTGTATAGTGTATAGATCTAACTATAGCATCGACACTTCTGCTCCAATGCTGTCTATGATTACAACCCAAATAACCTTTTGCTCAATTACTACCTGTTTTGGCCACTACTAAGTTCATCATCTGAAACTCAAACACGAAATACCCCCATGTCTCTTAAGTATTAGACATTTAGGTGCACTATTAGACAACCAAAATAAAAACCACTAAAAAAGATTAATTCCTAAGAGATTGGGGGGGTAGTTTTGTGACTTGTGAAATGACATATAGCACACAGAACTCGCAAAAGGTGATGTCCCAACATACGTACATTCACAAGCAACGATCTTGACGTATAAATAGGTGTGACCTCCGAGCAACACAATCGAAGAAATACTTTGGACATATCACATTTATTTAGAAATGGCATAGAGACCCGGCTCGGTCACACCAGTGACATGGAAGTTGGAACACATAGTAAACAAAAGATAGAGATGCAAAAGCATAGAAATTTCTTCATCATAACACTTCTTTGATCCAACCTGACAAATTTTCTTCCTCCTATGAAGTCAATAGAAAAGCAATAATGGTGAAGCACAAGCCAGTACCTTAATGAGAAATTGGCAATATTTTGCTAGCTAGGCATTAATAAAGGACAGACAAATAAAATGCACTCCAATGGGTTCAATGTCGAAAATGAGCACTTGACCTTTGTTTAAATCAAGCAACCGAGCATAAGACAAATGTTTAGGTCTACATCAGCCCATGTGTTCCAAAAATTTCCATTGGTTAATGTAATTTCACTCAACATCCAAAAGGTTCAAGCAAGTTCCCATACCGTACAACAGATTTCTCATCAACAGTTCAGCAAACTACCCCCTATAACACTAACAGCGTGGCAACAGAACAAAACAAAAAGTCGAGAGTACAATAAGCTCCCCAGTGGACCGAAAGATGAATTAGTTGTTTGAGCAACAGTTCGGTACTCTTGTAGGACTTCAAATGCTCACTTCTTAGCTTTCAAACTGAAGTACAACTATTTCTCGCACCTAACAACAGATTAGCAACAATAATGACGCAGTCCCCATCTAACTAATTGTAACAAAAATTCACAAAAACAACAAGATTGAACCACAGGAAGGACCCAATTGAAAACTTACCACGCTAGTCAAGACATAAACGAGGCAGGAAATTGAGGTCAAGCTCAAAAAACAGCTCCACATAATAACAAGCAATGCAGCCGATTGCAACCGAACCAAGGATCTAAAACCCCTAAAGAAACAATCTTTCCAATACAACAACAGCAGCAGCAGCAACCTCCCAAAATTCTTGAACCCATTACACACTGTTGGCCAGTGCATCTCAATTCCCATCCAAACCCTATCTACTACCCAGTTCAACGCTGTACGAGCCTGAAAAAATCCCTGCTTCTGAGAAATCAGCCATTGCCACCCTTGCTTAACCAGCCCAATATCTTCCATATCTAACCCAAAATCTAACCAGTCAAATTTGCCCTAATTTGACACCAAAATCAGCCTAGCTCCATCCATAAAAATAGGATATGCTCAAGCAACAAAACCCACTATCGGAGTCGATCAATTTGTCGATTATTCCAACATTGAGATGATACCCATATGCGAAAATCATCCATTCTGCAGGAAAAACAAGCAGCAGGAGATCCACAAAGTTCTCCAGTCACAGGAGAAAGAAGAGAAAGAGAGATAAAGAAGATGGATGCACCGACAAGAAGCGAGCGAAAGAGGGATTAAAATGGCTTTAATTGATTCTTATAGACAGTGAATGTGGGTCAAGTTTGGAGCTTGAAGAGAGGGCAGTAGGCTTTTTGCTATTTTGTTTTCCTCCATTTTCAGGGGGAGCTCGTGACAAGAAATGTGCTTCCTGAGAGAAAAAGTACGAAAAAGTTTTCCACTGGAAAGAGGAGAAACATAGACGAATCAAGAGAGGAATGATTAGGATGTCTCACTTGCAAACTGCTAAGAGTCACAAAACATTAATTAGTTCTTTGGACTACGGTGCTAAAGTTTTGTGTTTATGTGACTACAATCGTGGATCCACCATATTTAATCTTTTGGAGATAATCTTTTCTTTTTTTTAATTTTCAGTCAGTAATATGATACACTCATTTATTTTTAAGATCACGTAAATTTTGACTTTCTTACTAAAAATTAGTAAAAGTAGCTTGGAAAAAACTCATAAAATTGAAACAATATTTAAACTGTTTGAGACTCTGAGTGCTTAAGTGAAAATAAAATTGCCACTTAATCAATATATTTGGTCAACAACGTCATCGCATTAATATCTTATCCAAGTGCGTCACTCAACTTAGTTATCAAAGTCAAATATATCATTTTAACTAGCTAGCTACGACATATGAAAAGTTGTTTGTACATTATTCTGTAGGTAAAAAATTCATGGGTAAGCAGGTAAGGTGTTTAGCATAAAAACAAATAAAAGAAAACTAATTAATTTTGGAGCCAAGATCTCCCATCACTTTAGTATATCTCTTCTCTTTCTCAAGATAACATCTTTCTCTCTCCTGCTTTGCGTTTCCTTTGCAATGAAAAAAATTGTAGAAATCCAAGTACAAAGATGCAAGCATCGGTCGAGGGCAACTGTCTGTTTGGATTGAGATAGAGTGAGAGAAAAATGTGTTGTTGTTGATCATCATCATCATCATCAGGTAAATGTTATGGTCCTTAAAATTCGAAAAATTATCAAAAATTTAAACATTTATCGTATATTCATGTTGGAAACCTCACAAGGAGGTTCTTAGCCGTCATACTAGTGAGAATCATGCATCGCTTCTCACAAATAATCTCTCACTTGCACATGGGCGGATCCATGTTATAGCTAGGGGTGTCCATGGACACCCCTAGCCAACAAAAAAATTCTATTTAAAAAGTAGTTAATTTAGTAACAATATTGATCAATGGACACCTCTAAACAAAAAATAGTATATATTAGTAACAATGTTAATTTATGGACACCCCTATTCCAAATGTCTGAATCCACCACTGCACATGCAATAAGAGAAATGGTGTAAATTTATACATAAGTGGTTGGGGCTCATAGCAACTGAAACAAACATTGTTTGTTCCCTTTTGCCGACTTGAAATGTTGATTTGAATTCCACAAACAATTTCGAATATTGCTATAAGATTTAAGGTTGTTTTTCAATTCTAAGGTTTTGCCTAATGGTGGAGAAGAAAGGGGAAAACAAGGAAAGAGCAAGTTGCTGGAGGGTGGGGCATTAATTTTTTTTTTTTAAATAAACGATTGACTTTTTTTTTTTGCAATTAAAATTTTAGTAAAAAATATTTAAAAAAACCTGCTCCAATCAACCATTCAATGGACTAGTGGCATTTGTTACTTGATAATTCAATTGACTAACATGCTCAGATAAGAAGTTGCCGTGCTGACATTGTTTGCGTAAGGCAAAAGTTCAGTGTAAACTTTGCCTAAATACTCTAGAATGTCTATAACATTATATATTCTCTCATCATGCGGCATACAATTTTGATCACTTGTTAATAATTCGGTACAATTCAAATTATACTATAATTATGGTATGCTAAGCCATTACTTTTGAATTTTTAATCACGAAAATTAAGTGTGATGACATGTACCAGCTTTCCTAAAAAAAAAAAAACAACTGAGGAAGAATAATATGGGCCCCTGATTTTCATAAACTTAAGGCTCCGTTTGACCCTTGGAAAATTTGGTGAAAAAAAAATAAAATTGAAAAAGTTACTTTTTTTCTTGTGTTTAGTTCAAAGAAAATCACAACGAAAAAAAAATATGCAGGAAAGGTGGATGGAAAAATTATTAAAAATAAGTAATAAAATTTATCTCATAAAATTGTAAGGAAAGTTTGAGAAAAAATCACAACCTTATCCAACCTCACCCTTGCTTAGATAACATCAACATGACTTAAGTAATTCATCAATATTCAAATTTCTCATCCAAATTCTGGTATTTTTTCATCAATCCAAACAAGAGAAAAAAACTCATTTTCTACTGATTCTTTTGTCCTTCACATTTTTTTTCTTCAACTTTTCTTTCCACCAAATTTTATAAGGACCAAACAAAGCCTAAAGCATCCAATGATGATTTTCATGAACTAACTCAAAGCTTCACAAAATGTCTCTAAATTTAAGAGGAAAAAATGGTCATAAGTTAAAAGTCATAATAGAAATGGCTCACCAAACACATACTATTCTCCGTATTTGAAACTATAAAAGCTCAACACATAAAAATAAACAGAAGCAACTAAATTGTGTATATGTCCATAAAGGTTGATTTGATCACACACTCATTTACTCTAAGTAAGGTTCAAAGTTCGAGCTTTAAAAAAATAATTGAGAATTCAAGTTGCATTAATGAAAATAAATAAATAAACTGTGTTATTCGAAGAGCTCTTTCACCGGCAGACAATGATATAAAATGAAATAGGTATATCACTTAGATACAAAATCTTGCTCCATAAATTATCTGCTATTGCGATAAACATAAACTCAAAACAAAATGAAACTTTTTTATTTTTTTATTTCGATTTTCAGTCACATGGATATATACAGGTACACCAAACTAGGGGTGGGTCGACGACTCTCGTGCAGTATGCTTGTACTTCAGGTCCATGTCTATTGCGACACTCCGTCCAACAAGGCGCATCAACTGTGCCTTTCCTTCCACAAATCGTTGCGATCCATGGGTAGTACTCTTTACAACTTTTGGCCTCTACTCCCATCTTATATGTTCCCAACTCTGCAACAAAAGAAAGATCACATTAACTAAAGTTCATAACAAACATCGATACAATCAAACTCAATACTTCAAAACTTCCGCCGCCGAGTAGGGTGTGGGGATCAGATGTAGCAATCTTACCCCCTAAATTGTAAAATTATAAAGAGACTGGTTCCGTGACCCTAAATTTGAAAACTATAGAAACTAACTACTACTCCACATAAATAGAGAAAAATATTTTAGAGAGTCATTTTGCTTTAATATGTACAATCCAAACCGAAAATATTATCAAAACATAGATATAATATAATAGTAACAAATGCATATATGGCTGATTAATTAGTTGAAAAGTCAAATCACTAAAATGGTGCATTTGACATGAGGACATTTTATGTGATACGAGAAATTACTCAACAACTTATTGCGTTGACCTAATTATCCCTTGCCCCTTTCCCTAGACGAGTTTTCATGTTTATCGAATTAAGTTCGTCGAGATTAAAAAAAGGATAGTAATAATTTAGTTAATATAAAACTTAATTTAATAGTTGAAACTAAAAACTATAAATTTAATAGGCTGCAAAATTGAATCTAATCGATCAATTCTAATCCCTTGACCTTGGGAGGCTCTTGGTGGAGACTGAAAGCCACATAAATGGTCTTCTGATCTCCAGCATGTCATATATAATGATATAATGGACATGCCACACACGATGCAAAGTCTTCACACAACAAATGAGGCTGTCATGACATTACCCTACTCCTACCTGTGATCTCATAAACTCCTTTTTTTTTTTTTTTTTGGAACAAAACATCCACAATGGTTGACATTTTAGTGTTATGAACTGAGTATCTCTCCTTTATATAGTAATTTTTTCATTCTCTTTTATTCTATGATATTCTTAATTTGATATTGTTTCGTCATTCATAATGCTTGTTTTAGTCGTCTAATTTAATTGTTCGGTCTACAATTTACTCAACATGTCACCTTTTTTTTGTGTTTATTTTATTGGGTAGGTCATCTTTAATTTGGGAAATAAGAGAGGAGAGAGAAGCCAAATGTCAAACAAAATAGTAAATGTGTCTTACATAGGATAGATTGTTTAATTTGTAAATTATGAGCATTCTAAATCTTACTTTGCAATTGTTGATATATAACTTTAACACTGTCTCTGTCATTTATAGCCATTGTGGACATGTCATTGGGATGAAATGTTCTTACAAATTAATGATGTTGTAATTTCGCATCATGTATCCTTACATTAGATGGTATCATTTAATAGAATTGAGGGATAAAAGGAGGAAAAAGATATCAACAATTAGCCTTTAAATCCGTGCTACGCACAGTTTGTTTTAAAATTTTAACTAAAATACTTTTAGAAATATTATAATTAATCTTATAATTTAAATTTTTAGAAATAATAATACTAACATATTTGTTAGTTATTTCCTTTTTTTCCTCATTCAAGTAGTTTAAAAGACACTATTCATTATGACGACTTTAAATAACATGTTGTTTAAATTTTAATTTTTAAATAAAATCTTAATAAATACTTCGAGAGGACATGTTTTGCACCCGCAGCGTTAGAACTCATGTTGTCATTGCTGATGATTCTATGGTAAAACCAATCCCTGTACAATGCTCTTTATATTATGCTAAATGTTAATTAAAAAATAGTTTCTTTATAAATGGGTCGTGTGTTTGTATATGAGTATGTATGCATGTGTATGTATATATGTATACGTACACATATCAAACACAAGTAAATGTAAATGTGTGCGTATGTGTCTATAAAACACATGTTAAATACAGATAACGAAAAAAACTTAAATAGTATAAACAACCCTTTTAAACAAAAACACTTAATAAAATTATTTACATACTCTCAGTTAGTGTTATGGTCACATGTAAAAACAATCTTATAATACAAATAAATTTATAATTGTGTTTTTAAAAGAAATCCCAAATATGAATGCAGACATAATTAATACTTAATAATCTTAATAGACAAGAGAGTGCCTCTTTCTCATCTCCTTACTTTTAGATGTCCTCATCAATTTTTATTTTTATTTTTAAAGATAACAGGGTTACTACTGTCTACAAAGATCTTCGTGGGATACCCTTCAAATTCATGGATACACTGTTGAGATTCGCTAACACGAGGGAAAGATTAAGGTATCATCCAATATGATAAATATTACTAGAAAATGATATCTTACAAATGAAAATAAATATCACACCATTATAATAAAATTAAATTATATGTGTGTCAATTTTCAAACTCACATGACATATAACAAAACCAGTCATCTCTATAATTTTAATATTTAAGGGTAAGTCTATTACATCGAACCCCACAACCAACCTAGACAAAGCTATCAGGGCATAAATTTGGATAAACAACATTGTACAATCAAAATTCTACAAAATAAAAATACATAAAACATGAACCTAACAACTTTTGATAGTTAAACGGAGTGTGCATTGCATAGAGTATAACTTCTTTTGTAAAAATAAAATAGATTGATCATATTCATACATACCTGAAGCAAGAGCCGTGAGAATCAAGTATAAAAAGAGAGCCTTGCTCATCTTGACCATCCTCTATACTTTCAAATCAAAACAAAAACGAACAAGCCACAAGTTCTCCTACAACACTGCTGGTTTGCGTCGTGTGTGTATATATATATATATAAAACTGTTGAGACCTGAGCGAAAGAGCGTGGGTGTGTGGCTATTTAATTAATTTGCTTTTTTAAAGGGAAATTTTCTCACAATTTCCTACTATTTGGTTTTTTAGTAATAAATACTGTAATATTTGCCCTTTATCATGTCCACATTCTGCCTCCTTGCAATTAATGATTAAATTTTAAGATGGTAGATTCTAATTGAAGAAGGATACAAATCATTGGACATTTCTTTCTTCTTTAAATTAAATGTTAGGCTGATTCACTACATTAACCTTCAAGATGCTTTAATTACTTTGAAAAATCTTCTACCTAATCATTGGTGAATTGCTGATTAAATATGAGGATTATGGAGAGCAAAACGGTAACAAACAATTCAATTGGATTGATTCCAAACCTCCCTCGGGTTGATCGGGTTTATCCATTAGGCACTTATCCAAACCTACGGAGTTGTGTAAGCCTATAAGAAAGATTACTTTGAAATCTAAAACGAAAGGCTTTGATGCTAATGATGTGGATAAACAAGTGACTAAAATACTATCAGATTAAGAAGCCTTTGATATATGAATTGAAAATTGATACAGACATCTAGGTGGTTTGTTATCTATGAAGTACAGAAACTTTTCACGGGTGTCGTGTCTCGTATCAGCACTAACACCCCTTCAACACGTATATGACACGTTAAAAATTTTACAAAAATTTAAAGATGAAAAAAATGTATAGGGCACACGTGTCAGACAAAAAAAATCAACATATCTAATACGAATCAATGATCTTCTTAGTTGTTCTTTTGTTTTGTTATTTCTAGCAATACCAAAATACAATTAACATAACTCCATTGATGTATGTATTTTAACAACATTATTGATTGTCATGGAAGATGATTTGTTTCATTTAGTGTCTGCAACACTTCACTATTAATGTAATGTTACATTTAATGGTTAAAATTTTTCATTTTTATAATAAGAGCCTTTTTTTTTTGGTTTGAACTCTAAAGTTCCAACTCTTTCCAACTTCTTCCATTTCCGTCTAACTTTTTTCAACTGCTTCAAATTCCTTTTAAGGAAGTCTAACTCTGTCCAACTTCTACCAATTATAAACTTATATGATGTAAAAATTATCTACTTTCTCAACTGGTATTTCAACATTAGTTCATTATCATATATATATGCTAACAATGAGATTTCTCGCTTTAATTTTTTAACACTGAAGTTTTTTGTATTGATCTTACCATAATTGAAGACATTAAAACTTCAAAAAAAAGTTGTACACTTATTTATCTTTTATAATTTGATTTTTTAAAAGAGGATTTCTCTATGTTTTACTTTTGTTTATTTCTTCATTGGGATTATATTCTAACCAAATAATCTAACAGTCTAATAGTGTGCTTGGATTGTTACCCAATATTACGTTATCTTTCTAAATTCCCTCCTAGGGGCAGGCTAAAAATTATGATTTGGGGGAGGGGAGCGGTTAATATTAGTTATAAGTGAATTATAAAATTAATTAATTATATATATATATATGTGTGTTTGTGTAGACACACACTTTTTATATTTGGATTTATCTACCTAATATTTCTCAATGTACAAAGATCGTCACTTATTGGTATTATAAAATAAACATATTACAACATACCTTAAAATACAAATGATTAAACTATGAAATTTTAAAACTTTTCCAACATATTCCAGCTCATTCCAACTCCTATCTTCTTCCAAATTCTTCCAGCTCCTTTCACCTTTCTCCAGCTCCTTTTAGCTTTCTCCGAACATCTGGCTTCATTTATCCATGCCAAGATAACAAGCCCTAAGAGTAGTTCATAGTTCAAGTGTTTGTCTTTTAAGAATGCACTTCACACTTATTACATTTTTTTTAAAAAAAAGAAAGAAAATAGTGTATAAAATTAATAGTTCTTAGTTTAATTTTATAATTTTTAATAGTTGTGTCCATACCGTATCTATGCCTTAATTTTCTGAAAATTGACGTATGCCGTGCCGTATCATGTCGAATTATGTCGCCATCTCCGTGTCTATGCGCCATGGCTTGTTATAAACAATCCACCTAGTCAGTGTATTATGTTTTCTTGAACTTGACAGTTAACTTTTTTTTGGCTGTGTAAAAGCACACGACAGACTATCATTGATTCATTTCCTCTACATTATCAGTTCATTAACAAGGAGTAAATGCAGCTGTTTAGTGTTTTCGAATTTATGAAGACATTAACATGATCTTCCACGAAAAATTCTATCCACAATCTAAACACTTTGGTCGTAAGCTGCTGTTAACGCTAATGTCGTGTCAGCTGAAGCTCCTGACACAAAGGTTGAATTCTGCATGGTGTCCAAGCCGGAGAATGTGCTGTTATCATAAGACGAAGTTGTAGCTCTATGTTTGTCATTCTGAGGGTCTTGGACTTTAACATCAAAGAGATCTGAGATGAGCCCTGGAGCCGTTATTTCCATCTCAACGACATCTATATCACCGGTTAGCATCTTAACCACACTTGACATGGCTGGTCGGAGCTTTGGAGCATCCTGGGTGCAAAGAAGACTCACCTTGAGGATCCTACATGCCTCCTCAGGATCAAAGACCCCACCTAATGACTCATCCACCAGTACAACCAGCTCTCCTCGCCGATAGTGTTCCCATATCTGCCATAAAACACAATTGCCTCCAATAAGTTCTTCATGCTACAGCAAATGAGCAATGACTAAAAAATTACACAGATCCTGATACTTGCAAAATGCTTCAGTCTTCCAGTCAAATTTTCTATATAGTAATATTTTATCCATCAACTTTCTCATGATGGTCCTTGGTTAGAGTACTGCCTAGAATGGATCCTAATGAAGCAGGGTCTGGCCTGCAGAGGTCATGCAGTGTTATGCAGACAAACATAGAGGTAATAATTGAGGCAACTATAGCATGATGACCAATAGTAGCTTTCTAGAACTAGGCCTGTCCCCGGCGTACCCTTGGAATGTAGAAGTAGGAAGCAAAATTTGGACGCTCTCTCCATTAACAGGTTGATATGGATAAGGGAAGGATGAGCCCGGACACCAAAAAAAAAAGGGGGGGGGGGGAGCCCGGTGCGCAAGCATCCCGTGTTCACGCACGATCCGGGGAAGGGCCGCACCCCAAGAAGTGAATTGTAGGCAACCTAACCTGACTCGGGTATGGGTTTTCAATACAAATACGCAACGAAGTGCTGTTTTTCAAGAAAATTTGGAGATTTTCATTGTAATTTGAAGTGCCAAGTATCGTACCCTGATCCAAGGGTCGAGGGTCCGCCGTGGATGGGTACGGTCGGGTAAAATTAAGAGTCTAAGTAGCATAGCCATTACCCCATGCTTTCAATAGAAAACAGGTTGGCTGATTATCTCACTACAGACAAAAAAAATAATGGAGCAGACAACAGACAACACCTTAACAAGACAGTTTGATTTATTATAATCCAAACCTAACAGAGACTCTTTCCACTTGGTACAAGATAGAGATAGAAACACATAATCTGATGCCTCAGAGCTCCGCAAATGACCATAAACGTGACCCCCAATTCAAGTAGTTCAACCTCACAAAAGATGTTTGCTCATGAACTGATTTCCGTTCTGAACGATACATTTATCTATTCGAACTTCTAGCACCCCACATTTCATTGCAACCTCCAATTATACACCCTTGAATTAGCAAACAACAAGGACTATGGACTGTCACTCACAAATTGCAACTAAGCTGAATAACAATGCATGGAGAAGATATGAAATTTGAGGATAGATTGTTTCAAGAACAGTTAAGACCATTTCAACAATGGAGAGAGAACACCTCATGAACAGGTATCTCCTCCAAGACAATAAAATAAACAAAGCCCAGTTGAAGAGATGCAATCTTTTTCCCATTTCCCAAGTACTGAACCAGAAATAAATGAATTAAGAAATCGATTCTTTATGCTGCCTTCTATACCAGCTAATGGGTAACAAACCCTTCAGAATTGCACTAATTTTCATGCTGCCACCCACTACATGTTAAATCTACATGGGCCCTGGAGATCCAGGTATGTGTAGTCTCAACCTCAATGAGAAAAAAGGCTGAATTTTCACAGCTAGTCATAACAAAAATGGGAATCACACCAATTCCCAATCATCATCGTTCCACATAACTTGAGGGCAAAATATTGCTTTGCTGGGAGAAACAAGGAGAGAATTGACATTAAAAGGGCAGAAAAGCAAGTTCTCAGTGTTATAGTGATATAATTGTGAAACAGAGACTAATGTCATATAGAGAAGAACATGTCAAGACTAGCAATAGAAGGGGTTGGTGGTTGTCAAGTCGTCTGCTTTTTTTTTTCTGTCGCAAAACTTTTCAGTCCTTTCTTCCTTTCATCTTCTATCTGATCTATTAAGCATGCCTTCCTTCAGTCATTAAACATATTGAGCATGCCTTCCTTCAGTCATTAAACATTATATGAGAATGAAGATTGCTAAGATATAATGATTGACCTGAACCACCTTTAAAAACACTAATACGACATCTGAAGCCCGTAAACTATAGGATCTTCAGCAATACGACAAGTAACTATCAAGCAAATGGCATTAAGCAAAGGAGTTTGCATACTTCACGATGTAATATGACACTTTTTGGGGGGTCATATGTCATTTTAATACTATTCTGCTAGTTTCGGATTATCTGAAAGCCTCTCATAACAGATTTTTAATCTCCCCCCCCCCCCCCCCCTCAACGGCCCAAAAAAAAGTTTTTGGACAATGCCATCAGACATGAGTAGCTTCTCTTCTTAATTTAACTAAAAGAATTTCCACCATAGATGTAAGCTTCTCCGGATAGATAGATAGATAGCAGCAGTATCTTCAAACTCTATGACAAGAAATATCAAGCCACCTAATTTCCAAAAATGTTACGCCTAAGAACATCAAACACCATGAAAATAGAAAGTCAACCGTAGAAAGAGTTAGTATCATGCCTATAATGATCACAACACTCTATGATTACAAAGACCATGATTTCAGGTAGAAGTTTATCCAAAGGTTATGTTCACACTACATGAGAGCTCATCAGTTCCCCATTCAGCCAGTAGTATCATTGAATTAGCCCATAGCTCACTTAATAGAAGCCAATAGACATGAAAACAGTTATTTTAATAAGAAAGTTCCTTTATAACTGCGATGATTTAAAAAGTACGTACCTGTTCAAGAAGATATCTATCTTCACTTGGCAACCTCATATTTCTGTTACATCTCCCGCATACTATTTCTGCAAGGAGAACACCAAAACTATATACATCTGCTCTTCTTGTCAGCTGCCCTCTTACTGCATATTCTGGAGCCAGGTAACCTCTGAAGAAAAGCGAAGTCTAAATGAGTATGAGAACAATACCAGCATCCACACACAACGTTGGGGATCTGTCACTCAAAGGTGACTTTCAGATTAAGTATGCCCATACAGCAATACAAACAAATCAAAATGTTATGCTGGTTTATGGCAATTCTCATTATGAGTAAAATTATAGTGGATCCACAACAGAATTATCATATGAAGCCACTACTTGTCATGTGTTTATACAGGCACATGTCTAAGCTACTGCTCACAGTATGCCTCTCTCTACAAGTTTTGAGAAAATTGATTTTCAACAAATAAAAGAGACATATTGCGGAATTGTAAACATAGAATATGATATGATCTTAATCAAAATGCATAAAATAGTCTTCTCATGTATATAAGCTCACCGGATATGTATATGAACCTACTGCAAGTAATTTCAAGATGCCTACCTACAGCAAGTCTTTCCAAGTAGATAGATTAAAGGTCGTTAACTTTTCACTATCAAGCAACCTATTAGCATATTTTGTAACCAGAAACTCTAACAACTCTACAACAATGACTGTGCGGCAGTGGCAACCAAATGATATCTAAGATTAATCTTGGGATTGATTGTACTTACAGAGTTCCCGCAACCCGTGTGCTAACATGAGTGACATTTGGAGGCATAAGCTTTGCTAGACCAAAATCTGAAATTTTGGGAGTGCAGTCCTCATCAAGCAGTATATTGCTTGCCTTGATATCTCTGTGCACTATATGTGGACGTACTTCTTCATGTAGAAAAGCAAGCCCACGTGCTATACCAATGCAAATTTTGGAACGCATTGGCCAATTAAATTCGATGCTACACTGATGACGACCTACAATTAACAATGTTTTCGAAAGATAAATTCCCTTACGCGGCAAGAACTAAAATGAAGTATAGTAATCATGACATAAATGCTTAGAACTACCACTTTCTTTTCTCAAATCAAAACTGATGTATGTCAACCAACTCCCCCCCCCCCCCCGTCTTCCGGGATGTGGTGCAAAAAAAAGGAAAAAGAAAAAAAATAAAAGAGAAAACATGCGAGAAGGATGAAGAAAATGAAGAACATAAAAAAGGTGGATATTTATGCGGTTTGGATTCTTCATTTCAATTTTTCAACCCAATGTCTCAATGTCTGAACTTTGAACACTTATATATTCTACCTTAGATTATACCAAAAGCAAAGGAACCTCTCTGAAAGGACCCATTTGTGACTTAATTTTCACATATTTAACTGAATCTATCATAAAAACCTAGTAGAGCAGGAGAGAAAAGAACATGATACTGTATTAATATAGACCAATTGTTGCCACGACATTCATGTATTATTTGATAAAATTACGGCAACAGTAAGATCCTTGACTAGCTAGAAGTGCAGATGCTGAGATTCAATAGGTAAGTTCTGTTCTTATTACCATGTTTAGCTACAGGCTATCCATCTTCCAGTTGCTTAAGTGTTTTGAAGTTAGTAGCCAAGATGTACATGGTTTTTTTTATAGAGTATATGCAAGGGGCAGACGAAATCATCTCCTGTTGCTTGACAAACTGACAAACACTTGGTTCACAAAGTTGGCGGAATGGGCATAAAGAACTGCAAAAGGTGGAAGTTACGAAGGCCATAGCATGGAAGGCAGATGCATATTGGGTCAAATGGGAAAATTAATCGGAATATATATCATGATCTTGGGGGCATCTAACATAGTACACCCTCTATGTTATGTTAAATTCCCATTGTTGAGAGCAGAGGATTAGTAGCTTAAACTTGCATACAGCATACACTTGAGGTTTAAATTCAAATTTCAATTTCGGTACATTGATTTACCTTTTTTTTGGTTTTAAAAGTACCATGCTATATTTTTCCTTTGATGTTAGGCTTCGTTTTCTTTTTCCCAATTTCAATATACATAATTATTTTTCCTCTTGACATCTTGTTTTTGTGCTTTGATTTTGTCCAAAGACTTCCAAGCCATGTGATACCACAGTATGCCAAATGCCAAATTTTAACTTCATCCTTTGGGTAGCAAAGCAGAGGAAAGCAGTGATCAAGGATTAGGTCAGATATAGTGGAAATGTCGATGGCACCTGTGTTTTCTGGAATGCGTCAGAGAAAATGTGAAACACCTCTTCTTTCAATGTAAGTTCAACAACTTGGTGCTGAATCAGGTTTGCAAAGGTATTTGCAATCTGAAACGGGATAGCGGATGGTCATTCGTCAGAATGGATTATCCAAGTCACTGGTAGCTTGAAGTTTTCATAAGTAAAATCAACAGGTGTTTACAGCTTAATTACTATATCACTGGTGTGAAAGGAACACTTGATGTCGAAGGGCAAAATCGATGATGAATACGTCATTTAACTCAGGAGACAAAATGTTAGTAATAAAACATAAAATGTGAATAGTTAATTTAGTTACTCAAATTTGGTGTCAAATGGAGCACTCTTAATGTGTAATTGTGAGGGGGTTAAATTAGCACATAGCACCACTAGGTCCTAGGTACTCTTGTTTTGTAGTGTACAAACTTGATCAGTGAAATGGCAATGCATAATAACTGAAAAGGAACCATAAAGATTACCAAGTAGGGTTTCTGCAAGGCTGTTGTTCTCCATATAGTTGTAGACAAGAACCCTATGCCGCCCCTCTACACAGCAGCCATATAGCTTAACCAAGTTTTCATGCTGTATTTCTGAGATCGCCTTTATCTCAGCCAAAAACTCATTAATTCCTTGCTGAGATTCAGCAGACAGAACTTTAATAGCAGCAAGCTTTCCATTTTTAAGCTTCCCCTGAGTTCAAAAAACTAATTTGGTCATTGAAAAGACAAAAAATAACTTCAGTCTTCAGAAGTGCGCAACCAGATAAATCCTCTGTGCTAAAATGTCCTGGAGTGAGGCTTCTCACCTTGTACACAGGCCCAAAGCCACCTTCTCCAATTTTATTTGCTGGAGAAAAATCATCCGTGACTTCTCTTAGTTCTTTGTAACCGTACAGCTTAATATTCTCAATAACGAAAAACTCTGTCATCAATCAAACATAGATTACAAACCTTTCAATAATCTTAGAAAAGAAAATAAATGTTTCCAGCAATTTTCCTAGCTAAGCACCTACTTTAAAACATGTTTATCTCAAAACAAAAACATCTGCATATTAACTTACTAGATCATAGATATTGAGAAAACTGCATGCTTTGAATATTCTAAGGTTTACCTTCATCAACTTCAGGAGTTCCACCAGCAGATTCTACCCTTCTACTACAGAAGAAAGGGAAACAACGCATTGCTCACCAAAGCTGACCTCAGATGAAACTAGAAGAAGACCTGCAAAACAAAATTTATGGCACACATTGTATCATCACCACATCACAGCAACAGACAAACAGATAATCTATTTATTATGGAAGGATAAAAGAAAGTCTAACCTGACTACAACAAAGTTAAAGTTTGAACTAGATTAAGATTACACAAATAAAGTGTTAGACATGCCATCAAAAACCATTGTTTCAGAAGAAAATCATGAATAAGCCTCAATAGTTCATCCAGACGATAGGGAGTCACATGACAAAGCTGTCAAGAGATCTGATATCATTACATCCCGGCAAAAAAAAATAAACAAAGAGTCAATGTACGCACGAGGGGTTTGAGTAGAATCAACAGAGACCTTAAGCTTCATCAGAAATTTCGATTAGCCAACATTTACCTACTGCAAAGCAGAACAATTCAACCTATTACATTTACCGGACAGCCCCAAAATGTTGGTTTTGTGTAAGCTTGGATTACTGTGGATTGAAGTAAAACGACTCTAAACTATCCCTTTTTTTCTTTGTATGGAGTATTAGGAAATCAGTGATTTTTAGTCTAAGGTTCAATCGAACCAGTATCGCTGCAATTCAGGAACAAGGCTGCTAATCTGACTGCTTTACGCCCTGCTCAAGTCAGACTCTTGGGAAATAAATTTGGATTTGGACCTATCATGCAGAGATGATGACCAGTCATCTGTTGATTGCAAAACTTTAATGATAATGGACCAAATTGAGGAGCATAGATCGAACTTGTTCTATAAGTGCCCTGCTTCTAAATCTTGTTGGAAGTTGGAACATTGATTTAGGACAGAAGGTGAAAGAAGGAAACGAAGGCTCACCAAGATCCAAGTCCATACATAGCCATCCGTTGGGGGGTAGTCTAGTGATTGGATGACTGGCTTCCACAAGGACAACTAGGGTTCGAGTCTCCCTGGGCTCTTTGTGCGTGTTAAATTTACCCAATAAAAAGAAGGGTCCATACAAAGCCAAGAGAATCTCACACAGGGGGAATTGTAAACTGAGGAATGCGTGAACTTGTTCATTAACTAAGGAATAAATGTTGTAGACTCTAGTTCTTTAACTAAGGAAAAAAAAGAGCCTGTTTCATATGCTATGAACTTCCAAAAAAAGAGAGAGAGAGAGAGAGAAGAGGAAGAAACGACAACCAGGCACAACGAATCTGACCAAAGCAAAGTAACGCATGATCACTATAAATTAGAAAAAAGGCAAGTCTAATGTGCAAGAAAAGATATAACCAGGAGTTATTCCTTCTAATCATTAGGATATGTCACAGGTGCCTACATTCAGCTCTTTCCTGTTCACTTTTGTTCTACACATCATGAGGCTTGACAAGCATACAATTATGAAGCGATTTACAAGCTGAGCTGCGCTGACATTTAACAATAATTGCCTTCGTCTCGCTATTTTCATCCAGTGCAGATAGATTCAATCTATTTGCAAAATTTAGAGAATACAGATGAAACTATGAAGTATTCGCATTAGCTCCAACTTGATCATTAATTGAATATTTTATATCAGACTAGAAAATTCTGCTTCTGGGAGGAGATGTGAGAGGATTAACATCCCAAGAGATAAAAGATGAAGGGGACGACCAAAGAAGAGTTTGGACAAGGTGATTAGAGAAGATTTGAGAGTTGTAGAGTTAACGGAGGACATGGCTCAGGATAGGAGACTTTGGCGGGATAAGATTAAGATCTTAGATCGTAGAGAGTTAGTCTAGTAGTTGGTCACTCGGTTGCGGTAGAATGAGTTTGGTTGCGTTTTCTTCGTATGTAATGTTTGCATGCAGGCAGTTCATGCTTCTGGGACAAGATATGGTTTGCCTACTTCTGATTGTTAAGATACAGTATCTTTCTCTGCCTTATTGCACTTATGGTTACATAGTTACTGCTGCCTGATTTTTTTTGTATTTTTTCATATTTCTTAATTCATTCCCTGTTACTTATTCTTAGTTTTATCCGTAAAATGTTTCTCAAAACCTTTCTTCTATAAAATGTTTTCACAAAATCAGGTTTTTATGGGTCTCTTGAAATCAGCCTCTCTATGGGCAAATTTGCTGGTAGAGGCAAGGTTGCCTACATCTAGATCTCCCCAAATCCCGCGAAAGCGGGACTCACACTAGGAGTTGTTGTTGTTGTACTAGATAATTCTGCTATCAATAAGCTATAGCAGAAAGCAAAAGAGAGATTTTCCATAGTGGAAAGCAAATGAGAGAGCTTCGATAGCCAAGAACCAAAAAATAGTCCCAAGGGATACTTCAAGCCTATGAGATGCTTTTGTTTTAACATTACTGTTATATAGGGAACCGATGGACATCTCATTGCGCAAAATTATAGGTTCTGCTAAGAGGGCCTTTGAACAACTTATGCCAGTGGACTTCCTAGCAAATTTTCTCCTGGGTTGAAAACGTTGGTAATTGCTTCTACTGATGATTCAGGGTTTGAGCTTGAGCATCACAGCAGTCCATAACTCTTTTCTTCATTAACATTCATTCTAAATTCTTTCGGGGTGGGGATGTTTAACTAATTTAATGCAAAAAATGGCCAAATGTCATAAACAACCCAAACGCGGCAAAAATGTCACAACATTACACAATTTCAACAGAATCAGGCAAGGATTATCATGCAGTCAGATGATGACAACAACAATTGACTATCAATGACGATTCATAATTTCTTTTTTAAGGAAACACCCTCGGATAAATTGCAGAGCATTCACATTTAACCATCTAGGCAGAAGGTTAAGGTTCAAACCATAACAGCTATCAGGGATCCCTCGCCCCTTTCTCCCATTGCAAGTCGACTTTACCCTTACCCCCACACCCGGATAGCCCTGGCCTGCTTTAAGAAAGCTAAACAACAAATACAACATCTACTACTAGTAGTAGCTTGAATCTAGCTCAGGCTAAAGCTTAAGCAGGTCAATAAGCATGTGGGCATAAATGCAAAATTACATCTTCCACACTGAAAACTGAGATTACTAGGTGGGAGCAGCTAATTTCAGATTACAATCGAACCCAAAAACAAAAACAAAAACTGAAAAAAGTCAGAATTTGCTAAGCAAAATAGACAAAATAAAGGATACCCAGATAGAAATTTAACCTCAGAAGCCTCTGGTGAGGAGCCCAACACACAAGCGAGCAGTCGAACTTGAAGGTTGGTGGAAGATCGACAATTGTATAAATAAACCCTTGAATTGAATGACAAATAGTGATTTCAAAAGCCCAATACACAAAGGAAAAATGTGAAAACGAGAAAAACGTGGGAGTGTGGACAAATTTAGATGATCTGGGTATGATTCTGGGGTCAATGGAGGACTGCGCACCTTCTGTTCCCAGTAAAAGAGAGGAGAGATGAAGAGCTATTCAATGGCATAGCGGTAAGCATCCTTGACGAGAAAAAAGAAGAAAGCTGACCAGATTGTACTGTAGAAGCTTAACGTTGAAATTGTCTCAAATCTGCTAATGAAGATTGAAGAGCGTGTTGTGGTTGGGCGTCATTTTCAGGACGTAAATGGCATTGGCAAAAGGGTCAACCGTTTTCCTTCTCCTTACCAGACTTGCCTGGGCAAATGACGAGCTTTCTTTCTTGGAGCTTTTCGATTTGCATTTACTTTCTCTCTTTAATAATATTTTAAGGGAGTGTTCGGTAATAATATTTTAAGTAGCGTTTGATATTTTGACTAAGTCAATATACTTATTAGGTAATTTTTAGTGTTTGGTAGCATAGTATTTTGACTAGCATTTCAAATAGTGTTTAGCGTTTTAAGTAGCATTTCTGAAAAGCTAATAGTATTAACGTTTGGCATTCAAAAGTAGCGTTTCATATTTTTTTTTGCCAAAAAATATCCTTTGGAAGTTTTATCTTTGGAAATTATCTATATTCTTTTATATCAATTTACATTAATCAGCTAACCCAACAGCTAAATTTACTGAACACATTTATTTAGACCTGACAAAACTGACCCGAGACCCGAAACCCGAACCGAACGACCCGGACCCATACCCGACCCGACACCCGAAAGTAGACCCGAAACCCGAATTGACCTGAACCGAACCATACCCGACCCGAAATTTTCTACAAAGTTGTTTGTTTTGGCATGACGAGCATATTTGACTAAAAATTGATTGACCCGAAATCGACCCGACCCGAACCATACCCGACCCAAACCGAAACGACCCGAAGTGTCACTTAACCCGAACATGACCCAACCTGAATTTGACCCGATCTGTACCCGAACCGAATGATCCATTTGCCAGGTCTACATTTATTTCGACTGCTCATCTGAACAGCTATCCGCTAACAGCTAAATTAAAAATGTTATCCGCTATTTAAACAGCTATCCGATACCTGAACTGCCAATTTTATCGAACAATGCCTAAAACTTTATTTGCATTGAGGGATGCCCTTAGTAATGTTATTTTTAAATTTTAAAAATTGTAGTGAAATTTATTAAATTGTACTATTTTATCATGTTAAGTGCTTGTAGCACAAGTGGTTCAAAAACCCCCGAATCCATGCATGAAGAGCGAAACATAACTGATTTTCCCAAGGATAAAGTAAGTCCTTACAAAAGTTTCAAGAGGGATGGTTTTTTAAGGTTGGGTTGAAGCACCGCTGGACAATTATAAACATTTTTGAGATATCATAACCTTAATCGTATGAGATACTTTATGAACGCAAATCACAATATGGCTTCAAAGACACTTTATGAACGCAAATCACAATATGGCTTGCTTTATTTCTACCTTTCAAGGTCGAAAATTTGAAAAGTAAAGAGGACCCTGTTACAGACCAAACAGGAGAACTCATCCCAAAAGACTAACCTATTAGGTGAGAGAGCTCATTTGGTCTATAAACCCCTCATCAGTTGCCCATACAACCGATGTGGGACAAGTCTCATATCTTACAATTGGTCCAAATCCGTAACAGACCCATATACACTTGCAAGTTCATAGTAACCAATTCTTTCTGATCTGGTTTTCTTGCCCTGTTGGGGGAAGGGGAGGGGGGGGGGGAGGGCGAGACAACTGAGTTTAACTACATACAAATGTTTAACTACATACAAATGTATCTAATTCCATTATAGCAGCACTAGAATACAAAATGCGGAATAGTTACATTTGGTCAGATGCTGCCCTGTTTACAATTAGACATGTCACAGCTCGGTCATACTTTAGCACCAACCCAATGGCTCAAAACAATCCCTCCGCAAGACCCAAACAGAATTTCTAATTTACAAGAAAATTGGACGAACACATTTCATAGAATCAGCCTCTCCATTCCCACCCCTTTTCGCTCTTCCAGTTCATCCATTCCACCCTTTCCATCCATAAGATTTGAGTGCTATGTTGGGATGAGTTATGAACATCTGATTCCCCTCTCACACAGCCAGAAAAGAAATAAAATCAAACTCTCAGCTCAAACAGCAGGTCAGCAGCTGTGGTCGAATGGCTTCTTTGACTTATCAATCTTTTGTCAATTCAGCACCCGATGGCTGGATCATTGCTGGCAAAATAGCTTCGCAACATCATCAATGAATGACTCTTGGTCTATTCTACTGTAACTCTTCCAAAAACTCGTCCTCCGACTGTGGCAAGGAGGAGTTCCTCGGATTAAATGGGTTTGCTTGCACGATCCCTTCAGCCATCAGTGGCCAAACAACCTGCAACTTTCTGAAAAGTTAAATAAGGAAAACTTAGCCGAGCAACTACAAACTCAAAGCAGTTGATCCATCATATATCTGTAGTTGGCCTTGAGCAGAGTGACGTCTAAAACAACAATGGATGGATGAGTGGATTTTAAGAGGAACAGCCATAACTAGTGATGCCAAAATGGGAGGAAAAGAATCTCACGAGCATAAATGTTAAAGCACTAATGAATAGGGGGTTGAAGGATATGATAAAGAACATAAAGGCTAATACTGTGGGTTGTATACAGGCCAGCTCTTCATTTATAAGTGGCTGTATTATTAAATAGTAAAGGAATGTACTACCATAGTAGACAACCTTATGAGACTGCACACCTTTCTATTTTCATAAATTTCTGAAGGAGGAGCTAACCAAATACGATGAGCCATCCTTACAATAACAGGACCTATTTCATAGTGTTGCTTGGATAGTCAAGCTAGAATGCAAGCAGTCAAAAATCATTGCTAGGAGCTTTAAAGAAACAATCCCATTTATGTTCAGCATTTAATCACAAGTTTATTGCTTTAAGACCTGGGCTCAGGAATCTGCTTTTTTCTTCCCCGACCAACTTTTTTTTTAAAAAAGGATGGGGGATTGGAGGACCTATAGAGGTAAGTTTTGAATTATCCTCTCAGAGTTAGAAAGTTTCAGCAATTGGCCTGTCTTTTGGGACAAGGAAAAGAAATACTTATTGGGAACCCACAGAGAATGGATGCTAATCACGCATCCTACAAAAAGTACAGCCTAAAAAGAGTCTATCAACAAGATCAACCATATCATATGAAGAAGGACCAGTATTCTTCCTGAGAGCTCAGCTACGGGCTCAGAGTAACTGGCCAGGACCTGGACACTAATCTGCACATTTCTCCCTACCACACTGAACAACAAACAAAATCCAGGCACCCAAAGGCCTCTAACCGACTCCAGCAGAAGTCAGCTGAGATCATTTTCTTAATAAGAAAAAAGGTAATATATTAATATTATAAGAGAAGCCTACAAAAGGGGTTGTTCAAAAGGCATCCCACAAAAGCTAATTACAACCCAAAAATAGGCTACCTAGTATCAAACAAACCCAAACATTTCAAACACTCCAAGGAGGCAAGTAGTTCTGTTTTCTAGTATTTCGCACATATACAAGTATAGAGCTCAGCCCAGTCTATTTACCACCCCTTACCGCGAGAATTGTCTTAACCAGCTGAAGCCTGGAGTAACAGTTAAACAGAAAGCACCCACATGCATTATTAACACTATTTTTTTAGTCTTTGTACCTACTTTTGATTGGAGTCGAGCTATTATTGGCCCATATCGTTAACATTATTAGTCAGCTAGACATCTATGGTCAGGGTTAAATTCATAGAGATGCGAGCAAATATGCTTGTCAGTTGAAAAAGCAGCATAATAGACACAGAATTTTAACAAATTAAGCTTACTATGGAAGAGAGACTTTATCTAGTCAACAATTAGTTGGCTCATCTACAACTTTGTCCCCCGCCCCCCCCCCCCCCCCGAAAAAAGGGGAAGACAACATAAGAAACAAAGAAAATGGCATGAGGATACAAACCTGCTCAATCTCATCAGTCAACTGAGGATTCTCCCTCAAGTATTGCAGCGCTCTATCTCTCCCTTGTCCCAACCTTTTCAAGACACCAGCAATTACAACATCAGTGACAGCATAATCCATACAGTAAAAAAAAACAGCAATAATCCTACAAGAACCTGAAATTGAGCATAAAACACAAATCTAACAAGACATGCAGCGACCTAATCCTGGAAAGCAGATTTAACGAAATAACTACTATTTTAATTCCTTAAAAGCCCTTTTTAATTCAATTGCAAGCAACTGCAGAACATGTGATCCATGAGTAATGGTTACAAGCAAGAGTTTCCACACCTTTGATCCCTGTAGCTATACCAAGAACCCTTTTTTGTTACAACATCCAACATTTCAGCACAATCCAGAATGCAACCCTAGAAATCAAAGAAATGCAAAAGGAGGTAACGTAATTTGTTTACCATTCATTGCATATAAAAATAGGAGCCAGTTCATTCCAATACTAACCAGCTTACTCACTCCCTCACCAAATATGATCTCGAACTCTGCTTGTTTGTATGGCCTGGACACCTGCAACATAAGTTGTCAGAAGCTTCACGTAACCAGTAGTCAGAACCTGATTCCCCAAAAAAATAAAGAAAAAGAACGAAACACTAAACGGGAGCAGCATAACACATACCACAAACATCTGAAGACAACAATATTGGAATAATACCACTAACAGACTTCGGGCCTTTTACCAGTTCTGCTTTTTATCTTTAGAGCACTCTTAATTAGCAATGTGAATTGCGCATTATATTCCTTCCCCTAACATGCTATCATGTTTAGTACAATACCATCTTAGTTACGGCCATTTGACTGTTTTTAGCAGTGTTCATTTATCTTTAACGCTGTGTAACGTCCCTAGAGCAAATGTATTTCATCCTATGTTGCTCAAACTCGGGTACGGGTGTCGGACACCTGTAAATATTGGCAAAAAAACTTAGGGCATTAGGACTTTGTCCTAAAATGGGACACGGGTACTGCGACGCAGGTTTTTATTATTTTTTTAAAAAATTAAATTATTTATTTATTTATTTTTAAAATTTTAGTTTACCTTAGATTGTTGCAAATAATTTAGAACTAGTGCCAATATAAATAGCCGGGCTTCTGTGAAGCAAGGCCTTCAAGGTCTTGGACTGTGACTACAGCCCAAATGATCTAACAAATGATCCCCAGCTTCAACCCAAACAGAAAAAAGAAAGAAAAGGTGCATATCCCACTAGGTTAGGAGCGCCAATTGTGAAGCAAAAAAACCTAGCCTTCCTTCCCTAACACCTGCAGCCACGTGAGATGAGAGAGAAACATAGAGAGAGAGGGAACGGCAGATAGAGAAGCGCAAACAGAGGGTGAAAGCAATGGAAACCCTAGGAAGACCTCAAGGATAGAGAAGACGCAGCTGATGCTTCTAGAAGCTTTCTTCGACCTACCCGCATCCAGTTGCCTATTGCCAGGTCCAACCCATATCCCAGGTCAGTACCCGTGTCCTGTCGTGTCGACATGGGTACAGCACACAATTTACCGAGTTGGAGCATCATAGATTTCATCCTTTTCATTATCTCAATCCTTTCCAACTTCTTTGAGGTTCTCTGCCAAAATTCATTGAACCTCTTCAAAAACTGTTTTCCAAAATTCATTTGGCCCCAGGGAACAGCCTCTACACATAAATTTCAAATGACATGGCTGCCTATGTATCGATCTTCTAGACCCTGATAAGCCTGCTTCAACAAAATCCCCACTAGGTGGTGGGGCCTGTGTTCTAACCAGTCCAAGTAGGAGTTTACGAGCCATTTATACGTGCCATAGTATAGGTCAAGTCGTCCTTGCTTCAAGATAACCAGATTGCTGGTCAGGTTAAACGCATGATCAAGCAAAGACATTAAAAGCAGCAAAATCTCAAAGCAAGATCACAGCTTTCAACACAGTTTCACATCTTGCATAAGAAAATGGTTTAAAGCTCCGGAGAAGAACATAAGTTGTGTCAGCTATCCTGTGTTACAGCATGAGAAAAACATATACCACACACCAGAGCAGTTATCCTATCAAACGGTTGTTTCGCTGCAACTACCATCACACAATATAAATTCTACTCTAGTAGGAATGTACGATGTGTAGTGTGCAGTGTGTACACGATCTTACCCAACCTGAGCTGCTAGAGTGCTTGTGTCAACAGACGCATGAAAAAGATTGGTAAATCAAATAGATACAAAAACATAGAATAAATATAACAAGAGAGTAATAATAGTAACACCAGCAATAACCAAGATAATAATGCACGGCAAGGCAGCAAATTGCACAGACCAGAAGACATGCAAAAAGAGAGTAATAAACCAAGGCAACATCATCAAGCAAGCAACAGAAGGTATCAAAAGGGTTATTTCCAATGCCTCAAGGAAATGTTTGCTGGTACATCTGGAGTACACTTGGGCCCTATGCATACAAATGGAGCAAAACATATGTCACCAAATTGTACTTTTCCCCGTCATAGGTCCCCATAGCGGGGCTTAGACAAGAAAGAGTACCACATTCACAGAAGAATAAGAACACTCTTGACATTGTTTAGTTTGAGTGGTCTCTTCTTTTGCCTCTCACAATTATTATGCCCCTCGATGGCTCGACTCCCCACTCTCAACTACATCTTTATAAACTCATCCATAGGCCGTGAGGAAATCTTTTTTTTTTAATTTTGGGGAGGGGGGAGATGGGGTGTTAAGCCACAACGGGTACCAACCTTACTCTTCTGTACCCTGACACGGACTCGCAACCCAATATCTTCATCTCCTTTGGCCTGCAAAGTATACTTCCATTGTCAGATTAAGCATGTCGAACAGGCACGTCATCACATGACCAGTTAGTACTCACGGATTTGATTTTGCCGATAGAACGTATCTCAAGGCGAAGTGATGCAAAGAATTTCAAAGCAATTCCTCCACTAGTCACTTCAGGATTCCCATAATGCACGCCAATCTATTCCAGAAACACTGTTATTAGCTTGACTGGAAAAATAATGGAAAAGTTGACTACAAATGTAAAGCCAATAAAACCATTGACAACGCTCCCATTTAGGGAAGAGATATGTGGACAGATGGGAGCGAGAATTAAATCTACATAACCGTACCATCACAATTGCAAAGAATTTTTTTTATGCTAGAACCCAAATTTAAAGCATATCAATGAACTTATTTATGAAGAGGACAAGTTAACAAAACATTTGATTGTCAAACAAAATTCAAATGTAAAGAGCCACCCATGGTAGACTCAATCAACTCTGCTGATACTGAGCCGTAATTTTGTTACAAGAATTAAGAAGGAAACACATAACCTGAGTATCCCACATCTATAGTTCCCTCTTGATCAATAAAAACAAATATCAACAAATAGAACCTGAAAGCTTGCCATTACTACATCATATGCAATGCTATATTGCTTCTATGAGCAATCTTTCTGTAAAAGAGTTACAGCCTGACCTTTTCATACCTTGTATCTTATCTGATTCAGAAAAAGGAGAGTGCAGCCTGCTTTTGATGCATTTCCAGACATTTTACGCAACGCCTGGCTCATAAGACGTGCCTGCAAGCCGATCTGCTGCATTCCAATCTCACCCTAAACAAGAACATGAAAAAACGAATCAGTTGCGCTATATCCTGCTTTCTGCATCTACTGACCAGTCTACATTAACAGACATGGCACTCTCAAAATGTGAGAAATTGGGGGGGGGGGGTGGAAAAAGAAGAAAGGAGACAAACTGTTAAGTTACCCATCACTTACATCACATGTCCAATCAATATGTTACTACTGAAAATAGTAAATTGCCCATTTACTCTTCTTTGCTAACTTATTTTAGGACAAACTCTCAACAGAATAGTGCCATAGGGCAGGTAGACAAATTAAAGTCTCTCTACATAACTTTTTCCCTTTTCTCTCTGTAACTCTCTCTTCTCACCATTCTACTGTCTTTCTCTTACAAGTCAACCTGATAAATTCCATCTAGGAAAAAATTCACACTAGCAAATATGATCGTTTAGACATGCAGATCAAACAAGTAAGAAGCTTTCAACTCTACTAGAAATTATACATGTACAAAGTACATCTATCGTGAGTGACAACAAAGTCACAAACATAGCTAATATCAGTATTTGGAAATGCTGATTTGCAACTGAACTACAAGATTCTAACACTTACAGTTAGAAGTACACTGAGTCGCTAAGTCAAATTGAATGGTGACGGAAATAAAATAACTGGGAAGAATGGGGCGTAAAATCAATACAGAAAAAAAACCATTAAAGCATAGCATGTGATAAGTTATTGATAGGAGATTGGGTCGCTCTAGTTCTATCAACATACAAATATGAAATTTTCCATAAAACCAAATTGAGGGATGAAGTTTTGCTCCGTAAACTAAAGAGCAGAAAGCAGCCAAAAACGATGAAATTGGCTAAAGTATAGTAAGCTTGCCATATTATGTTCAATTTATATTGTGATCTATGAATAAGAAATTATTTTTAATTCATTTCACCAATACAATACCGTTATTCAAGTGAATATTTTTCTGGCATATACGGTGTGAATATGTTTGCTGCAAACTAAGTTGAAATGCCTAAGACATGATGCCTATGGGTTCTTAGTAGTTAGTACCCTTCCCAGAATACAGCTCATACAGTAGACTGTATGTAATCTCTAGTGTTGATATATGGAGCATACGAATTCTGAAGCTGATGCAGAACAGTTGAATTAGCAAGCCTCTCCTGATGCATTTCTTGCAATGTGGGTAACAAGATCTCCTTTAATACTATTGCACAATCACTCTAATATTAAGTGCACAATTTGCCACTTTGGCAAAGAACAAGGGAAAAAAGAAAAGATCCAGAAGTAGAACAATGACCTCTATTTCAGCCCGCGGAGTGAGAGCTGATACGGAATCAATACAGATTAGGTCCACTGCACCAGATCGACACATGCGATCTGCGACTGCAAGAATGATAAAAATGATAATCAACGACCTTAGCTGTAATGATCATGACAATCAAAATTTGCTGAAATTATTTCATGTAGATAAACCAAAAAAAAGTCAATAAATATAGCAGTAGCAGCACCAAACACAAAACCAATACTCTTGCATCCCAGATAGGTAACCTTACTCCTAAAGTGTAGTTTCTGTTGGAACCTAGATTTAAAAAGTATTGACCACCTACCAAGCAGCCGCTCCACAATAAAAGATGTAGAGACTGTTTTAGTGCATAATCGACTACAAAAATATAATATACACCAGCCAAACAAATACATTTAAGATAGAAAGCACCCATATAACAGAATGAGAACACACAAACACTTATATGCTAGTATCAAGCCACCCAGAAGAGACAGAGCCCGAATAGAAGGAAGCAATTGCGAACTAAATCTTCATTCTGGCTCATCTATTCAAATCTGCTTCCAAATTTTTTTATACAACTCTACAAGTTTTGCATACCTCCTCATATGTTCAATGGAGTGTTTCATTTTACCAGAACGTACTTGTGTCTGATGTAACCAGCAGCAAGGATACAACACGTAGACACCTCAAATCCGGCTGAAGATATAAAAATTCTTTAAAATAACCAATTCTGACACCTGGACACATCTGTATTGAACAGTTGCAGCCAAGTCCAATAAATATAAGTACAAAATTTCAACTTTTTAGTTGTTCCCTATGGACAAACACAAATAGAAATGATTAAAGAACACTGGCATTTAGCAACAAGCATTGAATGTCGGCTACGTCTCCAATTTGCTACCAGCTAAGCGATTTATATCATAATTTCAGAGTGCGAAAAACATGAAACCTTTGAAGTTAGCAGCCCAAAATCACATCTAAGATGGCTCTTCGAGAAATGAAAAAATACAAATACATATAAATCTTACTCTCCAATGCCATCTCCCCATTATCAGGCTGGCAAACAATTAAATTTTCCACATCCACTCCTAAGGCTTTTGAATATGCTGCATCAAATGCATGCTCGGCATCAACAAGCATTGCATTTCCTCCTAGTTTCTGTTACAATACACGAGGAAAGCAGACAGTCTCAATAATAGCCCGTAATGAGTGAATTCTCTTCAAAGAAAAACTAGAATTCATAATTAACTGTAAGAGATTCATGCACCACCTGGATTTCTGCAATTGCATGTAAGGCAAGAGTAGTCTTTCCACTGCTCTCTGGTCCATAGACCTGAAAAACACACAAAAATTGTGAAGAGCATCCCCAGAAAATCCTATCAGAGTGAGACAGCGGGCACAAAGGGATTGAAGCCATCTTGCGCAAAAGACTGGGAAGGCCACGAAGAGAGGAAGAGTGGGCTTTAGTCCTCAGCTTTTGTTCTTAGAAGAGAGGGAGAGGCTGCAATTCTTGTAATTGCAATGTTCAGTTTTCGGTCCACACAATTCAATTTTTTTTTAACAGTTATTTTGAGGTCTTTGCCCAGCATGAAGACCAATTAGATCTAGTAAATGCAGTTCCGCCACAACTAAAACTGAATATGGAACGGAAAAACCAGGACGGTGCAGTGATGCATTATGGTGTACCACACAAACAAACGATGATTGAACACCTGCGGAAGTGACTAATACTGATTAATTAAATGTTCAGTATAAAGGTTTAACTGCCAATTTAATCTGATGTTAAGAAGTAGATCCAGAGTTCACATCAGTCTCGCAAACAATTGATGAAACAACTATTTCGTAAAAACTGAAAGGACCAGCAATACCAAAATATGAACCAGTAACTAGAAAGTAAAGCGGGAGTCCCGACCATGGAAGGGATAAGTTGACCAATCTGTTATTTATTTATTTTTTTTAAAAAGCACTAATTCTTATAAGCATAAATTATAGTAGGAGAAAGGAGAAAGAACTTGAGCTTTTATGTAGAATAATCCACACAAAATTGACAACCCCCTACTTTCCACTCTCACAGATAATTGAAACTCCCAATCAAAAAGTAAGAACAGGGCTCTGCAGAGATATCTGCATATGACCAACAAGGTAATAGCTATCATGTCCTCACACATTTAGGGAAATGCCCAAGAACAGGTGTATTAGACATACATTTTTAGCAATTTATTCCCTGAAACCATGATGACATAGACCCATGCCTCACACGAAGAGAGTTAGACAGTTAGAGGATTGGATAAAAATCCATTATGACAACTTTTAAACCCTTCACCAACGAAAAACAGATAAACAAACAACGAAAGAAAGAAACCGGGCAAATCATACCTCCACAATTCTCCCTTTTGGGAGGCCCCCACCTAGAGCAAAGTCTAACGTCAAGCATCCACTTGGGAAGGTTTCACTGCATCGAAATTTAAAAATGCAAAGGTTAATATGATAATGTCCTCAGTTGGGCTAGGAAGCAAACCTGGCCATATGCCAAATGATGCTAATCCAACATTCTACATGTGGCAAGCACACTTTATCCTGAGATTTTTTGCTGTCTATTTCCACATTCACAGAGCGAAGTATTTAGTACCTAGTCAAGCCATGCAGATGACAGATCCAAAAGACAAGAGGGTAGGAAAGACAACTATTTCTGAACCAGAATAGCGAGGAAAGAAACTAATTACAAAAAGAACACATACACCAAAGCTCCACCTGCACTGCCCAATCTTGTGACACTTCCTTTTCCAAAGGAGCTATTTATGTCATCCATCGCTGCTTCTAAAGCTTTTTGCTGCAAAGAAAGGTGCATTAATTGACTAGGGTTCAGATTTGCACAAATAGAAGTCCTAAGTAATAAGCAAATTGAGACTATAGTGCCAAACCACATCAGTGCATACAAAAGGGGAGACAGACATATATGGCAAATCGCTGATCAGATAATCTTTTTCAAAGCTTAACCCGGAAAACGAAGGCGGCACCACATCAGGCGTTGCACTGATAGACTTTGCAGTTCTCATTCTTCACTTATGAAAAATCATTATAAGTTCAATCCTGTTTCGCATACAGGGATAAACTGTGGCCTTTCGATGATACAGAAGAAATTACATCGAATAAAGTTATCCTCGTTTGAGAAGAACAAAATTACAATTCTCCTTGTTACCACTGATATGAAGCTATCAAGAACCAACGAAAGATACGTAGACCACCAAATAGCAAATAGACAAGAACTGGCAGTTATTTGTCCCAGGAACTAGATTTCCATCCTACTAATATCACTCCACAACTGCCTCTCCTTAACCAAGGCAAACCAACATCCCAGGCCTAGAGTCCACCTAAGCTAAGGCAACAAGAAGGGGGGGAGTATCTTTAATTGCTTAACCACAACCCTAAATTGCAGATAGACTTTTTCGGTTACTCTTGAAAAAGCTTGGCTTCTTAATGCTCCACAACAAAATAAGGATTATGAACACAACTTCCTGCCCTCCCAAAACCATACGTGGAACTGCAAATGATACATGAACAGTGGCGGGGCAAACCAGATAGGTCAGCATTAACCCAATATAACCTTCACTGCATCACTTGGGACACCACAACATAAAGGTATAAAGAAACGTCTTATAGCCAGCAAGCTTAAAACCATAAGGTCCATAACATCCCAGATAAGGATGAAAGCTGGATGATTAAACCCCAATTTTGACTAATTCCCTATCCCCTTTTTTGGTTCTTTTCACCCTGTTTCTCCTTTGATTTAGAGGGATTTGAACAAGTTTTGTCTCTTTTAACGTCGTTGCCTTGTTTAATCCCCTTTCTGACCTTTTGCAAGTATTTTTCGAGTTATTTAAGGAAAAATGGCAGCTAGTGAAAAAGGCAATGCGAGAGCAAAGATTGGTCACACGAAGGCCCGAGGAGAGCAAGGGAGCAAGAAAAAGTGAAAAATTCAAGGCACAGGACAGGCGACGGCCCGTCGCCTGCCAACAGGAAGTCCTCCCAAAACAAGAGGTGGCGACGGCTAGGCATCGCGTATGCGACAGGCTGTCACCAGACCATCTTCAGGTTGTTGCCTGGGCGACGGCCGTCCCCCTTTCGCAGTTTTTAGCCTATAAATATCCCGTTTTGCCTAATTTCGGGGCTATGCTTAATTTACTCTTGTAAAAAGCACTTTAAACACTTTTTAGGTTTGATTTAGGATTAAGGGAAGATTAGTGTTCTTGAATTATTGTTGATTGAAGATTTTCAAGACTTTCATTCTCGATTCCACTAATTGAAGTTTGTTCTTCTTTCTCTCTCTTTTCCTCTTTACTCAATTTTACTTAGTTTGTTTAATCATACTTGATTGTGATTGTTGGATTATTACAATGATGACTAGTGAGTAGTTTTCCTCAACTTGGGTTGGGGATTAGGAGTTAGGATGGTATAATAAGCATGGTGCGATCTTGCCTTGCTCTAATTTCCAAGTTATTTAGGGGTCTCATTCTCTACCCACCAAGTGTTCGATGAAATACCCGAAAGGACATTCCATCCAATACTTGGGGCGAATAACCACACCAAGATATGGGTATTCATTCTATGTAGATAGAAGAAGAGAAAACAAGCATTGGGTATGAAAATAACTCAAAGGCTTGTTAGGTTCAAGCTGGTCTTCTTCAACCTTGAGTCTCCATGAAAATATGTGAGCTCGCGGATTAAGGTTACCTTTATTCTCCGAAAGGAGGTTTGGGCTGCTCTAAACGAACCAATCATCCCCCTATGATCACTCGTGAATTGAGCCAAGTTCGGGAATTCATGTCTAACACAAGTAGCCACTAGCGACTAATCCTCCGATCCAAGTCCTTCTCCAACTAAATTTTTAGACCACAATATTGAATAGTCTTCGTTTCCTTCTATCTCAAACTTACTCATCGCCTCTCTAAATTCAAGCTAACACTAGGTTAAGTAACCTAAGTCTTGTTCTAAGTGGACAACACCCCAAGTAGACGGCAATAAACCGTTCACTTGCGATATAAATTTTAAAGCTTATTTCCCACCGAACACTGGATCGCCTCAGAAACCATCTTCATCTTCATTTCATATATAATCCAAATTCATTCTATAATACATTAGTCACATGGACATCCAACATCATAAAAATTCAATAATTAGAAATAATATATTCCCAATACTCCTGACATTCGATAAGCCTTGAGAACCTTGATAAAATATGATTCTTATTCATGCAGCAATAATATATGGTTAACGAATTGATTTTACATACAAGAATAGCTTCTAGCTAGTTTTTACATGAAAATAGACTAACTTCATACCCCATATGTCATCCTTTTTCTTCACGAATACTTCATTTGCGAAGTTTTTACTTTGTTTCTCCAATTGCCACTCTATGATGGGCTGGAATCAAGAAACTATAATTCAACTTTTTCGCCAAGGCCATCCTGATATGATGATGCCCTAACCCTCGTCAAAATTCACAAATTGTGAAACCCAGTATCTATCTCATTGGATATACTAATAGCCATATTTTGCAGCCAGCCATAATCATTTCATAGGGCTATTATTCAAAAAGTAACCAAATGTAGCCTCATTTCTTGCATGAGATCTATGTTACATGGACTTGGGTATGAAATGTCGGAGATGGGCATGGGTACGAATCAGACGCGTCAAAGCTCTTAATGTAGGACAGGGGGACACTGTCAATTATTTGAACACGGATATGAGGACTCATTAGTTTACATGTGAAAGTTGTGGTTTCAACTTTCTAATTAATCTTTCAAGAACATCTCATCAATTTAAAGGTTTTCCACCTATGAAAGCACTACAAAACCACTAACAAGCACATATATTCCCAATTAGCTGCTTTACAGTTTAAAGTTTGGATACATGTCCGGCACTTATACAATGTCTCATCCCTGGAGTGTTGTGTCTGACATGGGTACAACGAGGCAAAATGCATAGTCTGGGTAACACACCCATGAGATACTATATATTTTGAATCTCTGCAACAACCATTCAAAACACTCATACCAAAAAGTACTACTAGTTAACCTACACAAATTGAAGCATCTAACAAATGTAGGTTCCAAAACTCTACATTCATGATGTTCTCCCTCTACAACCAATGTTGCAATCCAAATAAATACTCCAAAAATCACGCCCGGGGGAGACGGTGTGCTATTCTCCCTAAGACCACCATATTCCCACAATTTCCTTTGCCTTTTAGGTGTATTCCTTTGCCGTTAGGTTCATTCATTTCATAGTGAAAATCTTAATAATCCAAAGAGATGTACTATTGCCAGGAGTTATTGTCAGTTAACTCTCATCGGTATTTGTCATGTCATATAATGAAATCAAGATGCTGTTCTTTATTTAATATTCAGAAGAGCTCATTCCTCCATTTCGGCTTGGGACACAAGCATTCCCTGATACCAATTACCATGCAACATGGTCCATCAGCCATCGCTGACAACTCTAGGTCATGCAGGATGCTATCATACAAAGAGTAGTATGGACAACGATTTTCTGTAATAGTGTGAGGACCATTTCTCTATTTGTAAAGTGTCAGAACGCCATAAAATCGAACTCCCCATCATACGATACATAGTGGTTACTTGTACCCCAAAAGAACTAAAATAAGAATTCAACAATTTTCCGATGTAAAGGTTAGCAACGACATTCAGAATCAGTGAATTCTTGAATTTGATTCTTAATACGCATATCCTTCACATACAACAACCATATAGTCAACAAATGGTAGGAATAGCAAGCTTCAAATGCTCAATTGCTTTTCGAACTTTTTATTGTATTGAGTTCCACATTCCAATCTCACGGGAGTTAAGCCAAGCCCACAATGCAAGCAGGCCATCAGTCGAATCTCCACCAACTTAATCACAATTCTTAAGGAGCAATACGACTTTCCATTTGGGCAAACCCCAAATTTCATATCTGAACACGGAATAATGCAAATTTCGCACTCCATACTAATCACGAAATAAACCCTAAATGCATAAAACAAAGAATCGGGCAAGCAAGAGAAGATGAGAGAGAAACATACACGTTCAATGAAACGAGGGTTAGCTTCACCAGAAAGAGCGCCATTGACCTTGCCATTGAGCTCAGAGCGAACACTGGCTTGCTTCACTGAGGACCGTTGAAAGAAACGTTGACGATGAAGCTGAATTCTTTGAAATTGAAGAGGGGAGAGTAGATTAGGGTTTAGTTTTGTAGGAGAGCATAGTGGATTCGGATGCAGCAAAATGTCCATCTTCGGATGCGCTCGAAAGTCTCTGAAGAGCGCCATCAAGTGTGAAGAGTGAGACAGAGAGTAACGGTAGGAAAGAACGAGAGGGCTGGGTTAGCGACCGCAGATGGGCACCCTTTTGACCAGGAACTGCAAGTAACGCCTCTGTCTAAATTCTTTTCAATCTAGTCTCGTATCGTGTTCGATAATATTATTTTAAATAACGTTTAGTATTTTAATTAGACAAATATATTAATCACTTTTTATGTCAATTTATATATATATTTTTTATAAAAAAAGGTAATATATTAATATAAAAATAAGAAGCTCAGTTGCACAAAGAGTAATATGAGCATTGTACAAAAGGCTATTTACAACATCAGTATAAACTATCCACACAATCTGTCAAATCAATAAAGGAATAGTTAAATTTTCCATTCTTCCAAAAGTAGAGAATTTTGACAAAATTTTCTTTCAAACGCTGAAGTTTCAACGGCTACTCTAGACAGTTATCCGCTAGCAAAACGGCTGAATTTACCGAATACAATAGCTTCAACCGCTAATCTAAACAGCTATCCGCTAACAATTAAATTAAAAACGTTAACCGCTACCTGCTACCTGAACAGCTAATTTTACCGAACAAGACCTTAAAAGTCTAATCTTTTGATGAAATTTGAAAAATTAAATTTAAACCCTCATAATTGAAGAAGAACTTAAATTTGTTAAAAACTGATTTAGTGTCACTCGCAAATTTCATATATATATATATATATATAT
>JACYFF010031957.1:117417794-117431603 GCA_017589665.1 Selenicereus undatus | reverse complement strand
ACACACACACACACACACACACACACACACACACATATATATATATATGTGTGTGTGTGTGTGTGTGTGTGTGATGGTCACTTGAATGAGTTTAATAACATATTCTTTTTCATGATAAGATGCAACCGTAAGCTGCAAAAAAATGTAAGGAATTATGAAAGTTGTAAAAAGATGTAAGAAGATGTAAAGAGCAGTAAGAAGCTTTAAAAATAGATGTAACGAGTTATTGAATTATTAAAAATTATACAGTATAAGTTTTAGACATGTATGTACAATTGTTGGCCATTAATATATGAATTATGAAAAAATTACTTCAAGAAAATAAATTATGTGTATCACTAATGTTTATGAAATAAATTTTATAATTTCACTAAACAAATTATATTTTAACATTACATATAAAAATCTATTTTTCTACACTTATCATTTTGGATAACAAGTCAATTAAATATAAATAAGATAAATTTAAGCCGACAAGTATGTACAATCAAATATGTTCTGCACTTAAGGTTATTTTTAGGTATTAACATTAGTTTCACCTTCTTATAAGCAAATTAAAAAAATAACAAATGTTCTCAACAAAATTGAATAGAATCCTAAAAAAGAAAACATATTTGAATTAAACATTTCGGAATTAAATTCAATTCTAATGTTCAATTATACGATGATAGCAACCAAGTTGTCATGAATAAACTTATTTATGAAATAGTTTAAACGCTTTCGTCACCTATAGTTTGACTATTTTTATGCACGATTCACGTCAAAATTCAAACATAAATGCTATTTTTCTATTACAATTTTAAAATATGTTGACTTATTTTATCTGTAATGACATATATCCTTTATATCGAAAGTCAAATATTAATTCACATAGTTAAAAAAAAAAATTATGTATATACAAATATTATATCCATAAAGAAACTATAAGATTTTTCATATTGGTAGTATATAAAAAATATATACATATTTCAATATAAACATTAGAATAAAATAGATGATATGTTGAATATTATAAAAAAATATATAAGGAGATGTATGAAGATGTAAGGAGATGCAGGGAGTTGTAGGCTAAATCAACTCAAGCATTGAACATATTTGGTTCTACTTAGTTGTCGGATTGAATTTATCTTTTTTAGAGATGAAAGTTACATCTGAATTCGAAACAGATCTGATCCGATCCGAAACAAAATTATCCAATTTGACTCTGAGACAAAAAAAAATTGAGTCCGATTCGATAAAAATAATTCGAATCCGAGTCAGATTTGAATCCAATTCGGAAGAAGGATAAAATCTGATCCGATTAGTTTTTAAAATATTTCAAAATTAAAATTTAAGTTTAAATTGTAAAATTTTTAGAAATAAGACCTACCTAATATACCCACCTCCCTCCCACCCCCAAGCAACCAGCCCAGCTCAGTGTTATTTTTTTTTTGTCAGCAGGTTTTTTTTGTAATATTAAAACGTTGAAACCCTAATACTCCCCCAGTTGCTCTCTCTCTCTCTCTCCTCGCCACTTCATCAGTTGCTCTCATTAGTTACTCTCAAACTCTCGCTACTCATTAGTCGGGGCGTCGGACTAGTCCCTCCGACAATTATAAAATTTCAAAGCATATAGTATTTATAATATTTAGTGTAAGCTTGTTTTAAAACGAGGCGTTATGCCATGTCTCCAAAGGATGCACAAGGCACTCTAAGCACTACACCTAAAATAATAATAATACTACTACTACTACTAATAATAATAATAATAACAACAACAACAACAACAACAATAATAATAATCTCTAAATACTTTAATTCAAAGGGTCACTTGCTATGACTTATTTAGAGATATTGTACTAAAAATAGGTAGGCCTATTATACTCTATAAGTGATCTCCCTTCGAACATTGTTCCCTTTTAAAAGGACCTGAAAATGAAAAATCATGAAACAGTAAGCCAAATGGGCTTAGTATAATATGATGTTATACAGTAAAAGAATAAGTTAGAGCTCAACTAAATTCATTTTATTTAGCAAACCAAGTGAAACATTTTCTCCTTTTATTATCTTATGATGGCACTCAACATATTGGACTGACGTCCTCACAATATAACATTTAACCATAAGAGATTGCATCTCCATTGCGATAATTGAATATATGCGCATACTTGGGCCGATCGGGAAGCCCAAACTTCATTGATCAACATACAATAGAGTAGTAAGAGGGTCCACCGTTAATATGACAAAATAATAAAAACAATTATTTCATGTTAAACTTCATTAGCCATACCGATTCAGTAAAATATCATGGGTTTAGGGCATAACCATCATACTGTACCTTGAAGATGATAACAAGTTTTAAAATGGACGACAATCTGAATTGTCTCGAGGTCCTGGTATTGGCAATATAAAATTATCTAAGTACCACATGTATATGCAATTTGACAACTTCCTACCATTGGTACTATTCTCATGCCCTTAAGGGCCCCTAACCTCTTATTATCATAATCATATAAGCATTTTGTTCCTTATTAGAAGCAAGTGGTCATTATCATCCATACCTATCAAGAAAGCTTAATTCCTACTTACGAAGATCACTTACACGTCAAAAGTTATTATGCAACACATAGCCACTATCCTTGACCCTTCTCAAACATGCATGCTTATGAGATGCTAAAATCATAATTCATGCAAAAAAGGTAATCTAGTTCATACTTACAAGTATTGACGTCAAGGGTTCTGCACTAGGTATGAAGGACTAGTTATCAACCTTTCTTCAAGCAAATAACCACAATCGCACTAGTAATGGTGACAAGACTAGTTTAGCAATAGATATTCATATTTTGTTGTGTGAGAGATGGAAGTCGCTTGAGAGATGGTTTGGAGTGAAGAAGATGGGGGTATTATAGTGGGTCTTTTTTGCTAGGTTAGTCTCTCTCTGCATGGCACAAAGGTTTAGGAATGGAAGCTGAATGCATGTTATTTAATACTAATAGTTCCAATGTGGTGCATTGTAACAAAACAGGTGAATGGGTGCATTACAATCAACCACGCATTCACACTAAACCCCCCCCCCCCCTTTTTTTTCCTTTGAGGGGGTTTTGGCAGGCTCCCTCTTGTTGTGTTTGGGCATTACAAGCCCACTTTTCCATCAACAAAGCCCATTGATGATCATGATTTATACATACATACATACATACATACACACACACACACACACACACACACACACACACACACACACACACATATATATATATATATATTTGTGAGTTATTACATCCTTCCCTGTTTATAAAAAAAAGTTTTGTCCGCAAAACTTCATAGTGACAATTACTTTTTTAAAAGAGGTGGGCGTACTTTGATCTCATGTCCTATTCCGTTTTCCATGTGACCTCGGAAGTATTTTGGTTATCCCAAAGAACTTTAACTAGTGGGATGACCTTGTTACGAAGTTTCTTTTCTCGGCTTTGGAAAATTTTTATTGGTTGCTCGACATACGTTAGGTCCTGATTGAGCTCAATGGGTGTGAGAGAAATGACATGACTAGGATCAAATACGTATTTTCGCAGCTGAGAGACATGAAAGACGTTATGGACATTAGAAAGTTCTGGAGGAAGAGCTATGCGATAGGCAACCTTGTTGATCTTTTCTATAATGTCATAAGGTCCTATGAATCTCGAACTCAATTTTCCATGCACGTTAAATCTCGTGACGCCCTTGATGGGTGACACCTTTAGAAAGACTTTGTCTCCTACTTCAAATTCTAACGGTCTTCTCTTCTGATCAACATAACTTTTCTGCCTGCTTTGAGTTGTTCTAGTCCGAGTTTGAATTAGTCGTATTTTGTCAGTGGTTTCTTGTATCATTTCAGGCCTGATTACCAAAGCTTCGTCAATATTGCTCCAATATAAAGGTGTCCGACACCTCATCCCGTATAAGGCCTCAAAGGGTGCCATCCCTATGGTAGCTTGGTAGTTGTTGTTGTATGAGAATTCCACCAAAGGTAGCCACTCAGCCCATGATCCTCAAAGTCTAGAACACATGCTCGGAGCATGTTTTCCAGAATTCGGCTAACTCTTTCAGTTTGACCATCTGTCTCAGGGTGATATGAAGAGCTAAGTTTAAGCTTGGTCCCAAATGCCTTTTGTAGTTCTTGCCAAAATCGAGATAAGAACTTAGAATGTCTGTCTAAAACGATGCTACTGGGTACACCATGTAATCAGACCACCTTCTTAATGTACAGGTGCGCTAGTCTCTCAGCTCTCCAATTCCCCCTAATAGGAATAAAATGGGGTGACTTAGTAAATCAGTCAATGATGACCCATATGGCGTCCGTTTTCCCTATAGTGTCGGTAACCCCATCACAAAATTGATAGAGATGGAATCCCATTTCCATGTGGGAACATCGAGTGACTGCAATTCCGCAACAGGGCGACGATGTTCATACTTAACCTTTTGATAGGTTAAGCAACAGGAGGTATAATTTGCTACCTCTTTCTTCATCTTATTCCACCCAAAGTTTTGACGAAGGTTTTTATGCGTCTTATTACCACCTGGGTGAATTGAATAAGGCGTGTTGTGAGCCTCATTCATTATCTTCTCCTTAAGTTCTTTGCAATCAGGCACGCATACACAACCTAGAAAGCTAAATATCCCATCTTCTCGAACTGCAAACTCAGGACATTTTTCTTTAGAGATATCAGTCTTTAGCCTGTCGAAATAAGGATAAGATATTTGTACCTTCTTGATCTCATCTAATAGGTGCGATTGCACCTCCATACTTATAAGACTCCCTCTTTTTCCCTAAAAAACAATCCCAACTTCAAGTTTTCGTAAACCATTCTATATGGCAGACTAAGTTACTAGGATTGCGTTAAGAGTATGCCGGGTCTTTTGGCTAATGGCATCAGCTACAACATTAACTTTACCCGGGTGATACTAAATGTTGATATCATAATCTTTGATGAATTCGAACTATCGTCTTTGCCTTATGTTAAGCTCTTTTTGGGTGAAGATGTATTTAGGACTCTTGTGGCATGTGTAAATTTGACAAGAGGCACCGAACAAATAGTGCCTCCAAATTTTAAGGGCAACAACAACTGCAGCAAGTTCAAGGTCGTGAGCGGGATAATTTTTCTCATAAGATTTGAGTTGCTGGGAAGCATGTATAGGCTATGACCTTGTCATTTGCATGAGGACGCAACCAAGACCATGTTTAGAGGCATCGCTATAGATCGAAAACTCCCCAATCCCTGAAGGAAGGGCGAGAATAGGGGCAGAGGTGAGACAACCTTTGAGTGTTTAGAAGGCTTCTTCGCATTTTGGTGTCCACTCAAATTTTGAGGCCTTTTTCATAAGGTTGGTGAGAGGTAAGGCTATTCGTGAAAAATTCTCCACAAATTTTCGGTAATACCCAATTAAGCCCAAGAAACTTTGAGCCTTCGTAACATTAGTCGATTTAGGCCAATTTGCTACACCCTTAACTTTTTGTAGGTCTACCTTGATTCCATCCTTAGAGATTATGTGCCCCAAAAATGTAACCTCTTCAAGCCAAAACTCACATTTTTCAACTTTCCGTACAACTTATGCTCCCTTAAGGTCTACAAAATAATTCTCAAGTGCTCTTCATGCTCCTCCTTGGTTTGTGAATAAACTAATATATCATCAATAAAGACCACCACAAACTTATCAAGATACGACTTTAAAGCTCGGTTCATGAGACTCATGAAGGCTGTTGGGGCATTAGTGAGTCCAAAAGGCATTACGAAAAATTTGTAGTGCCCATATCTGGTGCAGAAAGCAGTTTTCGGTATGTCTACTGGGTTGACCCAAAGTTGGTGGTACTCAAAACGAAGGTTAGTTTTGGAGAAAATTGTGGCTCCTTGGAGTTGGTCAAATGGGTCATCTATACGATGCAAGGGATACTTGTTCTTAATGGTGATTTTGTTTAACTCTCGATAATCTATACATAAATGCATATTATTATCCTTCTTTTTTATAAACAACACTGGGCTCCCCAAGGTGAGACACTTGGTTTAATAAACTCTTTCTCTAATAATTCCACTAATTGAACCTTCAACTCAGCAGGGCCATACTGTACGGTGACTTAGATATAGGGTTAGCTTCAGGTATTAGATGAATTTCAAAGTCAATTTCTCGCTGAGGTGGAAGGACAGGTAGATCATTAGGAAAGACATCGGGAAATTCAGACACAATGGGAATGCTTTGAATATCTTGCTCAATTTTCGGTTTGACCTTAACACTGCAAAAGTACCCCATACACCCTTTCCTAAGTAAACTTTGAACTTTTACGATAGAGGTGACCCTAAAATCACTCTTGCTATGTTCTCCCTTAAAATACACCTTGCCCCCATGCCGACTGCTAAAAGAAACCATCTAATTTCCACAATCAATCTTGGGTTGGTGGACGAATAACTAATCCATCCCTGAGATAAGATTGAAGTCAGAAAGGTCAAGTTGAATAAGATTTGCCATAAATATTTCACCTCCTTTGAATAAACGTCAATGTTTGTACATATGAGGCATGCGATAGCCTTTCGGTGGGAAGACCAATAAACAAGTCTGCATGTACTTTATGAGAGAGCAATTCTAATAGAGAAACTACAGATGTAGAAATGCAGGAATGGGTTGCGCCATAATCAAATAAAGCATATAAGGGTTGTTCATTTTAAAAGAAGGTACCAGTTATTATGGTACTCGAGTTTGATGCTTTCTTTTTGGTCATGACATGAAGTTTCCCAAAATTGTTACCCTTGCCCTGAGAATATGATGGTTTATTTCCAGTTGACACTACCCCCTTTAGATCCTTCCTTTTTACGCCTATTTGGACAGTCCCTAGCCTTATGGTCAGGACTAGCATAGTAATAGCATAAGATGGTACCCACTCTACAATCCTCAGTGGCATGATTTGGGCGATTGCACCCTCTTACAAGGTCCCTTGACTCCTTATGGAATCCTTCTTGTTCAACTATTATTGCAGAGTGAGATTTTGGACCGAATTGGACCTCTTACTGGAATCATCAGTGAAGTTGTGGCCCTTTGAATCCCACTTCCTTTTCAATTTCGCACGATCACTAGATGTTTTGGTAGCTTTGGTTAGATTGTTTACTCTCTCTACGTCAGCTGCCCGCTCATATAATTCTTTATAGGTGGTTATGTGATGACCACCTAATTGCTGGTGAATTCCGAAGTCTAACCCCCTCTCAAACTTTTTTTTTTTTCATTTTGTCTGCTACAACATAATCAATAGCAAATCTTGATGACTCCTCATATTTGGCGGCATAACAAGTCACAGACATCTTGTCTTGTTGAAGGTTAAGGAGTTCATCTTCCTTTTTATGATGTAACGACATTTTTCGCGCAAAAGGGTCTTCAACGAGCCCCAATCAAAGCCGAGCTCATTTCGTTTTTCTCTCCTGGTACCCCACCAAGCATCAGCCTTACCACTTGAGTAATAGCTGTCGATACTGACTTGTCGCTCAGTCGGAACTTCCACTACATCGAACATTTTCTCCATATTTCTGATCTAATTTTCAAGTTCGCCCAGGTTAGCCTTACCATCATAGTAGTTTGGATTTCTTGCTACTACCCTGTCCATAAGCCTTCCGTAATCTGGTTCAAGCAGACCATAGTTGTTACGGGGTTGTGAAGCTTTTCTTATCAATTCATCAAGTAATTACATCACCACCTCGTTGGGAAGAGCATCAGCTCTTGAGCTTGAGGTGACTTGTTGGGAGCTTTCGTTATGGGGGTTGTTTACATATTGTTCAAACATCCGGATTCACAATTTAATTTAGCACATAATTCAATAGTTTCTTTCACTACTAAAAATCAGGCTTTTTCCAGCGGAATATTCCGGTAGACCGCAATCTGTTGGACAGGTCGACGGAAGCTCTGACGGCAAGGCAGTGGTCGGCCTTTTCCCTTTTAAGGAAAGAGTGCGATGGAATATGTCGACGGAATATCCGTCCGCAGTCGACGTCCGACGAATATTCCGGCGACCCAATCCGTCGGACGCCCTTTTTTGAAAAGTGGTCAGCATTTCCCCCCCTTTTTTGACATTTTTGGCTTTTTTTACAAGGAGCCAGCGGACATATCCGCCGGATAGCCCGTCGGACATTTATGTGCCCTTTAAAAGAGGCCCCGCTCGGCTTCTCGCCAGTCATCCTCTCTCTCTCCCTTAACCCTCCAAAATCCCCCCCACCGCATACTCCCCTCCCTCGCCGGTAGCTGTCGTTCGCCGTCGTCGTGTGCCCTGCACCTCTGCCGTCGACCACCCCCTGCGGTCGCCTTGTCAGTGGGCGTTGCTCTTGAGCATCCACTGCCAACCCAGCCGCCCAACTCCGGTGCCTCCCACCGGCGTTGCCACTGCCTCTTCACCGCCGCCTCTTCACCACTGGCTGACCTCAACATCCCCCGCCATTTGTGGCCTATAAATTTTGATATCTTGAAGTAAGTATTTAAACCTAAATATTTTGTAGATTTGTGAAATTGAAGAGATAATTTTGATAGTTTTGTGGTAATTAGTGATTGGTAGATTTATATTGAGTGATTTTTGAAAATTGATTATTGTGAAAAATAAAAAATGTATGGATTGTCACAGCAGTTTGGTAAATTAAAGTGGATTGTTTATGTGATATGTGTTAATTTGTTGATAATGGTTTGTGTATGTTGAAAATTTGTGTAAATTAATTTGTAATTGTTAGGTAAGTGCTATTGTTAGTAATTCGTTGGTGTTGTAAATTATAGTGAATTGAAGAATGTGTTTGTACAGATATTGAACATAAATAGTCGTGAAATTTATTGTTGAGGATTGATAGAGAACAATTAATAAGCAACTATGAGGCTATATTATTCCGTTAAATGTGAAAAAGTTGTGCATATATGTTGTTGTGTACGATTTGAGGGAATGGTGTTATTTTAATTTGTGTGTTATTGAGAAAAAAATTTGTGGATTATTAATATGAAGGAAATGGGTCGTAAGAGAAAACGCAATGCGAAAGGAAAAAAAATTCGTTATTATTACTGTGAGTGTTATTATTGTCGGTGTGCATGTCACAACTTTGGGCTCCCACTTCAGACATTCAAACAGGTTTATATCCTCACTTAATTGTCATAATATGTTTTTTGTTGGTATCGTGTTAATCATAGCGTATGACGAAATGGTTTAACGATAAGTTCATCATGCATTAAGTTATATACGAATTAAAATGTGATAAATACGTCGATGATTAAAGTAACCAATGTACTGCTTACTTTGTCAATGATGAGCAGTGGATAATATGTGTGGACCATCCCATCGGAGGTGGATGCGTGAAAGATTTTTATTAGGGAGAAAATCTTATAGGCAGGAGTTCTTAGAAGGAGTAGAAATGTTTGATCAATTTACAAGGTGTCAAACAGAGTTCAATAATAATGGGCGTTATAGATGTCCTTGTGCTAAGTGTGGAAACAAAGTTTATATGGAACCTGATGATGTTAAATTACACTTGTACCAAAACGGCTTTGTTAAGGGGTATTGGTATTGGACATCTCATGGGGGGATAGAACCAACCGAATATACAAATGTTGGCAGTAGTAACCAACAAAACTTGTATGATAACATGGCTCCAACAAGTCCTATGGATTTCGATAACACGAACTCGTTTGTCGATCGTGTTGGAGCAATGGTGAACGATGTCATTGTTACTAATGAGTTTGAAGTTAGTGAGCAACCAAATGCAGAAGTCCAAACATTTTATGATATGCTTCAAACTGCTCAGAGGCCTTTGTGGGATGGATGTTCAAACCAAACTGAGTTGTCTAATGTTGTGAGGTTGATGAGTATCAAATCTGATTACAATATGTCGCATAATTGTATGAATGAGGTGATGCAGTTACTGCATGTGAGTTGCCCAGCAGACAATCGTGTGCCCCAAAGTTACTAAGAGTTGAATAAGAAGGTTCGAAGTTTAGGTTTAGATGTGCACAGGATTGATTGTTGCCGCGGTGGATGTATGCTTTACTTGAAGGAAGATTCGACCCTTTAAAATGGCAAGTTTTGTGATTTGCCAAGATGGAAGCCGATTGAGTCAGGCGATAATGGGAAGAAGTTAAAATCATATGCAAAAAAGTTCTACTTCCCCTTTGTACCAGGGTTGCAACGCCTTTATACCTTAAGAAACACAGTTGAACACATGAGTTGGCATTATAACAATAGGTGTGAGGATGGTGTTCGGTGTCACCCTTCAGATGGGGAAGCGTGGAAACATTTTGATCGCAAATACCCATATTTTGCTTCTGAGCCTCGTAATGTGAGACTTAGTTTGTATGCTGATGGGTTTAGTCCTTTCTCACAATCTGACCGTTCTTATTCAATTTGGCCTGTGGTTGTGACACCTTACAATCTTCCTCCAGATATGTGCATGACAACGCCATATATGTTCTTGACTTGCATTATACCGGGGCCATCAAATCCTAAGAATAAAATAGATGTGTACTTACAACCGTTGATTGATGAGCTCCGAACTCTATGGGATGGTGTCAAGACTTATGACATTTCCATGAGGCAGAACTTCTTGGTGAGAGTTGCCTTAATGTGGACAGTGAATGACTTCCGACGCTCATAATGTTATCTGGATGGAACACTCATGGTGTTTTGAGTTGCCCTGTTTGTACAGATCAGTTGAGGGCGACACATTTAAAACATGGGGGCAAAGCATCATGGTTTGAATGTCCCTGTCGATTCCTGCCTCGACATCATGCGTTTCTGAAAAACCGTATCGCATTCTGTAGGGAAAAAGTGGTGAAAGAGGGTCCTCCATCCAGGAAAACTGGCGAGGAACTGTGGAATGAGGTGCGTAGTCTTCCAAATGTAACCACCGATGGAGATTTTGTAATCCCAGGTTTCAAGGAAAATGTTCACAACTGGACCAAGAGAAACATCTTTTGGGATTTACCTTATTGGAAAGACCAGTTGCTACGTCACAACTTGGATGTTATGCATATAAAGAAAAACTTCTGCGACAACATCATTTACACTGTCATGGATTTTCCGGGAAAAACAAAAGATGATATGAAGGCGAGGTTGGACATGGCAAACATGTGTGAACGTCCCGAGCTAAATGTTGAACAAGGTGTTAACGGAAGGACACTGAAGCCAAAGGCTTCGTACGTCCTTGCTTTGGACAGAAGGAAGGGGGTATATGAGTGGGCCCAATAGCTTACAATGCATGATGCTTATTTCTCCAACTTTGGGAATTGCATAGATATGAAGGCTGCAAAGTTCCAAACACATGAAGAGTCATGACTGTCATGTGTTCCTGCAGACGCTTATACCAATAGCATTCTGTGCGCTACCAGACGATGTACTTGAACCACTTGTTGAGTTAAGTGAGTACTTCAAAAACATTTGCTCAACAGTGCTAAGGGTCGAGAAGTTACAAGAAATGCAACGCAATATAAGCATCATTCTTTGCAAATTGGAGAGAGTTTTTCCTCCTGGGTTCTTCAATGTCATGGAGTACTTACCTGTGCATTTGGCAGAAGAAGCATACCTTGGGTGTCCAGTGCAATATCGATGGATGTATCCTTTTGAAAGGTAAATACATTTGAAAAATTACGTCACACATGTAAATGTAAAGCTGAAGTGTGTTTCAAACACTCATAAAATTTTAATGTAGGTACTTTGGGTGGCTGAAGAAGAAAATTAAAAATAAAACATCCCCTAAGGGGTCAATGGCCGAAGCATATCTGGTGTTCGAGATATCACAGTTTTCTTCGTTCTACTGCGGTGCTAATGTGCCTTTAATGCGCACAAGATGTCGACAAAATGAGGAAATCAATGTGGGGCCACAAGGTGAGCCAATTTTGTCAGTTTTCAAAACCAAAGGTACTGCTGTGGGAAGTCGGACACAGAGGTACCTAACTGATGAAGAAATGAACGCTGCACAGGTTCATATTCTATTGAATTGTAATGAAGTTGAATCATACATTGCGTAAGTTACAAAAAAAAAGTACACCTTTCATCAATTACATGCATTGAACGAATAACATTTTATGAATTGAAACATGGTGCTAATAAGTGAATAATGACTTGTACAAACTATTCAAGCAACAAAAATTACAAGAAACCCAAATTTCACAGATGTGGAGTTAGATGCACTGATAGAATCTGAGTTTATTTGGTGGTTCAAAAAAGCAGTAAGATTTTTTAATTTTGCCATCCGAGTTGGAAATTACTGTACTAATTCATCAAAACTTATTTGTAGCAAATGGTCCCGACCTTATGAGTTGAAATATAAATACTTGTAGGTTGACATTGTTCAAATGTTCAATGACGAACGTCAGCTACACCTGTACCATTTGGCTCAACTGCCTTTGAGGAAGGTCACAAGCTGGTCTGCATTTAGGATGAATGGATTCTTATTTCATACACAGAAAAGGTGTGAAGCAAAAAAGAGTTACAATTGTGGGGTTTGTGTGAAAGGGAGCGGGGAAGGTGGATTCGGGGATGATTATTATGGAATCCTTCAAGAAGTTATTCGTGTTGAATATCTAGGAGAACCAGTTAAACAATGTACATTGTTTAGGTGTGATTGGTTTGATAACACCCCTCGAAGAACACGTAGCCCCAAATTCTGTCCCTTCGTTGAGGTTAATGCAACAAGAAGATACAAAAAATATGATCCATTCATATTTGCTGCTTCCGCAATCCAGGTCGTGTACATGAGGTACCCAAATGGAATAAGAGATAAGGATAACTGGTGGGTTGTCGTACCAAACAAACCCAGACACAAAGTGAATAATGAATGCACTTTACCAGTTGCATTTCAAGAGGAACAAGTGTCCCACATGACACCAGTAACTGACACGTTCCCTGCAACTTTGTTGAATGAAGAGGAAGTGTGAGGCCCAGAGTTTTGTCGTAATCGTTTAATGAATTTTATGCCTGTTGGGTTGAAGTGGTTTACCTAAATACCCTTCAGCCTTGAAAGTAGTTCGATGATATTAAATCGAACCTGGATAGATTTGGGAACGAATAGTTGATGAAGGACCATATTATGGATTTGGGTTTAGGAATCGGTTACGAATTAGACTAGCAGTGTTAAGGTTGGGACTATCGCGTAAATAATAGAAATAAGGGAAGGGCAAAACCGTAATTTTACCCCCCCTTATTTCTTCTTCTCCTTCCCCCTCTGCGTGAAACCCCCGACCGGCCCCCTCTCTCTCTCCTCCTCCTTCTTCCTCACCCGACACCCTTACAGCTCCCCACACACCCTCGCCGCTTTCCCTCGCTGCCACGCCGCGCCCAGGCCTAGCCGGACCCCCGGGCGACGCCCACCTAGCTGCCGGCGACCCACCCCACGCGTGGCTGGGCCAGAATCGGCCACAGGCAGGAACGAAAGCCCGGCGAAGAACCGGTCGAACGCCGGTGAACTTGAGGCATGCAAGGTGAATTCGAACCCCTCATTCATCTATAAGTGTATTCGTGACCTAGATTCTCCCTAATTGTGGTTGATTTCTCCAGAAATTGCAAGTTAGGGTTTCGGTTTGGAGGAGCCCGACCCCCCCACGCGAAAGCAAACAGATTTCTTGGGTGTGTGGAGTCCGAATTCAGCTTTAACCTAGCCATTGCATGCAAATTGTTTGAATTCAAGTGGGTAATCCTTCAATCCCACCTATTTTATGCATTTCGAATGATAATTATATGAATGAGTTTATTGATTTGGTAGTTCTAAGTATTTATGCCTAATGATTATGAATTATGCTAGAGTTATGTAATTGAAGTGAGTTATAAGCGTTTGGTTTCGATTCGAATCAAATTGG
>JACYFF010031957.1:117335256-117417784 GCA_017589665.1 Selenicereus undatus | reverse complement strand
GGTAAATTATGCTTGAGGTATTAACTTGAAGTGAGTTATAAGCGTTTAGCTTCGATTCGAATCAACTTGAGTGAATTAAGCGTAAGAGGTTATTTGGAAGTGAATTATGTATGCTTAGTTTCGAATTGAATCCATTTGGGTGAATTAGGCTTAAAATGTTAATTCAAAGTGAATTATATACGTTTAGCTTCAATTCGAATCAATTTGGGTGACTTATGCTAACGAGGTTAATCCGAAGTGAGTTATAACTTCGATTCGAATCAAATTAAGAGAATTATGCTTGAGGTATCAATTCGAAGTGAGTTGTAAACGTTTAGTCTCGATTCGAATCGATTTGGGTGAATTTGAAATGAATTATATACGTTTAGCCTCGATGCGATTCAACTTGGGTAAGTTATGCTTGAGGTGATAATTCGAAATGAGTTCTATGTGTGGAGCATAGATTTAAAGCAACCGTGGTGAGTTAAGCTCGAGATGCAACTTCGAAGTTGTATGAATTCGATTCTATGTGCGTATGAGCAAAGGGATTAAGCTTACTATGTTTATAAGCAAGCTTATTATGTTTGTGAGCAAAAGAAGTCGTTTGTTGATTTAGTAAACTTTTCAAGTTAGAAGCAAAGTCGTTTGTGATTAGGCAACCTTAACATGTTTATAAAGAGCCTTTTAGTTACAAACTGAGTCGTTTTACGACTAAGTAAACGTGTCGTCTTTATAAGACGCTTTTAAGTCAAAGTAAGGTCGTTTCACAAGTTAATAAACGCATTGCGTGTTTAAAAAGAGCTTTTAAGTTACAAATGGAGTCGTTTTATAATTTAGCCAACGATTTACGTTTATAAGGAACTTTCGAGTTGAAGTGAAATCGTTTTAAGTATTAACCAACGTATTACCTTCATAAGAAGCCTTTAAGTCAAAAATGAGGTTATTAAGCTTTTAAGCGAGAAATGAAGTTGTTTTATAATTTAGCAAACGTTTTACGTCTATAGGAAGTTTCTTAACTTTAAAACGAAGTTATTTTTCGAATTAGTAACCGTATTATGTTTATATGGAACTTTTAAATTGAAAACGAAGTCGTTTTACGACTTAACAAGCTTATTACGCTTTTAAGAAGCTTTGAAGTTTCAAAGGAAGTCGATTTATGGAATAACAAACTTATAACTTTTATAAGAAGCTTTTTAAGCTTATAACTTTTATAAGAAGTTTTTAAGCTTATAACTTTTATAAGAAGCTTTTGAGTTTCGAACTTAGTTTGACTTAAGTTGAATTAAGCATTAACTAAACCCGTTATGTTTCAAATGAGTATCGTTTTACGATTTAGCAAACTAATTACATTTTCACGAAGCTTTTAAGTTAGAAACAAGTATTGCTTTACGATTTAGCAAACCAATTACGTTTTTACGAAGTTTTTAAGTTAGAAGCGAGTATCGCTTTACAACTTACCAAACGAATTACGTTCTTACGACGTTTTGAAGTAAGAAGCAAACTCCTTTTACAATTTAGCAAACTAAGTGCGTCTTTATGAAACTTTTAAGATAGGAATGAACTTGTAAACGTATTCCATAAAGTAGTTTACATAGTATTGCAATTGTTCGATTATGGAAAGTTTTTAAACCTTTCGCAAAATCGATTTATGAGTAGTAACTAAAGCTTTTACTAGCTTTTGAACACGTTATCTCTTGCGGATATTATGATTTAAACTTACATGACTTGCATAAACAAATCGGTTTTGCATCAATTTCATTCTTTTGCGTTTAAAAGAGTTGAAACGGCCTTAAAAAGGGCAATTGGAGTTGTATTGTGAATCCTAGTTTTGATGCAAGTAAGTGTCCAAGTTTTGAATCGTGAGTTAGAATACTCACCATATTTTAAGAGGTCTTTCTTGTAGTTTGCCTAAAACTAAAGTTGTAAGAAAATTATGTTTTCAGGTTTTAAGTTCATAAAACCTATATATGGATAAGTTTAAGTATGTTTTGTCTGCTAAGTATGAGTGTGTAGGTAAGTATTTACGTGTATGAAGGTTATAAGCTCCTAAGATAAATTTATGCATAAGTATGAGTATGTACGTGTCCGAACGATTATGTTTATGTTTATGTATAAGTTTATGTGTATGTATACGTGGAGGAGCTACTCTAGAAACTTTAAGCTTAAGTTTGAGATCCAGGGATGGTGGCTTAGTTCCCGCCTGGTATCACGCATGTTATGTTATGGTAGATTCAGGGATGGTGGTTTGATTCCCGCCTGAAGTCTATGTATGAAAATTATGTCTCAGCACAGTATGATGTCTGTCCGGATAGGCGTATGTTGCCACTCGAGTTTGGCCGACTCGGGATGGCAGTAACAAAGTACCTCTAAGAGTCTAGTCTCCTCATTTATGTGAATAAGATACTACGTATGTTTTCAGTAAGTTTATGTTTTGCTATGTTTATGGATTTACGCAACGGTTTATGTTTTACGATTTCACGCAACGGTTTATGCTTTATGATTTCATTGAAGTTAAACTTTTTAGTATGTTTATGATTCCTTTTGGTTTATGGAATGAATATGATGTATGATGAGTAAGTCTTCAACTAAAATGAATTACGAAAGGCTTTTGGTAAGTTATATGTATTTTAAGTATGTTTTGGGAGAGAGGGTTTACTCACTGAGCGGTGGTTGCTCACTCCCATTACTTTCCCCTTTTCCCAGGTTCAGGTGACTGCTGCGTGGAGCACCCAGGGTAGATTTACTCCATAATTATGATTTTGTTGTGTATTGTCGATTGTGGTTGGAAAGGTTGCAAAGTTATGTAAATAGCCTGTTTCTTGTAAGTTTATGAATGATAGCAAACTCTGTGTACTCCGGGTGTGTGACCCGTAGAGTTTGGACTCCGGCGTGTAGCCGTTGAGCTGTTGTGGTTGTTGACTTGTATTGCAGGGTTGTAATGTAGGGCTTTAAGCCTGGGAAACGGTCAGTTTTCAGGGGAAACTCTGCCCGTTTTGCCCCAGAAAATTTTAGAAAAAAAAAAATGGCATCTGTAACCCGAGGGTCAAAATTGAGACTCAATTATGTTATAGTGACTTAAGTGTTGAGTTCCTTTCATGTTAGGTTGAATAAGTCTTAATATGTTGCCTTAACAGTCCTTCTCGGGGAAGGACTGTGGCGTGTAACACGACTCGACGAGGTCGGGGTGTTACAGGAAGAAATTGAGGAGGAAAATGAAGACGTTCCAGCTGAGAGAAGTGAAGAGGATGAATGGGATGATAATGATGACAATACTAAAGACTTTGAATGAAAGTGATAATGATAAATGAGTAGATTGTGACCTAAAACCAAACTGTATTCTATGTTAACTTAGACACTTATGACATTGTATGCTTGACAACAGTTGTTAGTCACATGGCATTGTTCAACATGGAATTATGGTTACAAACGACATTTGCTATTAATTTAACTGCAATTAATTATTTATCACTTATATTATTTGATCACTACGCTCTATATATTTGTGTCAAAGATGTCAGGTACACATCGTGGTCATGGGGCCGGACGTGGGCGTTCTCGAGGAGCAGACCGACAGGACCCCACCAGTCAGCAAGAATAGCAATATCAGGGACGTCAAACCCCTAAGGTTCCCCACGCCATTATCCCAGACCCTCACACTAGTCCATCCATACACTTCACCCAGCACATGACACCCAACATCCCCCATGTACATATGTCTGGCACCTACATGATCTCGAACCCACCTCTTATTCCACAACAATTTGTAGAAAGCAGTCGGGAACAAAGTGAACATGCTTCTAGCCATGGTAGTACCACAAACAACCAACTCATCACACCTGATGGCAAAGAGTAAGTAATTGTGTCCTGCCAACTGTGTTATGAATTTACAATTTTTGACGGGGATCAATTCTTTCTTAATTTGCAAGTTTCTGTCCCTACGATGTTGTGTTTGAGATTACAAGGATATTTACGAGCAAATATCCTGAGCCAAGGCCAACATGGGGGAAAGTGCCTAAACAACAGTGGGACTTGTCGTTTGGTGAGTTTAAGGTAAGAGTTTTTCCAAATTTTTGTACATTTATCTATATATATATACATATATATATATATATATATATATATATATATATATATATATATATATATATTCATATTGTTAGCATCATTTACATTTTATGGCATGTAATTGTGTTCATGCAAAAGCGTACCATTGGGCTCCAGAGCATGAGACCCAGATACGGAGGAATTTCGAGAAGAAAGGGGCAAGCAGATTGAGGGACACATTCGGGGAGTTGAGGAAGAGGAACAAGCAACCGTTGTAGTTGTCTGAGAGCACTTGGAAGTCGCTGCAAGAATATTGGGCTTTCGAGAAATTTTTGAAAATGAATTCCCAGGCAAAGAAGAACCGGAAAACCGACCAGGACGGGTTAGGTCCTTCTTTGCATAGATCTGGTTCGATCCCATTTATTGAGCACAAAAGACGCATGGTAAGTGTGTGGTTCATTATTTTTTTTACTTTTTTTTCCCAATGCCGTATCCAATTAGAAGAATCTTCCTATACGTTAACGTATTTTGATATTGTATAGGAGAAGAAGCTTAATAGGGAGGTTACAGACGTCGAACTTTTTAAGGACACTCATGTAGACACGGCTATGGGTATCAGGAAACTTTCCCCCTCCCCTTTCTCTTACTTCGGTAATTGGCTTTTCAATCGTTTCCCCTTCAAACCTTTTCCCAAAACTGTTTTTGTGGGTCTTATGGAATCAACCTCTCTATGGGTAGGAATACCGGTAGAGGTAAGGTTGCCTACAGCTGGATCTCCCCAGACCCCGCGAAAGCGGGACCCACTTTGGGAGTTTGTTGTTGTTGTTGTTGTATGTAGACACGGCTAACAAATGGGTGGACAAAAAATCTGAAAACAGATGGGTAAGTCACCTGAATGATTTCTTCCTTGCCTAACAAATCAACTCAGTGTCTTCACGATTGAATGCTATGTTTGGAATGTGTAATTTTTTTGAATCTGATTTTGTAGACGGAGCACCAATTAAAGTGGGAGCAAATTCGAAACTCGCAATCTTCGACAAATCCCGGCTCCGAACCAACTGAAGTCCCATCTGAGAACGAGTTATGGGTGCAAGCTAACTACAACAAAAAGGGTCGTGTGTATGGGCAAGGATCAGAATGAGTGAAACTAAAGCACCTGATGAAGTCCACAACGATATTCCGGGACCGTGATCATGACCCTAATGTACGAGCAACGGTTACCCATCTGAACAGCAAGCTCAATACGATGGCAGACAAAAACCGTCAGTTAGAAGAGAAAGTGACTTTACTCACTTCAGAATTATCTGGTCTGAAAGATACATTCCGTGAGTTTATGAGAGCTCGACAAGCATCTAGGTCTGGATCTCGCCCACACCCTTCTATGCGCCATCGACAACACCACCGCGCTGCTCCTTATGTCCCTCCTCCACCTCCTTCTCCTCAACCGCAACCCTATGATGATGATGATGATGATGATGATGATGGTAGCGCCAACCTTGGGTATGATGATCGCCCTCATGACTACAGGGATTATTTCAACTAGAATGTCCCTCGATCCTCCCCTTCTTCCTCGATACTCATTTGAACAGTTACGTTTTCTTGCATTTGTTGCATTGCTTTTGTTTCTAATTACTGTACTTCCTACTCGATCAGTTCTAAATACATTATCAGAATGTCCATTTGGCGTGGTTGTTTATTTATACTTATTGAATGAAAGTAACCACGTGTGGTGGTTATGTTTGTTGCGATTTGTGTACCACGTATGGTGGTTATGTTTCTTGCGATTTGTGTACCACGTGTGACGGTTTTGGTTCGGTCAACATATGGTTGTCCTGAGTTTGTATATGCAGGTTGTAAATTTGTCTTTAGGGAACTACATTTTCAAAAAAAAATAATTATTTTTTCCAAATTTCCGACAGAATGACATATATCCGTCGAAAATTTCCAACGAAATAGCCATTTTCCGTCGGACATTTCCGACGAATATACATCATTCCGTCGGGCACTCCAGCAATTTGCGGAGATCAATACCGGTATGCCGACGGAAGGGTCCGTCGGACGCCTGAAGTTTCGTTGGCCGGCCGTCGCCTTGATCGTCGGGAAATGGCCGACGGAATCCGTTTTCCATCGGCAATTGTCCGACAGAATGGCGTATTCCGTAGGAAAGGCGGGTCTACAGACCCTGTTCCTACGGTACATTTTCGTCGGATTTTTCGCCGAAAAATAAATTTTCTGATGGAAAAAACGCCATTATCTGTCGAAAAAGGGAAGTTTTTTAGTAGTGTAATTTCCTTTAAAAGAAAAGAAAAAAATAATTCAACAAGAATGAGTTTATTACTAGCAAAGATAGAATTTCCATCCCTTAATAAATTTCAATGCAATACAAGACTCAACATTATTAACTCCTGGAGTCACCTAATCTCCTTAGCTTACTAGAGATCCCAACTACCTTCATAGGTTGTCCCCTACACTAGATTAGACACGATCTGAGGACTCTGGCTGGGTGTATGGGGTATATTCAACACAAAACCCTAGTTCCTCTTCAGCTTCTCTTCCTATCTCTGGGCAACAGGCGAACAAATCTTGGACATTCTCACCTAATTGTTCTAAGGTTTCCCTTAGGAGGAGTTCCCTAGTCACAGTTTCAAATGGCCCTGTTTTAGCAAAATGTTCACCAAATAAAGTGACATTTCCCCCACACCCGTAGACTACTATCTTTTCATACTTCCTCTCGAAGTAAGGCCAAGGTTCAAAATCAGGAAGAGAGACTAGTAGAAGTTTAGCTTATAAATATGAGCTTTGATATCTTGTAGCTTTTCGCGTCAACTCTGCGTGTATCCACCATTGAACCCTCCTTAAATGGGCCTTCAAGGTTGTGCCAGGTATCCACTTTAATTGGCTGCGGTCTGTACAACGGAACATTTGGACAATTGCCATCTAATCCAAGATATAAAACACATAAACAAATATGAAATATTTAACATTGAATGCAAATATAAATATATTATATATTATGACCTCACTCATTGCTTAAGTCTACAAATTTTATTATTATTGAAGGGGAACCTTGGAGCAACGGTAAGGTTGTCTCCGTGTGATCAAAAGGTCACGAGTTCGAGCTGTGGAATCAGCCACTAACAAAGTCAGGTTAGGCTGCCTACAATTCACCCCTTAGGGTGCGACCCTTCCCCGAACCCTACGCGAACGCGGGATGCTTGTGCACCGGGCTACCTCTTTTTTTTAATTATTATTATTATTATTATTATTATTATTATTATTATTATTATTGTTGTTACTATTATTTGAACATAGGTTCTAATACCAACTGTAATGACCCAATAATTTTAAATTTTCAAAGCATATATTATTTATAATATTTACCGAAAGCTTGTTTTAAAACGATGCGTTATGCCGTGTCTCCAAAGGAGGCATAAGGCACTCTGAACATTATAGCTGGAAAAAAAAAATAATAAAAAAAAGATAATAATCTCTAAATACTTTAATTCAAAGCGTCACTTGCTAGGACTTATTTAGAAACATTGTAATAAAAATAGGTGGGCCTATTATACTTTATATGTGATATCTCTCCGAACCCTGTTCCCTTTCAGAATGACCTAAAAATGAAAAATCATGAAACAGTAAGCCAAACGGGCCTGGTACAATATGATGTTATACAATAAAAGAAGAAGTTAGAGCTTAGTTAAATTCATTTTATTTAGCAAACCAAGTAAAACATTCGCTCATTTTATTATCTTAGGATGACACCCAAGATATTGGACGGACATCCTCACAATATAATATTTAACCACAAGAGACTACATCTCCATTACGATCATTGAATATATGCGCATACTTGGGCCGATCGTGAAGCCCAAACCTCATTGATCAACGTACAATAGAGCAGTAAGAGGGTCCACTGTTAATATGATAAAACAATGAAAATAATTATTTCGTGTTACACTTCATTAGCCATACCGATTCAGTAAAATGTCATGGGTATAAGGGCATAACCATCATACTGTACCTTGAAGATGATAACAAGTTTTAAAAGGAATGATAATCTGAACCGTCTCGTAGTCCTGGTGTTGGCAATATAAAATTATCTAAGTACCACATATATATGCGATTTGATAACTTCCTAACATTGTTACCATTCTCATGCCCTTAAGAGCCCTTAACCTTTTATTATCATAATCATATAAGTATTTTATTCCTTATTAGAAGCGAGTGGTCATTATCATCCATACCTAGCAAGAAAGCTTAACTCCTACTTACACATCAAAAGTTATTATGCAGCACATAGCCACTATCCTTGACCCTTCCCAAACATGCATGCTTATGAAATGCTAAAATCATAATTCATGCAAAAAAGGTAATCTAGTTCATATTTACAAGTAATGACGTCAAGGGTTTTCCACTAGGTATGAAGGAGTAGTTACCAACCCTTCTTTAAGCAAATTAAATAACCACAATCACACTAGCAATGGTGACAAGACTAGTTTAGCAAGCGAGATTCATATTTTGTTATGAGAGGCAGGGAATTCACTTGAGAGATGGTTTGGAGTGAAGAGGGGGGTATTTATAGTGGGTGTTAGTTGCCAGGTTAGTCTCCCCATCCATGGCACTGAGGTTTAGGGATGGAATGTGAACGCACGACGCCTAATACTAATAGTTCCAAGATGGTGCATTGTAACAAAACAATTAAATGGGTGCATTGCAATCAACCATACATTCACACTAACCCCCCCCCCCCCAATTTTTTTTTTCTTTTGAGGGGGGGTTTAGCCGGCTCCCTTTTTTTGTGTTTGGGCATTACAGGCCCACTTTTCAATCAACAAAGCCCATTGATGATCATGATTTATACATGTATTTTTTTTTGTGAGTTATTACACTCCTCAATCATTGGCTCCTCACTCAAACTCCTTGCTCTCTCTCTCTCTCTCTCTCTCTCTCTCTCTCTGAGCCTCTATCTTCTCACCAGTTTCTACAACGCCAACGCCGAGAATTTCATCGTCCCTCTTTGATCTCTCGTGAGTGCATATCTCATTTTTCTCCCTAATTTAACATTTCATACAATAAAATCCAAATATTATTTTAATGGCTTGGAGTGTTGTTTAGATTTTTGGGATTAAGAATAAAAGAAGTTAGACTTTGGGTTTTACCATTTTGAAATTTGGGAAGATTGTTGAGTTTGATCATTTTTTGGGGTTGATCTGAATTGGTAATTCCAGTGATGTATTATGTTTTAATGAGTGTTCAGTTTCTACAAACCTTTACGATAAAGCCTTCAATTTTCACTTTTAGCAACCTAAATATGTTATTGAAAGATGTTAATGAGGGTCCAATTGGGTAATATGTGTGAAATTACCCTCGTTGTGATGACAATGTAAATGGAATATACATGATGAGATAAAGAGACAGAAATATATGGACGAGTGATATGATCAAAATTATATTCTAACACTTAATTCTAATGAAAATCTCAACTCCATGGAAATAATACTTATAGATATCATTATATATATGCACATAGTCGAAGACCAATAGAGAAGAAGGGCAAAATGAAGCAAGTAGATGATTTGCACTCTTAATTTTTTTTCTTTTATGAGTTGGACATGTTATTTGTGATATTTCAGCTGTATCTCATAGTTGTTAAAACTTGTAATTATTAAAACATGTTGGCATTTTGTCGAGCTTAAAATATGTTTCTTCTTTTATTCTTCATTTAGCTTAAATATTTAGGATTCGGTTAATACGATATACGAATGCACATTATTGAATCGATAGATGGATAGGATATAGAAAAATAAAAAAAATTATTACATGGCGAAAGGAATTATTTCGATCGGATTAAATCTGACTCTGACCTGATCAGACTCAGATAGGATCCAGAGGTTCTCCTTCGATCCACCGGATCGGATTTAGATTGGATTTTTAGATCCGAATATAATTGGATGCGGATTCGGATGTTACAATCTCCGATCCAAATTCGATTCGTTGACATCACTAATTTTATTGTTATTTAATTGATCTTTTTAAAGGTTTATTTTCATTAATTATGTTAGTTCAATATTATTTTTTATCATCCAAAACGATAAGTGCAGAAAAATGTACGTTTATATGTAATGTTAAAATATAATTTGTTCAGTGATGCTATAAAATTTATTTCATAAATATTAGTGATACATATAATTTATTTTCATGAAATAATTTTGTTCATAATTCATACATTAATAACCAACAATTATGCATACATACTAAAAATTATACTATCAAATTTTTTATACTATCAAATTTTTAATAATTCAATGTCTCCTTACATCTATCCTTACAACTTCTTACAACTCCTTACATTTTTTTATAGCTTACAGTTGTATATTATCACAAAAAAACGTACCCTATGAGCACCATTTAAGCTCAATTTTGGACGACCCCATAATTCAGTAAATGATAATTGAAGTGGCGATCTTGACCTTTAGTGCCTTTTTTTTTATGGTGCAAGAACCAGGCCTTTAGTTAGTGCCCCTTCCAGATACAATTTAGATCGACTTCTATGTAAGATTGTTGCATATTAATGAATGATTGTGAGATAATTAACTCATGAGGTGTATCTAAAGTTAAAAATCTGTGATCTTGATTGACATGATGTTGAGTTTCATAGCTTAGGGTTTGTTTTTTCGGTTTACAATTTATTGTTGATCAATGCTGTTGAGTGTTGATTAGCATTGATTAATGTTGATCAGTTAATTGATAGAGATTTTATTTGCTACTAATGTAAACATTTGTAATTAGATGGTCATAATTATTTATTTATTTAATATTTTATAAAACCAATGCATGAGTCTGTATTTAAGTGATGTATAATTTTTATGTAGTTTAGAATATAATATGCCAATAACATTTTATAATTTAAATTTGCGTAATATTACTACTGAGTAATTATATCATGACATTAATTTTAAAATACAATATGACATTAATGTTAATTTACGTAAAATTTTCCCATTATGTACCTTTTTTATTTCCTCAACATAGAAAAAATATGAAAACATGCAAGGATAAATTTGAAAATGAAATACCCTTTTAATCCTTCCTTTGATTTACACAATAGATCGAGTTGAAGCTTGTTTACCTCTTGTATTAAACTTATGTTAACTTCTATGTTTTTATTAACCTCATTTATTAACTTAATATAGGAAAATCTTGAAAAATAAACATCCTACCATTTTTTTTAAATCAAGCAACACATAAGTGATAATTATTTAACAAGGTCATTTTACTAATATATAGTCTAATTATCAGAGGAACATATTAGAAAAATATGAGATGTTGTTGAGTGTTGATCAATGGCAGTAAGTATAGAATGTTGAATATAAATACTTATGATAAGTGGAAAAGAACATATCCTTACAAACACAATCTCTCTAAGTTGAAATATGAAAAGCAAATACAATGGGGGATTTAGGGGAGGTTTTTTTACATATGAAACCCAAAAAACTTAAAAACTGAGTGTTGAATCCCATTCTTTTCAACTTATCATAAATTTTTATTACTTATTAGTACATATGAGTACCAATCACTATTGATGAGTGTCGACAAATCACTACAAAAAAGCTCGCGTTTAGAAACCAAAATTAGAAACCGAATATAATTCAGTTTCAAAAGGCATTTTGAAACCACAAATAGAAACTCTTTTCATGGTTTCCAATTTTGAAACGCAATATGTTGTCAGTTTCAAAATTTGGAAACGGACACTAATTTGGTTTCTAGAATAAAACTGATTTATCAATCGGTTTCAATTTCTAATTATGATTTCATTTTGGATTTCTGCATCTGAGATAAATAACCCCAAAAATTTCAGCTTTCCCACCATTTTCGTTCACCTCACCCATTCCTAGCCCCCTGCCCCTCCCCCTCTTTCTCTGTCACTCCACACCCCACCCCTCTTTGTCTCTTCCCCTTCGCCCGACATATCCTCCTTTCTCCGACCACAAATACCCCAATCTCCACCGTTATCGTAATCTTCGCTCGACCATTGAAGGTAGCAAGGAGAGAGAAAATTCACGTGGTGAAGAAGACCAACACCCCTGTCTCTTTGCTGTACTCTGTCACTTTGTAATCTTCGCCAAAAACCATAATTTCAAGTTTTGGGTAATTCATGCTAATGATGGGGCTTGTGCTTCAGATTTTCACTCTTGCTTTTTGGTTGTCTTTAAACCATAATTCTCTTCTTCCCCTATTTCCTCTTCTTAAAATGCAAAATCTGAAAATGAGATTAGATTGCTTTGCTTTATTTGTTGTCAATGGGAATGGCAAAGAGGAGGATGCATAGGAGAGAGAAACTGAGGAGGTGGATAGTACCTCAAATCCAGTTCAATACTTCAATTGCTTATCTACGGGTAACTGCATATTTGGTTTGCTTTGTTGAGGTGAAGTGAATATGGTTATATTGTACTATTATGTCTGATATCCCCAATTTGGTGCTGACAGAGGTTCTTGTTTGATTCATTGATTTAATCACTTGGCCTTGTTGATAAGGATGACTTTTGAGGTTATTGTTGGGCATTTTTAGGGTTTGAAAGTCACGCAAGCATGTCAGTATTGAATACTACTCTTGAAGTCTTTTAAAGTGATATGTAAAATGAGATTCTTTACTTGATGTAACAATGTCAGGGCTTAATGGTTGATGGTGGGTTGATGGAAGCTTTGTCTTTGATAGATGATAAAATTAGGTGTCAATATGGAGGGTTTCATGCTAGTGCTCGTGTACAAGGTATTGTGCCAAAATCCTATTATATTATTTTAGGAGGAATCTAAAAAACAAGAAGGTATGGAAGCTAGCTTTTTCGGGGTTTGAGTGAGGAGCTTGCTGCCCTGTTGTTTGTCTGTACATAGCTATGCCATGCTAATGGCTTAATTTTTGGATTTTTATTAGTGCTAGTGTACTTGCTAGGATAATAGGATTTCCTTCATCGGGTCAGACTATTACATGCTCATCATAACACAAGCATAGGCAATATGAAAGTTCTAGTTACGTTGCCAATTAGGATGAATTTTGTGCAAACTTGTTCATTTTCAAGTAAAAGCTATCCTGTTAGCATTGTAGTTCTTAAATTTTGCCCGGTTAAACTATATAGTGAAACTGTATATGATCTCGTACATTGCTAGAAATATTTGGATACTATATTTATATGATGTTACTATATATATTTATTTGCTGGGACTATATTTGATGATAATAATTGTTGTCCACTTGCCTTAAAGATTGAGAATGGTTGCATAAGGGAGTTATGTTGTGTGCTTTGCTGAAACAAGATTGCGAAGTTACAGGGGACTAGCTCCATGAGTGTGCTACGTACTTCATCAACTTTTTCGTTACCTGATTAAAGTTCTGTTAAAGCCTTTGTTAGCATTGATTATGGAATATGCAGGACTTCCTTTTAATTTCTTAACTAAACTCTGCCTGGTTCCTGTCATTGATGTTGTTATCTCTAAGTTGTTGCAATGCCTATGTGTGTGTGACTACTACTGTCAAAGAGTGTTTGGTTATGAATGAGGATGTTGAAGTGACCAAATGTTGTAGAGGGTACCAATAGAATTATATTACATCCATGACCTTCCATCACGGTTCAACTGGCACTTGCTCACAGACTGTAAGAGTCTTGACAAGCATGTTAACTTCTACCTTCTTATAAAAACCCACGATTTTGGGCCTATGCACAATGAAATACGGGGGACTTCACGTCTGGAGGAAGTTGGCATACAACTAATCAATTTACGTTATTGGTCTTCTTGTTCCCAAATTTTGATTGCTATTTCCTCAACTTTCTCAGTTTTATTTTGTTGTTTGGTAGCAAATTTCTATTGTTTTGTGATAAGATTTTTGTTTTCTGATGTTAAATATTCGTAACCAGTCCGTAAACATTGATTCATGGAGGAGCATAAATGAAGAATAAAGAAGCAGCAATGAATGCTAGAGGCACAATTAAGATGATAAAGGATCCAAAACTAGCCTTGCTAGGTATACGATTCCAAATGGCACTCATGCTCCACTTTGCTTGGTCATCCATCGGATCTCCATGATTTAGAAAAGTAGATTGCTGATAAGCATATGCACAAAGACATGGATTCTGATTTGGATGTTGTCGATTTCTGCTACGCATATATCTTCACTTTTGTAGATCCCAACTGCCTTACTAAGGATCTATATAGATTTCTCTTGTGGAGTTACAATGCTTGAACTTTTGTGTGGGGTTGTAAATTTGGCAAATAGCTCCACCTTTTTGAATCAACATTATTGTAAAAGCATTTATATTTATATATATATATATATATTAATGCATTTTAGTTACAGAACTTTAAGCTGTGTTGGTTTTCTTGTGGTACTATTGGAAGAGGTGTATAATTTGGGCAAGAATTGAAGTTGGCAGGTTTGTGTTATTATTGGAAATAACTATTCTTTTATTTTCGAAAGCGAAAGAAAGAACGTAACACTCATAACTTAAAAAAATTGAAACCGAAGACTGTACTCAGTTTCTAATGTTTGAAACAAAATTGACTTCTTGGTTTCCAAAATTAGAAACAAAATCAATATCATTGGTTTCGAACTTTAGAAACCGAACCCCCTCATCAGTTTCAAATATTAGAAACCGATGTACAGATTCAGTTTCAACATATTAGAAACTAATGACTTAATTCGGTTTCTGATATTGGAAACCGAAACCTGTTTTCGGTTTCTAATATTTGAAACCGATTTGTAATTGGTTTCAAATATCGGTTTCCAATTTAGAAACCAAACCAAGTTCAGTTTCAAAGCTATTTAGCAACCAAGCTTCCAGAAACAAACAACTTTTGGTTCCCAATCGGTTTCTTATGGCTATTAGAAACCGATTTTGCTAATTTAGAAAACGAAAATTTCGGTTTCTAAACGCATGTTTTTTTGTAGTGAATGCTGATGAGTGCTGAACATGACTAAAATTGTGAAGAATAAACATGGTTAAGTCTTGATAAGTGTTGAACAATACTGAATACTAATGATAAGCACCCATGATAAATTAAAAAAAAAAAATTAAACATTAAAAGTTGGAATAACTATGCATGACTCGTACATTTCTCTTGAGACTATATATTAAAAAGTGGATAATTTTTAAGGCATTTTTAATTTCCTTCTCCCTCATCATTCATATTTTTATAGTATTTTTATCTTGTTTTACAAATTTTGGCATCATCTACAAAATTTGTTTTGTGCAAGATTGAAAGTATTTTTTTTGATAATGTGACAATGAATTGTCACCCTTGCTGCACTTGCTTTGCAGCTTCCTACTGTTCCAACTCCATCAGGACCTTATGCAATACCCAAGGGTCCCATCTTTATCGTTATAAAAAAAAAAAAAGAGAATAAATAACTGCAACCCTCTCTATGATTCATTTGTGCTTATCACAGAATAATAAACCTTTTTTTTTTCCCGTTTCACATCTTTATAAACACTCTAAACCGTTGGCAACCTCTTAAAGCGCAAACCAATTCAATCTAGGGCACATCTACGCCAGCAGAGCCCGCCCCACACCTCCCTACAAACCAAACCCTAGCGATCTCTCTCCTCCCTCACTTTCTGCATCTCCAACACCTTTTCGCTTGATGTGATTTGTCTCTAAAACCCTTTTTTTCCTCTCAAACCCCCTCTCCAGATTGCATGATCGCCGGCAAAAATGGCGTCGGCTTGTGTCAACAACATCGGAGTGTCGCCGGAAAACTTCCTCGACTGTTCGGCGCCTCACTCTTCCTTCGGCTGGCTCAGCCCTCGTATTTCCTTCAGCCGCGAGGACTCGAAGGTCTCCAAATCCTCCTCCGCCGCGAGTCCGCCGGAGAAGAAGCCGGATCTGGAATCTTTTCCCGCCGGAGACTTCGAGTTCCGCCTTGATGATCCGGCGGTGATGCTACCGGCGGACGAGCTCTTCTCCGATGGAAAACTTATGCCGCTGCAGCTTAAGCCGGCGGTGTTTCCGGTGGCGTCGGAGGAGGTACGGTCGCCGGAGATCCCGAAATCTTGCCGGAGAAGCGACGGGGATTTAAGTTTCGCCAACGATCCGTACTTGTTCTCTCCCAAAGCTCCGAGGTGCTCTAGCCGGTGGAGAGAGCTTTTAGGCTTGAAGAAGCTGTACCAGAGTACCCACAATAAGCAAGAGAATCCCAAAACGACGTCGTCCTCTTCCACCTCAACCTCATCTTCAACCAAATCTATTCGCTTATTCCTCTATAGAAACTCCAAAACGTCGTCGTCGTCTTCAACCTCCGACCCATCTCTATCTCTCCCGTTACTGAACTCAGACTCCGATTCTCTCTCCTTTTCATCGAACCGTCTTTCTCTCTCATCCACCACCTCAACCCACGACGACTTCCCTCGCCACTCTCTCGATACTCCAAACCCTAACCCAAACCCGGCCCGGCTTCGGCCAGTCCGGTCCACCGGATTGACCCGGGTGGGGCGGAGCCTGGTCCGAAGAGCGCCGCCCGAGCCGGGGAGGATGGTGCGAGGGGTGTCAGTGGACAGCCCGCGGATGAACTCATCTGGAAGAGTACTCTTCCAGAGCTTGGAGAGAAGCTCGAGCAGTCCAAGCAGCTTCAATGGGGGACGACCCAGGTACAACTACAGCCACAGGGGTATGGAGCGGTCTTACTCGGCCAATGTGGTTCGGGTCACGCCGGTTCTAAACGTGCCAGTATGCTCGCTCCGTGGGTCGTCCAAAGCGGGGGTTTTTGGGTTCGGTCAATTGTTCTCTTCTTCATCATCTAGTTCGCAGTCCCAGAAGAAAGAGAGCAGCAATAACAATGGCGGAAGAAGCCATAGCCATCACCAGCAACCAAGTAGCTCTATTAGCAGGAACAAGAAGGAGATTTCCTAAACCGGTAAACCAAAAAACCAAAAAGGGGGAAATCGAGTATTTCAACTCGGCTTTGAATTTACTTATATTATTCCGTACTAATCTTCCTCTTTCATCAATTATAATTTCAATCGAGGAGGGTGAGGCTGTGGGGTTTGTTCAAAAACTCGATTTCCCTATTTTCCCCAATCTTTTTTGCTGAAAATATGTAAATATGCGGGGGCTGGGCTTGGTCCTTTTGGCTCCTGTTCGGTTTAGCTAGTAGTTCACTAGTTCATAGCTGTACGTGCTTCATTTTTTCTCTCTCTCCCCTTTTCTTCCCTCAATTTGTTTTATCTGCTTACGGCTAGAACTCTAGGAGAGAGATTCTAATCTGAGAAATTCGGAAGCTGAAAGTTCAAATTAGATCATGTTGATGTGACTTGCAGGGACGCGTGCCGTCACGCGCTATAGAAGTGAGTAGGGAAAGCATGGCAATGGACTAGAAATGGAAAGCATATGCTGTTGCGGTAGAGCATGTGGAGCACGTTGAAAGCGTATCACTGTGCCCTTTTAATTTAACCCAGGAAAAAATGGAAAATGAAATTTATTTTTCTTCTTTTTTAAAATATTAAATATGTATTTTGATTTAGTTTTTTTAGCACTGTGCATATACTGGCCCCTGAGAAGAGCTTTGGGAAATGATGATAAGATTCAAACAAATTCATCAGAGGCGCCAGCCCAGCTCTGCTCTGCTCTGCTGATTTTTATTTTTTTGTGCGTCAGTCTGATCCCACGCAGCTCACCTTTTTATTTATTTTTATTTTTTTAAAATCCCCACTTGGTTATTATATTGGTTATTATTTTCAAAACATTCTTTGATCTAAAAATGGTTTTCAAAGTAACTTTCTTTATTATGTCATACTTATACTTATATAGTTATTGTTACCTAATTTATTGGTCTTTTTTTGTTTATTTTTTACTTTTTATCCTTAATTTTTTTTTATCCAAAAATGTTTTCTCAAAAAAAAATTTCTATAAAATATTATTACAAAATTATATTTTGTGGGTTTCTTGGAATCAGTTTCTTTATAGATACGAATGTCGAAAATGGGATCCACATTGGTAGGTGTTATGAATTTTGACAAATTATAAAAATTTGTGGGAGTGGAGGAGATGATGATAGACATGATAATCAGAGGCGCTTAGCTTTGCTGATTATAATTTGCACGTCAGTCTGATCCTTAATCTGTTTAATCTTGTTTTTGATAATTAGACGAGTATGGGTTTTCAAGAGACAGTAAAGATTTTAAGCTAAATGACCTCCTTGCATTTTAAAGGTAAGTGTTAGATTGTAAGATGAATCGGATTTGAATATGAATTGATGATGATAAGGGCTTTAACATAAATGGCCTCTCTACTCTTCATTTTCTTAATTGTTGATAAATACTAAGTAAGTAGATGAAAGAATTTGGTAACTATTAAGAGTGGTCGAGGAGATGATGACAGACATGATAATCAGAGGCACTTGAGCTTTGCTGATTTTATTTTGCACGTCAGTCTGATCTTTAATCTTACAATCTCAGAGGCACTTGAGCTTTGCTGGTTATATTTTGCACTTGATTGTTGATGAATGCTAATTGATGTTGATTAGCATTAATAGGTGTCAATCAAGATGGAGATTATGAGTATGAATTGTATTATAATTAAGTGTTAATTGATTATAAGAAGTACTGAGTATTCATGATATATTAAAAGTAACAGGGCCCAAGTAGTTAAAACCTCAAATTTGTGTTCTAAATAAAAACAGCCCAACTTCAATCAAAGAAATCTAATATTTGTAAACTAATAACTAATTTCTTCACCCTCACACCCTGTTTGATGGTGAAATGGCAAACATTGTGATTTATGTACAAATGTGAGCGTATGTTATCACATTTAATTTATAAATAATTTGTAAATATAAAATTGTTCGTGTGTTCTATGAAAGTATATACACTCTAGACTATGATGTAGATTTAGAAAATAGAACGGTGAACATGAATTTTAAATAGCTAATTACATTAGCAATTAACCAAAGATCACGTGCTCAGAAAATAACTGGCATAGACAATGATTATTTTTTTGTGCTGCATTAAGGCCTTATTCTTTTCATTGATAAATCTAAATTTACCAATATTAACTAACTTTAGGCCCTGTTTGGCAAGCAGCTGTTAGCTGTTACCTATTTGTACTAGCTGTTAGCTGTTTGAGTTAATTATTTGTATTAGCTGTTTGTTGAAAAACTATTTGATAAAACTAGCTGTTTCTGATAAAGTTGTGAGACAAAAAATCAATTCTTTAAAAAGTTCTTCCAAAAAACTCATGGAATTAGCCTTCTCAAATTAGCTTTTTGGACCCAAAAAGCTCTTTTAAAAAGCATTCTCACCAAACACCTCAATTAACTTTTTTACTTGGTCAAAGAGTTAATTTTGATCAAAAAAAATTTTTTGACAAAAAAACTCTTTGTCAAACATGGCCTTAATATACTTCAATCGATTTCAATAAAAAAATACTAACTTCAATCTACTTTAATCCACTTCTATTAATCTTAACTAACTTTATCCATTTATCAATTCATATTTTTCATGAAAAGAAAAATCTTGACTAAGGGCTTGTTCTTTTCGTAGGTAAATTGGGTTGGGTAAAATAGTGAAATTGGTTAAATTTTTTTATGTGATAAATTAAAATTGGTTAAAATAGTGAAAGTAGATTGAAGTATATTGAAGTAAATTAAGATTAATATTTTAAAATTTACTCATAAAAAAAACAGACCCTAATATAACAAGTTGGCATTATTTTGTGATGCATGAATATTTCCACTCATTTCTGGAAGTTCAAATTTATTTTGAAAACATATTAACTGAGAGCAATGTGTGATGGGCAATGGAACTGGAGATATTCGCTGATGAGAATGATGAAGACGGGTGGACGGGTCTGGGTCTGGGTCTGATTAAAGGAGATAGATGATGGATTGATTGTGATATGCATACAGAGTCACGCCTATTTTGTTTGTTAACCAAATTCTTCTCTAATATCAACGTCGTCAAAGATGGGGATGTTGACCCTAATCTAAGAAGTGACTTATCCGCTGGTAAATATGGTGCGTGGGGGCCTGCGCCCTCCCTACTTATTAAAATCTGGTGGTTAGTTTTTTGGGAATGGGGTGGGGTCGTTTGGGCTGTCAATCTTCTTCTATTCAATTCAAAGTGGTCAAATATCGAGGTTTAGGAAATCCATGATTTTGGTTTTTGTTAACCATCCATCATTTATCGTGCCTCGGTTAAATGGATTCATAGGCTGTATCTTTTTCATAGTCTGCTAAGCCTACACAGACTTGTTGTGTCGTTTTATCACTTTTTGAAAATGGTTATTGATTATAAAATAAAATTTAATATCTATTACTTTAAGTATTTTATTCACAACATATAACTATTTACAATTTCTTATAAATTTTTACTTTTTTAATTAAGTTTTTGCAACTTCTAACATCTCTTTACATCTTCTTGAATCTCTTTATATGTATATTTTTTTTTATAACATTTAACGTACTATTTATTCTTTTCGCATGTTTATAGAACGGTGTATATACTACCAATATGAAAGATCGTACAAATCTTTTTGTGAATATAATATTTGAATAAGCATAAAATCGGAATTTAACGATAACAATTAATATTTGAGTATCGACGTGAAACATATATGTAATCATAGAGAAAATAAGTCAAAATATTTTAAAATTATGATACAAAAATTGCATTTCATGTTTGAGTTTCGATGTGAATCATATATGAAAATAGTCAAACTATAGGTGACGAAAGTATTTTAGCTGTTTCATCCATAAGTTCATCCATGGCGACTAGGTTGCTAAATTGAACATTAGGTTGAATTAATTTTAGAATATTTAATTTAAATAAGATTTCATTTTTAGCGTTCTGCACAATTTTGTTGAGAAAATTATTATTTTTTAAATTTACTTATAGATAGGTGAAACTAATTTTAATACTAACAAACCACCTCAAGTGTAGAACATATTTGATTTTACGTATTTTTCAACTTGCATTTATTTTATTGTTATTTAGTTCACTTGTTTAAAGGTTTGTTTTTTATTAATTATGTTAATTAAATATTAGTTTTTATCATCCACAACGATAATTGTAAAAAGCAACATTTTTCTGTAATGTTAAAATATAATTTGTTGAGTGATGTTATAAAATTTATTTCATAAATACAAGTGATATGCGTAATTTACTTTCATGAAATAATTTTTTTCACAATTTATACGTTAAAGACTAATAATTGTACATTCATATGTAAAAATTATACTATACGGCTTTTTAATAATTCAACAACTCTTTACATCTATCTTTATAAGTTCTTCTAGCTCTTTATATCTTCTTACGGTTTTTTACATTTTCTTACAATTCTTATACCTTCTAATATTTTCTTACAACTTATAGTTGCATCTTATCTCCCCCCCCCCCCAAAATGCCCTATATAGTTTAAAAGAGCGCTAAACGTTAAAAAGGAAAAAAACTAATAAGTAGTGTAGTGGCGGATCCAGATATTCGAATTAGTGGTGTCCACCTATAAACAATATTCATCACTATGTCAATTCTCTGACAACCTAATTAACTAAAATCAAGCAAAACAACCATCCCACAATGATACTGTACTAGTACAACTCAATGTTTCACCAGTCATCACATTATACAAACCAATTATCGAACTTCAATTTGTGGTGTAACAAATTAACACCATATATAAATAATTGATTCAAGTGAACATAGAGAAAATAGAAAGTGAGATTTGAGAATTGAGACAGAAAAGAAGCAATTGCAACTAAACAAGACAAATTAATAATTGACTAAGCAATATCAATCCCCATAAAGGCATAAGCAACAAAGAGGCAAGAAATTGATATTCAAGTAGCAATTGAGACTTGAAACCTAACCTAGCTGGTGCGGCTGACATTAAGGTGTTAGATGAATTCGTCTCTCCATATTCGTAAACCCCTTAAAACAGGTCAAATTTTTCGATCCATCTCATTGCACATTGATTTCGAGCGTCTAGTCGTTTGCATCACATAAGCAGGAATAACACAAATAGTGGACTATATGAGAGTAATATGCCTTGCTAAAGATAGTCACTTACTCTTCTGACTCGCTAACTGTTTATCAACTCTATCGATAACACTGCTATTGGTTCAACTGACTCCTTATTTGCCTTATCTATATAGTTATATATAAAGTTCAGTGAAGTCATATGTTTTTGTCAAATGTAACATTGCTATTGGTTCAACTCTTCCCCCCCCCCCCCCTTCTATTTTCTAAATAACTATGGAGTTATTAGATAATTAACCTCCCACTATATATTAATATTGATAAATCAACAACTCAAACTGCTCAACTATATTAATGATAATAATTATAATCTCATTTAAATGCTAAAACAAAGCACTAATATGAGTATCCAAAAACGGTTATTTCTTTCATTGTATAGTAAAAACAAAATTTATTTTAGGCTCTTGTATTATAATAATTACTTAGACTCATTCTTACAAAATTAATTGTTTCAAAAGTTCACAAAATATTAATTGATGTTTGTTTCTCTTACAAAATTGTATACAGTCACATGACTTATTTATACTGGCTATCTTATTCCAGGTTGTCACTATAACATTTGTATATTATTGAGTACTCAAAAGTGTAACCTCGAAAATATGGGTAGTCAAAGGCACAATTATTCACTCAAAAACTTGATTTTAGTCGCTTATATTACCTATGATTATTAATTAGCTAACTCTTCCAAAATTAATAGTTTCAAAAGTTTGCTATCTGTCTTTAAGTGAAACCGAACTTTTTCATTTTTCCTCCGTAGAAATATATTTTACTAGGAGATAAAGTTTATTCCTCTATTATCTGATTCCTTGGTCAGATGTCTACAATTTTGATGTTAGTTTTTTTTGTTATCCAACTCTATCCCCCTTTTTTTAGGGATTAAAGTTTTTCAATTTATTCCAATATCTTAATTTCATTTGCATTGTATTTCAAATTTAGTTTATTATACTTTCACTACACATATATGGTTCCAAATTTGATTAATGTACAAGACAACGTGTTAGACTTTCATTATATTTTTTTATTATTTAGAGTCAAATATCCTAACAAATATAATTCCTCTTTTTTTTTCCCCAAAGATAATTCCATTTTTTGTTATCATTTTTTTTTTGGTATCTGTTTCCACAAGAAGGAAAATTTAATACTATTATTATGATATCATGAAGCTAATCATGTAATTGCCTTTCCCTTCTTGTGCATGTAGTGGTCCGCAGGTGAGATGTTTTGAGAGGTGAAAAAGGAGAGCGTAAGAACTTTATTGGGTCGATAATTTAAGTGGGCCTTTATTTGAGGTGGGCCCATGTGGAAAGTAGGCCCAACCATTCAACCCACAGACCAAGGCTACATCAGATGCATCCTAATCATAGATAATTGTCTTTCATCTTTTAAAATCCAACTTCTATGTTTATGATATCGTTTCCTAAAACAATAAATTTTTGTGGTCGCAATTACACCACATCTGTAAATCTTTATAGACTCAAATCCACACCATAATTGCTGTCACCATCATCTTATAAACTTAATGGCTGTAATTTATCTTTCCCTGCCATTTGAGCATTCCCTGAGGGTTTCAGATTTTGAAACTCTGATATGTCACGTTAGTAAAAATTCAGCAATTTTGAAACTTGCATTTCATCACTTCTCCAACCTATGGAACTCAATTTTAATCATTTAATAAAAATATTCGTCATGAACCCACCTTATAACACACAATCTATTTTTTAAATCATTTAAAAATTATATACTTATTTCAAAAAAAAAAAAATTAAAATGGTGAACAACCTTATAACACGCGTTTCTATGTGGCTTGGGAGATAAATTTGGCACGCAACAGACATACAGGCTCCACCATTTGCCTCACATGTTATCCGCTGCTAGTGCTCTTATAAATTTTTCTTTTTTTTTGAAGAAAAATTATTTGTATTTTTAAAGTACCATCCCACTTCGAGGCACGGGCCAAGCTGGAGCGTATGTCCTCAGGTGTACAAGGTCCAATTCAAAACCCAGGACGAACAAGCTCGTTGATGCTGCCATTGGAAACTATCTTACTTCATTACTATCTTGAACCTCTTTAGGTCCACCGTCCACGTATTGATCCTCTCTAGGTCAATAATGGACCACGAGCTTATAGGAGCGCTCATGGTCAAGTAATCCTTAGCTTGATTGCATTTCATCATAGTACTCCTTGGCTCTATTTTGGTAGTAATCACTAATCATCCCTGTCTCTCGTCCATATCAAACTATCATTATTTTTCAAAGCTAGGCTAATACTATCTATCATTGTTGTCCAAAGCTATCATAGATACAGTAATGCTGGCAAAAAATGTCAAAAAATCAGGCATAGTTATAAATTTTTCATCCGAATTTAAAATCCAAACACAATATTTTTTATATTTCTATTATCTAAACCTGATGTGATCTGAATTTAATTTTATATGAATTATGCAATCCAAAAAAGATTGAACATTAGATATCAATTTCTTATTTAAATTTTCACATTGTCCAATCCAAATTTTTGGAAAGAAAGACGATGAAAATAAGTGATAAATTTTGAAAAGCTTTTAAAAACTACTAATTATAACCCAGGTTTGCAGGACCTAATAATTTATGGCTACTTTGCCCAATAAGGCCCTGTTCTTTTTGTTGGTAAATTTAAATGCACTAATTTCAACCAACTTCAACCCATATCAAATCAATTTACGAGCTTTAATAAAAAAAATCAACTTCTACCTACTCCAACCAAATTTTCAGTATTTTAATCAACTTCTACCCATCGTATAAAAAAAATCAATCCACTTAAATTAAATTTAACAAAAAAAAATAAATACTTTAGTCTACTCCAACACACTTCAACCAAGCTTACTTATTGATCATACCATATTTTTAAACAAACAAATCTGACCCTAATTATATAAAAAATGATAAAAATAGGCAAAATTCTATCATAGTTGATTTTTTTTTCAATTATCATGATTGGTAAAATAGAGTCGTTGATTTTAAAACAGGTGATCCTGGCTTTTGATTGTCTTGACCTGCCATCTAAAAAACTGGTAACTTTTAATAAGTATTCAGACAAAAATAATTTTTCTCTCTTATCATTTCATTCATCTCCATAATTGAGAATTTGAAAACCGGAAAATCTCTAGCGTTTGGTTCTCTCCCTCTGCAAAGTGATGGTCCTGAAGTTAATTCGATATTATATTTTGCTCCTGAATTTATTTCTAAATGTTTGATGGTCAAATTTTAGGCTGAGTTAGAACTTGGAACTGAATTAAAGTTAAACAGAATACAATAATAAAATTCCCATAAAAGCCAACACTGCTGCATGCTTGATATGATTGCCTTCTCTAGTTTCAGTGGTGTCATCATCTGGCTTCTATAGGCTCTAACTTTACCTATATTTTTCTTATAGGCTCTAACTTTACCTATATTTTTCTTATTTCCTCAATTCTAGTTTGCCCAATTTAGATTCTCAAAGCATAGTTCCCCTCTTGCTGATTTCACTTTGGCAGAGTCTAGCTCCCTAGATTCCTTGGCCGCTATCATTGTTGCTCCTTCCCTTCACCTTGTAATTTTACCTAGATTGTTTTGTCTTCTAGAAAGCTCCATTTAGTTATTTAGTTCTTTCATTTGGCTGTAGAACATAGAAAATTCCTCTTATCAAAAAAAAAGAAAAAAAAAAGAAAATGACATTATAACCTTATATGCAAGATCCAAAGGTCGATAGTTTAAACAACTAAAAGATATCAAAGACAAACTCCTCCTTCCATTCTTGATTTCTTGACTCTAGGGACAGATCACACTATTCTTAGAGGTATCCATGGACCCTTCTAAACTCAAAAAAAATAATTTTATTGTAAAATAAGTTAATTTAGTAATGATGTTAGTTTATAAAAACCCTTAAAAAAATAAAATAGTGTATATTAATAATAATATTAATTTATAAACACTCTTATTCTAAATATCTGAATTCGCCACTGCCTGACTCCATATCAATCAATCCCTTACAACCATCTAACCATAACTACTGTAAGGAGAAGACCCCCCCTCTAAAAAAACAATTTATGATTTGGGGGATTTTAATTTTTTTCTTTGCTACGATGATGGCCTTTCTCTTTCCACCATTATTCTCCTACTTCTCGTATAGGTGGCCACCATTGCATTCAAGGTATACTGTAATCTTTTTCCCCATTTACACAACCCCTGTTTTTCTTGTTTTTCCCTGTTAATGTCGCCGAGGCACAAACTTTGGTTTGGGGGGGGGGGGGGGTCGAGAATGACAGGGAGAGGAGGGTTGAGAGAGAGGGGTTTACGGGAGAAAAGATGTAACTGCCAGTAATTCTCAACCTCCTATAGCAGGTGGTCTCACGCGAAATGAACGGATGAGATGTTTTTGGAGTAAATCAAGGACTCTTATCAAATTTAATTATGATAATTTAAGGTTTTTTTCAATGAAGGAAGAATAATAGGTCTAGGATTTAAAAAACCTAAAGAGGCATGAGGATTTAAAAACCAAAAACAGGGCATCCTTTATACCCATGGAAGTGAAAGGCAATTTTAGAATCTGATATACAGAAAACTCTTCGAGGTGAAACCTATGAAATGGGAACATATTCCAGCCCATCAGTAATTTTTGCTAACCAAAAGCAAAAGGCAAAACTCAGTAACAAGCTGGGCATGAGGTTGATATTGGGAGCTGCATTCATCTCTAGGGCACTTACAATACAAGCCAAAGAGCCAAACTTCAGCCCCTTCTTCTCATTTACATGAATCCCAAATCCTAAGAATGTTGTCCTGCTATAAAAAAGGGGACAACTACAACCATTCTAGATAAGAAAAATCCAAAACCCAATATCTAAAACAACTTCAAAGGACCAAGGATATGTAAACAGTTATAAAGTAACAGAGAGCTTATTATCAAAAGATGAAGCTAACTGTGTCGCAAGATCTGTTATCAATTTATGCCCTAAAAACGAAATGCCCAGATGACAAAAACAAGATCTGGGCATTAGATACCATGGGCAAACAAATTAAAATTGGGATAATCTGCAATCTCAGCCGAAAGATGGTGATTTTTAAGGATTATTAATCATTGAAAAATCCTCAGGATATTGGGAATTTTTCATCATTGATTGCAGAACATAAATCCAAGTAGACCCAACAAAAAAAAATTAGAAAGGCAGGATTTTGCGCAATCTAAGACTTGAAATTTGTGCTCATTTTGATGAAATCACTAGAAAAGTAGGGTTTGTTAGTAAAAATTTCACGATTGATTGCACAGAATTTGCCCATAGAATGCAGAAAATTTCGAGAAATCGGAAGAAGAGGAAGCAAGCGAGAGATCAGATGGTAGTGCATGTTGAAATGAATTCATCAACAGGTATTCAGAGATTTCGGTGGGTAAATATCATCACACCTCCTTGCTAATTTCCAAAATCAATAGATCAAAAGCCAAAATTAAAGAGTCAGGAAAAAGAACAGGAAAATTGAACAGAGATAGAGAAGAATCAGATAAAAGGTCAATCACCACACATGGCATCTAACATTTGTAGATGCCCAGTAAGACTGGGGCGACAATCAAATATCATCACTTTCAGGAGCGAGAACAACACAAACAAAATGCACATATTGGATATCTGTAAAGCAGAGGAGATGGCAGTGAATGATTTCAGGAAGAAGAGACAGAGGAATTAGGGTTCCGATAAGGTGGGTGGTGATCGAAGAGAGCAATTGGGAATTATATAGTCGGAAGGGATTCTGATTAGGGTTTAGGTTGTGGCCGCTTTAACGATTTTTGGGCGGTACAGATTGCGATCAAGCAGAAGCCCAAATATGGGATTGGGATTGTCATGCTAAAATTGGGACTTTTTGCTTTTTTTTTTTGGGTGGAAAGAGGCGATAGTCCAGCTCAATCAGTTGGGGACTTAGGCCCTGCTTGACAATAAGTTATTAATTATTAATTAATTATATTAGTTGTTAGCTGTTTGTTGATTATATTAGCTGTCTGACTTTATTGATTGTGTTAGTTGTTTATAAAAAAAGTGTTCGGTAAAGCTAGCTATTTATAACAAAATTATTTGATAAAATTTCACTTACGTCTATTACTCAATTTTATTATGTTTCTAATAAAATAATTTTTTTTTCATTCGATATTTATTTTTGTTTTCGATATGAATTATGAATTAAGACTTCTGTGATATGTAAAATTACATTTATACCTTTACCTAATTTTGGAATTTATTATTAAAATATTTTTTAATGTTAAATGTTTTCTTTTTTAATAGCAATTGAAATTATGCGACATAAAAAATAATTATATATCATGTAAGACTAACTAATATAAATTATTTGTTAAATTAAGAAAGCATTAAAATTAAAAGCATTATCTTCGACATCATGATCATCCACAACTCTTGTCCCAAAAAGGGAAAAAATAAAAAAATTTAAAGTATAAGCATCCAATATTCGGAAATATCATTTGTGAATGACATCTGGTGTAAATTTGACCAACTTATAATGTTAGTATGGTTATTTTAATAATAAACATTAAAAAGCTCTTTGAAAAAGTTATTTCACAAAGTTTTTTGTAAAAGAGCTTTTCGCGTATAAAAAACTAATCTAAAAAGGTAGTCAACAAAACAGTCCAAATAATTTTTTGACTAGAGTAAAATAGCTAATATCAAAAAAAAAAAACTCTTTTTGTACCAAAAAAACTCTTTACCAAAAACAACCTTGTTGTGGACTTTCTGTTTTGTAGGGAATCATAAATAAATAAATAAATAAATAAAAGGGTTTCAATTGCCTTCAGCTCTTGTCATCCGAAAGAAAAAAAAAGGGGGAAAAAAGAAGAAGAAATGGGGTAAATTTGATTCATTATGATTATTTATTTCTACTTTTTTACGAGATTCTAAGATAACGTTCTTAATATATCCTTTAATAAGGTCTGTTCATAATGATTATAGACCCTTTTTGATGCAAAATACTTTTTCTAATGAACTTTGAGGCTCCATTCTATTTGCTTTTATAAATTAAGGGTGAGCATGTAATCAAAGTATACATTATATAGGAAACAAATTGTATTGGAGTTGAAATTCTGAAAGAAAAAAGAAAGCTCTCAGGAAGTATTGGGTGAACGAGTTTTTTTTTTTTTTTTTTTTGAAAAGGAGAGGGATGTTCGATTTTGTTAAAAGGAATATTTATGAGATATTAGATACAGTAAGCATGTAATTTTGTAATTTTAATTTGTAACCTACTGATAGTTCAAGTTACTACTTGAATTGAATGTATAGGGGACTTTGTGGGGTTAAAGAGAAGATGTTTAATTCCTTTATTTTTTCATTTTCTGTTTTTTGTTTTCCATTTTTCATTTTTATTTTTGTTATTATTTTTGTTATTTTTTATTTTTTTATTCTATTTTTTATTTTTTATTTTTTATTTAATTTTTATTTATTTTTTATTTTTTATTTTTTGTTTTTTTTATTTTTTTATTTTTTTGTTTCTTTATTTTTTTATTTTATTTTTTATTTTTTATATTCTATTTTTTTATTTTTATTTTTTATTTTTTTATTTTTTATTTTTTATTTTTTGTTTTTATTTTGTTATTTTATTTTTTATTTTATTTATTTTATTATTTTATTTTTTTTTAATTTTTTATTTTCTATTTTTTTATTTTTTATTTTTTAAATTTGTATTTTTTTATTTTTTTTAAAGTTTTTTTTTTAAGTTTTTTTTATTTTTTATTTATTTATTTATTTATTTTTTATTTTTTATTTTTAATGTTTTTTATTTATTTTTTTATTTTTTCATTTTTTATTTTTATTCTTTTTGATTTTTCATTTTTGATTTTTAATTTTTTAATTTTTTAATTTTTAATTTTTAATTTTTATTTTTAATTTTTTGTTTTTTATTTTTTTCTTTTTTATTTTCATTTTTCATTTTTCATTTTTTATTTTTCTTCTTTCTTATTTCTTGTTTTTTATTTCTGATTTTTTAAGATTTCAATCTTTAATTTTTTATTTTTTTTTTTAAGTTTTTAATTTTTAATTTTTAATTTGTTATTTTTAATTTGTTATTTGTTATTTTTAATTTTTTAATCTACCTATTTCAACTCACTTCTAAAAAAAAATACTAACTTCAACCTACCTTAACCCACCTCAACCAACTTCAACCTTTTACTTACCTAATTTACCCACGAAAACAACAGGCTCTAAATCTCACATGATACTTTACAAATTATTAAAATTATGAAGGGGTGGGTTGAAGTGGGTTGAAGTTGGTTAAAGTGGGTTGAAGTAGGTTAAGATAGGTTGAAGTGGGTTGAAGTTAATATTTTTTTTTCAAGTGAGTTAAAGTAAGTTGAAATGGATTGAAGTAAGTTGAAGTAGATTAAAGTGGGTAAAAACATATTGACCCATAAAAAGAACAGGCCCTAAGTCATACAGCTTTAATCGATAATCGTATCTGGTCAGACGAGCTTTACCCAACTTTGGTTTAAACCCCAGCAGGTAGCGCCCTGGCAACCGATGACTCTCTCTCCATCCATACCATCCACGGCGATTGTGACCGAGTTGGCTGGAACTCCCTTGAATTTCGATTAGAGCTCCAAATCCACTCTTTCAATGGCAGACAATCCTGATGAATCATCATCTGAATCGGTACCTGCAATCAGTGGGCGTGATTCAAATTCAGCTCAATTAGCTACTCACGACGATTCAACTTCCCAAGCTAAATTGCCTCAAAATCGCACCAATGCCCATTTTGATTACGCCACTGGCAGTGCGGAAGCTCTGGCAAAGGGGATTTCTACTACGCTTGCGGGTGTAATTAGGGATTTTGATTCCCGAGCTGAGGATGCGTCTACTAGTCAGGACAAACTCTGTTCAGCCATTGATCGGCTTACTGCGGGTAATTGTAATTTTATCGCGCCCAAAATCAATTCGGGTTTCGATCAATTCTGTCATTTGTTTCTTTTTTTTTTTCTTTTCAATTTTGTGAAATTATGGTCAAATCGTGATTATATCGATTGTAGAATATTGGATATCGTTATTGGGGTAACTGAAATTTTCTAATTATGTTAGTGCAGTTGATGAAAGGTCAGGGTTCATGGTTGCAATATTGAATTACTGAGTAACAATTTAATTGATTTGCTCATTTCCTGTGATTGTAAACGGGGACTGGAAAAGCTCAGTGGTAGCAGCAATGTGCGACGGCTTAGCATATTAGTGTGCTTTAGGTAGTGGATTGGCGTACATGGATGTGTTCTTATGATTAGGGTTTCTTGGATCCCATAGTCATGTGACAACAAAAGATGGAGCATTTAGATATTGCTTTAGTTGAATCTTGAAGGCAGATATCTCTTGAGCGACAAAGTCATTATGGTTGTTGGTTTAAAATGTTGTAATGAAGCCTCCAAGTTCTGGAACAGTCTCCTGTAGTCCTATTGGCTGACTGTTAACTTGATACTAAATCAAGATCCTAATGTAAAACAATGAACCTTGAGCTACTGGTTGCAAACCATGATCATCAACCATCCTTGCTTACTATCCAACTTTGCTGCTTCGACATAGGGTAAAGTACTTCTTTTATGGGGTTGATCTGTTGCTCAATAGAAACTAGCTAGGTTTTATACTGCTATGAGTGATGTTTACCCCTGCTTGCATTTTGTTGAGAAGTTGGGTTGGCTTGAAAGTGCTGTTTGCCCCTCTATTTGCATACTGTTTGTATTTCCAGTTTTTTGTTGGATCAAAGGCAGTGGCATCATGAAATTCATTCAAGAAGTGTCCTGAATATGACAATGGATTTGTCATTTGTGGCTTGTGGAAGTTTCATGGATGCAAGCATGGCCCATAAATAAACCAATAGGCAAAGGATTCAACCAATGTATTAATTAATCAAAAATTATGGAAGGTAATGGGTCTAATAGCAGTTATCAACTAAAATAGTCAAGGGGACATTGACCGAATAGAAAGGAGAGGAACTCACTTTGTGACAGAATGAGCATTTATAAGCAATTTATACAGCAAGACCTTCAGGAAGAAGCACACTGGTTTAGTTGAAATAATGGATGATAGTCAGTTTAAGTTGCTTTAAAAAAATTAAGGCAGTGAATTAGGACATAATTAAAATTGACAGGTGAAGAATAGCTTGGGAATACGTGGAATATATATTACAGGATTCATATTAGTGAGAAGTTTTATGCTAGAACAGACAACCCCTTTCAGACACACAATAACAGCAATTGCTATACAAAAAAAGCAGCGTAACATTTGGTATTCATGTGCCATTTTTTTTTTTTTTGCACTATGGTGGTACATGGCAGTTGCAGATGCTTACCCCTTCCGAATGTGTGAATGTTTCATCTTGCAGAATTAGATAAACTGTTAGAAGATGCGCCACTGCCATTCATCATTCAACATGCTGCGAAGCTGTCTAATATCAGAAGAAGAGTGACTGCATTAAACACACTCTTACGTTCTATACAACGGCGTCTTGATAATATTGATAGAGTTTTATCTGTGGGCTTGCCAAATGGTACGTGACTGGCTGCAGTTTACTTTTCTAGATCAGTTGTCAGGTTTTGCTTTAGGGTGAGGCATGGTGGGACTGGGTGGAAACTTGTTGGTCATCTAGTCAGCTAAACTATTATTTACAGACGTCTTTTCGCCAGGCTTATTATATGTGGGGATTTCATGACAAGTGTTCAAGATAGTTGATCTAAACAAATCCAAATTTTATTGAACTCACGTTTCCAACCTTCTCAATTTCAATGTCAGGATGTCTATTTACTTGTATGCATTGTTCTATTCATAATAACATCTGTTGATATTATTGAGCTCTGATACATAAGCCACATATCAGATCATTCCATTAGAGTGATTAATGACTTTGTTGCTTGTAAGGCCATTTCAAATAATAAATCTAGTGCTAACTTTTGCTAGTATAATAAAGTGCTTCATTACATAATCGATCATAGGAAATTGGAGAATTGAGAGGCTAGGTAGAAGTTGACTCAAGCAATCAATCAAATCAAACTTGCTTTTGAATTGCATTGTTTCTTTAGAACCCTAAATTAACAAATGTCGACTGCCCGCTAGTCCACAACAAAAGATAATGGATAATTTTCACAAAGGCATTCTCCTTAAGTCGACTGTATTATGTCAAAAAAATTTCCTAAGTGTGAGTTTTTTAGGCTGCCTAGAAAGAGGTCATGAAGTTGAAACAAACAACAAATAGTGGATCCCTTTTAATGCACCTTAAGCACCGAATACCTTAGAAGCTTTTTTCTTTTAAATTTGTTTTACTTTTTGATCGAGAACACCTTAGAATCTATTGGTCCTACCTCAAAGAAAATAGTTCAGATATCCCAAAATTGAATATGGCTCCTTGAGCAATATGTAGATGGCAGACCGTGCGGCACATTGTGGACAACTGAGTGCTCCTTTAGTCTTGAATAATGTTTCTCTATAAAGCTCAGATAGAAAGACACATGTTCCAACCTTCTGCTGGAAATCACGCAAATCATCTGAAAAGTTAAATTTCACGGATGCTTTTTGCGAAGTGCATTATGGTTTGATTGTACAACAAAAAAGAGATGGACTGCAAAACTTGGATGCTGAGATCACCAACAAGCCAAGGAACTGGCTTAATCTTGGTGCGTATGCAAGAAATGATGTCCTCAACTCCTAGATACCTACGATTATGACTATGGGCTAAGAACAGTTTGGCTATCACTGCACAGGTCCCACTCTGTATGTTAGTCTGCAATACAGAACCTAAAGGGTAGGAATTGGATCCTCTTTCATTGAACCAAGCAACTTTTCTTCCACAAGCTGCTGATTATAATTTAGTCTAGCTCTATTTATTGAGCTAGGTTTCCTATAACATGAAGCAATTACTATAAAATGTAAGATGATACAAAAAAGACTTTGCTTTGCTCCCTTTTTTTTGGGGGGGGGGGGGGAAGAAACCGAAAGTAGTGTGGGCATACTTTGGGTCTATAATGAGCTGTTAAGAATTCAGCATGCATAGAGCTCTTCCCAACCACACTTTCTAATAAGTTGATTTAAGTAAGAAAGTAATCGCCGTGGTACTCAACAACAATAATAGTAACAACGACAACAATAACAACAACAATAACTCCTCCATGTGTGGGTCACACTTTTGCAGGGTTTAGGGAGATCCAAAAGTAGGCAGCCGCACCCCTACTGGCAATCCTCCTATTAGAGAGAATGATTCCATGACACATTCTCGATGATTACTCGAGCTCCTAAAATTTGAAACATTACCTCTTTGAGCTTTCTGGTGTTTTGAGTAATAAATTCTCTTCCAAATGACCTGAAATTGAAAATTGAACAAATTAACCTCGGTGATATTTGACCTCCTAAAATTATCGGTTGGATAATGATGATTACCTAATGTACAAAAAACAAAAAACCTTATACAATGTTATGCCCCTCTGGATCCTATCTTGGATTGCAAACATAGGATTCAATCTATACTCATCGAATCATCTGAACACCCACAGTTAATATCTGGCTATGCCATTCTAGAGTTTTGAGCTGAGGTACTGGGTGCTACATATTGCTATCATTCAGTTATAAATATATCAGAAGTGCTCCTTGGTTGAGTAGGGATTGCTGTAATTTTGTCTTGACTTTTGAGATTCAAGGTGCTAGGATAAAAGAAAGTTGATGTAGACATGTGAAATGTTTGAGTCATTTTTTTGAAGAAATGAAAAGTACAATATGTGATAATGTGAATTTTTGGTGAAAAATCATCAGTGACCTCCAATAGCTCCCATATTAATTTTCTGACGTCTAATAGGCTCCCATATTAATTTTCTCTATTATGTATTCTAGTTTTCCAGAGGCCTTATGATTCTCATGATATTGCAAAAAACAATGTTGCAACATAGTTGCCAAGTTCGGGGATCAATGGATCGATAAATGAGTTTAGGATCGCAGCACAAACTTTTGGTAGGATCCCGAAATGAGGGGGTAGCTTCATTAGGAATGCTAATTTGGATCATAATTCGCCACATAAAGTTTTTCCATATCGCAAATTGCTTTCCTTACAAATAAAATAAAGGGGAATACTAATAGATGCCAAATGCTATAAGAATACATAATAAATTAATTAAATAAAAAGTTGTCTCATTAATTATATCATGTATGACATCTAGACTGCAGTTTTTTTTCTTCCAGTATCACAACCCCTTTGTCATTCCCTATGTTCCCAATTCTCCTTAACTTTTAGCTACTTTCCTAGTTGCCCAAATTAATTATCCTCTCACTCTCATCCCCTCTCTCTTACTATCCCAGTTGCCCACCAAAAATTCTATGGTACATACTCATGTTCCTAACTATATACACACCTATATAAGAGGGTGTGTACCATGCTAGAATACGTATGTTTGTATTTAAGAATTTTTGGAACACAGTACACACCTTCGTATATAGGTGTGTACATAGCTAGGTACATGAGTATGTACCATATAATTACTGGTTGCCCACTCGTTTCTCTCAGCTCTATCCGCAAATTAAATTTATCGCACACATTTCCCTTTCCCATCTCTCTTCCATTTCTCAAAACCGCGACAACCTATTCCATCTCTCCATCTCCTTGTCACAGTCTACCTCTGAAGTTAGCAGCCGCCATTGAAGTCGATCATGATGCTTGCATTGTTGAAGGTATGGCATAAAGCCATCAACTGAAGTCCACTGTGAACAACTGTTCTACCATCACAAAAACCATCGTTAACCTTGCTCAAACGAAATCAATAACTGTGGCGAATTCGATCGTGACTCACCGCGTTTTGGATCCGGGGTGAATTGCGATCTGGAACGAGGATCCTGGATCAAGGGAGGTGCAACGAATTAGGTAACTAAGTGTTGCACTTAATCCCTTAGTATTCTGTTAGTATTGTGATAAATCTCTTAAAAATGTGGAAGAACTTTTAAATGTCAGTGATTCCCTGAATATGGCAAAAACAATATGTGACATTTCATGATCTTCATCCTGGTGATATTTGCTGAAATGGAACAAAAGAAAAATGTATGGAGCCCCCTCTCTCTCTCCAGAGAATTTTTCTGTTTATGTCAGTGATTTACACAATGTTTTCCTGTTCTCCATTTATGTTGCAGATAAATCAAATTTAGGGCATGCCAAGTAACTTTAAGCACAGCTGATAATCGGTCCTTCATATTTGTAAATCTTGTTGGCGCCCATGCAGAACAATAGATATATCTCAGAAACTGAACAATTTACTGAAATACAGTTTCTCCTCTGTTTTTACAGAATTTGTGATTTTTTGTTATGAGATCAGTTTAGTCATGTTATACTTCGCGACTGTCTATTGTATTCACTGAATGGGTTAACACCATTGGTCAACGCATTTGCATTTTCCTGTCACCCGAGGTCTCGTGTTGAGTAGCATACATGATATGCTAAATGCAATCCAGTGTTGGCATATCTGTGCGAGACTTTCATGTAAGTACTATCTATTGATAAATGATGTCTGGAACTTGAAATGAGGAGGGTCCTCTCCTTGTAGTCATAAAGGATGGACATGCTTTAGGTTTATGTTGGGGTTTTGTGGTTTGATAGCAACCCCCCCCCCCCCTTTCTGTGAAGGTAAGTACTCCGCTGGCAATTATTTTAATTCTATTGAACCGAAGAAAAAAGCTATAATGCAGCAGTGGGTTAGTGACAATGTAAAGCTGCAAGACCAGTGGCAGAGATTGGGGTACTCTAAGTTAGAACCATCATTCACATGTGGCATGTATTGACATGCAGGACAACTGGAGAACATGCATTGATGCATGAGTGTTTTCTCTATCAGAATTGGCAAAGATAGCATTCAAAGCAGCACGAAATATGACGGCCTTTGCAAGTATCTGATTTCCGGCTATGTGCTCACACTCACTACTTCAACACAGTTTTAATACCATATACTTTAATCAAAACAAAAAGAAACTCCCAATAGCGAGTTTTGAATTCAAATGCCATGAAGGATATGGAATATATCCAAATATCCATATTAAGTGCTTCACTATGCTTCCTGCTGACAATATCATAGTATTCGAATCTCTTGGCCGCCTCAAACGTTGCACAGATAACACAAAGTCAGTCGGCCAATACAAAGTTCTTCATCCAATTCTCCTTGGCACTCTAATCAGTTTATGACCCTAGTATACCTACTATTATATGGAAATAATTTATAGGGCCCTCTGTTTTTAAAATATATTTCCAAGTACTTACTATTTTGGGTAAACTTGTTATTAGGGGCCAATATTTTTACGAAATAGTTACTGGGTGCAGCTTTCTGTACAACTTAGTCTTTGGACTTTCTGAATTTGCAACTTTTTTTCAAAATGAGGTTTTACACGCAATACTGAGTTTTTTGGTACTTTTTAATAAAACTAAGCTTATATTTTTGTTTAAACTTCTTATAATGACTTTATTGGTACTAGTTATTATAATTTACTACTTATATTATAAATATTATATTTTTTTTGATTAACGGTCCACCATGCTTAGCGAAAATAATTAAAGCTTAATTAGAGAGTTTTGACCATTACCTGAACGTAGTTGGCGCTGAACTTCGGTGTTCATCTAACTTTCGGTTTACAGAGATTGCTAATCTCAATCCCAACTTTCTTAGATCAGACACAGCATAGATTCGTTTCATTTCCTACCTGGGACCGTAGTCACTAATTAAGTTTTATATATTTTTAAAGAATAGTGAGACTTTAATCAAGAAATTATAATATTTAAGACATAAGGTTCAATTAGATAATGTTTCCTACTGGGAAAACTTCTTTTATTGAAAGTTTGAAAGTAGAAATATTACAATGGAAAGCTTTGAAGAGGGACTTAAGCTAAGATCATTAGAGATGCTTGCTCATAGAGAAATGGAGAATCCTGACTTCTCTTTTGCTCAAAAATGCTCAAATGATCGTGTCCTTTCTCAGCATTCGACCTCTCTATTTATAGAGGGAATGAGGCTACCTAGGATACCCTAACGGCTACAGTACATACTAATTTTTCACATGGTTACTGTACACACTCACGACTATAGTACACTGCTTTTAATATAATGATGGGGCTTAAGATTCTACATGCCTTCATCTCCAATTATATCTTATAGACCATCATTATCTGGATAATCATCCCCATCTTCATTAAGTTGCTTAAGATGCTCTGAATCCCATTCTTCGAATAATTCAAGGAGATATTTTTTTCCTTTTTCTGATAAGAATTTTCCACTTCTAATATCAAAGAAATAATCAAAGATATCTTTTGACACTGCTCCGTCCACCTTCATGTAGTCTTTAAACTCATTATCATATGCGAAAGTAATAGTTTCACAATACATTAATGTTTTTCCTTGTTTGATTAGTGCCCAACATTGATGATAAATGTTGAAAATTCAATGACCCTTGATAAAGCAAGATCAATAACTAGATGTACCGGATTTTCATGAATCCAATTTTGTCGTTGATCATTGAGATCGTCGATATCAACGATTTGGATAAGATAATGGGTTGGTTTGACTTTTCCATGTTCATATTTAATTAGAGCGCTATAAACCTCTAAAGTTGGGCATGTGCGAACTGAAATTTTTGTTGGACCATCACGACACGCAAGGATCCAATGGATCTTTCTGAACATGCATTGCTGGGATTTAGTTAAGGTTGAGAAAAATGAGAAATTTAGATCTGAGATTTCAGTGAAGTAAAGTATTATTCCGTATTTCCAGGCTTTATAGACAGGTCATTTGGAGATAATGAATTTGTTGGGAAACAAATACCACCAACTCCAGATCTGTCGGAAAAATAGATCGTTATACTCCAAGACTCCAAAATATAATAGGAATAATGATGATAAAAGTCGATGCAGGCTGTATACCACTCATTAAGCCATTTTTGTCAAACATGAGAACTTATTTTTTCTTGGATATCATAAGGATACTGAAGGTAACTAATTTGTAACTCTAGAAGAAAAAATCTTTGGGCTATTAGATAGGCAATAGATAGTAGACCAAAACGTGATCTACTTTTTGTATGAAAATTTTAACCAGCAAAAAAGGCTACTGAACATATTGAATTTATTGCTAACGGAGACACCAGAGCAATAATTGGCCACTCGATTCAGAGCACCTTTTCCTGGAGCAACAGGATGTTGATCAAACTGTGATGATTACAATGACAATAATAATAATAACTGAAGGAGAAAAAAAACAAAAAAAACAGAACTTTGACTCTAGTAGCATTGAGTAAATAATTGTTGCTCCGTAACTCCGTTAGCTCGTCATTGGTATACTGTAATATGAAAAAAGAAGACCCTGAACTGAAGTACTGACCAATGCTAAGAACTTGGGTTCAAAATTGTAAATTTGCTATCCTAAATCCAACTAATGAGACTCCTCACAGAAGAAATACATCCATGCCGTTGGGAAGGAAGGACAGGACAGCTCCAGGAGTACAGCACCTGTCCAGTTAAATGCATTCAAGAGAAACGACATTGTCTAGCTGTTGATTTGATGAACTCAATCCAAAGTCAATTAGAAGAGGATGAAAAGATCAGCTTCACATGCTTATTAATTGTGCATAATTTGCTGATACTTCTTCTGCTCATCCAGGGGCCTTCATGGTGTACTAAGGTCCACTGCTATATGATACTTTAAAAGGATCATGAGTGCTATCTCCAACAATCTAACAGCCTCTCTTTTTAATTTTCCGTCATTACATCCATGGCAACACTTCCTTTCCTCTACTAGAAGTCCCATGTTTGAAGGCCGGAAAACTCTCAAGATCATATTGCATCACAAGCATTTCCACGGTGTTTTTACTCAATGCTTTTCTCTCATACAGTTCTTCTAGAACTGCAGCTACTAGCTCCGTCTCGCCTTCAAGGGCTATGCCTTCTACAATAAGAGTGTAAGTCATCTGATTGGGCTTATATCCTTTCTCCACCATCAGTTGGGAGATATCAAGGGACAAATCAGTCCTGTTAGATCTGCATAATCCAAGTATCATAGCATTGCAATTGCCCACATCAGGCCTGACATCATTTTCTTCCATTAACTTGAAAATCTCAATGACAGCATCGCATACCATCCGAGCACAACCCTCTTAACAATGATGAATAGGTCCACGAGTCTGGAACAAATCCACACCGAGTCATTTCATTCAACAGTTTCATTGCTGCATATGTGTTACCTTTCCGGCACAAGCTTGTAATGACTGTTTTGTAGAAGTCCTGAGGCGAGTAATCAGACTTACTACATAAACTTTGAAAGAGAGAAAACGCCCCTGAAACTTTTCCGTCTTCACAAAGCACAGCTATAGCATTGTATGTCCCCTGATTAGGATGGCACTGCTCAGACATCATTCGACCCAGACACTTCATTACTTCATCAACCTTACCCTCTTTGCAGAGATGAGCTATGATTGGGTTGTAAGTGGTTCCTGTGGGTTTGAAACCTGCCCTTGTCATCTCTTCCAAAACCTCAAAAGCATCATCTACCAGGCCCTGGAGAGCGAGCCAACTAACCAAAATGTTGTAGGTGACATAATTTTTATCATCCATTTTGGCAAGAAGCTGATACGCCTCTTTCAACAGCCCTCCCCAGCACAAAGCTCGTAGCAAAGTGTTATAAGTCACCACATTTGGATAAAAACCCTTCTCGGGCAAATTCCAGAAGAAACTAATTGCCTCCTCAGTTCTCCCTTCCTTGCACAAACCCGTCAAGAGTATATTGTAACTGACCAAATTAGGCTTCCCACCTTTGGCAATTATCTCATCCAAGAGCTTCATTGCTTCATCCACCCCTTTCTTCTTATATGCAGCTTCCAGCAAGAATGAGTAGGTGAACGCATCTGGCTCGAGCCCTCTCTTTCTCAACCGATCCAAAAACTGCAAACTCTTGTTCAAATTCCCACGCATACAGAGTCGCTTCACAAGTGAATTATACGTAACGAAGTTTGTGGGGTAGCCATACTCTTCCATTTTCTCAACCAGCTGCATTGCATACCCAACATTCGCTGTCTTGCACAAATGGTTAACCAGGTAGGTATATGTTGTAGGGTCCGGTTTCACTCCAGAACGAACCATCATCTCCGTCACTCGAATCGCGTTCTGAAACTTGTCCAGTCTGCACCAATCATACAACAGCTGAGTAGCCTGACTCTTATCAGGCTTACGCCCATTCTCAACCATACACTCCAAGTACAAGAATGCATTATTTATACTTTCGTTACTCTTAATGTAACCCTTGCCAGCCCTCCACTTTGGCAATGTATACACAGAATTTGATGAACTACTGAGCTGGGCAGACACTGAAACCGTTGGAAAGCCCTTGTTGAGTGACAAAGTATGGAGATATGGAATGTGGGAAAAGAACCCAGATACTTCTCTTGTATTTTCTAGACAAGGGTTTCTAATGGGAGATGCTGAATGGAAAAAAGCAGCCATAACTTATCCACCCAGTTAAATTTTTTTTTTGATTGTTACAAGTTCTTGAATCACCAGAAAAACGTAATCAAGAAATGGGTAAAAGAGACTGAGGAGCACGAAAAGATTAAGACTTCGTTTTGACCTTGGAAAGTTTGGTGAAATTTTTTTTTTAGGAAAGTTACTTTCTTGTGTTTGGTTTAAAGAAAATCACAAAGATAAAAAATATGGAGGAAAGTTAGGTGGAAAAATTATTAGAAATAAGTGATAAAATTTTCCTCATAAAATTGTGAGGAAAGTTCCCAACTTCCTCTAACGTGGCATTGCTTAAATGATATCAACATGATTCAAGTAGTTCATCAACATTTAAAATTTTCATCCAAATTCTTGTACTTTTTCCTCAAACCAAACAAGGGAAAAAAACTCATTTTCTCCCAACTTTTTTTTCCTTCAACTTTTCTTTCTACCAAACTTTTTGAGGATCAAACAGACCTAAAGGGAAAATTGAAGAAATAGAAGATTAACTTACAGAAACGGCAGATAAACAGAACGGAAATCAAAACATAAGTTATCTTGTGCTAGCAAATGGATTAAGTGGCACGAGGGGCTTGTGGGAAGATGAAGAGGAGAGAGAAAATCGAAGGGGTTTGATAGGGGTTCGTCAGCTAAATGCCATTTTTTGCGGTCGTTTTGCTATCCACTGCGGTCTCGATCTTGATCGATTTCTCCGCCCTCATGACTTCTGGATGTTACGCACCGCAAATGCACATCCCACAGACGCCTTTTCAAGACGTAGAGCCTGTTCTTTTCAATTTTTTATACCAATTTTAACTCATATCAACATATTTTAAGTTATTTTAACTTATTTCAATTCATTTAAACTTACTTTAATTATTTTAACAAATTTCAATTTATCACATAAAAAAATTCAACCCACTTCAACCTGCTTCAAGTCACTTCATCGCACTTCAACCCACCTCAACCTACTTCATCCTTTTAGTCACTCCAATTTACCTACGAAAAGAACAAACCCTTATATCATAGATTTGGATTCATGAATCTCAGATCATGACATATTTTGGAGGCATGAAATTAGTTCCCTCCTTTAAGGAAGACTATAAAAATAAGATGTGGGTTTATAAACGCGAGATTATGTATAAAAAATTAGGATCTATCTAGTTAAACAGAGTAACTGTTGATGGATTTTACTAATTAAGATCTTATGCACTTGATTAACTGACATCATATATGTAACATTAAGCTAAAATTACGAGAGATAACTGTAAAATGATAATTTCTATATGACTTCTAGATGATAATGTAATTTGTGAGGCAAATTCAAGAATATTCATCTAAAGTATAAGGCCATATTCTTTTTTGCAATATGGAGAGATAGTTTACATGTGTAATTTACAGTTTGTTACAACTCCTTAAAACTCTTTACAACTTCTTATATTTTTAATATATTTTTTTTGGGGTAAAGAGGCGAGGACGTTTATAAGGAAATCAAAATGCAGACATTATAAGTATTCCAACTTAGGCACATCCGAGTTTTACATCATCACATAACTACCTCTCATTCTATTAATGAACAGTTTGTCACTCTACTTTACTATACCAAAATTAAACTGGGTAATGTGTAGTGTCAAGTCGGGTTCGTGAACGTGTTGAACTTAAACGAGTTGAAAATCCCCGAACCTGAACCCGACCTATTTAATAAACAGGTTGAAAAAGTTCAACTCAAACCGCTTAACATTTAAACAGGTTGACCTGAACCTAATCCGTTTACATAAACGGGTAAAACGGATTAGGTTCAGGTTATCCATTTACCTACTAACCTATTTAATTGCAACACAAATTTCAACCAAAAAATAATTTACTAAACAAATTACATATTTTTCAGACTCTTAGGGCATAGTTGCTTTCAAAAGTACAACAAAATAACAGCTAATTTACAGGCTCCTGTATATTAAGAGTCTATTTCAATGAAACAGTCAGTAGCAACATAATTTTACAGTCTGGAAAGTTTACATAAGAACCAACTACTTAAGTTACAAACCATGTCCAAGTCAAGACTTAAACAATAGCAAATAAAGTCAAATTATCTAAAATTCTTAATAATAAAACCAGCAAGTCAACAACCAACAAGTCCATAAAGAGACCACAAAGCCTAACTCCCATAGAAAATGTAAATGATAAACGGTAAATGATAAACAAACAGTGAACGGGTTGACCTATTTAACCCGTTTCATTACATGGGTTAAATATGTATTTTTTCGTGTCAAGATTCTCAATTTGAATCTAACCCAATTAATTAAACGGGATTACCATGTCAACCCATTTAACTAAAAAGGTTCAAACTTCATACCCAAACCCGCTTAATTTCGTATCGGGTCAGCTTTTCTCAACTCTAATCAAAATCACTTCTCTCAACATTTTGGTATCTTCTTTTGTCTCTTTCAATCTAGGTATTACATACAATAATGGAACAAATTAAGTAAACTTTTGCTCTCTCTTTCTTGTTGCCCTTAAACTGCTGAAACCATTCCTTCTAGGTTTTTGATTTCCCTCATATCTGAATATGTAGGATCTCAGAAAATACCATTGGACATGCTGTTACCCTGTGAATTAGCATTGCAAGTGAAAAATAGGTGAGTATGTGATTCATAGGCTACACAGCAAAACCTGCAATATGGCTAACAGCCAACTCCCATCTGAATCAGTCTATCACAATTGAGAAGTATCTCTTGAAACATAAGCCAAAGGATAAATGTGCATTTTGGGATTCTCAGCTTACGCCATACAACAAGATACCAAAAGGGTTTATATGCTGTAGTTCTAAAAAATTCGTCCCTAGATTTAGCTCTATAGATACATTTGGGATCAAACTTCCAAGTAGATCAAAACCCCTTTATATCTTCTCTTAGGTTTCAAGGAGCTTCCTCCAATATCAACTTCTTTTAGGCTGACAATGCCATAACAATTTGTGTTTGAGATAGTAATGGTGGACCCATTTGATCTATGAAAAAATTAACTTTGGTCGCAATTTGCCAGATCAACTTTGTAATCAAAGCTTGATTCCACTTGATGGTATATTTAATACCATTACCGCCTTCAGACTAGGGTAAGCACAGGGTAGACCATGGCAACAGTGCAAATTTGCCATGTTCACTACTAGCATTCCGAATACGCAATACTGCGTAATACTAAATTTATTAATTGGATTCTACTATACGGTTGTAGAATGTAAATTTTTACAGACCAATCAAGACCCATCATATGGAAAGAAATAAATACTTTTATTTCAGTCAATTACAGCATGTCATGTGTTAAATTAATTATAGCAGCCTATTAAATTAAATATCTAATGGAAATATATTACGGCCAATTCAAAAAGCGTCACATGGCGTGAATAAATGCAGAAAATGAACGATTATTTCTTTTAATAGATATAAGGAGGAAAACCTTCACTCCAACTTCTCTATAAAAGGGGAGTTATCCCCTTCATTCAAGAATCAACACTTTAGAAAACTCACAAGAGCTTAAGAATTTTTCTCGGACAGAAGACAACAAGCACTCTAAACACATGTCATCTACTTGTGGAGATCAAACTCGTATCTTGATTGAGATTAAGTCTTTTAGACCCTCTCTCTAGATCAAATTCATTCAAGACTATTCAAGAAGATTGAATCAGAAGATTTATTACAGTTGTTCTTGTAATAATTATATAGAGATTGTATCCATTCTTTGGTATAAATACAAAAATTCAATTTATTACCCAACTTCTTGTCTAATTTATTTTAGGCTCGGAATTTGTATTTACAATGTCAGCTTCTTTGTTGGGCAACCTCAAATTCTAGCAATGCAATGATTCTTTCCACCAAAATCTGGCAATCATGCTTGGAGAGTTTTTGAAGTTTTAAAGGGCCACCTAGATATTTGAACGGCAAGCAACGTACTCGAAACCAGTGACATACAAAGACTTTGAGATAAGTTTTCAACAATGTCAACCATTACTAGTTGGGACTTACTTGGACTGATTTCTAGGCCAACACAAGCAAAAAAATGATGAAGGCTGTCATTAAGCACTTGAAAATCTCCAAATCAGCCTTATAAAAGAGTAGAGGATCATTAGCAAAGCTCGAAGAACATAATTGGAGATCTTTGAATCCAGGATGAAATTTAAATCCTTTTTGAATAGCAGCCACTTTTAGAGCTTGAATGAAATTGTAACGCTCGGCCTCCTCCCAGGCCAATACCGCCCCGGCCCCACCCGGGTCGCGGGTAGCCACCAAGAATGGTTTCAAGGATCATTTACTGATCTCACAAATCACCACAGACCTTTACGACATGCTTCATCCTTGCCCACACGTTGCCAGAGAAACTTCCCACGAGGTCACTCATCATAAGATTTCTCCACAACAAGCACGCATAACTGTATAATTTTCTTTTGATTTTTTTTTTCTTTTGACAATGGTACATAAGGGGTAAAGTAGAATTTAGGCATCTTTTCTCACAAGAGTACATCCCACTAAATCATCAATTAGAATGGATCCAAAGACAAGTGAGGGTGAACCATCGAATGATGAGATTGTGGATGATGACATCACAAAGTGGCTAGTTTTTGCTAGCTAGTCCGCAGCTAGATTCGTCTCCTGGAAAACATGGTTGATGATATTACAATTTGCTTTGGTCAACCATAATTGAATATCTTCAATGATCATTGCTATTTTCCATCGTACACGAAAAGTACCATGAAGAGCTTGAATCACGACATTATTATCACCTTCTGTAATAATATTCTGACGCCATTTTTGAGAGCACGAGCTTCTGCTACAAGTATGGATGTCTCCCCATAGTGTGCAGCACCTACTTTAATGAGTTTTCCAGTCTAGTTGCGGAGGAGAAACCTGCCTGCTGCGGATTTGTTGATGAGCGAGCCGTCAAAGTTGAGTTTAATGAACTTTGGTGGAGGAGGATGCCACCTCACAAAACGATGGGAGGTGGAAAGGGGGGAGGGCCCCCTAATATCATCATCAGTCGACATACGAGTCCGGATTCTCCATTCAACATACATCTTTTTTGCTCCTATAAGATACATAAGGGGGTTGAAAATACCATTTCTGAAAACTTTTGCATTCTTGTGTTTCTAGATGCTCTATAAAAGGAAGGAGGTCTTATGCAATATATCAGGTCGTCTGTGGTTCTTGATATTGATGAGCCATTGGTGTATATCGCAAGTGATATTGGGGTCCATATATGATGGTAACCATCCATGTTGAATAGCTGATTGCCAAACTTTCATAGTTGAGTGATAATAGTTGAAAGTATGATCACATGTTTCTATGTCATCAAGACATAAGGGACAAACAGGGTTAAAATCCATTCCTCTTTGCATCAGTGTACTGTAGATCGGGCGCGCTTTATGGCAACATGTAGCTAAGCTGTCTAATATAAGAAGACTAACACCATTAAACACACTGTTGCGTTCTATACAACAACATGATGGCGTCCTAATGCAATGACGATTGAGTGCTCCTTGAGTCTTGAATAATGTTTCTCCATAAAGTTAGACCAAAAGACACAGGTTCCAACCTTATGATAGAATCACATAATATCCAAAAAAATTAAGGATGTGGTTTGATTGTGCAACAAAAAAGAGGTGGACTACAAAACTTGGATATTGAGATCACCAACAAGCTAGGAAGTTGGCTTAATCTTGGCGTGTATGCAAGAGATGATGTCCTCAACTCCTAAATGCCTGTGATTATGACTATGGGCTGAGAAAACATTGGCTATCACCGAATAGATTCCACTTTATATGTTAGTCTGCAATACAGAACCTATAGGGCAGGAATTGGATGCTCTTCCATTGCATCAAGCAACTTTTCATCCACTAGATGTTGATTATAATTTAGTCAAGCTCTATTTACTGAGCTAGGTTTCCTTAAACATGAAGCAATTACTATAAACTATAAAGTGAAAAATGATGCGAAAAAGAATTTGCTTCACATTTGTGTGTGTGTGTGTGTATGTGTGTGTGTGCGTGTGTGTGTGTGTGTGTTGTTGGGGTATACATAGCTAGAACCTTGAAAAATAACCAAAAAATAGTGTGGGCATGCTATGGCTATATAATGAGCCAATAGGAATTCAGCACACATAAAGATCTGCCCTGACCATTCTTCTTAATAGTTGATTTAAGTAAGAAAGTAGTCTTAGTAGTACTCAACAACAACAACAATACTAACGACAACGACAATGACAACAATAACTCCTCTCTGTGTCAGTCCTGCTTTTGCAGGTCTAAGGAGATCCAGATATATGTAGCCTTTTCTCAGCTAGCAATCCTACTATTAGAGAGACCAGTTCCAATAGATAATCTTAGTGACACTCGAGCTCCTAAAATCTGAAGCATTACCTCTTTGAGCTATCTGGTCTTTTGCGTAATAAAATCCCTTCCACATGACGTAAAATTCAAAAATAAAGAAACTAGCTTCAGTGATATTTGACCTTTTAAAATTATCAGTTGAATAATGATGATTACCTAAAATACAAAAAAGGACCTTATACAATGTTATGCCTCTTTGGTTTCTATCTCTTATTTCAAACATGGGATTCAATCCATACTCATCGAATTATCTAAACATCCACATTTAATGGCCGGCTAAGCCATTCTAGAGTTTTGAGCCGAGGTACTTAGTAAGATAATTTGTCCCACCTAGCACTATTTGAGCTTCTTTCTTTGCTAATATAAAATCTTTGGTTCTTCGTCATTAATGCACTATTTGTGCTCATATATCTTCTTTGTTACATGCTAACATACTACTGTCACTCAATTGTAAATTCATAAGAAGTGCTTCCTGGTTGAGTGGGAGGTTGCTGTAATTTTGTCTGGACTTTCGAGAAAGTTATTTAAAGGTGTTTGGATACAAAGAAAGTTGTTACATATATATTAGATGTTTAGGTCAAATTTTTGGAAGATTTGAAAATTACAATATATGAAAGTGTGAACATTTGGTAAAAATCATCGATGATATCCAATAGGCTTCCATATTAATTTTCTGTGTATGTATTCTTGTTTTGCTTGAGATCTTATGATTCTCATGATATTGCACAAAACAATGTTGCACTTAATCCCTTAGTATTCTCTTAATATTGTAATAAATCTCTTCTAAATGTGGAAGCATTTTTAAATGTCATTGATTTCCTTAATATGGCAAAAACAATATGTGACATTGTGTCACCTTCGTTACGTCGATATTTGCTGAAATTGAACAAAAGAAAAATGGATGGAACCCTCCCTCTCTCTCCAGAGAGCATTCGTTCTCCTTATGTCAGTGATATACATAATGTTTTGTTGTTCTCCATCTATGTTACATATAAATTAAATGTAAGAGCTGCCAAGTAACTTTGAGCATATTGGCAATACAACAAATCTTCGGTACTTCATATTTGTAAATCTAGTTGAGGCCCATACAAAATAATAGATATATGTCAGAAACTGTATTGTAACTTTAAGCATATTGATAACGCAATTTAATTGAAATACAGTTTCTCTTCTCCTTTTTACAGAATTTTTAATTTTTTGTTGTGAGAATTGGTTTAGTCACATAATGAGCAAAAACCATTGGGTCAAATGCATTTGCATTTTTCACCACCTGAAATCCCGTGTTGGTTACCATACATGATATTCTATATGCAACCTAATGTTGGCATATCTGTGAAGACTTTTATATAGGTGTTATCTATTGATAAGTGATATGTGGAGCTTGAAATGAAGAGGGTCTTCTCCTTGTAGTCATAGCGAACGGACATGCTTCAAGTTTATGTCTTGTAGTTTGATAGCAATCCTCTCCCTCCTCCCTTTTTATGAAGGTAAGTATTCTGCTGGCAATTATTTTGATTCTATTAAATAGAAGAAAATATCTATAATGTAGTAGCGGGTTAGTAACCATGTAAAGTTGCACATGCGGTATGTCACAGGTTAATAATTCACTCAAACTTGGATCTGTGCGGCCTAGCAAACTTTGCTTCGAACTCTTGTTTTGGTTACTAGTAAGCCTTGAAGGATGCTTAACTCAGACTTGAGAAGCTAAGTAAGCACACACACTCTAAGAGAACTTAGAGAGAGAAAGTAGAGAGAGAAAGATTTTAGGAGAAAAGCTTTGTATTGCACTTGAATGCTTGGTGTACAAATGAGCCTCCTTGGGGTATATATAAACACCCACCTCCTCAATGGACGGTGGAGATCTATTTGATCCTACGATTTAGATCGTACATCTAGAATGTTCTATACAAATATCACTACTAAAAATGTTAGTTATTCCGACGGAAAATGCCGATTGAAAAAGAGACCGTCGCACAGGCCGACGGACATGGCGACGAGAAGACCGAAAAAGTAGACAGGGGCAGTGGATGTTCCAATGGACTTTAAATCCGTCAGAAATTCCGACGAAATTCGACTATTCCGTCGGAATTCCAACGGACCCTGGTCAATGTTGACCAGATATGGGACGAATTTCAAAATTCAAATCAAATTTTTTTTGAAGTTTCCGACGGAAAATTCCGACAGAATATTCCGTTGGAAAAAAAATTCAAAATTTTTTGTCCGAATTAATTGGAGGGAAAATTCAAATTTTTTTAATATTCCGATGGAAAAATCCGTTGGAATTCCGTCGGACATTCTCTTATAAAACACGCACTTCGCTTCATTTTTTCGTTGCTCGTTTTGTAAAATAGAGAGAGATAGAGAGAGAGAGAGAGGGAGTACCGTCGCTTGCTATCGCCCCACCGCCGGTTGCCGCCATCACCTCCTCTCGCCGTTATTCGTCGTCGACTTTTTGATAAGGTTTTCTTATGTATAATTTGTATAAATTTGTTGCTAATTAAATATATAGTTAGTTTGTTATATTGATGTTAGCTTGTTAGAATGATAATTTACTCTCAATTTTGTACTTCGTTGTTAAATAATATAATTTTTAATTAATGAAGCATAATTTAATGCTAATATCAATTTAAAGTCAATGATGAGAATTTATTGTCTATTACATACATTGAAAAATATTTTTGTTATTCGGTACTATATTTTTTTATTTTTTTAAATAAATTTTAAAAGTTCCGACGGAATTGCCGACGAGTTGTGACGAATTTCCGATGGAATCCGGGAAATTTTTTTTTTTTGAAATTTTTTTGTTGCATCCGACAGATGAGTCTGTCGGATGCCCCATTCCGTCGGAGAACCAGTTCGACGGACCTGTTATTTCCGTCGGATACATGAGTCGCCTAATTGCTATCGTGACATTCCTTCATGACTTTTCGCCGAAGGTTGCATATGAAGGAATATAGATGTGCTTGTCTTTAGTAAGGATCAAGCTATCTTCTTCAAAAATCTCCGAGTCTTGCCCTCCTTGACGAGTTGAATGATAGTCTGGGAAAGAGAATCATGTTGGAGCTCCTCATTGATTTAGTCTCGTAGGTTGCTTTGAGGTCGGCTAATATCGACAAGTTCACCCTTGCGATTCAAAGCATCGGCCACTAAGTTGACACGTCCCCGCTTATATTTCATGACATAATCGAACTCGGCTAAAAAGTCTTGCCATCGGGCTTGCTTGGGAGCGAGCTTCTTTTGAGTTTGAAAGTAGCTCGCGGCGACATTGTCGGTCTTGATTTCAAACTTGTTCCCGAGCAAGTAATGCCTCCATGTGCGGAGACAATGTACCACCGCGGTCATCTCCTTCTCTTGGACCGTGTACAACAGCTCGATGTCGTTAAGCTTTCGACTCTCAAAAGGCAATAAGATGATCTTCTTGCATCAAGACACCACCGATGGCAAAGTCAGAAGCATTCGTGTGTAACTCAAAAGGCTTGTTGAGTTTGGGGAGAGAGACAACGCGCTCCTCGGTGATAGCCTTCTTTAAGGAATCAAAGGCATTTTGGTACTCTTGACTCCATGTCCATCCTCTTCCTTTCTTTAATAAGTCGGTGAGAGAAGTGACTATTGCGGAATATCTCTTGATGAACCATCGACAATAGTTTATCAAGCCAAGGAAAGACCTTAACTCGGTAACTTTCGTTGGTGGATCCTATTCAAGGATGACCTTCATCTTTGCCGAGGCCATGCGTAACTTGCCCTTGCTAATAATGTCACCCAAAAAAGGCACCTCTTCTTGTGTGAAGAAGCACTTCTTTTTCTTGACCTAAAGTTGGTTGTCCCTCAAGGTTTAGAACACTTCCCGCAAGTGTCCCACATGCTCCTCCAAGGTTTTGCTATAGATGACAATGTCATCAAGGTAAACAACCATGAAGCGATCAAGGAAAGGAGCAAACACCTTGTTCATCTGGGTGCAAAACGTGGCTGGTGCATTTGTGAGGCCAAAGGGTATGGCGAGGAACTCATACGATCCATAACGCGTTACACATGCCGTCTTTGGCTATGTGAACTTGATAGTACCAACTCCTCAAGTTAAGCTTGGTAAAGTACCTTGCATCTCCAAGTTGATCCAACAAGTCATCAATACGAGGGATAGAATACTTGTTTTTGTTTTTGGCGGTAATCTTGTTGAGAGCCCGTTAGTCGATGCATAGTTGAAAGATGATTTGGAGGGACGAATGTAACCTGCATCAAGTAGCTCCTTCAATTGTCTCCTTAGCTCCTTGAGCTCGAGAGGTGCTATACGGTAAGGGGCAAATGTGGATGGCTTAGTCCCCGACCCTAATTTTATGGCATGGTCGACTTCCCTTATTGGAGAAAGTCTCTAAGGTAATTTGACGAGCAAAACATATTTGAACTCTCCAAGCACTTTTTAGATGGCCTTGGGTGCTAAAAGTTCCTTAGGCTCCTCCTCAATCTTGAGAGTTGCAAGGAAGGTTGACTCCTTGTTTCTGACTCCTTTAGAAAACTGAAGGGCAGAGATCATATTGCCTTCGTAGATGCCCCTCTTCATGGTGACATTACAAGGTTGCTCCGTCTCCATGATACATCCCAAGTGTGCCTTTACCTCATCAAGAAAGTCGATGTTGAAATAAAAAAATTTCTTATCATTTTAAGGGAGTAACAGTGATATCGACCTTACCTTTCCACTGATCGATTTGGATGGGGGTACCTCGGGCGACACTGTTAATTGGAAGACTCTTCGCGTTGACTCCCTTCACTTATTCCCTCACCTTGGTGTGGGAGAGGGCGACTTTCTCAGCAAGCTCGATGGCCATATAGATCGTGTCGGCTCGCGTATCTAGCAATGCTTGGAGTGGCTTGCCATTGATGATGGTCTCCACATATATTCGCCCATGAGGTTGTCATTCCACCTTGGCTTAAATGACATTGAGTTGCTTGAGGGAGAGGATCTTCCTCTCCTCTTTCTCTTCTTCCCTTTGGACAAGGGCGGCAAGCGCGCACTTATTGGGAATTCAAGGACTCGATGAGGTCCATTGCATAGGAAACATGAGTACTTCTTGGGTGCGTCATTCTTCTTGCCTTTCCCTTTGTCCTTAGAGGGTTTGCCCCTCTGGGGAGACTTGTCCCGGTCTCCCCCGTCTTTGCCGCTGTCACTGTTCTTCTTGCCTTGTCCCTTTGATGAGTCTCTCTTGAACTCGTTAAGCGACTTAGCGGTGGTGATCAAAGAGGCGAGGTCTTATGCAACACGCCTCTCCAGCTCTGTCTTGGCCCAACCACATAGGCCATCGAGAAAGCAAAACAAAGCATCTTGCTCCCCCATGCTTAGGATTTCGAAGAAAAACTCCTGGAACTCCTTCACATATTCCCGAATGTGACCCTCCTTCTGTTGGAGGCGCCTTAGCTTGGCCCTTGGTTCCCATTCTGCATCCTTGGGGTAGAACTATTCCTTAAGTTCCCTCTTGAATCCCTCCCAAGTGGTGATGGGGTTGAATCCTCAGTTGACATTGTCACACCTATGACCCCACCAAACAAGGGCTATGTCTTTGAGAGAGAAGGAAGCATGGCTCACCTTTTGGTCTTTATCCATGATGCTTATCGCTCCAAAGTAGGCTTCAAGTTTCCAAAAGAAGTTACCTATCTCTCTTGTGTTGGTTGCCCCATTGTATGTTGGAGTTTGGAGCGCATTCACCTTTGGAGTAGTGGACACTTGTCCTAATCTACCGTTGTCCATGTTGGTCACCACGGTCATGCACAACTTGAGTTGGACTTCCAAGGTTTCGATCCTAGTATTGTGTGCATCCACCTCGGCCTTGTACGTGGCCATCTTGGCCCTACAAGCTTGAAGTTCGGCATCCTTGGATGCTTGAAGGGCTTGGACCTCTTTGTCGCCAGTGGTTGCTACGGATTTTACTGCCTCTTGCATCTCTCCACGAAGCTCCTTAAAGTCCCCCATGGACTCGAGCTCCTTGATGCGCTTCTCCATGTCATCCATCCTACACGTTAGGTCCAACATAGAGTGATTAATTTCCACAAGCTTTTCGTCTACAAGGACCGATAAGTCCTTATTCTTGTCCTCAACCTTCTTCCCTCCTTGTTGAGGGTTGCTGGCATCGATGACACTTGAAGCCATGGATCTCCCAAACTGAGGCTCTAATACCAATTGTCATGGGTTGATAATTCACTCAAACTTAGACTTGTACAACCTATCAAACTTTGCTTGGAACTCTAGCTTTGTTTGCTAGTAAGCCTTGAAGGATGCTTAACTTAGACTTGAGAAGCTAAGTAAGCATACACACACTCGAAGAGAACTTAGAGAGAGAAAGTAGAGAAAGAAAGATTTGTATTCCACTTGAATGCTTGGTGTACAAATGAGCCCCCTTGGGGTATATATACACACCCATCTCCTCAATAGACGATGGAGATCTATTTGATCATATGGTTTAGATCGTACATTCAGAATGTTCTATACAAATATCTAGGATTCTACACAAGTGTGGAACCCTCTAGAATCCTATAGAACATACACTAGGGAAATCTAGGAAAATCCAGTGCAGTCTAGAGTATTCTAGAGCGATCCATCAGAACTGGCAAAGTCAGCATTCAGAGCAGCACCAAATATGACAACTTCTGTAAGTATCTGATCTCCAGCCATATGCTCAAATTTAATGCTTTGACACAGTTGTGATATCATATCCTCAATCAGAACAAACGGAAACTCCTAATAGTGACTTTTGTATCTAGATGTCGTGGAGGATATGTAATGCATCCATACTATGTGCATCAGGATGCTCCGTGCTATCAATGTTATAGTATTTGAATCTCTTGGCCTCCTCAAACATTACGCAGATAACACAAAGGCAGCCAACAGATGCAGAGTTCTTCGTCCAATTCTCTAGAACACTCTAGGAATGAAGTAGTATTACAATGATTTGAAGGCGAATGTTATTATGTATACCATGATGTCTAAAACAAGTTTTCGTCCTAAATAGAAGACAATGAGAATATCACGCTAAAATAATTGTTTCGAGTTCAGCTTTTTGCCGCCCTCCCCCCCCAAACCCTTTATCTTGCGAACAGAATGCCCAAGGGACTAGATAGTTTCAATTTACGATATTTTTCGATTAACTGGTTTTTCGGTTCAGTTTTAGGTTTCAGGTGTTTTTTGGCACACCCCTAATGATGATGATGATGATAATAATAATAATAATAATAATAATAATAATAATAATAATAATAATAATAATAATAGTAATAATAATAATAATAATGTTAGGATCGAATAATATGAAATTGGATGCAGCAACAAAGTATCACGAAATATGATAATGGCAAGAAAAAATAAAGCAGCACCAGGAACACCAAAATTTTACGTGGAAAACCCAAATCAAAAAAAATTACGGGCGGCAATAACTAGAAAATTCACTATATGTTTGGAGAGTACAAATTGATCTCAAGGCAATGTGCTTGAGTAAGAGATCAATAGGTGATTACAAATTCACTCAAAATACTCTCTCAAGACTAAGGAAAAATAGTGAATAATTTTTGGTGTGGATGTAAGAAGGTGATGATGATTCTTGATTGGTTGAGGATGATCAAGCTTAATTTTTTGGATGATCAAGCTTGAAGAAGATGATGAAGATTTATAGCAGCTTCCCTTAACCTCCAGCAATTAATTAGAATTAATTCGAAATAATTCTTGCCATAAACTTCAAAAACAGACCAAGAAAAGACAACCCAGCTGCCATGGACCATGGGCCTGGGCACAGAAGGCCGTGGAGCTCACTAGACAAAACGTTGCTGCTGTTGCTGTTGAAAGAAGTTGGGCAAAGCTTTTGAGCCACACTAATGAAGGAAATGGCCCAGATGTGAAAGCAAGGAAGAGGCGAAGCTGGGCCAGCGCATGTGAGAAGCCCAAATGGCTAGCTCGGTTAAAGTAGGTCAACGGAGCTAGAACAGGCTGGAAATGGGTCGCTGTCTCGCTTGGCTTTTGGGCCACGTCACTAACAAGCCTGGCTGTGTTTTATTTTCTTTCTCTTCTCGCTTAGCCCAAACCAAACAAACTGATTAATATTTTTTGGGCCAATTTCCTCAACAAATAATAATTAAAGAAAAAAAAAAACTTTGACTCTAGTAGCATTGAGTAAATAAACTTTGCTCCTTACCTCGTCATTGGTAGACCTGATAAAATTGATCCGATACCCGAAATCAGAACTGAACGAGTCGAACCCGTGCTCGACCTGACACTCGAAATATGCTCACCCGAAAGTGGATCCGAAACTCGAATTGACCCGAACCGAACCATATCCGACCCGAAATTTTCTACAAAGTTGCTTGTTTTGGCATGACGAGCGTATTTGACCAAAAATTGGTTGACCCTAAATCGACCCGAACCGAATCATACCCGACTCAAACCGAAACGACGCGAAATGTCATTTAATCCGAACATGACCCTACCCGTGACCGAACCGAATGACCTATTTGCCAGGTCTAGTCATTGGTACACTCTGATATGAAAAAAAGAAAACTATGAACTGAATTACTAAACAACTCTAAGAACTCGAGTTCAACATTGCAATTATGGTATCCTACATCCAACTAATGATAGTCCTCACCGAAGAAATAAAATCCATGCCATTGGGAAGTAAGGACAGGACAACTTTACACAAGAGATCAGGAAATAATCCATTGGTTCTTTAAACTGTTGGAAATACTCATACTGCCAGACTACAAGATGCAAAATCAGACTGTAACGTTGTGGTTTAAAAGCTTCTTTAGCCATCTCCGAGTGAATGCCGAGATGAGAGAGGCGCAGGAGCAACATCCAACAGTCTACCAGCACGGATACCCAAAATCAAAATATGGGAAACTAGGGAGAAGCACAAACATTTTGACTAAGCACAAACATTTTGACCAAGCTCCTGTCTAGTTAAATGCATTCAAGAGAAACGACATTATCTAGCTGTTGATTTGATGGACTCAATCCAAAGTCAATTAGAAGAGGATGAAAAGATCAGCTTCACATGCTTATTGATTGTGCATAATTTGCTGATACTTCTTCTGCTCATCCAAGGGCCTTCATGGTGTACTATGGTCCACTGCTATATGATACTCTAAAAGGATCACGAGTGCTATCTCCATCTGACAGCCTCTGTTTTAATTTTCCATCATTACATCCATGGCAACACTTCCTTTCCTCTACTAGAAATCCCATGTTTGAAGGCTGGAAAACTCTCAAGATCATATTGCATCACAAGCATTTCCACGGTGTTTTTACTCAATGCTTTTCTCTCATACAGTTCTCGTAGGACTACAGCTGCTAGCTCCGACACTCCTTCAAGGGCTATGCCTTCTACAATAAGAGTGTAAGTCATCTCATTGGGCTTATATCCTTTCTCCATCATCATTTGGAATATATCAAGTGACAAATCAGTCCTGTGAGATTTGCATAATCCAAGTATAACAGCATTGCAGTTGTCGACATCAGGCCTGACATAATTTTCTTCCATTAACTTTAAAATCTCAATGGCAGCATCTGGCATACCATCTGAGCACAACCCTCTTAACAATGATGAATAGGTACGCGAGTCTGGAACAAATCCAGACCGAGTCATCTCATTCAACAGTTTCATTGCTGCATATGTGTTACCTTTCCGGCACAAGGTTGTAATGACTGTTTTGTAGAAGTCCTGAGATGAGTAATCAGACTTATTACATAAACTTTGAAAGAAAGAAAACGCTTCTGAAACTTTTCCGTCTTCACAAAGCACAGCTATAGCTTTGTATGTTCGCTCATCAGGATAGCACTTCTCAGACATCATTCGATCCAGACATTTCTTTACTTCATCAACCTTACCCTCTTTGCAGAGATGAGCTATGATTGGGTTGTAAGTGCGTGCTGTGGGTTTGAAACCTGCTATTGTCATCTCTTCCAGAACCTCAAAAGCGTGATCTACTAGGCCATGGAAAGCAAGCGAACTAACCAAAATGGTGTAGGTGACAATGGATGGAGAACGATCTTCATCATCCAATTTAGCAAGAAGCTCATATGCCTCTTTCCACCGCCCTTCCCAGCACAAAGCTTGTAGCAAAATGTTGGAAGTCACCACATTTGGATAAAAACCCTTCTCGGGCAAATTCCTGAAGAAACTAATTACCTCCTCAGTTCTCCCTTCCTGGCACAAACCCTTCAAGAGTATATTGTAACTAACCAAATTAGGCTTCCCACCTTGGGCAATTATCTCATCCAACAGCTTCATTGCTTCATCCACCCCTTTCTTCTTATATGCAGCTTCGAGCAAGAATGAGTAAGTTAACGCATCTGGCTCAAGCCCTCTCTTTCTCGACCTATCCAAAAACTGCAAACTCTTATTCAAATTCCCACGCATACAGAGTCCCTTCACAAGTGAATTATACGTAACCATGTTTGTAGGGTAGCCATACTCTTCCATTTTCTCAACCAGCTGCATTGCATACCCAACATTCCCTCCCTTGCACAAATGGTTAACCAGGTAGGTACATGTATTAGGGTCCGGTTTCACTCCAGAACGAACCATCATCTCCATCACTCGAATCGCATTCTGAAACTTGCCCAGTCTGCACCAATCATACAACAGCTGAGTAGCCTGACTCTTATCAGGCTTACGCCCCTTCTCAACCATATACTCCAAGTACAAGAATGCATTATTTGTACTTTCTTTACTCTTAATGTAACCCTTGCCAGCCCTCCACTTACGCGATGTATACACAGAATTTGATGAACTACTGATCTGGGCAGATACTGAAACCGTTGGAAAGCCCTTGTTGAGTGACAAAGTATGGAGATATGGAATATGGGAAAAGAACCCAGATACTTCTCTTGTATGTTCTAGACAAGGGTTTGTAATGGGAGATGCTGCATGCCAAAAAGCAGCCATAACTTCCCCACCCAGTTAAATTTATTTTTTTGATTGTTACAAGTTCTTGAATCGCCAGAAAAACTTAATCAAGAAATGGGCAAAAGAGACTGAGAAGCACGAAAAGAATAAGGGGAAAATTCAAGAAATAGAAGATTAATTAACGGCAGATAAACAGAGAAGCGGAAATCACAACATAAGTTATCTTGTGCTACCAAATGGATTAAGTGGCACGAGGGGCTTGGTGGAAGATGAAGAGGAGAGAGAAAATAGAAGGGATTTGTTAGGGTTGGTCACCTAAATGCCATTTTTGCGGCTGTTTTGCGATCCACTGCGGTCTCGATCGATTTCTCCGCCCTCCCCGTTGTATCCATTTTATGCATATCCAATAGCGATTGGTAAAGTGACGAAAAATTGATTGAAAGTGATATTTTTTATTGAAGTGAATTGAAGTTACTTGAAATGGGTTGAAGTTAAAATAATGAGAATAAAATTTTGAATGAGGTGGGTTGAAGTTGGTTGAAATACACTGAAATATGTTGAAGTTGGTATTTTTTATCGAAGTGGATTGAAGTTGATTGAAATAAGTTGAAGTCGGTTGAAATAGATTGAAGTGGATAAATTGAAAAAGACCAACAAAAAGAATAGATCTGCACATCATAGATTCAGATTTATAAATCTTAGATCATGACATGAGTTGGAGGTATGAAACTAGCTCCGTTCTTTAAGGAAGACTATAAAAATAAGATGCAGGTTTATAAACGCGAGATTTAAGGTTCATCTAGTTAAAATAGAGTAATAGATATCGATAATGCGTTTTAATAATTAAGATCTTATGTACTTCATTATATGACATAATATATGTAACATTAAGCTAAAATTACACCACATAACTACAGAATGATAATTTTCTATATGACTCCAAGATGATGATGTAATTCGTGAGGCGAATTCAAGAATATTAATCTAAAGTATAAGGTCATGTTCTTTTTTGCGATATGGAACAATAGCTTACAATTGCAACTTACAGTATGTTACAACTCATTACAGCTCTTTACAGCTTCTTATATTTTTAATTTTTTTTTTTGACAAAGAGGAAAGGATGTGTATAAGGAAATCAAAATGCGGAAATTATAAGTATTCTAACTTAGGCATGTCCAAGTTTTACATCATCACATAGCACCTCTCATTCTATTAATGAACATTTTGCCACTCGCCTTTACTATATCAAAATTAATTCTCTCAAAATCTTTTTTTGTCTCTTTCAATCTGGGTATTATATACAATAGTGGAAAAAATTAAGCAAACTTTTGCTCTCTCTTTCTTGTTGCTCTTAAACTGTAGAAGCCCTTCCTTCCAGGTTTCTGATTTCTCCCATATCTGAATTTGTAGGATATCAGAAAATACCATTGCACATGCTTTTAACTTGTGAACTTGCAAGCGAAAAACAGGTGGGATATATGATTCATAGGCTACACAGCAAAACCTGCAATCTCGCTAGCAGTCAATTCCCATCTCAATCAGTCTTTCACTATTCACAAATGACAAGTGTGTCTTGAAACATAAGCCAAAGGATAAATGTGCATTTTGGGATTCTCAGCTTATGCCATACAACAAGATAACAAAAGGGTTTACATGCTGTAGTTCTGAAAAATTAATTCCTAGATTTAGCTCTATAGATACACTTGGGATCAAACTTCCAAGTAGATCAAAACCCCTCTGTATCTTCTCTTTTGTTTTAAAGAGTTTCCTCCAGTATCAAATTCTTTTAGGCTGACAAAGCCATAACAATTTGCCTTTGAGATGGTAATGGTGGACCCATTTGATCTATTAAAAAATGAACTTGGTTGCAATTTGCCGGATCAATTTTGTAATCAAAGCTTGATTCCACTTGATGATATATTTTGCACTTGTACCACCTTCAGACTTGGGTAAGCACATGGTAGACCATAATTGGAGATCTTTGAATCCAGGATGAAATTTAGATTCCTTTTGAATAGCGGCCACTTTTAAAGCTCGAATGAAATTGTAACGCCCTGACCTCCTCCCAGGCCGGTAACACCCCGTCCCCACCCGGGTTGCAGGTAGTCACCATGAAGGGTTCAAGGATCATTGACTAGTTCACAAATCACCACGGACCTTTATGACATTCTTCGTTGTTGCTCACACGCTGCCGGGGAAACTTCCCATGAGGTCACCCATCATAAGATTTCTCAAGAGCAAGCATGCTTAACTGTGAAATTTTCTTGTGAAATTGGTTTGGTTTGAAAGTGCTCCCTACCCTTCCATTTGCTTACTGTTTGTTGCATCAAAGACAGTGGCGTGATGAAATTCATTCAAGACGTTTCCTGAATATGACAATGGACTTGTCATTCGTGTGTTGTGGAAGTTTCATGGACGCAAGCATGTCCCATTAATAAACCAATACGTGAAGCATTTAACCAATTATTAATTAATCAAACATTATGGAAGCTAATGATTCCAATATCAGTTATCAACAAATAGTCAAGGGGACATTGACCAAATAGAAATGAGAGGAAGTCACTTTGTGATGGAAGGAGCATGTACAAGCAATTTATAGAGCAAGACCTTCAGGAAGATGCGCGCCGGCTTAGTGGAATTAATGGATGATAGTCAGTCGAAGTTGCTGAAAAAAAATTAAGGCAGGGAAGTAGGACATAATTAAAATTGACAAACAAAGAATAGCTTTGGAATATGTAGAATATATATTACATGGTTCATATTAGTGAGAGGTTTTATGGTAGAACGGGCAACCTCTTTCATACATATACAATAATAGCAATTGCTATACAAAAAAGAACTGTGTAACATCTGTATGTTAGTCTGCAATACAGAACATAAAGGGTAGGAATTGGATACTCTTCCATTGCACCAAGCAACTTTTCATCCACAAACTACTGATTTTTTTTATTTTTTTTTTGTAAGAAAGGTAAGCATTACAATATAAGTTGCTGATTATAACTTAGTCAAGCTCTATTTACCGAGCTAGGTTTCCTTAAACATGAAGCAACTACTATAAACTTATAAAGTGAAAAATGATACAAAAAAGACTTTGCTTTGCTTTTTTTTTGTGTGTGTGTTGGGGGGGGGGGGGGGGTACATAGCTAGAAGCTTGCAAAGGAACCAAGAAATAGTGTGGGCATGCTATGGCTGCATAATGGGCCAATAAGAATTCAGCATGCATGAAGCTCTGCCCTGACCATGCTTCTCAATCAGTTTATTTAAGTAAGAAAGTAGTCTTAGTGGTGCCCAACAACAAAAGCAATAATAGCGACGACGACAACAATAATAACTCCTCTCTGTCTGGGTCCTGCTTTTGCAGCTCTACGAAGATTCAGATATAGGTTGCTTTATCTCTGCTAGCAATCTTGCCATTAGAGAGACCAATTCCAAGAGATAATCTTAGTGATACTTGAGTTGTCTGGTCTTTTGCAAAATAAAATCCCTTCCACATGACCTAAAATTCAAAATTAAAGAAACTAACATCAGTGATATTTGACCTCCTAAAATTATCGGTTGCATAATGATGATTACCTAAAATACAAAGAAATGACCTTGTATAATGTTTTGCCTCCTTGGCTCCTATCTCTCATTGCAAACATGGGATTCAATCCATACTCATTGAATTATCTAATGTTAACCATCCACAGTTAACGTCTGGCCAGGCCATTCTAGAGTTTTGAGCCGAGGTACTTAGTAAGATGATGTGTCCCACCTGCCACTATTTGAGCTTCTTTCTTTGCTAGTATAATATCTTTGATTCTTCATCATTAATGCCCTATTTGTGCTCATATATCTTCTTTGTTACATGCCAATATACTACTATCAGTCTATCACTCAACTAGGAGTGGGTAACGGACCAGGCCCAACCTATTAATTAAACGGGTCGGGTCGGCCTTAATACATTTTTTAATGGTCGGGTTGGGTTGTCTTCCGACTAGCGCTAAGTTTTATGTCTTCAGCCAGAATTATTTTTTTCGAAAAAAACTCAAATTCCACAACTTAGATAGGCCTCAATAGCTAAGGCCATCTCTGTGGCAGTTAGAGACTTATGCATTAACAATTCACAACCATAAGATATTTTCATTTTCACTTTGGGTCGTAAATAAGCTTTACTCTCATTGTATAGCCTGTCACTCCATTCAATTTGGTCATAAAAAGACTCCATATTAGCCCATTCAATATTAGGCTCAAAGAAATAATTAAGGGTCAGGTTTACAAGAGAAGTCAAATGACTGAGACACAATGGGTGGATGGATAGCCTCAAATGGCAAAGAAGATAAATCATAGGGATTTGGAATAATTAATGCACTTTGAGAAAGTGGACTCAACTAAGGCCTTAGGAAAAGAAATCCCTATCAATTCATTCATTTGGTTGGGTCTACTAGCTACCTTTTCTCCCAAGTCATCCACTAAGGATCCTCTAGTTCATCCTTACTGTCAAAGAAGGAGGAATCATCATCATCTTGCCACCTAGGGATCTCTACATAGTAGTTCAAGGGTTCATCTTCCTCTCATTGTACTAGACACTCAATCAGTTCATTATCCTTCTCCTCATTACTCCTCTAATCATCAGCCACTCTAGCTTCTTCAATGGATTGGACTCTCAACAAAATAGTTTGAAAACTCCTCATCAGTCATGATTGCATTAGCTAGATACCCAATTTGAGAATTTAATTCACCTTCTTGGTTATCAAAGCTAGGTTTTGGTGTGGTTTCCAAGATAGGAGTCTCCCACCTAGAGTCACTTCCTGCTATACTAGCTTGTAGGTTTACTAAAGAAGCTTGCAAGGCCTCTAAAACATCTAACCTAGTAGGTGGGCGAGGATAAGGAGGTTGATAAGGAGGTTCATTACTAGCATATTGGTCACAAGGGTCAGGATAGGTCCAACCAGTAGAATAATTGAAATTATAATTAGGGTCACACCATTCGCTATAAGTAACCATATTGGCATGTTCATGTAAGTATCAAAATACCAATGTTCAGCAAGACAATTGTGGAGAGAATACCAAGGACCACAACAAGTAGTACAAGGCATATGGTGTATAGGAAGATGATTAGGAGAAACGCAATGGAATGCATCATTAAGAATATAACCCCAAACACTATTACCTTTTGCCATTTGGATTCAATTTTTTTGATTTTTTAAAATTAAGAAAAGAAAAGAAAAACAAGACAATAAAAGAAAGAAAAATAATAGAAAATAAAAGGAAAAGTGAAATTAGAAATCACTAACGTTCCCTGGCAATGACGCCAAAAACTTGATATAGATTTTATATTTAGTTTTAAAACCATTTTTACTTCCAAGTGCACAAGGTTAATTATAAACTAGCGAGTATAGTGTATTAATCTCACGAGGAACAATAGTGATCTTAAATTTAACTTTTTCCCAATTAATTAAAGGAATGATTTTAGATTGAGGAGTTCATCAATTAAAATAAAAATAAAGAGACTAAAAAAAATAAAAAAAAATAAAGTAAACCAGAGAGATCAAATTAGAGAGATTTAGGACTTAGGCTTCACCATTGACTTAATATTGTTTTACTACATCCAATTAGGAGGTTAATTAGTCTCTTATTCAACCTAGCTACAAGCATTAGGCCAATAGTCTAAAAGATGAATTATAATTACCATTTCTGACATAAACTATCTAGCGGTTAGGATGAATTATTCAATTTTGACATAATCCATCCATTTTCTAGCATAGTAATTCAATTAATAATTATAATTTTAAGCACAATTGCATAATTCTATTACCCTACAAGGCTTAACATAGAAATGAGATAATAAATTAATCCATTGAAAAAACATGTATAGACAATAGAATTAATTCACATAAATAAATTAGAATAAAATATAAACTCAAAATTATTCAATATAAGAGATATAATTAACTCAAAAAATATAATAAAAGCAAATATTATTAGTCACAGATCCATCGTAGTCCTAAATTAACGGCTTAGACGATCATAGAAAGAGAAAGTACCACCGAAATTAGACGAGTTATAATATCGGATTAATAGTATATTTCACTCACTATAATAAAACTTTGACATTTAGTTACAAAATTAAGAAATTGCGGAACTAAACTGTCTAACTAGACTCACAAATGGGGTGAGGAGGAAAGAGAAAAATAGCTTGGCAAGCTTATTTCCTTCTTAACCCCTCAACCCAAATGTCGTCTTACAAAAGACTATCTATTTTGTTGCATAAAAGAAGAATAAAAGTGGTAGAAGATTGGATGAATGGATGCAATGATGGATTTGTGAATGAGAGAATGCCTGAAAAAATGAGTTTCCCCCAATTTTATAGTGAAAATCCAACCCTTTTTGGTGCCCAAAAATTAATGAAAATTAATTTCAATTAATTACTTGGTGGTTATAGTGCAAGAAAAATGGCTAGTCTTAAGCTAACAATTAATTTTTGATTAATTACATTTGCTAGGTTAACAATTCATCATGTGGGAAATAAGCACTTTGGTAATTCAAAGGAGCTAGTTTGATGTTTGGGAGAAAGCATGATTGGGCCACAGAGAAGCCCAGGCGGAAGAGTAAGGTTGGGGAGCTGGGCAGTGGGCGGCGGGCCAGGAGAGAAGAGTGAGTGAGGAAGAGAAAAGAGGGGAGCCCGGCGGATTGGGCCGCTCTGACAGGCCCAACAGGAGGAGATGAAGAGGAAAGAGAAGGATGGGGCATGTGCGGAAACTGGGCCAAGCCCAGTCGGAGGGGAAGAGAGGTGGGAGAGAGAGGCGCTGGGCCTCTGGGGCTTCGGGTTGGGGTCCGTCTAGGTAGGAGAGAAAAGGGGCAGATTGGGCCACCATACACTGCGGGTCACACAAAGGCCACACAGCTGCATTCTTTTCTTTTCTTTTTTCTTTTTTTTTCTGGGCTTGAGCTTGACTTTAGGCATTACATGTGGAAGATCTGAGTAGAATTGATCAATTTCGCCAAATTCTTTTATATTTAATTCTACTTAAAAATCACATAAAATATGCATTATTTACTCATAAAAATATATTTCAAAGATTTAAAAGTAGGTAAAATAAAAGAGAAAATTATATATAAACTATGAATTATCAGTTGCTGATAAATTAAATGTAAGAGCTGCCAAGTAACTTTAAGCATATTGGTAACACAACTAATCATTGGTGCTTCATATTTGTAAATCTTGTTGAGGCCCGTACAAAATAATAGATATATCTCAAAGATTTTATTGTAACTTTAAGCATATTGATAACACAATTTAATTGAAATACAATTTCTGTTCTCCTCTTTACAGATTTTGCCATTTTTTGTTATGAGAATTGGTTTAGTCATGATGTACTTTTTGACTATATTATATTCACAGAATGAGCTAAAACCATTAGATCAACGCATTTGCATTTTCTGCCACCCGAGATCCCGTGTTGGTTACCATACATGATATTCTAAATGCAATCCCGTGTTGGCATATCTATGCAAGACTTTTATATTTGTGTTATCTATTGATAAGTGATATGTGGAACTTGGAATGAAGAGGATCTTCTCCTTGTAGTTATAGCGAACGAACATGCTTTTAAGTTTATGTTGTTAAATGACTTGTAGTTTGATGGCAATCCTCCACATATGATATGTATTGATATGATGCATGAATGTTTTCTCCGTCAGAATTGGCAAAGAGAGCATTTAGAGCAGCGCCAAATATTACAACTTGTGTAAGTATATGATTTCCGGCTATGTGCTCAGACTTAATGCTCTGACGCAGTTGTGATACCATATCCTCAACCAGAATAAACGGAAACTCCCAATAGTGACTTTTCAATCTAGATGCCATAGAGGATATGTAATGCATCCATACTATGTGCGTCAGGATGCTTCCTGCTAACAATGTTATAGTATTTGAATCTCTTGGCTGCCTTAGACGTAATGCAGATGACACAAAGGCAGTCAACAGATGTAGAGTTCTTCGTCCAATTCTCCGGAACACTCTAGGAAGCAGTATTACAGTGATTCGAACACGAATGTTATTGTGTATACCATGATGTCTAAAACGAGTTTTCTTCCTAAACAGAAGACAATGAGAATATCACGCTCTAATAGCTGTTTCGAGTTCAGCTTTTGTGCCCCCCCTCCAAAACCCTTCTTCTTGCGAACAGAAGGCCCAAGGGACCAGATAGCTTCAAGTTACGATATTGATTGTAGCTAGCTTCAAGCAAGCTTGTCCATTTTGGCCCTGGGCTTTGTCCATCCCTACAGATTTGGATTTCCCCTAATCGCAAACTGAACTTTACATTATGATTTATTATATTTGAGAATGCATTAGGTTGGACTACTGTGACGAGGATTACCTAGCATTGGACGCTTATCTTGTCTCGTCCCCCACCCCCATCGGAAAAGAGGGAGCAAGAGATGAGAAAGATTCGGATGGTGGAGATTGATTGGCTACCATGTAGTACACGGATTCACAACGGTCTTTATCTAGCGGGCATGGTGTTAAGTAACACATTGCCTATCCTCACATTGTCAAAATAAAGACTATGGTTCGTCACTTCTGGATCTGGATAGATCTATCCGAATTCCAATCCATACTTTCAGAGTCCCTTCTAAATGAGATACGTCTATGTCTGATTTTTTGGGGGGTGGGGTGGTTTGGTTGGCCAGACATAACAAAGGTAACGTTTAGTTGCATAGAAGTCTACCCCCTTGGATGGTTGGACCCTGGATTAAGAAAGTTTACTGCTTATCACTCAAGAAATAGAGGATAGCCTAAAGGGGAATTTCTTGGTATCAATGTCCATGATCGACCAACCAAAATCATCAAAAACCAACATTTGTGTCAGAAGAACCCTTTGGCTTCTCCACATTCACAACGATATCGTCAGATTTTTGCGTGAACCAGAATGCAGTTCCTTAGTTGAATCCTTGTTAAACAACAATGAAGAAGGCTCTGATTCCCTCACACTTGATCCAGCAGTAATATGGCATCATCCAGCATTTTCACCATTTATGAAAATTCTAACCTGAAAAAAGGCGACTGAACATACTGAATTTATCTCTAACGGAGACAGCAGAGCAGTAATTGGCTACTAGATTCAGAGCACCTTTTCCTGTGGCACCAGGACGTTGACCAAACTGTGATGATTATAATGATAATAATAATAATAACTAAAGGAAAACAGAAGACCATGAACTGAATTACTGAGCAATACAAAGAACTCTAGTCCAACACTTTAAATCTGCTATCCTAAATCCAACTAGTGAGACTCCTCACAGAAGAAATACATCCATCCCATTGGGAAGTAAGGACAGGACAGCTTCACACGGAAGATCAGGAAATACTGCCTGACTACGAGATGCAAAATCATACTGGGACATTGTGGTTTGAAAGCTTCTTCAGCTATCTCTGCTTATGCTGAGACAAGACAGGCGTACACTTCAGGAGTACTTCCATCTATCAGTTAAATACATTCAAGAGAAACGGCATTATCTAGCTGTTGATTTAATGGACTCAATCCAAAGTCAATTAGAAGAGGAAGAAAAGATCAGCTTCACATGCTTATTAATTGAGCATAATTTGCTGATACTTCTTCTGCTCATCCCATGGCCTTCAAGGTGTACTATGGTCCACTGCTATGTGATACTTTACAAAGGATCATGAGTGCTATATCCAACAATCTAACAGCCTCTGTTTTTAATTTTCCAACATTACATCCATTGCAACACTTCCTTTCCTCTACTAGAAGTCCCATGTTTGAATGACTAGGCTGGAAAACTTTCAAGATCATTTTGCATCACAAGTGTTTCCACGGTGTTTTTACTCAACGCTTTTCTCTCATACAGTTCTTCTAGAACTGCAGCTGCCAGCTCCATCTCTCCTTCATGGGCTATGCCTTCTATAATAAGAGTGTAAGTCATCTGATTGGGCTTATATCCTTTCTCTACCATTATTTGGAAAATATCAAGGGACAAATCAGTCCTGTTAGATTTGCATAATCCAAGTATCATAGCATTGCAATTGCCGACGTCAGGCCTGACATCATTTTCTTCCATTAACTTGAAAATCTCAATGGCAGCATCTGGCATACGATCCGAGCACAGCCCTCTTAACAACGATGAATAGGTCCACGAGTCAGGAACAAATCCACACCGAGTCATTTCATTCAACAGTTTCATTGCTACATATGTGTTACCTTTCCGGCACAAGCTTGTAATGACTGTTTTGTAGAAGTCCTGAGGCGAGTAATCAGACTTACTACATAAACTTTGAAAGAGAGAAAACGCTTCTAAAACTTTTCCGTCTTCACAAAGCACAGCTATAGCATTGTATGTCCCCTGATTAGGATGGCACTGCTCAGACATCATTCGATCCAGGCACTTCATTACTTCATCAACCTTACCCTTTTTGCAGAGATGAGCTATGATTGGGTTGTAAGTGGTTCCTGTGGGTTTGAAACCTGCCCTTGTCATCTCTTCCAAAACCTCAAAAGCATCATCTACCAGGCCCTGGAGAGCGAGCCAACTAACCAAAATATTGTAGGTGACATAACTTTTATCATCCATTTTGGCAAGAAGCTCATACGCCTCTTTCAACAGCCCTCCCCAGCACAAAGCTCGTAGCAAAGTGTTATAACTCACCACATTTGGATAAAAACCCTTCTCGGGCAAATTCCAGAAAAAGTTAATTGCCTCCTCAGTTCTCCCTTCCTTGCACAAACCCGTCAAGAGTATATTGTAACTAACCAAATTAGGCTTCCCACCTTTGGCAATTATCTCATCCAACAGCTTCATTGCTTCATCCACCCCTTTCTTCTTATATGCAGCTTCGAGCAAGAATGAGTAAGTGAACGCATCTGGCTCGAGTCCTCTCTTTCTCAACCTATCCAAAAACTGCAAACTCTTATTCAAATTCCCAAGCATACAGAGTCCCTTCACAAGTGAATTATACGTAACCATGTTTGTAGGACAGTCATACTCTTCCATTTTCTCAACCAGCTGCATTGCATACCCAACTTTCCCTCTCTTGCACAAATGGTTAACCAGGTAGGTATATGTAGTAGGGTCCGGTTTCACTCCAGAACGAACCATCATCTCCATCACTCGAATCGCGTTGTGAAACTTGCCCAGTTTGCACCAATCATACAACAGTTGAGTAGCCTGACTCTTGTCAGGCTTATGCCCCTTCTCAACCATATACTCCAAGTACAAGAATGCATTATTTATACTTTCTTTACTCTTAATGTAACCATTGCCAGCCCTCCACTTAGGCAATGTATACACAGAGTTTGATGAACTACTGATCAGGGCAGATACTGAAACCGTTGGAAAGCCCTTGTTGAGAGACAAAGTATGGCGATATGGAATGTGGGAAAAGAGCCCAGATACTTCTCTTGTATTTTCTAGAAAAGGGTTTGTAATGGGAGATGCTGCATGCAAAAAAGCAGCCATAACTTCTCCGCTCAGTTAAAAAAATATTTGATTGTCACAAGTTCCTGAATCACCAGAAAAAACGTAATCAGGAAATGGGTAAAAGAGACTGAGAACTGAGAAGCACCAAAAGATTAAAGGGAAAATTGAAGAAATAGAAGATTAATTTACAGAAACGGCAGATAAACAGAGAAAGGGAAATCAAAACATACGTTATCCTGTGCCACCAAATGGAATGAGTGGCACGAGATGCTTGGTGGAAGATGAAGAGGAGAGAGAAAACAGAAGGGATTTGTTAGGGGTTGGTCAGCTAAATGCCAATTTTGCGGCTGTTTGCTATCCACTGCGGTTTCTATCTTGATCGATTTGTCCGCCTTCATGACTTCGGGAAGTTACGCGCCGCAAATGCACATCCCACACCCGTCCTTTTTTGAAGACTTATCAGAGATTCGGATTCATAAATCTTCGATCATGACATACTTTGGAGGCATGAAATTAGTCCCCTCCTTTAAGGGCTTTTTTTTTTCATAGGTAAATTTTAAAATATCAATATACTGTAATTTATATTTACTTTTTTTAATTAAGTTTAATTTATCACATAAAAAAATTCAATCCACATCAACTTATTTCAATCCACTTCAACTTACTTCAACCTGCCTTAACCTATTTCAACCCATTTCATCATTTTACATACCTTAATTTACCCACGAAAAGAACAGGTGCTAAGGAAGACTATAAAAATAAGATGTGGGTTTATAAACGCGAATTATGTGTAAAAAATTAGGGTTTATCTAGTTGAACAGAGTAACAGATGACTGATTTCACTAATTAAGATCTTATGCACTCGATTAAATGACATAATATGTGTAACGTTAAGCTAAAATTACAAGAGATAACTATAGAATGATAGTTTCTATATGACTTCTAGATGATAATGTAATTTGTGAGGCGAATTCAAGAATATTCATCTAAAGTAGAAGGCCATTTTTTTTTGGGGCAATATGGAGCGATAGTTTAAAATTGCAACTTACAGTTTGTTGCAATTTCTTACGGCTCTTTACAAATTCCCTTATGGCTCTTTACAAATTCCTACATTTTTTTTTTTTTGGGGGGTAAAGAGGCAAGGATGTTCATAAGGAAATCAAAATGCAGACATTATAAGTATTCTAACTTAGGCACATCTGAGTTTTACATCATCACATAACTATCTCTCATTCTATTAATGAGCATTTTCTCACTGTCCTTTGCTATATCAAAATCACTTCTCTCAACATTTTGGTATCTTCTTTTGTCTATTTCAATCTAGGTATTATATACAATAATGGAAAAAATTAAGTAAACTTTTGCTCTCTCTTTGTTGTTGCCCTTAAACTGCAGAAGTCATTCCTTCCAGGTTTCCGATTTCTCTCATATCTGAATATGTAGGATCTTAGAAAATACCATTGCACATGCTGTTGCCCTGTGAACTTGCATTGCAAGTGAAAAATCGGGTAAGTATGTGATTCATACGCTACACAGCAAAACCTGCAATATGGCTAACAGTCAATTCCCATCTCAATCAGTCTATCACAATTGAGAAGTATCACTTGAAACATAAGCCAAAGGATAAATGTGCATTTTGGGATTCTCAGCTTATGCCATACAACAAGATACCAAAAGGGTTTATATGCTGTAGTTCTAAAAAATTCATCCCTAGATTTAGCTCTATAGATACACTTGGGTTCAAACTTCCAAGTAGATCAAAACCCCTCTATATCTTCTCTTTGGTTTTAAGGAGTTAATATCAACTTCTTTTAGGCTGACAATACCATAACAATTTGTGTTTGAGATACTAATGGTGGACCCATTTGATATATAAAAAAAATCAACTTTGGTCGCAGTTTGCCAGATCAACTTTGTAATCAAAGCCTGATTCCACTTGATGATATATTTAATACTTCAAACTAGGGTGAGCACATGGTAGACCATCGTAACAGTGCAATTTTGCCAAGTTCACTACTAGCACTCCGAGTACTGTGCAGTACTAAATTTACTAATTGGATTCTGCCATATGTTTGTAGAATGTAAATTTTTATGGACCAATCAAGACCCGTCAAGTGGAAAGAAATAAATACTTTTATTTCAACTAATTACAGCATGTCATATGCTAAATTAATTATAGCAGTCTATTAAATTAAATATCTAATGGAAATGTGTTGCAGCCAATTGAAAAAGCATCATTTGACGTGAATAAATGCAGAAAATGAATGATTATTTCTTTTAATAGATATAAAAAGGAAAACTCTCATTCGGACTTCTCTATAAAAAGGGAGTTCCCTTCATTTAGGAAATGGCATTTTAGAAAGCTTACAAGAGCTCAAGAATTTTTCTCTGGCAGCAGACAACAAGCACTCTAAACACGTGCCCTCTACTTGTGGAGATCAAACTCTTATCTTGATTGAGATTTAGCCTTTTATACCCTCTTCCAAGATCAAATTCATGCAAGACTTTTCAAAGAGATTGAATCAAAAAGATGTATTACAGTTGTTCTTGTAACAATTATATAGAGATTGTATCCATTCTTTGATATAAATATAAAAATTTAATTTATCATCCAATTTCTTGTCTAATTTATTTTAGGCTCGAAATTTGTGTTTACAATGTCAGCTTCTTTGTTGGCCAACCTCAAATTCTAGCAATGCAATGATTCTTTCCACCAAAATCTGGCAATCATGCTTGGAGACTTTATGAGGTTTTAAAGGGGCATCTAGATATTTGAACGGTAAGCAACGTACCCGAAACCAGTGACATACAAAGACTTTGAGATAAGTTTTCAACAATGTCAACCATTACTACTTGGGACTTACTTGTACTGATTTCTAGGCCAACACAAGCAAAAAAATGATGAAGGCTGTCATTAAGCACTTGACAATCTCCCAATCAGCCTTATGAAAGAGTAGAGGATCATCAACCAAGCTCGAAGAACATAATTGGAGACCTTTGAATCTAGGATGAAATTTAAATTCGTTTTGAATAGCAGCTGCTTTTAGAGCTTGAATGAAATTGTAACACTCGGCCTCCTCTCGGGCTAGTACCGCCGCGGCCCCACCAGGGTCGCGGGTAGCCACCAGGAATGGCTTCAAGGATCATTGACTGATCCCACAAAGTACCACAGACCTTCATGGCATGCTTCTTTCTTGCTCACACACTGCCAGGGAAACTTCCCAGGAATTCACCCATCATAAGATTTCTCCACAACATGTACGCTTAATTGTATAATTTTCTTGTGATTTTTTTTCTTTTTACAATGGTAAATAGCAGGTAAAGTAGAAGTTAGGTACTTATTCTCACAAGAGTACACCCCCACTAAATCATCAGCTAGAATGGATCCAAAGATAAGTCAGGGTGAACAGTCAAATGATGAGATTGTGGATGATGACGTCACAAGGTGGCCAGTTTTTGCTAGCCAGTCCGCAGCTAGATTCGTCTCTCGGAAAACATGGTTGATGATAGTACAATTTGCCTTAGTCAACCATATTCAAACATCTTCAATGATCATTACTGTTTGCCACGGTATAGGGAAAGTGCCTGCAGAGCTTGAATCATGATATTATTATCAGCTTCTATAATAATATTCTAATGCCATTTTTGAGAGCACGAGCTTCTGCGACAAGGATAGATGTCTTCCCATAGTGTACAACACCCACTTTAATGAGTTTTCCAGTTTAGTCGAGTAGGAGAAACTTGCCTGCTGCGGATTTGTTGATGAGCGAGCCGTCAAAGTTGAGTTTAATGAACTTTGGTGGAGGAGGATGCCACCTCACAAAACTATGGGAGGTGGAAAGGGGGGAGGGCCCCCTAATATCATCATCAGCCGACATACGAGTCCGGATTCTCCATTCAGCATATGCCTTTTTTGCTCGTATAAGATACATAAGTGGGTTGAAAATACCATTTCTGAAAACTGTTACATTCTTGTGTTTCCAGATGCTCCATAAAAGGAAGGAGGTCTTATGCAATATAGGTCGTCTGTGGTTCTTGATATTGATGAGCCATTGGTGTATATCGCAAGTGATATTGGGTTCCATATATGATGGTAACAATCCATGTTGAATAGCTGATTACCAAACTTTCATAATTGTGTGGCAATGTTTGAAAGTATGATCACATGTTTTTATGTCATCAAGACATAAGGGACAAATAGGGTTAAGATCCATTCCTCTTTGCGTCAGCGTATTGCGGACCGGGAGCGTTTCATGGCAATTTTTTCGTGTGAAGTTGTTTGGCTTGAAAGTGCTGTCTACCCCTCCATTTGCCTACTGTTTGTATTTTCATTTGTTTGTTGCATCAAAGACAGTGGCGTGATGAAATTCATTCAAGAATTTTCTTAAATATGACAATGGATTTATCATTCGTGTATCATGGAAGTTTCAGCGATGCAAGCATGTCCCATTGATAAACCAATAAGTGAAGGATTTAACCAATGTATTAATTAATAAGACATTATGGAAGGTAATGAGTCTAATAGCAGTTATCAACTAAAATAGTCAAGGGGACATTGACCACATAGAAAGGAGATGAAGTCACTTTGTGATGGAATGAGCATGCATAAACAATTTATATAGCAAGACCTTTAGGAAAAAGCACTCTCGTTTAGTGCAAAATAATGGATGAAAGTCAGTTGAAGTTGATAAAAAAATTAAGGCAGTGAATTAGGACATAATTAAAATCGACAGACAAAGAATAGCTCGGGACTACATGGAATATATATTGCAAGATTCATATTAGTGAGAAGTTTTATGCTAGAACAAACAACCCCTTTCAGACACACAATAATAGCAATTGCTATACAAAAAAGAGCGACATAACATTTGGTTTTCATGTGCCATTTTTTTTGCACTATGGTGGTACCTTACAGATCGAATGTGTGAATGTTTCATCTTACAGAGTTAGATAAACTATTAGAAGATTGTGCCACTGCTATTCATCATGCAACATGCAGTAAAGCTGTCTAATATCAGAAGACTAACACCATTAAACACACTGTTATGCTTTATACAATAGCATGACGTTGTCCTGATGCAGCGACGATTGAGTGCTCCTTGAGTCTTGAATAATGTTTATCTATAAAGTCATACCAAAAGACATAGGTTCTAACCTTCTGTTGAAATCACATAGTATCCAAAAAATTAAGGAGGTGGTTTGATTGTGCTACAAAAAAGAGGTGGACTGCAAAACTTGGGTATTGAGATCACCAACAAGCCAGGAAGCTAGCTTAATCTTGGTGTGTATGCAAGAGATGATGTCCTCAACTCCTAGTTGCCTGTGACTATGACGATGGGCCGAGAAAACGTTGGCTATCACCGCATAGATCCCACTTTATATGTTAATCTGCAATACAGAACCTATAGGGTAGGAATTGGATACTCTTCCATTGCACCAAGGAACTTTTCGTCCACAAACTGTTGATTATAATTTAGTCAAGCTCTATTTACTGAGCTAGGTTTCCTTAAACATGAAGCAACTACTATAAACTATAAAGTGAAAAATGATACAGAAAAGAATTTGCTTCACATTTTGTGTGTGTGTGTGTGTTGGGGGGGGTATACATAACCAGAACCCTGCAAAAGAACAAAAAAATAGTGTGGGCATGCTGTGGCTGTATAATCAGCCAAGAAGAATTTAGCATACATAAAGCTCTGCCCTGACCATTCTTCTTAATCAGTTGATTTAAGTAAGAAAGTAATCTTAGTAGTCCTCAACAACAATAACAATAATAACGACAACGACAATAATAATTCTCTCTGTGTCGGTCCTGCTTTTGCAAGTCTAGGGAGATCTAGATATATGCAACCTTATCTCTGCTAGCAATCCTACTATTAGAGAGACCAGTTACAATAGATAATCTTAGTGATACTCGAGCTTCTAGAATATGAAGCATTACCTCTTTGAGCAGTCTGGTCTTTTGCGTAATAAAATCCCTTCTACATGACCTAAAATTCAAAAATAAAGAAACTAACCTCAGTGATATTTGACCTCCTAAAATTATCGTTTGAATAATGATGATTACCTAAAATACCAAAAATGACCTTATACAGAGTTATGCCTCTTTGGCTTTTCTCTTATTGCAAGCATGGGATTCAGTCCACACTCATCGAATTATCTAAACATCCACAGTTAATGTCTGGCTAGGCTATTATAGAGTTTTGAGTCGAGGTAGTTAGTAGGATAATTTGTCCCACCTAGCACTATTTGAGCTTTTTTCTTTGCTAATATAATATCTTTGGTTCTTCATCATTAATGCACTATTTGTGCTCATATATCTTCTTTGTTACATGCTAACATACTACTATCACTCAATTGTAAATTCATCAGAAGTGCTCCCTGGTTGAGTAGGAGGTTGATGTAATTTTGTCTTGACTTTCTAGAAAGTTATTTAAAGGCGCTTGGATACAAAGAAAGTTGTTACATATATATTAGATGTTTAGGTCAAATTTTTGGAAGAAATGAAAAGTACAACATATGATAATGTGAATATTTGGTGAAAATCGGTGATCTCCAATAGGCTTCCATATTAATTTTCTGTGTATGTATTCTTGTTTTGCTTGAGATCTTATGATTCTCATGATATTGCACAAAACAATGTTGCACTTAATACCTTAGTATTCTCTTAATATTGTAATAAATCTCTTTTAAATGTGGAAGCACTTTTAAATGTCACTGATTTCCTCAATATGGCAAAAACAATATGTGACATTGTGTCACCTTTGTTACAGCGATATTTGTTGAAATGGAACAAAAGAAAAATGGATGGAACCCTCCCTCTCTCTCCGGAGAGCATTCCTTCTCTTTATGTCAGTGATATACACAATGTTTTCCTGTTCTCCATCTATGTTGCAGATAAATTAAATGTAAGAGCTGCCAAGTAGCTTTGAGCATATTGGTAATACAACAAATCATCTGTACTTCATATTTGTAAATCTTGTTGTGGCCAATACAAAATAATAGATATATCTCAGAGACTATATTGTAACTTTAAGCATATTGGTAGCACAATTTAATTGAAATACAGTTTCTCTTCTCCTTTTTATAGAATTTCTGATTTTTTGTTGTGAGAATTGGTTTAGTCATGATGTACTTTTTGACTGTATTGTATTCACATAATGAGCATAAACCATAGGGTCAACGCATTTGCATTTTCCACCACCTGAAATCCCGTGTTGGTTACCATGCATGATATTCTAAATGCAACCCACTGTTGGCATATTTGTGAAGACTTTCATATAGGTGTTACTATTGATAAATGATATGTGGAACTTGAAATGAAGAGGTCTTCTCCTTGTTGTCATAGCGAACGGACATGCTTTAAGTTTATGTCTTGTAGTTTGATAGCAATCCTCCCCCCTCTATGAAGGTAAGTATTCTGCTGGCAATTATTTTGATTATGTTAAATAGAAGAAAATATCTATAATGTAGCAACTGGTTAGCAACAATGTAAATCTGCACATGCGGTATGCCACGGGTTGATAATTCACTCAAACTTGGACCTATGCAGCTTAGCAAACTTTGCTTAGAACTCTTGTTTTGGTTACTAGTAAGCCTTGAGGGATGCTTAACTGAGGCTTGAGAAGCTAAGTAAGCATACACACTCTTAAGAGAACTTAGAGAGAGAAAGCAGAGAAAGAAAGAGTTTGGGGAAAAAGCTTTGTAATGCACTTGAATGCTTGGTGTACAAATGATCCCCATTGGGGTATATATAAACACCCACCTCTTCAATGGACGGTGGAGATCTATTTGATCCTACAATTTAGATCGTACATCCAGAATGTTCTATACAAATATCTAGGATTCTACACAAGTGTGGAATTGTGTGGAACCCTCTAGAACGTACTCTAAAGAAATCTAGGAAAATTCAGGGCATTAGAGTATTGTAGAGCGGTCCGTGACATCCTCTCCCACCTAATCCGGCGATGTCCTCGTTGTCTTCTTGTCCTTATATACTTGAATCTACTCCTTGAATTGCCACAAGTGTTGGATGGGCTCCCAGCTAGCTTCACTGTTGGGTAGTTCTTTTCATTTGACAAGAAATTCATGTGTCGATGGTTGGTTGGAGTGTCGCACCACTCGAGTGCCTATGACTTCTTCCACTTCCTTGTCATGTTAGACTTTTATGCCCATCGGTGCCCGTTATGAGATGCCTCAACTCGGATCCACTTGATCTCCATGGTAAGGCTTGAGTAGACTTATGTGGAGGACGGGATGATACTTGATCTTGGGAGGCAACTCCACCTTGTAAGCCTGACCCCCCACCTTTTTAAGGATGGGGAATGGTCCCTCGTATCGCCAGCTAAGACCCCGATGCCGTTCGCTTAACCTCGCATGGTTGTACATCTTAGCAAGTACGAGGTCTCCCACTTAGAACTCCCTCGAGCGCCTCTTTGTGTCGGTCCACTTCTTCATCTTCTTGGAGGTTTTCTCCTAGTAAGCATGAGCTACGCCTACTTGATCATTTCAACCCTTGGCAAACTTGTAGGCGGGTGGACTTGGTCCCTTTAACCTCTGCCAAGAGAACTTGGGGTCAAAGGTTGTTGCCCCGTGACAATCTCGAACGGACTCCTACCCGTGGACTCGCTTCTTTGTAAGTTGTGGGAGAACTGGGCAACATCAAGCAACTTAACCCATTCTCTTTGGTTGGCACTCAGGTAGTGCCTCAAGTAAAGCTCTAAGAGAACGTTGACCCTCTTAGTTGTCCATCACTTTAAGGATGGAAGCTGGTGGAGAAGTTAAACTCAGAACCCATGAGCTTGAATAGCTCGGTCCGAAATTGCCCCGTGAAGCGAGTGTTCCAGTCACTTACAGCAGACCAAGGCAAGCTCCAATACTTCACAACACGTTTGAAGAATAACCGAGCGACTTGCTCGGCGGAGCATTCCTTGGGTACGGGAATAAAGGTGGCGTACTTAGAGTATCGATCCACCACAATAAGCACCTAGTTGCATCCCTCGTTCGTGGGTAATCTCATGATAAAGTCCATGGAGACACTCTCCCATGACCTTTCGAGAATGGTGAAAGGCTCTAAAAGTCCCGTTCGTGCTCCTTGCTCTATCTTGTCTTGTTGGCACACAAGAGAAGTCTTCATATAAGCCTCAACATCATCTTTCAAGTAAGGCCAATAGTAGGAATCTCCCACAAGGGCAAGTGTGCAGTGGATGCTCAGATGACTCGCCCACTTGCTATCATGACTTTCATTCACGACTTCTCGTAGAAGGTTACCATATGACAGAACATAGATGCACTTGTCTTTAGTAAGGATCAAGCCATGTTCTTCCAAAATCTCTAAGTCTTGCCCTCCGTGATGAGTTGAATGATAGTTTGGGTAAAAGAATCATGTTGGAACTCCTTCTTGATTCGGTCCCGTAGGTTGCTTCGAGGTCGGCTAACATTGGCAGGTTCACCCTTGCGATTCAAAGCATCAACCACCAAGTTGGTGTGTCCCGGCTTATATTCCATGACATGATAGAACTTGATTAAAAAGTCTTGCCATCGAGCCTCCTTGGGAGTGAGCAAAAACTTGATGTGGATTTTATGTTTAGTTTTAAAACCCTTTTTACTTGCAAGTGTACAAGGTTAATTATAGACAAGCGAGTATAGGGGTGTCGATCCCACGAGGAACAATATTGATTTTTAATTTCAACTCTTCTAATTATAAAGAATAAGTAGAATGAGGAGTGTAATTATCAGTATGATTAAAGAAGCAAAAAGAAGAGTAAAAGTGTCAAGTAGAGAGAATTCAGATGAGGGAATGTTCTAGGATTTCAGATTTCACCTTTGATGCAAATATTGGATTGCTAATTCAAATAGGGATTTGATTTATCTCTTGTGCAACCTAAGCTACAAGCATTAAGTTACAAATTGAAAAGATGAATTATGATTATCAAATAAAACTATTTATCTAGTGGTTTAGCATGAATTATTCTTTTTAGACATAACTCATATAATTTCTAGCATTAATTATTTAATTGAAATAATTATAATTTTAAGTCCAATAACATAATCATCATATTAGCCTACAAGGTCTAATATTCATTTGAGATAGCAAATTAAACTATTGTAATCAACATGATTAAACATTAGTATTAAGATGCATAAATAGATTATAATCAAATATAAACTCAAGATTTTGTAAAAGAAACAAAAATAACCTCATAAAAAATTAGCAAAAGAATATTATTACCAAGGATCCATCCTAATCCTAGAATGAGTAGTTTAGCCGACCATAGTTAGTGAAAACACCATTACAGTTGGTATATTTCACTTCCTATGTCCAAACTTTGTACTCAATTACACAATTGATATGATCAAATGTAAACTCTTAAATTTGACTCACAAATGATATGAGAAAAGAAGAGAAAAATAGCTAACAAAGCTTATTTTCTTCTTAGCCCCTCAACCCAAATAATTTTGTCTTACAATAATACTCTCAACTCTCTAAAGAAAATAGAATATGGAAGATGAGAGAATGAGAAGAATGCATGTATGGATGTGTGAGTGGATGAATGAATAAGTGTATGAATGTCCCATGAATCCAACCCATGACCCTTTTTTATAGTGAAAATTGCCCTTCTCTTGGTGCCAAAAACTAATGAAAATAATTAATTCTCAATTAATTTGGCTATTACATTGCATGAAAAAGGGCTAGTCTTAAGCTAAAATTAATCAAATTTAATTAGCTTTGACTAGGTTAACAATTAACCATGTGGGAAATTTAGGAAAAAGAGTGGGTTGCCAAGGAAGAGTTGGATGAATGTTGATGGGTTACTAGGATAGGCCTAACTAATTTGTAAGAGAGAGGAAGAGAAGAAGAGGAGTTGATTAGTGGAAGATGGCTACTGGGCTTTGGTTGGGTTATCTGAATAGGCCCACACGGCTGGGAAAAGAGAGGGACTGTGAGGGAGATGGGAAGGGCTGGTGCTGGAGTTGGATAGTGGGCCGCGCTGGTTGGGCGGGCCTTGCCACGCCTGGCCCACGCTTGATTTCTTCTTGTGATTTCTTCTTTTTTTTTTCCTTTTTTTTTCTCTTGGGCTTGAGCTTGGACGTCAGGCCTTGCACATGTTGGGGGTTTGAGTAGAATTAATCAATTCCACCCAAATTCTTCTATATTTATTTTACCTGAAAATCACATAAATTATGCATTATTTACTCATAAAAATATATTTGAAAGACTTAAACGCAGGTAAAATAAAGGAGAAAATTACATATAAAATATAAATTATCAGTGAGCTTCTTTGAGTTTGAAAGTAGCTCGTGGCGACATTATCGGTCTTAATTTCAAACTTGTTCTCAAGCAAGTAATGCCTCCATGTGCGAAGACAATGCACCACCGCGGTCATCTCCTTCTCTTGGATCGTGTACCGCATCTCGATGACATTAAACTTCCGGCTCTCAAAGGCAATAGGATAATCTCCTTACATCAACACACTGCCGATGGCAAATTCTGAAGTGTCCGTATGTAACTCAAAAGACTTGTTGAGGTTGGGGAGAGAGAGAACGGGCTCCTCGGTGTTGACCTTCTTCTAGTCATCAAAGACATTTTGACACTCTTGACTCCATGACCATCCCCTTTCTTTCTTCAACAAGTTGGTGAGAGAGGTGACTATCGTGGAATATCCCTTAATGAACCGCTGGTAATAGTTCACCAAGCCAAGGAAAGACCTTAACTCGGTGACTTTCGTTAGTGGCTCCCATTCAAGGATGACCTTGATCTTTGCCGGGTCCACGCATAACTTGCCCTCGCTAATAATGTCACCCAAGAAAGGCACCTCTTCTTGTGTAAAGGAGCACTTCTCTTTCTTGATGTAAAGTTGGTTGTTCCTCAAGGTTCGGAACACTTCCCGCAAGTGTCCCATATGCTCCTCCAAGGTTTTGCTATAGATGACAATGTCATGAAGGTAAACAACCACGAAGTGATCAAGGAAAGGTGATCAAGGAAAGGAGCAAGCACCTTGTTCACGAGGATGTAAAACGTGGTTGATGCATTTGTGAGGCCAAAGGGCATGACGAGGAACTCGTTCGATCCATAACGCGTCACACATGCCGTCTTTTTAGCTCATCTCCTTCGGCTATGTGAACTTGATAGTACCCACTCCTCAAGTCAAGCTTGGTAAAGTACCTTGCATCTCCAAGTTGATCAAACAAGTCATCAACGCGAAGGATGAAATACTTGTTCTTGATGGTAATCTTGTTGAGAGCCCGATAGTCGATGCATAGTCAAAAGGAACCACATGCTTCTTTTGGAACAATACTGGTGCACCATAAGATGATTTGGAGGGACGAATGTAACTTGC